>OZ010796.1:539864650-541064650 GCA_963932465.1 Maratus speciosus | reverse complement strand
GAAATTTAGAAAGAAAATGAAAGTTGGTATAGTATTGAACTAATAATATTGAAGTGTTAACATGTGTAACTAGTTTTTGAAATATTAAGATGTATAAGATAGAAGAAAGTTTTGGGACTGGAACATCCAACTAGTTTTTCCATAATATGAAGTTTGCTTAAAGGATAAACATCATGCAATGTTTCAATTAAGACATTTAAAATTAAAAACGTACTGCCGAGAATAATTGTGTGATCAGCTGAAGGGGTCACATTTTGGTCAGATAGTATCCTTGGTATTGGTGAAATTTGTGATGTTATTGTGACTTCACATCGTCTGATTGAGTTATTAGAGATAATGCTCCCTAAAACTTTGATCAACGGGAAGAGTACAAAAGTTCCCGAAGCTAAATGTAAACATATATATATATATTTATATATACTGCTCAAAACAATTAAAGGATATTTGAAGTTTTATATAAAATAAAGATATAAACAAAATTTTTTTTGCCGAAAGTAGAAGAAGAGAATCACAAATGCAAATTTTTCTGGTTTTCAAACTGTGGAGTATGCAAATTTTGAGTTCGACGTCAAAAACGTCGCTTCAGCGGCGGCGAATGAAATTTGACTTTCAACTGGATAAAAGAAAATGAAGACAAGGATGATCGGCATTCAGTGATTGCTTTGTTTCGATGAGTACGATGTCTCAGCGAAGTCATTTGACAGATTCAGAAGCTTTGAGAATTGTTGGTAGGTTAGAAGGGGGCCAAACTCAAGCCGAAGTAGCGCAAGCCATTGGAGTGTCACAAAGTGTCATTTCCAGGATCTGGAACCGTTTTTTGGAGAGTGGATGTGCAGGCCGAAGACCAGGGCAAGGTCGTAGACGGGCAACAACGCCCAATGAAGATCGGTATTTAGCGTTAACAGCTCGGAGACACCGAACCATGAACGCCACTCTTCTCCAACAACACCTTCGCTCGGCTACAGGCACCACGATTTCAACTCAGACTGTCCGAAACTGGCTCCATGCTGTAGGTCTGTATGCTCGCCGACCGATGGTATGTGTTAGATTAACATCAAGGCATCGACGCGACCGCAGGGAGTGGGCAACCGAGCATGTCAACTGATGTCAACTGTCAAATGAATGGAGCAATATTCTGTTTTCTGACGAGTCCCGTTTTTCTGTGCATCCGGATAATAGGCGTATTTTCATCTGGAGGGACCGTGGCAGTAGGAATAATCCTGCGTTCGTGCACGAAAGTGTCAGATTTGGCGGTGGAGGAGTGTTGGTGTATGGTGGCATCTCCATTGACGGGCACACTGACCTCTACATCATTCGAGATGGAGCTCTGACTGGTCGCCGATATAGGGATGAGATCCTCAGACCTATTGTAGTCCCTTACGCTGCAGCAATCGGAGATAACTTCATTTTAATGGACGATAACTGCAGGCCACATCGTGCAAACCTGGTGGAGGATTTCCTTTTCGAGGAAGGAATCGTTCGAATGGAATGGCCAGCGTGTTCTCCAGACATGAATCCAATCGAGCACGTTTGGGACGCTCTAGGAAGACAAGTTTCTGGCCGCCAACAACCCCCACAAACTCTCCAAGAACTGGAAAGAGCTCTTCTGGAAGAGTGGGGCAGAATACCCCAACTCGTCATTAACAGCCTCATTGAGTCCATGCCTCAAAGGTGTTCAACGTTGCTGGCCGCCCGTGGAAACCATACCCCCTACTGAAAATGATTTTCTTTGAAGAAAACACCTTTTCTTATTCTTTTTTTCTCATATGCACAAATTGTGTTTTTTTCCTTTAGTACACAAATGCGCAATAAAATGCATTTTTTTCTGCCAAACATGTGTAATTTATTCTCATATAACCTACTATGTCTGTCGACCATGTATCAATCAGCTAAACAGTTTACCAGATACAAAATCCACCTAAAACTGCAATATCCTTTAATTGTTTTGAGCAGTATATATATATATATAAGCAAAGTTTCATTTTTAAGGATTTTTATTGAACATGATTTTTGAACTGGAAGAAATTTGAACTTTGGTTTGTCAGGAATCGCGCTGACGTATAATAGCTGTAGTTCTATCAAAAGGTAGTTTATGTAGAGACATTTATTCTTTACAAAATTCCCCTTAGTTCGATAGTTACCTTTTAGTTCGATTTTCTAGTGTATAAGTGGATATAAGTCATATACATATATAAATTATTCGATAACACTAAAATATACTTTTTCACTTAGTTGGTTTTACTCCTTGTAAGCAATGTGAATAAAAATGCACGTAAGTCAATTTAGATTTCTCGGGCGTAAGTTATTGTTTAAAAATTATTGTATATGAATAAAAATTTTGCATTTTATTCTTTCTTTAAGAAGAATTTTGGACTTAAAGATTTTGATTGATAAACGTGTAAATGGAAGTAAGACGACTTTCTTAAACGTATTATTTTATAATCAGAACAATTCGGAAAGTATTGGTACCTAAACTAAACAACGCATAAATGAAAAAAATGCGTAAAGGAAAAACGTATAAGTGATACGCCACTGCACTTTAAATTTCCATAAAAAGTAGTTTAATTCTTTACTTCTTTAGTCTGTATAAAATATTAGACTATACAACAGCGATATATATCGAGGAAAATGTAACACGGTGATGAAAAGTTTGAGAACAACTTTTCATCAGTTTATTAAATGTCCTTTCTTTCCTCAACTTTTCATCTTTTCATACTCACAGCTATCAACTACTATTTATGCCTCAACAAAGTCATTTAAATGAGTTAATAAAGCTTATACATTACTGCGCCTAGAGCTAAATACATCATTTATTTATAATACTAGACTTGATCTCACATCACTAATAAATGAATGACTTCCACGAGTAATATGTATGTGTAATAATCAATAATATTACTTGGTTAAGCTCTGAATCGATGATGTGCTATATTTCATTCCTTAAGATGAGCTTAGCAATATTTTATTTATTTCAGAAGAAGTAAAGTTACATTCATTTTTTCTTATATCTACATCCATAATTAAGTAGTTTACAATATTTTTCTTTGTCTGAATTTGTAATTAAACTATTTTTACATATGTGAGGCTACAAGAATATTATTATTATTATTATTATTATTATTATTATATTATAGGTTGGTTAAAAGTGTCATTATTTAGGAATTTTTATTTTAGGTTATATTTCAAGGCGATTTACATTATGTTTTTTACTTATAGTAACTACTTAATGCAATTTGCTTTATCATCACAAAATTATAACATAAGTTTGGGCAGTGCATATATAACGATACAGGAGTTAGGGGGTGGGGTCTGGCGCATGATATCATAAGATATCTCTAGGGGAAGGGGGGTTGTCTTTTGATATCGATATAATTTTTTATCAATTTCCTCTTTTTATTTGTTACATGGTCTTCACATGAAAATAGTATGTTATCTTTTTTTTAGTCTGTTACCAATTTTTATAAAAATGCAAAGTTATTATAAAAATCACTAAATTATTATAAAGTTATTTAATTTCAAATATATAATACCCCCAACGTTTGACATTCTTATTCTTCTTCATATGTGTATACATATATAATCGCTGTTCCAGAAACCATATGCGAAGTATATTTGAAATTAAACTTGTGTTTATTAATAAATAAAAGAGAAAGAATATTGTCCACCTGTTTTTTTTATAAGAATTTCTATCTATCCCCCCCCCCCCCATCCGTGAGGGGCAAGTACAAAAATACATTATTACTGTTGGATGGATTATGTAACAAAAAGCTGTTATAAAATACTTTTAAATCGTAACTATTTCTTTTAAGTGTTATTTGATATAAATTTATTTCATATATAAAGTGAAATTTTATCGACTTCTCTTCATTTGAATCAATAAACTATGCGAAAAATAAATGTAACCATTTCTGTATAGCATTCCAAACAAAAGAAATAAATTTAAAAAAATTAAAAAATTTTAGACATTGATAACGATATGATTACGGGGGGGGGGAAGAGGGGGTCGAGAGATGATAAAGTATGATACCGGAAGAGAGGAAGGGGTCCAAAATTAGCAAAAAGTTGATAACGTTATATATGCACAGCCCCTTTTAATTCATTTCTGTTCGGAAACGCCTGAGACTGGCAGGTGTTGTTATTCAGAAACTATGTAATCGAAAGACGTGTCCTGTTTTTTTGTAAGGTAGTAAAGTAGTTCAACAGGTAATTTATTTATAAAAAAAAAATGGAAAAATCATTTCGATTCCAAATCACTTCTTGAGTCAGGCCTGTTAAATTTATAGCTTTACGTTTAAAAATGAGTCCGCGATTGTGTCAGAAAGATTCGCGCTTGTTGAACAGTGAACTTGAGAACAGCCTAAAATAACAGAAGTGTATGTTAGATTTATTAACTAAAATATATCAACAATTTAAAAACAAAAATTCCACGTTAAATCTACAGAAAGAAGTCATTAGTGTAATGTACTACATTTTATACTCGACTTGTGAGAGACTACTGTTTGGAATACTCCAAAATAAAATATACGGAATTTTTTAATCGAATTAATTTCACAACAATACATCAATCAATATATACAAATATACTGTGTAAATTGTAAACATGCATAAGTTAATACTTTTTATAGCTATTTTAGAAGAAGAGAGAAGCAGTAAAATCCGATAATAAAATGTTGCGAAACAAATACATTAAGATAATCGCTTTCGTAAATGACTCTAAATAATGTTTTTAATTTTACGAATAGTGCCAAGATGTGTTTATTTAGTTTTATGGACAGTGTATTTTTTCCTCCGCAGGTCCCTCCGCCGTCGTCTTTATATAACACCTACTTGGCATTGTCTAACCGGGAATTTTCTGTATGCTTAAATTGGCTGATCCAACTCATGATTCAAGTTCAGAAACCCTAGGTTGACTAACGTAAGCGCGAGTTAAAATCTCGAATTCATCGCTAGTATTAGAGCCATGGTTACTTTGGCTAGTGAATTTAAATTAAAATGGGCTTAGACCAAAACGATCATATGATCTAGTAATCGCCTCGTTCAGTGGCGCAAACTTATATGGGCCCGTGGGACGCTAACCCACCCAATAATTTGATCTGGCCGTCCACCCAATTGCCATTCACTTATTTATTTATTCAATGGCTGAAATAAAATTTTATGTCATTGGAATGATAAGTTTTTGAATTATAAACATTCAAAATTTAGTGTTTCTAATGTTAAATTACATTTTCATATTTTTATTAATATCTCCTAAAATTATACTCCTAATGTGCTAATTTTTTGTGCAGCAATAATACTAAAATACCCAAACATAAATACGTTGAATTTGAAATTTTTATAATTTTATGATATGAATTATAAAATTAATATTTGAAAAAATTTGCTTAAAAAACGGCAAAATGATGGTTTAAGGGGCCGTCTATGATAGAAGTGACTAGATATTTTGAAATTTCTTATGCTACCTTCTAATTTAGCAGTCTTCAATGAATGCTTGAGTGACGCTTAAGTTGCCATGATCAAAGAAGGGGCTCTCTCGGCCAACAATCGTGTACCGAACTTCAATTTGGATACAGCCCCTAAAACACGCTTATTTTAAAATAATTAATTTCTCGGAAAAGTATCGTACGAATTGCTTAAAAATTTGTTTTTACGCTAATTGAAGGGTGCATTTATACTGTCAGAATTGTGTACTGCTATTGAAAAAACAAAGTTATGGTTCGTTTTAATATGTAGATGCCCCTCCTAAGCAAATTTTATATATATCCATTAAAAGTAGACTTTATTACCAATCGTATGGTACCAGTAACTTTCTTCTACGATAATTTTTTGCAGAGTTAGTAAGGGGTGTTTACTTTTTTCCATGACTGTACACTATAGTAATTAAAAGTTTTAAATTAATACCACATAAAATAACAACTTCCAAACTTCAGAAATGTTCCATCCTGAAAAGTGGTTTCATGTATTTAACTTCTATTTGAAGTTCTTGTTTATGCTGCTATACAGTAGAATTTTATATAACTATACAGTCATTCAGGGTAACTTTGAACCATGGGGTGTAACTTTGCACCACCTCCAAATTTTCAATATTTTTCACTCCAAAAGACTGAATAAGCTCCAGAACTGTACTCTGTTGGCAAAGTTCTAAACTGAGATTTCTAATCTTTATTTTAGAAAATAAATTAGCAACATTATACGCAATTAATTGCATCATCTAACTATTTATGTGAAATACTGTTTTCAAGTTAATTTTGAATGCTGTTTTGAAGTTGTTGTAATCCAATTAAATTGTCATAGTAAGTAACAATATACTCATTTATCAGACATATTATTATCTAAATGTGGTAAATGTAATAATATTTTGTGACTATTTATTTATTACTAGTTAAAAAAATGTAAAATAACAAGGCACTATCATTTTACTACATTTTCAGGGTAACTTCGAGCCGGCTCAAAGTTATACTGATGTTTATAATTTACTGATTATAGGTGCTACTGTCAAAAATTTCCCATATTTGCACGTATATTTTATATAAATGCCGAAAGTGAGCATTAGATATAACATGTAAATATTTTCACAAATTTTGTGTAAAATACATAAAATTCATTTAAAGGCGTTACTCAGGGCGGAGCTACTCAAATTTGACATTTCATACGTTCGACATTTTTTTTATTCTTACTCGAATAATACTAGTACTAGTATATATTACTGTAACTATGGATATATTATTGAGTTAAAACATTAAAAATTGTTTTCCACTGCCTTTTTATGTTTTATATGAACAATAAACAGTTTTGTTTTAATTTCTAAATATTTATGGTTCTCCTCTTCCACTTTTTTATGCCTGGTATTTGTTTTGATATCATTAATTATACAAATCTTGTGATGTTGGGAAAAGAAAATTCGGAGTCTTTACATACTTGAAAATACTTTTTGGGGTTTAAAGTTGTCCTAAATATAATACTTTTTTTTTATAATGAATTATTTTAGATAATATTTATCATATGGTGCAAAGTTACCCTAAATGGCAGGGTAACTTTGAACCAGGATAAAAGTTCATTTTTTATAGCTTTTATCATTATTATTCCTTAATTTTTGATAGTCATACAATAATTTAGGATCATTTCTTTTCTTTTATGCCCCTAGTTGCAACAATATTCTTAAAATAAAAGTGTGGCATATGAAAATAGAGAAAATACGGATCAAAGTTACCCTGATTGGCTGTAACTGTTATTCTATGGATGTGACTATAATTCTAGGCATTAAAGTGTCTTAGGCTGACATTTTTTTAAACCCTTTAACTGATGTCACAAAAATTGTCACATAACTAGTGTGAAGTGGTCTGTGAGACCGCTGGAACGAAAGATGAATAAAAGGCGCAATTAACTCATAGGATGGTGTTTTTGTACTAAACTTTTTTGCACAGAAGTGTTATAATGAAAATTCACCTATTCAAAAGTACCTGGTGATAGAACTAAAGTTCGAAATAGAACAAAATTTCGGTAGCATTTGTAGTTAAATTGAAAATTCAAAGTTAAACTATAAAAATTGGAAAAAGCCGCTGTCTGACAGACCGGTAACATCAGTTAAAGATTAATATAATTTTTTAAAGTTTTCTTTTAAGAAGTACGTAAAGTACATCCGTTTTTTAACTTCATATAGTATATTTCCCCCCCCCCCTTTCATCGTATGTGACAGAGTATGTTGTAAAGTAAAAGGAGACAAGGGGAGGGGATAAACCATGGAGGTGACAGTTAGTATTATACTTTGACTTACATAGTTTTAAATTTAAATTTTATTTTAAAGTGTCTTTTAAATATAAGTTTTGTATGTACCTTCATAGATCATCTAACTAATTGAACAATTATTTGCATAAAAGTACAAAAAACTGTGAGACTCAAATTTCCAATGAATTTCAAAACAAGTCATAAATGTCGTGTTTAATTTTCAGATAATTAAATGTTACAAATAAATTTCTTGAATTCTTACACATAAATTGAAATAATTTTATTTAATTATTTATATAGTTTGTGAGCTACAAAATTTTGTCCTTATCTTTTAATAGTGCATTTAATTCAGAAGTAGTAACATAAAATATTTACCTCTCTTCTTCCAGCACTTAGTGCTTGTATAATATTAATTTTAACTTTGAATGCAATTTGCTTCGTTTCCCGATTTACTACAAATTAAAAAATAAATCTAACTCTAAATGTGAATTATTTTAGATTAGATATTCGCTAATAAGGAAATTAGCCATTTATCACCAAATTCAATGGTAAGGGGCTGCTCCAAAAATAAATTCTTTGGACTTTCTAAAATTTTTTAAACACGTGTAAAGCGAGCCGGGAAAATTAAGAAGAAAAGCTGTTTGATGTGAATGTAAAGGAAGAGTTTCTTAATTTTAAAACACAGACCAATTTTACCCGCATCTTGAAAATATACGCTGAAAGTTCGAAGATATTCTGGTAGGGAAAATAATAATAATAAACTACCGGCTTGAGCCTGCAGGCGGAGGTAGATTTTGAAGTTAAATACTAATTTCACCAACAAAAGCTAAATCAATATTAGAGATAAACACAGTTTATCAATTTTAACTGGCCGCTTTTGATGAATTTTAATTTCATTTTTCTTTAAGAGCTGGTTTTATCAGAATCATGTTAATACGATAATTTTTTCTCTAACACCTATTTTTGTTTAATTTGTTTTTACTGTAAGAGTTGGTCCTATAAAAACTAGTCAACATAAAAGTTGCAGATAATATTAAGAAGATTTATAATAAATTTAAGCGGATTTGATAACTTGTAAATTGACGAAGATTTTTTTTTTCTTCTTCAATCCCGCCTTTTTTGTTTTTGTTTTCGTTTTTAATTTTTTTTCGGTAAAAGTTGGTCCTATCAAAAACTTGTCAATATAAAAGTTGTAGCTAGTATTAAGAAAATTTATAATAAGTTTCAATGAATTTCATATCTTGAGAATTGACGAAGTTATGAATGTTTTTCTCCCTAAAACCCAATTTTTTTTTCGCCCCTTGAGCCCATTTTTAATTTTATCAAAAATCTGTGATACATAAATTTTTTGCCCTTTTCCTAGAAGTAGCAATAACTTTAAACTGATATAATATGTATTATAATTAAGGAGTTATGGTTTTTTTCGGTTTTCACCCCCCTTTTTTTCATCCCCTTTGTCCGATTTTGCCCATTAACGGACTTAACCGAGATTTTCTGCCCCTTGACTGTATGTATTAATTTGGAAGAGATTTGTCCAGAGTTATGGAAGTTATCGTGTTCCTGAAAAAGTGATATATCTATCTATCTACCTATATATATATATATAATATTTTTTCGAAATTAAGGCCTAGAGCGAGATATTTTAATTTGCTAAAAAGGGAAAATCACTCGTGACTTACTGTTTTGCTTTTTAATCAGTTCAAATACAGTTAGAATTTATCTTAATTTAGAAATTCGATTAAACTTATTGTTTATTCAGAGCTGTTTATTTAATTTCTAATATCGAAAATAAGCGTGATAATTTATTAAAAAACACAGTTTTAAAAAAGACGATACAGTTTTCAATTTATATTTGAGATCCTTTTATTTCACTTTAATTTCAAGAAAAAAATAACTTCAGAGAATTATGTTTGAAAAAACGTAAACCCTTCTTTTAATATACATCATTTTTACTATTAAAATATTACTACTATTAAAAAATCATGTTTGAAAGAACGTTAACCCTTCTTTTAATATAAATGATTTTTACTCTTAAGAGAAATCCGAATCTTTAGACATAACCGATTAAATAACTTTCATTTATCTACAGTTTTATTGTTAAAATTAAATGAGGATGAATTAACGAATAGTTTGCAAATTATACTCATACTCTTTTTATACTTAAGATTTTATACTTATGATGGCCATTTATTTAAGACGATATATCAAGTCTCACGTTATTATTACGAAAAAATATATTTTATTTCAGAAAATTATATTAATTCGATAAATAAATATCTTTAATTTGTTAATGTCGCGTTAAAAGAAGAAAAAAAAAATGTTAAGCCTAAACGAAAGGTACTACTTCTTAAAAATATATATATATATATATATATATAAAGGAAAAATCGCGGTTACAGTAATTGTTAAACACATCCTACGTATGGAATGCTTTTTAGAAGAACCAGCTGGGCATTTCTGATCTTATTTTTTAATAGTAGTCAAGAACAAGACTATCTTATTATTTGGTAAATTGCCAAACATAAATTTTTTCTTATTCTTTTATTCTTGTCTTTCTTTTTTTATGAAATCAAAATGATAAAATTCTTCTAAGAACAAGTTGATGGAAAACTAGTAATATCCAGATAAAATAATTACTTCAAGTGAATTGATTTTTCTGAACATGGAAATATATTTTGAACTTAGAGTAAGTTAAAGGAAATGACTAAATATGATTAATGAATATTTAAACAAGAAATTTTAGACAAACATTGCCATACATTTTAAAGGATGTTTTTAATAAAAATTTAAATAAATAAATGTCTTTCGGGCTATATATATATATATATATATATATATAGATAGATATAATATATATATATATATATATATAATATATAATATATATATATATATATAACCATTAATTAAACATTACTGACCACCAACAAAAATTGTGATAGTATGAATAAATTTACAACAATACAGTGTCCCCAAACACACCGAATGGACACCAAAAACACAATATACAAGCTGCCATGTATAAAATAAAGTCCCTTGTACTATATAGCAAGAATTAATAAGGAAGAAAAAAAAGAAGAATATGGATTTCGATGAAAATAATTGAAAAGCTTATATATTGAATTACGTTATAAAGAGTACAGAATTCAATTATATAAGCAAAATTAGTCGTTTTCTGTGAGAAAAAAGCTAAAAGCTGAATATATATATATATATTTCTTTTTGGAGAGGGGGGGAGAACAGATTGTATAGTTGGATAAAATAAGATGGGATAGTCACCCTAAATATTTTGTTTTAAAATAAAAGATATTGTACTAACAAAAATATTTCTTGAAAATATGTACTCGAATCCGTTGGATATAGTATCGGTTAAAGAAACATTAATCTTAATAGGATGTAGTATAATCTCGTTACATCGAATGTTACAGGTTGGTTTGTTGGTTGCGGGTGCTACGGGCATCTTTTACACGCAAGCGCTAACCAGACCGGGAAGTCCATTTAAAGTGGAATCCGATCCCGTTCATTCGCGGAAACCCACCTCATCCAGAACAATAATCCAGAAATTGAGTTCCGTGTGGTTTCTTTCATAAAAATGAATTCTCTTCCAACAGCTCACCAGAACCGTCTCACATAAGGTTCAAGAACCTTAAGTAATGGTACATTGGGATCTTACTACTTGAATTGATGGCATGCAAAGGTGTGAGGACATGCAAAATGCTTTCCCACGCAACATCCAACAAAGCAGTTGTTTTCATTTATACTAGCATAGCTACTATTCTTTCTCATTTTTTAAATTGAATCACATATTTTGAACCGGAAATTTTACTTATTAAGGGAAATAAAAAAGTACCACATAAAACATGAAACAGTTTATTAAATAGTTTTCCTGTTTTCATTTGACTTGCAAAAGAAAAAAAAAAAAAAAAAAAAAAAAAAAAAAAAAAAGCGGAAGATTAGCAGTTATGCAATAGACACGAAAGAACTTGATTGGGCCGTAGTTTATTTTCAGATACAGACAGAGGCCGATTATCCTCTAAATCTAAAGGAAGTACAGTATCATCAGCCCCTCTTTCACCGAACGTTCTCGAAAAAGTTTTGTTTTTAATTCTACAGTCATGAAAACATTTCAATGCAACAAATGCTATTCCCAGGAGGGGATTTAGTGGAGTTCAAATATTTGTTCAGGTGTTTTATTTTCCCTGCATATAATATATATAGCGTCCACATTTGTGGTATATATAGTTGTTGTATGTTGAGTTCCAAGGTTATTTATAACCAGCACATCAGCAGACCATATGTTTTATTAATAGCAACAATTTATCACATTCAAATTACCCGATTAGATAAATTCCTTGAAGTAGTGTGAATTTAATCTTCCATTAAAGCAAACGTTTCCTTCCAAAAAAAGTTTAAGAAACAATGTTAAAAAAAATACAAAAAAAAAAATACAAAAAGAGAATTAGAGAACTTATTTTACAGTCATTTTGGATATCTCTTAAATTTTAGAGGGGAAGCTCGTGCTTCATATGTTTTTTGGATAAACATGCCCTGGATACAGGCCGAGAATCACTCTCTGCACTGAATCTCAACTCATCAGTGAAAAGAATATGACCCTAGTCATTTTGTTTCCACAAATAGTGACTGGCGCACTTGCAGCGATCGCTAATAGAGGGTACACTCTTAAAACGAAAGAGCCAAAATAACTCAAGTTGAGCCGAAATCCACTCATCTCATGATTTGAAAGTCAGCTTCTCATAAAGAGTTGAAACAACTCAAGTGAATGAGTTGTTTTTAGGCAACTCGTGATTGAGTGGTCTCTATTTTACTCATACTTGAGTGAAATCAAATCGATGAAGGTAAAATCCAGTAGTACTTGAGTGATTTGTAACCAACTCATACTTGAGTGAAATTGAGTCATTTAAGACTAAATCCAGTACCCCTTGAGCGATTTGTAATCAATTCAAACTTGAGTGAAATGAGGTCATTTCAGATTTAATCCAGTAGTTCTTGAGCGATTTGTAACAATTCATACATGGATTAAATCAACTCATTTAAGAGTTCATCCAAAATCCCTTGAGTGATTTCTAATAAACTCATTCATAAGAGAACTCGCCAAAATTACCAAAAAAACCCTTGAGCGATTTCTAATTAACTGATTAAATAAAATCATGTCATTTTAAATGAAATTCAGTAACCTGTGATTGATTTTTATCAACGTAATTCAAAATAACACAGAATTCTTGCCACATTTTCAAATTAAAATAACTAATTTTATACTCCTTCATATTGGTTTATATAACTGTAATTCTTATTTAATAGTAAATGACTATTTTTTGATTGAAAAAATAACTGTGATTTACAATTAAATAAAAATTACAATTATAAAAACCAATCTTAAGAACTAAAAAAAAAAAAAAAACTTGAAATCACCAAGGGAAGGAAAAATCCCAATGACAACTTTTAAAAGATGACTGCTCCCCTTAAGGGTGTTCTCAAATCCAAAAGGGCAACTTTCTGACATAAGCTTGAATTTATTTTTGATCGAAAATGCATGAAACCAGCTGGTGGTGTTCTAAAACTATGTAATCGAGCTGCTTTTTCCATTTTTTTTTTTTTTAACACAATAGATTTTTCAGAAAATAGTGTCAAAGTGGAAGTTTTGAACTGAATTTCCGTGCAAAAGGAGAAAAAACATACCAGAGCGGGCGAAAACGTTTGTCACATAATCAAAATCGCTTATAACTCAACAGATAACTTATTGATCAAAATATGGAAAATCCAGTTCAATTCCAAATTGCTTCCATAACAAGGCTTTCCAATTTTATATCTTTCCGTTAAAAAAATTAATTTGTAAATGCATCAAAACGCTTTGTGCTTGTTGAGCAGACCAGTTAAGAACAGCCTTAAGATCCTACACTAGTCGCTAAAAAAGATCTGGATGCTTGTGTTAATCTTATGGAGAAGTTATTTTCAAATACATTGTTTGGATTAAAAAAAAAATATATATATATATATTTTGGAGGGGGGGGGGGAATATAGGATCTTTATGCAGGCTAATTTTTAATTTTGGTTAGTTTCTCTTATACAGTAGACGTCCAATTTTACGAACTGATGTTACTCCCATTTACGAACACATTATATGAATCCCACTGAGTTCGTAAAATCGAGCGTCTACTGTATTAAGATATAAATTTTAGAATCGGTTCCAAAAATGAAAGTATTTATAATAAAATATAAAACCTAAATTAAAAAAGTAAAAACTAGCCACAATACATATTGTCTTCAGCTACCATATGCAAAAAGAATCATGTACAAATATTAAAAATCCAAGCAAGATATTTGAAAATAACTTCCCCATGGAATTAACATTATCACAGGTCTTGTCACACGGCTAGTGTTAGGCCTTAATAAGTAAATTTGAAAATATTTCAAAAAAGATAAACACCCACCCATTATATACTTTGTTGTAACTATCCCTTGATTTAATTCACACTACTTCTTAATAGACTAACTTTTAAAGAAATATTTATTGTTAAGCCTTTTTTTATGCTAATTAGCACTGAGTGATAAATGTCAATTTAATGCAGTTGATACATTTACAAATAAATTATGCACCAAAATAACTGTAGAATATTGAAAAATAAGGTTTGGGTTCACTATTTAACATTTGAAAAGACCTTTTAATGCAAATGAAAATCTAAAATGGCCTTTTACCGACCAATAGACTTACAAATCTGTCTCGATATGCAAATGTTAGGAATTTTATCCATTTTTCATGCACTATGTGTACTTTCATTTGATTTGGATTCAAGTATCCTAAAACTTATAGCTAGAATTTTGGTCATGATACTATTTTTTTTTTTTTTTTTGTATATGAAGAACCTTCCACTAAATATTGTAGTATAAAAGTCAAATGCATAAATAACTGAAAATTGGGCTTATTGACTCAAACAACGTGCAACTTAATTCTTTATATCATTTGTTGAAACTAAATTATGTTCAATAATAATTTTTAGAATTTAGCTTCTGGATTAGAAGGAACAATGTCTTGAATGGATAAACACCAACCCATTAGGTACTCTCTTGCAGTTATTCCTTCTTAATCTTGTTGTGAAATATAAAACTTTAAAATGGCATAAGATTGTAGCTTTTTATGTCAAAAGCAGGAGCCAAATGTGCAATTCAAAATATTGTGGGGGAAAAAACAACAACATTATTTACTAACAATTTTATTTAACAAAAAGAAAAAACAAACTTAGCATTGATAGCAATTTTAACAACAGATGCAGTGCATCGATAGCAATTTTAACAACAGATGCAGTGCATTGATAGCAATTTTAACAACAGATGCAGTGTTTTCATTAAAAATTTTCTCGTCAAGACAAGAAAATATGTATTCTTCTCTGCTGAAGATCCTTCAGAGATTCGATAGGGCTGTTGAATTACATTCCTCGCAGTGGAATTGCATTTCTTCATGAGGTCACTATTCTCCTGTGTTAAAAGAAAATATTGAAATTAAGTTAAATAGCAAAAATTGTAATGTAAAGGAGTGATTATGAACCTTTTAAAACATTTTAGTTTTTAGATTAAAGTAAATATAAATAAATTCTAAAGTCTTAAGCAAGTTCTTAAAATATTGTTGAAAATTCACCTTTGTTACCATTTTCAAAATGTATACAAACATATCTTTTTAAACAATAATTTAAATTTGGGGGAAAAAATGAAACTACATTTCATATTAAATTTATTCTAAATATGAAAATACATATACAGGGGTCATTCCAAGAAAAATTTAGGGCCCTTCACAAAAATCTATTTAATAAAATAAGCCCCTTCACAAAAATAAATTTAATAAAATGGGCCCCTTCGTAACATTCTTTTTCATACAAACTGTTTTAAAATGTGTAAATTGTAAATAAAACCAGCTCACTGAAAACAAACTTTAGCAAGGGGATTTAAAGGAGTTTTGTCAAATTCTTCATTTAAGTTTGAGTAACTGGATTTCAACTTTCGCTACAAAATATTATTTTTCACAAAAATAACTTGTACTTTTCACAAAATCGGCCCCAAGAATAAAAACAAACAAACAAAACACACACAAACAATCGCCTCCCCACGCATATTCTGAAAGAAAAGAAAAAATGAAATAAAAAACCATACACTAAAACTTTTAGCTTTATATAAAAAGTTACACCACTGAAAATTCAGCCAATTGTGAATAAAATGGAAAATGAATAAATGAAACCCTCTGTGCGATCACCGGGGTTCGTTGATATATATCAATCGATATATATCTTTATATATATCATGATATATATATCCGATATTTATTTTCAAAATATCAAGATTTTTTATATTTTCATATTACCTGATATTTATTTTCAAAATATTAAGATGCATGATATTTTCAATATTTTTCTATGTTTGATATTTATTTTCAAAATATCACTGTGTAAGATGTTTTTGATATTTTCAGTCAAAACAAGTGCAAATGAAATTTCCAACTGTTATGGACTGTGTTGTTCTGTAAATAAGGAATTTATGTCTCTGATAGTTACTTTTTTAGCCGAAGAAAACAAATATCTTTTTCAAACTTTATGTTTGAATTTTTTACTTTTAACTGTAGATTATTATGAGGGACATAATTCAGAACAGACACTGAAACATAAACTGTCTAATTTAGATACTCAGTTATATATACAGCTTCACTATAAAAGAATCTGATGTAAGCGTATAAAGCAAATTGTTTCTGTTTTCAATTAGTTGATTTTCAATTTTGTTCTAAGTGTAAAAAAAAAGAAAGAAAAAGAAAACTGCACTTTTAATGTATTGTTTAAGTTTTCATGTTAAGTGGAATATGTTTTAGTTTCTAATTTATATTATGCGTGAATATATTTATTATCAGCAATAAGTTGACTATTTCGAAAATATCGGATATTTTTGATACTTTCGAAAATATCATTTAAATTTGGGGGGGGGGGGGGGGGAAGAAACTACATTTAAATTCATTCTAAATATGAAATGTTTTATTACAACAATGATGTTTAACCTTACCCCATAAAATCTAACTAAGCAGTCAAACGGCAGTTTTCTTCCAACAGTCAAATGCATGTGTCTGAGACATACATGTCTAATTTAATACAGTATAACCTCGAAAATCAAGACTAAGACTAGATTTATAAAAATTCTAGATTTCACAAAGATAATCGAAACTTTCAATGTTCTTAACGGTACCTTTAATCCTAATTTAATTAATAACAAAGTGATAATTATGTAAGAAAAAGGAAAAAATATCGAAAGGCTTACTTTCATTGAAATTTGTTAAAACTTTTTCAATAAACAGTGAATTTTGAAAATCCAATTGCAATTTGCTTCCTTTTTTTTTTTTTTGGAACTATTTTTAACAAAAATGTTTTTCATATTAAATACATGTTAGGAATATCTATTTCAGAAATACAGACTTGTTTTTCTAAACTGCATAATGTTATGACAAAATTAAATTTTATATGCTATTTCTATACCGCCAACATTACTCTCTTCTATTTTAAAAATTACCTATCATTAAAAAGAAAAACTTCCAAATCTAACACATGTCACAGATTTCTATCTAATCTTGGAAGAAAATGTGCATTATTGGGCAAATGTATCTGATTGATAGATGATACTAAATAAATGAACTGAAACTGGATAGCACTGCATTCTAAACACATAGGAAAGATACACTATATGGCCATTAATGACCGGCAATTTTCAATTTTAGACATTTTGTCGAATATTTAGAAATATACTTGACAGATTCTTCTGAAATTTCAGTATTAAAAACAGGTATCAGGGGTCTGTCCACACTTTTCTCACAGGGTCCTGTTTTTGTGAAATTGTGAAGTTTTTCTTATTTTTGTGAAAATTCTAGTCATAATTTTGTGAATTTTAAATTATCAATGTCTTCATGTTCTATCCTTCATATAAAAAAAGCTAAGTAATATGCTCTTTGGTGAGTTCAACTGTTTACTTACAGACCAGATTTTATTTTTAAATGACTAAATTTGTGAAAAATTCAATTTGAAGGTGAAAATATTCTGTGAAAGGTCTATTTAAGAGACAAATAATTTTGTGAAGGGTCCTGTTTTGGGATAAAATGTTTTGTGAAGGGTCCTTTAAAGGACCTAAAATTTTCCTAAACATATCCCTGGGTATGATCTTATATTTAACAATGTCGATTTGTTAACGGGAAGGGGGAGGGCAATTAGGGGCCAACAAAAAAATCAAAGAAAAAAATAATACTTGGGATCACCCTGTAAAATGCACAAAATTATCTACCACTACCGAATATAAATAAACAGACATTGTGCAATATGTGTAATTTTTTGTGTAAGACTAGCACGTATATTAATAGAAATATAGCAATTTATTTAAAAAAATAAAAAAATTCTTGCATATTTTTTGATTATAACATGCAGGGTTTTCAACCCAATTTAACGCCAGTTTCAGAAAAATTGACAATATAATAGAAACAATATAGTGCAATTGGAATATAGCTATATTAAATATTTTAGGAAATATGAGCAGTTGTATGAAATAATTTTTATCTGTGCATGCGCAAACGATAACAAGGATCATTTTACATAATTTAATATTCTATAGAGCAACTTAAAAATCTACTAGTCAAATATCGTAAAAATTCAGAAGGATATCGGCATTAAAGTGAGCAAATTTTTAGTTTTTCTCTAAAAGTAACTGAATGATAAGGGATTTTCCACAAATTGTCAATTTTTATTAACTGACTTTCAGAAAAAAGTATTTAGTGAGTATCAACGAGTAGATTTGGAAAAAATGCTTCGATTTTTATACTTCTTTTGATCATGGTATAGGCTCGTTCTGGTGGTTATCCAATAACTAAAGCATCAATAAAAAATGGAAATTAAAAAAAAAAAATTAAAAATGACAATTTGTGGAAAATCTCTTATCATTCAGCTGCTTTTAAAGAACAACTAAAAATTTGCTCACTTTAACGCCGATATCTTTCTGAATTTTTACGACATTTGACTAGATTTTTTAAAAATAAGTTGCTCCATAGAGTTGACTATTAAATTATGTAAAATGATCCTTGTTATCGTTCATGCATGCACAGATAAAAATTATTTCATACAACTGCTCATATTACCTAAAATATTTAATATATTTATATTCCAATTGCACTATATTGTTTCTATTATATTTTGTCAATTTTTCTGAAACCGGCGTTAAATTGGGTTGAAAATTCTGCGTGTTATAAGCAAAAATCATGCAAGAATTTAATTTTTTTAAATAAATCGCTATATCTCTATTAATATACGTGCTAGTCTTACACAAAAAATACACATATTGCACAATGTCTATTTATATTCGGTAGCGGTAGATCATTTCGTGCATTTTATTTTACAGGGTGATCCCAAGTATATATATTTTTTCTTTGATTTTTTGTTGCCCCCCTAATTGATCCCCTTATTAAATCGACATTGTTAAATATGAGATCATACCTGTTCATTTCAATCCTGAAATTCCAGATGAATATGTCAAGCATATTTCTAAATATTTGACAAAATGTCTAAAATTGAAAGTTGCCGATCATTAATGGCAATATAGTGTAAGATGCTAGGTATGAAGTTTACTAATATGAAAACAATTTTTTTTTCACATATGTATCTGTAAGGTCACAAAACAATTACAAAACACACACACACACACACACAAAAAAAAAGAAATTCCAATGACAAAAAACTTAAAAAATATATTTAAGATTAATATGTAAATTTATACCCTGTCTTCTATTTCTTGCTGATAATACACCTCCTCAGGATTATCACGTGCCTCTTTGATAGTCCTCTTTGTTGGTACTTCTTTTGGGATGGTGTTAAATTTAACTTCATTGTTTTAAACCTCCATTCAACCATACCAGCTTGAGCGATAGGATCAAAGTATTGTTCCTAAAATGAAAATGTGCAAAAACAATGTTATCGATTTAAAATGTTTCAATGGTTTTAACTTAAAATTTCAAAACACAGACGTAATGATGAGTTTATACGAAAGTGCCTAAAACATACAAAAAAGGAAATTCATTTCCCTCCAATTTACCCAAGCAATAAATTGGACCGATGGGACTGTTGCATAATTAAAAATATATACAGTATAAAGTAAATTATCTGGAATTGTTGGGTTCACGTGTTTTTGGATAACTGGCTACTCACTGCATTAAGCTATCCCTTTGTTGCAATTAAAATTTATTAGAATAATCAGATTAAAGCTCCTTCTCAGAGATAAGTTGCTTTTTCACTTTCCTGTGTTATTCAATGGCCTTTGAAATGCCCCACAATTCTTGGAATATCTCATCACAAAATTCATATTTATAATTAATTTCTTTTTTATTAGATGCTTAGAAGAATTGTTTTCTCAAACTGTCAAAAAATTTAGATTTTGTTTTAAATAAAAAAAAGGTTATTTTTGAAAAACCTAAATCACTTCCTTCACTACCTATATATGCACATATTGTTATGAATTGGTATCAATTCTGCCTTATACCAAAATTTAAATTTCTACCCTTTCAGATTTGACAAAAAATCTGAAATCGTAATCTGAAAAAATCGTACTGAAGCTCAAAAATCATTCAAAATAGACTAAACTAACAACTGGCACTGTTGTGGTATTTGTAATTGACTGAATTTAATTTTGAGAAATTATAACCAATCCACGCCTCCTCTAAATATATATATATACAGTAGAGCACCTAATTCACTGACCTATAATTCATGATAAATTTTTTGAATGTAAACAAAGATTTTTTTTTTTTTTTTAATGTTTGAATGACAACGAAATTTTGAAAACTAATTCAATCAATTTTAATAAAGGACGAAGTTATTTATAGAATACAAGATAAATTTAATAAACCAAAGACAACAATTGATGACATGTTTAAAAATAAACTAGATGGAATCCGCCAAAACTTGACGGCAACAATTTGAAAGCACCACAGAAAAAAAAGTATTTTACAGCTAAAGAAATTTTTAAAGGCTAATTTTTAGGAAAACTTTCAATAATTGAAAAAAAAAAACCCTGCATTTTATATCCAGGCAAATGACCCATTATTGCCAGAGTTACATTCACCCAGACACAGTCAAAAGTATTTTTTTACATTACACCCAATGGGAAAATAGTTACTTATTACTTTCTCAGGAAGAGTTGGACAGTTACATAATCAATGCTTAACACATGATTTCTTCATTTTAAAGACTACTGTAGAACACAATACAGGACTTTAATTTCAGGGCGGGATTCATCACCAAAATTTTGAAATCCCACCCAAAAACACATCATGAGCAGGAGGCTTCCATCTAAAAAATTTGTTTTCAAAAAAGTGTTTCATTTTAAAACAAATCCTGCGAACCTTGTGATATTTTCGGACGACAGGTTGATACATTTTGCGGCGAAAGATTGTTGAAATTCATATTTTGGTCCTGCAACCGAGAGACAAATTTTGATATCCCCCCCCCCCCCCCCCAGAGATTGAATGACAAGTTTCTCGTTAATTTCTGTGACTGATTGCAAATTGAGGGGCGATTCTGTTCCAAAAATTATGAAAAATCATTCATCAGTCTGGAAATTTGGACATAAAAAATATGTCTCATATTTCGAGAAATTGTCACCGAAAAAATCAATTTCGTCAAACGTTAGCTAAAATAAAAACACCAATTTTGTTAAAAGTAGGGATGAAAAAACCTGTGGCCTGCAATGAATTTCGTCAATTTGCCACAAAAAAAATTGAAAATTTCATCAGTCAGTTTAAGAATCGTGAATTTCATTGATCGGGCATGGAAAAATTGTGCGTTTTGTCGATTGTGTACAGGAACACTGAGAATTTCGTTATGGTAAAATAGCGAATTTTCTCGATGCACGAAGAAATTGAGAATTCTGTTGATCGACTGCAGAACCAATCATGATTTTCATCAGTTTATAGAGAGAAAAAGAAATCTCAAATTTGTCAATTTATTGCCTGAAAATTTTTTTTAATTTCATCAGAGATAATGCAGAATCATGAATTTCATGATCAGTCAGAAAAATTGCAAATTTTGTTGATTGATAATCACTAATTCTGTTGGTCAGACACGAAAATATGTTATTTTGTCCATAATGCATGGAAAATAGCGAATTGTCGATCAGTCTCAGAAAAATCAAGAATTTCATTGGTCTGAAATGAAAATATCACAATTTTTGTCGATAATGTGCAGAAAAATCAAATTTCGTCGATCGGCTACTCGAAATAGAATTCTCTCACGTGTGGGCCTCGACAAAACACAAAACAGACTTATTCTAAAAAGCCCTTATCTTAAAAAAGTTGTGCACCCGTAATTTAAAAGATCACGAATAAAATAAGTTTTGTCTAAGGATTGCAAATAAAATGAAAATTTCGTGAAAGGATGGGGAACAAATGCATGTATCGTTAGAAGATAGCAGGGAAAAGAAAATGGCAACTCCTTCAAAGGATTACGAAAAAAAAAAAGCATATTTTGTAAAAGAATCCGGAAAGAAAATGCACGTTTCGTCAAAAGATAGCAGAAAAAACGTTTTGACAAGGGACCCCCCACCCACAAAAAAATAAATAAATAAATAAATAAATTTCGCCAATGGATCACGCGAAAAATGTGGAATTAGTCATAATGTCGCAGGACCCCCCCCCCCCCCCCCCTTGCGAAATTCATCAAAAGGTCGCTGAAATAAATAAATAAATAAATAAATTTTGCTAAAGCGTTGCAGAAAAAAAAATTGCCAAAGGGTTGCAAAAAAATAAAATAAATTTTGCCAAAGTGTTGCAGACACAGTTGTATAATATAGACGCATGTGCGGAAAATTTTCCAAAAATTCGGAACTTTGCGGAAAAATTTTTTAGAAAAAAAAAAAAACTTAATTTTTGTCCTTGTAAATTTTTTTTTTAAATACCGAAAAATTAAAAATATTCTCCAATTTTATGTACGATTTATTTGCCAGACAGATTATTATTCAGGGGTCGATGCAGGTTTTTATTCTTGGGACCCATTTTGCGAAAAGTAGAAGTTATTTTTATTAATTTTATTATATTTTTGTGAAAAATAACATTTTTTTAACGAAAGTTGAAATCCAGTTACTCAAATTTGAACCAAGAATTTATGAACAAAATCATTTTTTACATCCCCTTGCTAAAGTTTCGTAACCTAATTTTATTTACAAATTACACATTTTAAAGCAGTTTTTATGAAAAAGAATGTTACGTAGGGGGCCTTATTTTATTAAAAGGAATTTTGTGAAGGGGCCTGTTTTATTAAATTTATTTTTATGAAGGGGCCTATTTTATTAAATGGAATTTTGTGAAAGGGCCCTAAATAGGCCACAAATTTTGTCTGCATTGACCCCTGTTATTGTTTGACAGACGTGATTCTGTTCCAAATTTTCAGAAAATTTAAGGCATTTGGTTTTGAAAATTTAAAAAAATCAGCCATCAGTCCAAAAATTCAGAAATAAAAAGATACCACTGCGAATTTCAACAAATGGTTGCCGTAAAAACGCAAATTTCGTGAAAGGATCGTAAAAAAAAAAAAAAAAAAGAATTTCATAAAAGGAGTGCAGGAAAAAACGAATTTCGTAAAATAGCGCGGAAAAAGCCTAAATTCTGTCAAAGGATTTTTTAAAAAAAGAGCAAATTTCGTAAAAGAATCGCGGAAAAATGATCAATTGATCGGGGAAAAAAAAAAGAAATTTGTCAAAGGGCCACAGAAAAAGGTGTGAATTCCGTAAAAAACGCAAGAAAAACACGAATTTCGTATAAAGATCGCAGAAAAAACGCGAATTTCGTCAAAGGACTGCAAAAAAGAGAGCAAATTTCATCAAAAGCGTGCACGAAAAAAACTAATTTCTTAAAAGCATAATGGAAAAAAGCCCGAATCTTGTCAAGATTGTGAAAAAAATGCAAATTTCGTAAAAGAACACGTAAAAAACTAATTACTTCAAAGAATCGTGAAAAAAAAAAAAATGCAAATTTCGTCAAAGCGCCGCGTAAAAAGTGCGAAATTTGTCAAAAGATCATAGGAAAATGCGAATTTCGTCAAAGGATTGCGGGAAAAAACTGATTTCATGAAAGGATCGCAGATAAAATGTGAATTTCGTCAAATGATCACAGAAAAAAAAAAAAAAACGAGAATTTCGTCAAACGGCCACAGAAAAAAATGATTTTTGTCAAATGGCCACGGTAAAAACTCACCGGTCTCTTTAATGATGATACCTATGAATGGACCTCTCCCTACAAAATGTGATTTAGTTGTTTCAGTAGCAATGTCACATTATTTCTGCCCTTCTTATCATGGATTTTTAGCTTTATTTTTTTTTAACCAAAATAATTATTCTTTGATTAATATTAATTATTTTTTAATTTAAATGGTAATTACTTTAAAACTACTGTTTTTAATCCATATTGTTAAAATAACATAGCACGGTATTTTACGTTATTAAACATTAAATTAATTTGCAGATAGTTTTTGACCCAATATTTATGTGCACAGAAAGTTTTTGGTTTTATAGAAGTCTGGTTGCAGAAAAAACACAAATTTTTCCAAAGGGTTACATAAAAAATGGAAGTCTCTTTAGAAAACAGCACGTACACAAATATCTATGTTTATTATAACAGGGATAGTTTTTAAACTTAAAAAATATACCAAACTAACTTTTGAAATTTTGGGTTTAACCTGAACCCAACTTGCAGGAATTCACACTCAGCCTCAAATCAACCTGAACCAAAAACAGAGTTTACTCAACCTACAACAAAAATAATTATCGATTGTTTTAACAAATGTTAATTCATAGAAGAAACCATTAAATTTAAAATTTTATTAATTAAAAAAAAGGTCATCCTTTAAATAAACACAAAGCAAGTTTTTTTTCCCAATATGAAATTTACTATGTAAATGTAGTTGGTTTTATTAAATATTATGTAAAGTTGTTTTAAAAAATGACTTTTAATACCTTTAAACTTTGAAATATAAAAAGGTATTTGGCCAAACAGTTACTATTCGGCTAGCTGAATATTCAGTATTCGGCCAAATCACTATTCGGTACATCATTAAACCTAACTTGCTACTTTGAACAACACTCATAATCTTCAGTTTTAATTTTTAACTGAATTGTTTACATATCAAATACATGTGTGAATTATTAGTTCCTGCCACTTACTGAAATTAGTTTCTGCCTGATGATATGAAAAAGTAAAATGTTTTAAAATTTTACTGCTGTATGATATATTTCTCAAATCATTTTCATTTATTAATTTTTTTTTAGATTATGTGAAATTATGGCTAAATTGATCAGTCGGGAGAGGGGGTACATCATAAAAAATACCAGAAATTTTAGCGAACACAGTATTGACTAGAATAAAAAGACTGTTTTCACTGCAAAAACATTATCCCCCCCCCCCACCCCCTACTTTCACAAAATACTTAGTACTGTTATATCTGACAAAGTTTGTCAATCGAAAAAGAAAACTTTTATTATTTTCACCTCCCCTCATCCTCCCTTGGTTTTACATGACGCTATGATCAGCTTATTTATTTATTTATCAACAAAGTAATAAACAGGACATTTTAAACGAAAATAAATAAGTAAAAAATAAAAGGGCAGAACAATTTTAAAATATAGAAGCATTTCTAAAATAAGCTGCCGGCAGTGACGCTGAGCGTATGCAGGAATCTTTAGTTATTTATTTTTACAACAAATTAAGAAATGCAGGAGAATTTTTTCAAAATTTTAAAGCTTTATATGCTAGGGAGGCACAGTATGTGTGTAAATTAAGTTAGTGTGTATACGAAATCCGTTACCACGTGCTTCAAGATTAAAATAAAATCAGTACATACAATTCCACTAAAAACTAAGTATAAATTAAATGCTTTTATAAAACTTACCGAGTAAAACAGGTCCATCCTCTTCCTCAATGTTTCATCATTAAGTAAACTTCTTTAACTTCATGTTTACATTCGCCATCTTGTGGGGACAGGCGCGACGGCGAGACGAGACGAGACGAACGAATCGCAAAGAACGGCTCGGTAATGAGTGAATTTTTATCAAGTTGAGTTGTTTCATTTCAGCTCTCCTTGAGCACAATAGAAAAATAACAGCTGAAATCAAGTTGAGCTAAACATTTAAAAATCAACTCATTCACGATCTAATAAATTAGAACTCATTTTTGAGCAACCAAATCCACTCATTCGTTTTAACAGAGTACAGAAATGCACAAAGGCTCTTCTCACCTAAGCATCTGTATACAGTTTATCTGAAAATTGTTGTACCAGACGTAATAGCGAGGTCTTGAGACACTTTTGTAGCAACATCGATCATTTAATGCACCGTAGCATACTTCGGCAAGTGTTGTGACCAAACATGGAGACGGAATCTGTATATCACCATTCGAGGTAATCCTAATCACATTCACTTCAAACTGAGAAGCTTCTAGCCTGCCTATAGATTCCCATGTCATTCCATAGTCTAAACGATTGAAATAATTCGTCTTTATCTATAATCACATTGTCTCTTTATCCTTATTAATATTATAAATGTCAATGTGTGTCCGAATGTTTGAATGGAGACAGCGTCTAAACGGATGAATTAATGTTTTTACACTTTTGGTTATAGATGGATTACAACCCGGAAATGAACATAGGCTATGTTTAATTTATTTTATTCAAATATTTTGCTTAATAATCAAAAATTTCATTATTTTTCATACACAATGAATTGACATTTTTCTGATAAAATTTAACCATCTTCCTTTTTTCGTTGCCAAAAAATAAAAACCCAGAATAATAATTTAATTTCCAAATGAAAGATTAAAACGGAAATTTTCAAGTATTTTTAATAATACAAGGTGCATGGATTTTGAGTAAGTGCGGGAAGAAGGCAAATGTGACGTCATATATGGAAAATAAAACGGATATGCTTTGATGTTGAAATAAAATGAGATTGTGTTATGGTATTAATTCTTATTATTTAAAGAAAATTGTTATGAATGCTTACGGTTTATCGTCTGCGCGCGGTTAACATAAAGATGGAATTTTTAATTTAAAATTTAAAAATAAAAAAAACTTTTGAAGAACAAATGTCAATAATATGCACAGTAAAATTATCAATGTCGAAAATGACGTAATGATTAGCAGGAAATGTATTTTCATTCTTAAAAAGTAAAAAGTTAACTAGATTACCTGAATAAAACAATTTTTTGTGAGTGTTGATTTTTAAGCGTTCATTCCAGGAAATTTAAATAACAGTTACTTTATTTTTAAAGAAATTTACATTTTCGTTCAAAGAACATAAATGTTTAATATGATTGCGTCATCAAAGCAACATTCAGTATAAATTTTTTTATTGGAGAAATGTTTGTAAATCGTAGTGTGGCAGCTGAATTTTAATTCTACATTTCTTTTAGCTTTAAAAGGGTAAAATATTTGTTGACATTTTAAAAAGTAGCTCTTTTTTAGGAACAAATGTTATATATTCCAGCGGCCGCCATCTTGGATCTTTTCTTGGCGTGAACACTCCTTTACCGCCAAGTAGTAAATGTCACCAAGCAGTGTTTTATGCTCATGTTAGGCTTAACGAAAATAAAATGTAAAACATCGCCAACAAAATTCGCCAACAAAATTCGCCAAGAAATCTCAAAACATCTAAGATGGCGGCCGCGGCAATATGCTGCATCTAAGCCCTTTTGGATAATAGTTTTTTGTGAAGTATGATAGATTGAGATAAATATGCCTTAGCTTTTAATACAATGTCTAACTGAATTAAAATGTTATAAAAATTTAAAGAGAGGAATGTCATCAAAGCGAAATCAAATTTATCGAGAAATTCACGTAATGCAAGAGCATTGAAAATATCAAAAATTAATGAAACTTTTCCTCAAGCAGAATTGCGTAGACATGAACAAGCCGATCGTCAGGATAATCTTAGAAATGCTGATACAGCTGAAAAGTCCCAACTGCGTCACCATTATAAGGCTGCTTATTTGGCTTCAAGGAGGGAATGTGGATCACCTGAACTGTCGCAACATAGGTTAAAAGAAGACACTGGCCGCAAGCAAATAAACAATTTATTATAATATAACAACAATAGCCGGCGTTACCATGTCAAGCAAAATAAGCTATTTTGGCCACAATTAGGTACCCCGGTGCGTATATGTCATCTGTGCCATTTTCTTATTACTTCATGATACAAACAGATATCCTGGTTCAGCGTATAAACCTGAGTTATGTCAATGACCTTATAATGAAGAAATATCTTATACTAGCCGCCCTTGGCGACCAGTTTGGTTTCCTTAAAAATTATGTTTGGGAAAGCATGTTAAGCATTCTATAATGTTACTTTTATTCATAATTTAACTTACTTGGACTCCCCTAACCCTCTCGCTGCGCAAGCCGAGATTTCCTCGGGAAACGTAAAAGTAGCAAAATTTGTGCAATCCGAGATTTCCTCGGGGATTCAATTTTTCCACTGGCGACTATTTTTTAATTCAACTCGGAACACTTTTTAAGTACAAAAAATTCCATATAGACATTAACAACATCTACATGAAAAATACACTGCAAAATCGATTTTCTTAAAATAGTGGGGCGAAACTATGAAAATAGTCTCCAGTGACAGCTCTGATTTCGCCTTAGGCTGCAAGAGGGTTAACTATAACTAATATAATCCCTTAAGCTAATATTAGTTTTTGTTGCATTAAAATATCTCAATTTGTTGATTTTCTCCTAGCAAGTAAAACCTATTGGTTTACAATGGAAGTCTATGGGAATTCGGCGAAATATTAGAGATATCGCTAAGTTGGCGTCACTTTTGGCGAAAAACTTGGCGACAGAACAGTGCCCCCTCTATGGTAACCCCCCCTTATAGGTATGGGGATGTATTAAATAACCAATAATAACCAATCAATAACCAATGTTCGTGCGTTCAATAACCAATGAGATGCGTTTTATTTGGGCGTTGCTATTAAACAATTAACAAATAACTGCGATTTCAATGCCAGGTACGATAGCGTAATATATAAATAGATTGTCTACTGTAAAATGTGATAAAGAATTGGTTTATTATATATGTTTTTAATTATCGGAAGGAGAAATGCTTTGCTTAATTAATTCATTTCTTCTTCTTTTTATGTTACGTGAACGACGTCACGGGTAACAGCTAGTAAACAATATTCTGTACACGGAATTCCTCTTTTAGCTAATTTTCCCTTTTCACTGTTTATCAATCACAAGATGCTGACTTTGAATGTACTGGTTCTCGACATAAAAATTGCAATCAAATTTAAAATATTAGTGGTACTTATTTTGAATTATAGCATGAAATAAGTTTTTTAATTTAATTTAACGTCAGTATTATTTAACAATTTACAGCATCTCTACTTGAGGTACAAACCCACCTGAATGTTGCCGCCGTGAAGTTGGAAATGGTTAATTTCAGAAACATGTGTTTCACAATTCAGCGGCATTGCCACGAACATAAATAACCCAGATTCTAATTCATTGATGCTCAAAAGTCAAGCTCGATAGCAGCAATAATTCTACAGGGTGCCCTAAAATGGACTGAAAGTTTTTAAAATTCAAAGACAAGTAAACTATAGTTATAGAAATATTTGCTATAGAAATTATTCTTCCAGAAAAATAATATGTGAAGTCAGGAATTTCTTTACTTGATTCCTTGTTTTTGTTGCGGTACTACTAAAATTAATCATGCAGTTTCAAAACTAAAACCAAATTATTTTCTTTATAGCAGAAACAGCTAAACAGACGAAAGGTTGGGAACTGAATGATCTTTGAACAATTTTTATGCATCAGTTTTAGCGTTCTAACATTTTCAGATAGTGCAATGTCATTTATCGGTAATATTTGAAACAAAAACAGTAACGCCTAGTAAATAATTTCGGACTTCACAAATTAATCTCCTGAATGAATACCTTCAACTGCTGTTAGCATTTACTTGTTCTAGAATTTAAAAAATGTTCAGTTCATTGTAGAATACCCTGTATGTAATGTCAGTTTAAAATATGATTAGACAGGGAAATGCGTGGTGAAAATAATAATAATAATAATAATAAAAATCACACAACTTTGGTATGGAAAATTTATATTAATTTGAATTAATTAAATACAATTAATGAACAGTTTTCAGTATTCTATTGTGCATAAAATGTCTACATATAAAGATATTTACTATCGAAATCATTACCAAAAAATCAGTTGAATACAGCTGACTCATAACAAATAAATATTTTGTCAAATATTGGGTAAAAGTAAAATGTAATATCATAAACATTTGTTTGAAAATCTTTTGAAATACAATTTCTCATATGTATTATATAAAACATATTTTGATTCCCTAAATAAAAAGGTATTATAGAACTTTCGAAACTAATATCTGAACAGATATAGCTTGGTAAAAATGAAAATCGTTATCTAATGTGTTAGGCAAAAAAAAAAAAAAAAAATATTAGAAATATCTATGTGTCAAACAAAACACTACTTTTATTAAGGAAATTGAAAATTTTGATACAAAATAAGAAATATAAATATCTGGATGGATTTTATTGAATAGGAATAATTCAAAGTATTAAATGTCCGCAAAAATGTAGTACAAATCATTTGTAAAATTTTCATTTCTACATCTTGTCTTTTAGGCATGTAAAGATAAAATATGAGTGAAACATTTTTGTGTTATAAGTGCAAAACATTTAGTATTATATTAATTAAATGTATTGTCTTATCATAAAGAAAATAACTTAATTTTTTTTTTTTTTTTTGCACGCGAAGTGTCAGGGTGAAAAACTATTACAGTCACAGATAGTTAGATGATAGTTATGAATAATTCTTTACTTTACGCACTGCGACATTCATCCTTCTTTCCCCTTACATACCTTCAATTGTATTTTTCAAAGGATTAAATTAGTTTTTACATCTTTCTAAGAATGCCAAAATACAGTATGGTTTTCAAGCTAACAGATGGCACTGTCATCTCAAATTTTACAAGTGTGGACTGTCGTCTTTTTACCCGACTGCCAAGAAGGGTTATGTGTTTCACGCGTATCTGGGTATGTGGATTTCTTTATACCCTGGAATCGTCCCAACAGCTGGATGGATTTTATTGAATGAGGTATCTATTGATTTGTCGTAACCGTCCGATGGTTATAGGCTAGGTTCTGTTTTTATAAATTCAAAATGACGGGCGTAAAATACAAAATGGCAGTAGAGACGAAAAAAACTTTTACGCACCCTATTGAGTGGCATATCCTTGGATAGGTCTTTCAAAATGAAGACGATGTTTCATTGACTATTTCGCAGTCAGAAGAAGCTCCGTTTAAATATTACACAACCTGGAATTTGTGTAGGTGGGATCTTTAACTTTACTGCAACTCTTACCTTCATAGACATATATATGCCTCATCAAAACAATGTTTATAGATAGGAACTAACAATTAAACATAACCTAAAAGTCATAAATACAAGTAAATAATAAAAAAAATAGGTAATATAAAAAATAGTTTCACATTGATGAGAAATAATTAATTAGTTCGCTTTTTACGCAGTCGAGTTTTTTGATTTTCTAAATTTAACTTTTACTTGTTCCCCTTGACACTTCCCCAGGTTATTGCAGTCGAATAATGAAATAAACGTAGATATAAGAAAGAACCAAGCAATGGAAAATCGACTTTTGAAACATCCGCATTACAGCCATAATGTGTTCTGAAGAAGACTTTATGATCAGTGTCTTTTTTTTTAGGAAGTTCATCTGGAGAACAGCATAATGTTTAGCTGTGAGATACTATAACTGCTGTTTTTTTAACTACAATTTAATTCAACAAAGTGAATTACAATTTAATTCAACTTCAATTTCAATTGTAGTCAAGTGAACTACAATTTAATTCAACAAAGTGAAGTTTCAATGCATGACAAAAACATATTTTTATTTTGCTTTCAACGGCTTCATTCATACAGATGGTTGATTTGGATAATGGTTGATTTATATAATCGCAGACTGTTTCATTCAGAGATAGGGGAAAGTAGGGTAATGGCGCTCAGCGGGTAATCCCGCTCACTCAAATATCTCTAAATTGAATAGAATTGAAAATGTGCGATCGCTACCGACACCTAGCAAACTTCATCGTAAGTTCCCAGTAAGGATATAGTAACCGTCGGAAGGAAAGTATTTTTGTGTCCTCACGTTATTAGTTTTGCAGTTGTTTTATTATTAAATTCTACAACATCTAACTTGAAGGTAAGTGTACATTCTTATTTTCAAATGTTAATTCACTCATTATCTCTACAAAATATATACATTTAGCTATACGTTCATGCTTTTATTTATTTGTGTGGTGCGTTGTTACGCCAAATATAATGCATTAAAATCCAACATGGCTATGAAGAGTAATGACGCTCACGTGGAATTCCAGAAGCAGTTTTTCCAGTGTGCTACATTTTTAAAATTCAAATTTCTTGATGATAAAATTTCTTGTTTTCGCCTTAATTATATGTCATTAAACAAGGCGAATTTTACTATTTCAAAAAAGTGGTGACAATAAAAAAACCTGAATTTAAAAAAAGTAGCCCACTAACAACACTGTTCAGAAGTACTACAGGATGAAAACCACGAACAAATGCTTAGCTCTTTAACCCTTTCCGGCATGGCGGTTTTTGGTTTCACTGCACAATATCTCGAAAGTGGTCGCATAAAATCTGCTGTTGTGTGAATAGCCCACACAACTACATGTGTGACTTTTCTCGTACTTAAATGTTGTACTCAAATTTTGAGCGCCATTACCCTACCATGTCGGGCATTACCGCTCAATCGATGGTTAATTAAATATAACGATAAAAAAAATTCCTAAATCTTTTATGCAAATTAGTTGATTACAAACTGTTCCTCATGCTTTGGACTTATACTGCGTTAATAAAATATTGATTTTTTGTGTAAATTTGACTAGCTACTCATGTTTTCCCTCAAGTGAGCGGCATTACCCCACTTTCCCATATATTATCCACCCGTTATTACAGAGTGTCTAGCCGCCTAGAAAACCTGGATAACCTGGAAAAGCAAGGGAAATTTATGTGGACGGGAAAGTCGGGTGAAAGTCAGGGAAATTTACCATTCCTGAGGAAAAGTCAGGAAAATTTGAAAACTCTGAGAAAGAGTTACAAAAATTTGAAACTTCCAAGAATAAATTAGGAAAAAATGTCTTATTATAAAACTAAGGTATTGAAATTGCAGCGCCAGGAAAATCGAATTTTGCTCTTTATAAAAACTGTAAAGAGTATTCCAACCTGTCGTGCAAGTAATTTTGTCTACCCCTTTTAAATACCTCCTTGTAACAAAGAAGTTTTCAACTCGAGCTTCACTGTAACTTTGTACTGAATGTTGTAGGATTGATTAGATGTTTCAGTCTGTGTCCTTTTCTTTGTTTTGGAACAGAATATTTGTTAGTTTAATTTATTGAATATTTATTATTTGTATTCAAATATGTCGAAGTAATCTGTACTATTTAGCTGTGACTGGTGTGATAAGAATTTCATCCTGATTGGATAAAATGGAAAGGACCTGATGCTAAAATTGAGTATGCTTAGCATGTAAAATGTTCAACAATTTGTAAATTTTGCAAGAATTTGCCTAACTATTTAGTAGTTGTTACTTCAAAATCAGTTGTGAAATTTCCACTCTCAAATTCACAACTTTTAAGAGTTTTCGTATATGGGGAATTCTCACAATCTTTTGACTTTTGGGGAAAAAAAATCTGACAAAATTAAACTTGCTAAAATAACATTTTAATCAGATAGACGAATGCCTTAATGATTCAAAATAAAGAAAAAATGGTCAGCAGCAAAAGTTTTTATTTAACTGAGGTTTAAGTTAAACCTGCGAGTTTAATTTTCCTTACCATTTTACCCCTATAACTTTTTATTTTCTTCTAAATTTTTACTTATAATGAATTTGCGTAGCACACATAGGACATTCAAATAAGAAATAATAACAATGTAGTACTTTTAATACAGAATTTTTGTATAACATTGTCTTAAAGGGGTGTTAAAGAAGGGACGGTAAGGTAAAAAAAGGGTATGATATTGGAAAAAAGGGACGGAATTGTAAAAAAAGGGCCGATAAGGATGGAACGGTAAGGAAAATTACCATCTATTTTTAGGAAAATCAGGTTAAGACTAAGTGATAGCCACAATGCTCATTGATTTTTAGAAACAGTTGTTAACATTGGATTAATTTTTTTTTATTTATTTATTTACCTCGAAAAGTGCAGGAATAAGCCTTGGGGACGCTGAGACTACCAATAAAGCCACGACGCTTGAAATTGATATTTAAATACTGATTTAAATTCTACAGTAAATTTCCTGAAAAAGAATTTTAGACATTCTTTCCTCTAGCATACTTCTGCATGAGAAAAATCTTGAAAATAATTCTGTGGCTGCATCTGAAATGATTTTTTGTATAATTTTAGAAGAGGGATGGTAAGGAATCTAAAACCCAGGGACAGAGTTTAAAAAATAATAACAACCCTAAAAATGTGTGCAGGTTAATTTTTAGCTACATATTTATATAAAACAATAGTTCCAGTTTCAGAAAAAAAATACATCGAATTATTTTTATTGAAACAATTTTATCCAGACAGCTCCAAACTTGAAAATCAGCATCAGGGACACGGGACGGTATAGGAATTTTCCAGGTGTTTGGACCCCCAATATCGTCCAAAACTTATTTATCTCGTTAATATTGTTATGCAATCATGCAATGGGATGTTCCCCAGTATATGAAATAATAAAAAAAAAAAAACACAAAAAAGTGTATTAAAATAAAAATTATTATTTAGGGACTTAAAAGTCAAAAGATTGTGAGAATGCCCCATATAACATCACAAAATCTCAATACCTGGAAAAGTGAGGGAAATTTGCTGCTGATCTGGAATAGACACCCTGTTATAAGTTCCATTTATCATTTGAATCAAACAATAAAAACACTTCCAGTTTTCTTTCTGACGTTTTAGTGAAATAAATAATTGAATGAAAATACTTGGCATTGTGAATATGATTATTTTAACTCTGGCAAGGGCGAATCCAGAGTGGTGTTCATGGATAATCAATCCCATACAGAGATCAGCTTAAATCCGTGTTCATTGTACGAAATCTTGTGTATTTTTTTTTTTTCATAATCTACCGTAATGTTGTTCCTGCTCATTTTCCCCTCCCCCACCTCATATAAAAAAAATCCTATGTAGTCTATGGACCAATGTCACATCAGCTGCGGGTATATAAAATTAAACACCAATAGACGTGATGAACAGTTTAATACTCCTTCTTCGAAGGGTACAGTCGTGGAAAAAAAAGTAAACACCCCCTACTAACTCCTCAATAAATTATCGCAGAAGAATGTTACTGGTACTGAACGATTGAAAATAAAGTCTACTTTTAAATGATGTATATAAAAATTGCTTAGAGGGCCATCTACATATTAAAACGACCATAACTTTGTTTTTTTTTTTCAGTAGAAGTACACAATTCTGACAGCGTAAATGAACTCTACACCTTTCAATTAGCCTAAAAACAAATTTTTATGCAATTCGTACCACAAGTTTCCGAGAAATTTATTATTTTAAAAAGAGCGTATTTTAAGGGCTGTATCCAAATTGAAGTTCCGTGCGTGATTGTTAACCGAGAGAGCCCCCTTCTTGATCAAGGCACCTGAAGCGCCACTCATGAAGTCAAAGAAGCCTGTTAGATTACAGGACAGCAGAATAAATTTCAAAATATCTACTCACTTCTATGATAGATGGCCCCTTAAACCATCATTTTGCCGTTTTTTAAGCATAATTTGAAAACTACTTGGAAGAAAAATGTGAAATTTTGGATTTCCATAAAGCAGGACTTAATAAATCTAAATCCATCAAAAAAATTGTAGGTTGCAATTCATAATGTTTTCGAATATTAATTTCATAATTCATATCATAAAATTATAAAAAATGTAAATTCAGCGTATTTATGTTTGGGTATATTAGTATTATTGCTACAAAGAAAAAAAAAATAGCACAATAGGAGCATAATTTCAGGAGATATAAATAAAAATATGAAAATGTAATTTAACATTACAAGCACTTAATTTTGAATGTTTATAATTCAAAAATTTATCATTCAAATGACTTGAAATTCGGTGTTTAGGCATAGTTTGAACCTAAGATTTGAAATATCTCTTTAAAATTGGATATTGCCATTGAAAAAATGGAGTTTTAATTCGTTTTAATATATATATGGCCCCCTAAGAAATTTTATATACATCATTTAAAGGTAGACTTTATTTCCAATCGTTCGGTACCGCTAACTTTTGTCTACGATAATTTGTTGAGGAGTTAGTAGGGGGTGTTTACTTTTTTCTTTCCACGACTGTACATACCCGTAGAGGCGTGGTTGTTTTCACTCGTGGGTAAAGTCTGAATTCTTCGATTTGTTTTCTGCACTCGAAACCATGGTTTACTAATAAACAAAACAAAATCTACGCACAAGAAGGGTGTGGTTTTGTAAATAAAATAAAATGCAACTAACATTATGATATTTAAGGAAATATTGAAATTAAAAATGTATTCATTTGATTTTGTATAATACCTTGCCATGAAATAATTTGAACAAATTACATGAACAGCGTTGTTCCATTTTCAAACATTTCAAATGATTATTTATTTTAAATTGTGCATATATGATTAGAAATGAAATTGAAATTTAATTCAGCAGAGTATTAAAGCAGAATAATGCTTAATCTTAAAATGCCTACTTTTCCAAACATTATTAAAAACAGCATTGACAAAAAAAGAAAAAAAAATCTCCCGAGTAAACATACGTGAATAAAAATCGTCACTTTCAAATATTTCATTTCCTGGAACAAAGACCTTGTAAACGAAGCAGACGAATCATAATCAAAAACCAATTAATCCTTCTTTAACAAATGTAATGAATTAGAAATTAAAAGGCTACGCTCAATTAAAATACGTAATTAAATTTGAAAATACGGATTAGATTCTGAGCTGCCAATTACTTTAAATTCGAAATTCACATATCTGTTGTTTATGTAAATTCACTATAATATTTAATTTCTGTTCTGTTTTAATTTAAAACAACCTGATACCAAATACGTTAAAGCATGCATATTTTTTTCTTCTTTTGTGTGAAATGGATTAAAACCTCGCAAATATATTTTGTCATTTCTCAGAAAAGGTTAAACTTTTATATTTGTTCTGTATTTTAAAAACAGGAATGATGTACTGGAATTGAAGATAGTAGCATTAAAAAAATGTGAAGGTTTCTTTGAAAACAATACTAATAGTTAATTGGGTATACTTTAATGGGTTAAAGAGCACAACAGATTGGTGAATCGATGGAGAATAAATGAATAACGTTTATAAATAAGCACGTTTAGAAAAAAGCACAATTAAGAATGGAAATCTCTTTACCAACTATTCTAATTATAATTTTAACATAGGGAATTTTTATGGCATGAAAAAATTATTAGTTCTAAATCTCGGCTATAGAGGGTAATACTGTATACATAACAACAAGAAATCAAAACTGTAAAATGACAGACTCTATCAGTGTGATTTACAGCTGCAAAACCTCAAAATGTCTAATGCCACATTCCATAGTAATGAGTACAGTCTCTCTCTGACGGCCGATGAACAACGAAACAGCAAATCAACGGGAATTGCTGCTATTTCTTGCCGTAAGTTGGTTGCCCGTGGCTAAAAAGATTGCAGATTTCCTCTATACACATGTTATTTAAGGTGGCCTGACAAGTAGAAATCGCACATTGTGTTTTGGCGTGATCCTAATTTTGTGTCGTTCAGTCTACATCGATACAACACCTCCATTTTATTGTATGCAGCAGGGCTCTGAATTGCCGAGATTTTGAACTTATGCCATACAAAATCTCTTATTATGCTCAATATTAAATCAGGGAATGGAAAGTCTCACAACCCATAAATCTTTTTTAACGCGTTTAACTTTTCCTTTGGACTTTTGAAGCACATGGTATATATACATTCTGTGTAAAAAGTACCCGGAATTGTTAAATAAAACACAAAAAATTATTTATTTAGAAAATTTATTTTACTGCCTTCAAAGTAGGTCCTATACAGCAGGGATGCAAGCGCTGCGCCACAAATGACCGGTTTGTACCACTAAATTTTAATAGTATTTCTTGTCTTATTTAATGACACGATTTCTGAGATTTAATAAAGCAAATAATACTATTAAATTTTAGTACTACCAATCGGCCATTTGTGGCGCAGCGCTTGCATCCCTGTATAGAGTCCAATACAACTGTACCGCGTTTGACCCAATCTCGCATACAATTTTAGTAGGCTAATTCAGGTATGGTCTCCAGCTCCCTCCGCGAATTTTCTTGTTTGCAGGGCTGAACCAGACGACTATTTTTTAATTCTATTTGGCACCACTTTTTCAAAACAAAAATCTTTTAGATAGGCTTTGAAAACCTTTGCAAGAGAAATATACTAAGAAATGTATTTCTTAAAAATAGTGGTGTGAACAGAATATAAAAATAGTCGCCAGTGGTAGCCCTGTGTATGGCCTCAATTGACTCTAAACGTTTTCCTCGAAATAGTAATTTAGCTTCGGGACCAGAAAAAAGACACACGGAGCCATATGGGTGAGTACGATGCTTGGTCGATGATATTCGTTGCGTTTTTGGCCAAAATGTCTTGCACAACGATAACTTGAGCGATGGTGCATTATCGTGACGCAAAATTCACACGAAATTTCCGTGATTTTTAAAATATTCGATACACGAAATTTCATTTGAAACACAAAATTTAAGCAAAGTCTTTGTTCAACTATTTTTCTATTGTCAAAAATCACAGAGCACTCAAAAGTAACGACTAAAAAAACAGCTACACACTAAGCCACAAATTTCACTCAAAAAACCGCTTTATATCGCGGTAGAGTGGTATTGACTTACAAAAAAAATGTCTTGATATCTTTTACGGGCGACTTTAAAACGATAAATTTCAGGTAATTTTTACACAGAATGTGCAGTATGCACAAGTAGAAGTACATATCACACTTACCAGTTCTACTATTTTGAATACGAGAAAGGACATAAATGGAACCAGAGAATTAAATAAAATAAAATATCGATACATGCGTCTTCTATCTATGTAGTACTTAGTTGATTTCATTTATTAATTAAAATTTCTTTTCAAAGCATGTTTATTTTATTAAAAAACATAAAAAATCCCTGCCGGCCCGGCCTACAGGCAGAGGTAGATTTCGAAGTCAAATATACTAATTTCACAAACAAAAACTAAATCATGATTAGAGATAAATCCACTTTAACAATTTTATCTGGCCGCTTTTGACGAGTTATTATTTCATTTTTATATAATAGCTGGTTTTATCAGAATCATGTTAGGGCGGTATTAAAAAAAGTACTTTTCCAAGCTCAACAACTCGAAATTTTCTGGCATAATTCCAGATTTATTTTTAATAATAATAATAAAAAAAAATATGAAACTTGCTGACGTGACTTTTGAAGAGATTTATAAGCGACCTGTGTTTTTATTTTTTGTTCAATTAATTAAAACTTGATATATAAACAATTATTTTCTCAGAAGGACAATATTTTTCGTTTCTATTACAATCGCTTAGGGAATTTCAGTTCAAAATGCCCGCTTTGACACCATTTTTTGAAATATATTCTGCCTCAATCAAAAGATCGATCATTACGGTACATTATATAGTTTCTGAATAAGCTAATCTACCAATTAAATGCGTTTGAAAGCAAAAATGAATTTAAAAATGAGTCAGAAAATTAGCAGTTTGGATTTGAGTGCATCCTTAATACAATGATTTTTCCAACACAATCCGCTTCGGTAAATTCGGTTCAAAATGCCCTTTTTAACAGCATTTTTAAAAATATATTCTGCTTCTATCAAAAAATCGACCATTACGGTACATTATATAGTTTCTGAGTAAGAAAACGTACCAATTGGAAGCCTTTGAGAGCAAAAATGAATTGTAAAATGAGTCAGAAAATAAGCAGTTTGGATTTGAATACACCCTTACTAAGATGATTTTTTTCTTCAACCGCTATGTATTTTTATTTATTTTATTTTATTTTATTTATTTATTTATTTTTTTTGCTGTAAGAATTGGTCCTATCCAAAACTTGTCTATAAAGATGTTGTAGGCACTGTTAAGAAGATATATGATAAATTCGTGGGGATTTTATATCTTTGGCATTGACGGAGTTATGGATTTTTTTCTTCTTCAAACCCCCTTTTTGTTTTCGTTTTTAATTTTTTTTTGCGGTAAGAATTGGTCCTATCAAAAACTTGTGAATATAAAAGTTGTAGATAATGTTAAGGAGATTTATAATAAAATTAATTGGATTTGATATCTTGAGAATTGACGAAGTTATGAATTTTTTTTCTCCCAAAAACCCTATTTTTGCGCCCCTTGAGCCCATTTTTAATTTTATCAAAAATCTGTGATACATAACTTTTTGGCCCTATTTTTAGAATAAAAACTTTAAACTGGTTTGATATGTACAAAAATTAAGAAGTTATGGGGGGTTTTCTGTTTTCACAAAGCCCCTCCCTATTTCCATCCCCTTGGTCCGATTTTGCCCATTAAGGAACTTGACCGAGATTTTATGCCCATTGATTTTATGTATCAGTTTGGAAGAGATTGGTGCAGAATTACGAAAGTTATCGTGTCCAGAAGAAAGTGATATATATATATATATATATATATAGATTGATAGATAGATAGATAGATAACGTTTTTTACTGAGGGTGATTTTGGGTTCTAGGGGTCATGATCGGTGTAGATCTGCAAAAATTTTTGTAAGGAAGAGGGCTCCCTAGTGATACTTTAATTTTTATTTGCGTTCTTTAAAATAAAAATTAAGTGGTACTTTTTTATTGCTATTTCGTCTTAACACTTCTGGTAAGTGTCCAAAATCTTTTACATAACTTCATTATTTGCCTATATAAGTCTTAGTTTAAACACCAGAGAAATAAGTCTGTTGTTTTCAGAGAGTACTGGTATCTGGCTATTCTGAAAAGCATAAATGGTGGCCAGTTCCCGCTTCTTCACATCAGTGGGGGGCACCGGCGTCTTACCCAATACTTTGGGGGTGAGTGGACAAAAATTTTTGGGGGTAAGATACCGGTTGTTTTCCCTTGGGGTAAGATGCCGGTTATTTTCCGTTGCGGTCAAATGCCTGGTTGTTTCTTCATTGTTTAAATTACTCTAACTATATTAACTAACTTGTCAACAATTTTAATCAGATAATTTAAATCAGTGATTAAATCGTGATTTTAATCAACTGATTAAAAAAAAATCATTCATTAAAATTATAAATTTTCTAAATGTTTAAAATGACATAAAGAAATATCAAAATCTAAGGTGAACATAATTTGAAAGGTTTCTATAAGTATTCTGCCTTATAAATAAACTTTATTGACCTTATAAATAAATGTTTAATAATTATTAATTTTAATCATTGTTAAAAATTTTATGTTAAATGCAGTTTTAAATAATTTTAATAAATGTTAATATTGGTAGTATATTATATAGCTTCAGATAACTAGGTGTTTCTGCCTCCTACGAGCTATGCTCACCAAACTTCATGCAGACACCGCAGACTCTAAAAACACACTAATTTGATCTGCTTTGAAAAGATTACGGAAGATTAAATCGTAATTAAACGACTAGTGGCGATCTCCTGTAATCAGGTCTCAATTATTTCCCTTTCGCTGAGGAATTTTAAGACAGAATCAATTGCCGTCGAGACAGATAACTAGTACTTTCGTGATTGATTAAATAAGATCAACCCAACAATTTAAAATTAGCTTGGGGCTAAGTAAACAATTTTATAAAGACGCTATAAGAAATTTACTAGATAGTACCCGTCAAGATTTGACGGTAAATAACTTGGATGTTTCATTAGAAAAATTCTTGAATTTTGAATTAGTTGCTTTTAAATTAATTATTGAAATCGTGACAAATTTTTATATTGCATAAGTGATTCCTATTTCTTTAAAGAGCGCTAGAGGGTGCTGTCAGTCTAACCTATTGAATGAAGTGAAAGAACTTTAAGTTTATAATTTACAACCAATTATGCTTTCCTTTTATCAGAAATTTACCGAAAAATACTGGGCAGAGCATTTATTTTTACTTACTACAGTCTCATTTTTCTTGTTGAAAAAATAACAAAATAACAATATCTATTTTTATTTTTATTTTTATTTTTTTAACTACACGACCTTTAAAAGCTGCCATGCATTTTATTTATATCAGTCTCTAAAAGCCTAAATTTTAAACTTGATGCAATTAACGATTTATAATATATATTTTTTATTACTTGAATTTTATTTTACTTTTTTCTTCATTTTTTAAATATTAAACCATGGATATCAATATAATTTATTTTATAGTTCTTATATGAATATTTTCCTTTCTTTCCGTTTTATTTTTTTATTTTTTTACGGAAAAGAATAGCAAACTTTTCCTTCTGACTCACACACTTATATATTCTTGATAATGGTAAAAAAATATAAACAAAAGTTGTAGATCAGCTTAATTTATTTAATTGATAATTACATGCAAAATATTTTAGGTTAAATATTTTAAATATAAAATTATTTTTTCAAAATATTTTTGAGTGTCAAATTTTATTTAATGATAAACCATTCAAATAATAATAAAATCAAAATCATATAACTTCTCCTCTAAATAAAATATGTCATTAACGAATTGAATTATCGCCAAAAATCATTTTGCCGGGCGTTGGGCTCGAACCTACGTTGTCTACGAAAGTTCGGAGCTTTAAACTGGTGCTCTAGACCACTCGGCTAACCAGACCTGCTCATCCTTTCCTCTAAATGGAAAATCTAGTAAATTTAACTTCACGCATGCGCAATTGCGTGAATATTTTAGTCTTATCTTACAGAATCAGGTTTACGCTTTAATATATACTAGATAATACCCGTCAAGATTTGACGGTAAATAACTTGGATGTTCCATTAGAAAAATTCTTGAATTTTGAATTAGTTGCTTTTAAATTAATTATTGAAATCGTGACAAATTTTTATATTGCATAAGTGATTCCTATTTCTTGAAAGCGCGCTAGAGGGTGCTGTCAGTCTAACCTATTGAATGAAGTGAAAGGACTTTAAGTTTATAATTTACAACCAATTATGCTTTCCTTTTATCAGAAATTTACCGAAAAATACTGGGCAGAGCATTTATTTTTACTTACTACAGTCTCATTTTTCTTGTTGAAAAAATAACAAAATAACAATATCTATTTTTATTTTTATTTTTATTTTTTTAACTACACGACCTTTAAAAGCTGCCATGCATTTTATTTATATCAGTCTCTAAAAGCCTAAATTTTAAACTTGATGCAATTAACGATTTATAATATATATTTTTTATTACTTGAATTTTATTTTACTTTTTTCTTCATTTTTTAAATATTAAACCATGGATATCAATATAATTTATTTTATAGTTCTTATATGAATATTTTCCTTTCTTTCCGTTTTATTTATTTATTTTTTTACGGAAAAGAATAGCAAACTTTTCCTTCTGACTCACACACTTATATATTCTTGATAATGGTAAAAAAATATAAACAAAAGTTGTAGATCAGCTTAATTTATTTAATTGATAATTACATGCAAAATATTTTAGGTTAAATATTTTAAATATAAAATTATTTTTTCAAAATATTCTTGAGTGTCAAATTTTATTTAATGATAAACCATTCAAATAATAATAAAATCAAAATCATATAACTTCTTCTCTTAATAAAATATGTCATCATCGAAATGAATTATCTCCAAAAATCATTTTGCCGGGCGTTGGGCTCGAACCTACGTTGTCTACGAAAGTTCGGAGCTTTAAACTGGTGCTCTAGACCACTCGGCTAACCAGACCTGCGCTACCTTTCCTCTAAATGGAAAATCTAGTAAATTTAACTTCACGCATGCGCAATTGCGTGAATATTTTAGTCTTATCTTACAGAATCAGGTTTACGCTTTAATATATATGATGATTTTAAATTAGACATTTTAAATGTATCGTTTTAAATATGACGTAATTTTCACCTAAGTTTTTTCTCATTTTAATATTCAAATAAAAATAATTTTAATGGCCTATAAAAGCCAAACTAAATTGGTGGGACAATATCAACTGCGAATTTCCAGGTGTCTCAAGACTTTTTAAAAAGGAATTAGATAAGAAATCAAAGGGTAGAAAGACAGAATATTCAACAGACGATGATATAGATCATGATTAAATTCCCTCCCAAGATTCAGAAGACGAAGATTTTTTTTTTAAGTGAATGATTGTTCCGACTGTCTAACAGAGTGCAATAAAACCTCTCGAAATTGTGATGGGATCAAGTGCATTCATTGAAACTGTTGGTTATATAAAAGTTAATCAAAATTACTAAACAAATGTGCAGTTTGTGGCAGACCTGAGATATTGCTAAAAAGAACAAAGGGATATATGAAAAACATTAACAAATTTTTTTGACTCTAACGTACTTTATCACAGTGGTTTTACCGTAGTTAAACTTGTTTTAATGTTTAAAAATAGGCATACTTAATAGCCATAATTCTTTTAAATGTCAAGTAGAATATAATATATTAAATAAATATTATACAAACAAATTTATTAACATAACATAACATAGATAATTATATAACAAATAAATATTAGTTCTTCTTTTATTATATTGCCAACGTTTGTTACATTCATATTTTTGTAATTTTCTAATATTAAGTAAGTTAACAACTTTAGTATGTCCAAAATATTAAAGTTACTTTTATTCGTCCCATTATGTTTTATACTGCTTCACTAAAATTATTGTTTACATTGAAACTCCATAAGGCATCTTGCCCCTAGATATTTGGCCATCTTACCCATACCTATGGGTAAGATGCCGAAATGCAAGTGTTTACATAAGAGTCTAAACTTTAACCAGAAATCAATGGATAACAAATATAAACAACAGGCGATTTTTAAAACAATTAATTAAAAAACTACGGCAGCTTCACACAATCTACCCTACATATTATAAAACGACATTAAATTTCTCCAAGAATAATTTATAAATTGTGTTAATTATATTCATAAAACTATTAGCAAAAGTCTTGGAGGGATGAATATTTTTTCTTTAAATAAACAGAACCATAAAATACAAAATACAAGGGAACACATTATCACATACTGTTTAAGAAATACAATAAAAGAATAACTTTATATAGCTCCAGCACACAAGTTTGGCATTAATTTATAATGAGCTAATTAACAATTTTAAAAGCACCTGATTCAACATAAAAATCAGATTTAATCATTCCATTTCTCTAAAAGAAATTAAAAATATATACATATAATGACGTTGAATTTTGAAATTTCTAATCAATCTTCTTTAATATTTAATGCGGGTAAACAGTTTGAAAGATGTATTCTGATTTAGCTGATAAAATATTTATTGAATAAATCTTTTTTTTTTTAAACGAATCCGATTATATATTAAAAAATAGCTAAAGCGATTGAATATTTAATGAAAGAACTATTTATATAGCTCTTTCAATGATATTCATTCGGATGAGATAGTGAAATTGCTTTTTCGCGTTCAATACAATATGTACCGAATTGAAATTAAACGTAAATGGATAATTCCCTATCACAAAATATTATGAACTATACATAAATTAATGTAAGCGCTTCGTTAAATTATACAAACACATTTGAAACTGTAGATTTTGTCCAGAGGGCCAATTATTTTGAAATTTTGACTCACAACAGGCTGTTTAGTAAATATTCAAGTCTATTTAATGCCGTTTTACATTTTAATTTAGGAAAACTGGAGTGGAGAGTAAAATATTAATAGTTCTCGCTTTCTGCGTTTATGGCACATACGTGTGATTAAAATTTTGCCATGTGATATATTATTATAACACGGATAGTTAAGATGGTTTGACTGACTATATTAGTATAGAAAATCTCGTCGTATTAAGATTCAGTCTGCAATCATCATTAATATGTCAGATGAAAATCAGCGTTTGTCTATGAACGGGTGAGAAAAGTTTATGTCACATAAGCGTGATTAAATATTTTCCCACGTGATACATTATAACATCGATAGTTTAGATATTTGCGGGTGCGTGGCCATATAAGTACGGAAAACAAATGAGTATCAATACCACGTCTACTATTTTCATAAATGTATCAGATGCAATTTACCATTTGTACAACAAAGATAGAAAAACGATCAGGTCGCATACGTGTGATTCAGAATTTCACCATGTAACATATTATAAGATTGATAGTTAACATTTTTGCGAATGAAGACTATAATAGGATAGTATATCTAGGCATATCAAGATCAAGTATTCTGTTAACAGGAATATGTGATATGAAAGTTAATGTTTGTCCATCAAAAGCAGAAAAAAACTTTGTGTGTGAGTTTTCATATAAGTCTGACCTCAGTACCGGCCGAGAAAGCACTTGTTTGTTTCTCCGGCCTTAGGACGGAATTCATGACGTCAGATCAATTGATCTCCTACCGATTCAATTGACAGCGAAAGCTACTGTTTGTTTCCCTTTACATAGGACGGCTTTCTTCATAGATTGGCTCGAAAGAGATAACATGATTTGACGTCATGAATTCCATCCTAGGCCGTCCATTGCCTTAAAATTTTCTGGGCGATACTAAAGTCGGCCGTAGTTCATAGCGGCAATTTTTAATGTTTTGCTTATACAGTTTTCTTTCCCTTGTGGTAATTTACTCCCTTTTGTTAAAAAAATAATCACCAATGAAAGTAACTTTTTAATGTAATAATATTAGTAAATAATTACAATACAATTGTAATAATAATATGATAAATATTAACCTTTTAATTTTAAGTTACTGGGGTCAGGAGGGGTAATTATGACCACTTTGTATATTTTCAACATTGTTATTTTTTTTTTAACTTTTTTCTATTTGGAAAAGTGATGTTATTAGTACATAGGAAGTAACTTTGACGCTTTAAGAACACCCTATAAAAGTTTTAATTGTCATAGCTGTTTTTCTTTTAAAGTTAAAAGGGTGGTTATAATTAATCCATCAAAAACTCACAATCACAAAAGTTTGGGGGTAATTAAGACCACTATATTTTCTCTTTATACTTGTCTATACACATTTGTTTGGGGTAATTGAGACCACTTTGAACTCCAAAGTGACAAATCCGTTTATCAAAAATTTTGATAAACTTACACTCGTACTCACCAACTACTTCGACCCAGAGTTATGCCGATAACCTCGGTCGAACGCTCAAACGGTATGCACCTTTAACCCTGATTGGACGTCTCCTTGATAATGCCAAACCAAATTTTATCGTGAATTTCATTTGAGCGATCGACCGAGGTTTTCTTGATCGAGGTAGATGGTGAATAGGAGCATGAGTTTCAAATTGCTATTCGAATCGTAAAAAGGCTTCAGACTAGTGATAAAGAATATCTAAAATGAAATATACATTATGAGGTTAATATCTAAGCTTGAAACAAAATTTTACCATACACAGTTTTCTCCAATATGGCGGCGGTCATAATTACCCCTCCTGACCCTATATATTTTTACCATCTTAAGGCGTTCTTTCCTTTTCTTGGCGCTCTTCTTTTCAGATATTTGAATGGTTGTAAGTCATGACCGATAAGTTGCGAACCATTGTCCATAGAACTCGGATAACTTCTATAAATATGTGAAAGAAATAAGAGTGTTATATTGAATTAAGGGAAAATTTTAACAAAAAATACCGCCTTTTATTAAACAATAGCTCATTGAACATCATAAGGAGTTGTCCGATTAAGAATTCAACTGAATCAATGCATCTGTACTTTTAGTCACTTTTTTCATATCCTTTAGTTCATGTATGAAATGGAAAAACCTTTTCCAAGGAAGGTCTTTGAAAAAGATTATTAATTTTATTAGTTGCCATATCTCCAAAAACATGGTCAAGAAGTAATGGTCAGTAAAATCATTTAATAATTATTACCTTTGCATCAGGGAAGAACAATATTACTTTTCTGTAACTTTGGATCTTCTTTTGCAGTTTCTTTAGAATTGTTTGGTTCCGTTACTTTTAGTCTGACTTGATACCGACGTGTGAAGATTTTACTTTAAAAAAGATACGGGTGAGATCGATTTTACAAACAATTTCCAAGATATTTTTGCTGTATTCTTAAGATGTATATTTTACTGAATAATAGCAATATTGATTAGATATATGTGAAAACTCTCCAAAATTTGCACCAGCATAAAAAACAATTACATGCTGTCAGGTTCTGACGTTATGCGTAGACGTGTGCTTAATGTAAATCACTGTTTAATTTATTTTATTTTCTTCATTTAATCTATTTATCTGTGTAATATCATCTACGTACTTGAGTTATGGACTAATTTGTTTATCTACGAGATTAAAATGAGTGAAAAGTATGAAAGGAAATTACAGAAGAGTGGTTATTATCTACTAGAATGTGGGTGGTGCAATAGGAAGTTATGTAGCAGTAGAGGGAAGAGTTTATGAACAAAAGCTAATCTTCTTTGATGACCTGCTACTGGAAAAGCGGTCAACGACACGTGGGTTGCCCGTGAAAATAGAGGGGAGATCCCGAATTTATTTGAAGGAAGAAGACGGAGTAAAAAGGCAGGGGGGGGGAGTAAGAGGATGGTGTTATAAAAGAACGATCTTTGTCCTGCTGTGAGCACGGTGTGTTTTCTTTGAAAAGCGTACCTGTGTGTAGAGATTTCGGATAGACCTATGCCGTCATAGTATTGGATAAATCTTGCTGTGTACGTTTAAGAGAGACGAAGGTAAGATGTTTATAGTGTTATAACCCAGTGCATAGATAATATACCAAAGTGGAACTTAACGTAGGGCAGGATCTGTTTTTTCCTTGCCTGAAAACGGAAAGATTGCGTTTTGTTATAAATTTTTAAGCGTATCATAAATAAATATTCAATTCAATATTTATTTAAAGTGTCCTAGTGAAATGATTCTCGAACTTGCATCGCGTCCGGTATCACGCATCTTTACCGGCGGTGGCAGCATATCAATCAACGGTATAGAGAATATCTATATATACATACATGTCTTCACGTGTTGTGGATTGAAAGTGGTGATATATCACACATTCTAAAATTAAATAACAAAATTTCAAAGTTGTATCTCAAGTAAATAATGTAACCTCTGTTACTGGACAACATTTGCTCTGTTATGATACAAATATTTCTTTAAAAAATTTAACTTTGATATATAATTTTAGCAATACAACCATTTAGTTAAAACACTGTTTTTCGAAACATAAGAAACCAGTAATAAGCAATAATTATTATAACCATATGTAATATTTGTTACTGAGAAAAAAAATGAAGGCAATCATTATTAATAAAACTGTAATTCTTTTTTTAAAGATAGGATGTATAGCATTGTACTTAAAAACATAAAACGATGTCTATAAGTAATAAATTTGGTTTTCACATCAGTATGTAAAGCAAAGAGACAAAGGTAATACTTTGAGAAACGCGTAATCTCTGTCACAAAAATCTTGTAACAGAAGTCTTGTAACAGACGTTACATTTAACAGAGAAAATAAAGTAAATAAAAAAAAATAATTTCAAAAGTTGCATAAAAATACATAAATTTTCCTGTTGATATAAACTTTCTTTTCTTAGTGTTGTAAACATTGTTTAGCCGGTAATATTATAAACAGAAGTTTTATCTTTAAAAGAATATTTAAATTTCAAATTGGAGCAACAAAATTTACAAATAGAAAACACATTTAACTCAAAACATGAAGATTCTGCTTTATATTCGAAGCATCCAATGAAAAATTTCAAAACGGCATTAAATTTTTTTTCTAAAAGTGTTTTCTGTAATACAAAATAATTTTGCTGTCTGGTAGACGGTTTTTAAAAATATTTATTTTAGCGAACGTAAATGTAATAACAGACGCTACAAAGAATAAGGACAAAAGTTACATTAAGTGCATTAACTTAAAATATAAATATTTTAATTAATCAGAACGAATTTATTAAAGTATTAACAATGCAGTTTAACAACATATCTTATACTATTTCTTATAATACTCAGAAGCATAGTGCGCTTAAAATTGTGCTTCAGTTATTCGGAAAGTCTAATTTCAGAGTTAAACAGGAATAAATAGAACAAATTTAGAAAAGAAAGTTGGCGGGGAGCTATAAAAATCGAAAATTACAGTGGCTTCTTCTGGCGGAATATTTCCAAATTCAAGTGGGACCTGCTTTCCTTAGCCGAAAACATATATGAAATTTGGATAAATTCTATGCATAACTTGATACGCTTTTCGACGGTACAATAATGAAAATGGCACAAAAATCGCTATTACAACACCCCCTTCTGGCGGAATATTTCCAAATTCAAGGAGAACATGCTTGACAAAGCAAAAACCATGAAGGGGAAAGGGGAGTCATACTTTTGGTGATAAATAATTGCAACCTATCACTCAAAAGAAAATAAAGGCATGAATATAATAATAAACATCCTGGCTATTGAAAAATTTTACATATTAGATAAAATTTAATGTTCCCTGCTCAGAAACTTAAGGTAAGTTTAAAAAACCAAAAATGCCTTTTGAGATAGGGGTAGGTAAAACCGGGTACCTAGAAACAAAACACAAAACATACCCAAACACCATTTTTGGCTCACAGGCTATCACAGCCTGAGAGCAAATGTGCCCGCAGGTTCTGTATGTACGTATGTATGTACGTACGTAACGCGATAACTCTTGATAGAAATATCCGATTTGCTTCAACTTTTTTTTCTAGGTTTATTCTGATAAGGCACTTCCCTAATTAGTTTTGGGGGCTCATTGGTTAAGTATAAAGGGGGGAATGGGGGGCAAGCCTCCCCTTAATTTAGATAAATGGGTTTTTCGGCAGAATTTTCGGATTTGCATCAAATTTTGTAAATAGGTTCATTCTGATAAGGTGCTTCTCCGATTACTTTTGGGGGTTCATTGGTTACGTATAAAACGGGGGGAACGGGGGCTACCCCCCCCCCCTTAATTTAGATAAATGGGTGTATCAGACAGAATTTTCCGATTTGCATAAAATTTTGTAAATAGGTTCTTTCTGATAAGGTGCTTCTCAGTTTACTTTTGGGGGTTTACTTGTTAAGTAGGAAGGGGGGATAACCCCCTTAATTTAGATAAGTGGGTGTTTCAGGCAGAATTTTCCGATTTGCATCAACACTTGTAAATAGGTTAATTCTGATAAGGCAGTTCTCTGATTACTTATGGCAGTTCATTGGTTAATCATAAAGGGGGCTCGGGGACTAACTTCCCTTAATTTAATTTAGATAAATGGGTTTTTGGCAGAATTATACGATTTGCCTCAAATTTTGTAATTATGTTCATTCTGATAAGGTACTTTTACTGGTTTGGGGGGTTCATTCGTTAAGTGTAAAGGGTAAACGGGGGGGGGGGGGGGGGTAACCCGCCCCCTTAATTTAGATGAGTGGGTTTTTCTGTCCGATTTGCTTCAAACTTAGTATACCTGTTTATTCTGATAAGTCACTTCCCTGATGAGATTTGGAGGTTCATTGGTTAAGTATAAAGATAGGAAACAGATGGGTGGGGCTAATCCACTTTAATTTATTTTTCAAGGGCATTGTTCTTTGAAATAAAAGTATAATATACAATTAGTGTGAATAGCCTGTGAGCTCAATGCCATGAGTTTAACTGGGCACTTTTCTTTTTATTTATTATAAAGCACTGTGCAACGATTGGAAAACAGACGGGCAGTCAAAAAATGGCAAGGCATTGTTTTGTACTAATTATGTCTATATGGAGCTATTTATTCACAAATGAATTGTTTGAGAGATTAGTGTAAGATTGTACGCTGACATTAACACTTTATCATTCAAATTAAGACAGTGTTTAGAGTAGTTGCAGATGCAGATATTGTGGCAATTGTTTGATGGCAGATAATCAAGTGAATTTGTCTCAGAATTGACATTTGGGTGCGTTTTATTCATTCAGAATGCTACTACTATTTTATATTCATTATTTTATATCATAGTAATATTCATCTTATTTAATCTGATATTAAAAATTATGTATGGTAATATTCTGAAAAAATGGTGCATTCAGAATAAAAAAGCCGGCGCAACTGGCAAAATTGACTCTTTGCCACGGTCAGAACTTTGAGTTATGCTAATTATGAATTTGGTCGAAACTCTTTTTCGCCAATAACTGATGTATTCCCTTTTTCACGTGTACTAGCGAAAATTTAAATTTTGAAAGTAAAACATTCTTGTTTACTTAGCTCCTAAAATTTAATGTTTCACGATATATTTATCTTAAAATTAAATAAACTTCGCGCGTAAACGTTATATCAAAGCAAAAACTAACCAATTAGAAGCAAAACTACACCAGTAACGTTTACATTAACATGAAATTATGATGACTGTTTTTAGTTTGTTAGTTTAATAGGTGCGAAGTATGTATATTCTATTGAGATATCATGTACTGCACGTAGTTAGGCGGATATAGTGAGTATATTACACAATTCAGAATAATTTAGCACTTTCAAATTGTAGTTGAACATATTGAGTTTAGAGGAGTCAAATGTCACTATAGAACTAGATGAGAATTACGTTGGAGGCGCTTATTGCAACTTAATGTCATCATAATGCATCATTTTATATATGTTGATAATGCTTCCCCTCATATCTGTCAAACTATAAATACAATCGCAATATAAATGAATATTGTTGCATCAATCTAATAACCACAAATGTTTTTAATCAGAAAATTTCAACCATTTAAATGTGATTTATATATATGTGAAAATATATGCGAGGATTATTTAATCTATGGAGATTGTTATATCTATATACATAAAGGAAAGTCTGGATGGGGGATTAATCAACGCACAGTCAAAACTACTGAACCAAAATCTTGAAAATTGGGGTAAAAATACTTCTTATGACATAGAGTTCCGCTAAGAAATGATTTTGTAAAATTCCACCCCTAAGGGGGGGGGGGGGGTAAAAAAGAGAACTAACTTTAAAAAAATTCCTTAAAAATCTAATTTTATAGTTATCTTTCAACTGATAACATATTTTAGTGTATTTTTGTATGCTGAATCGAATGATACCAACCAAATTCTTAAGCCTAATAGTTCGTGAGATATTTCATACTTTTCTAATTTCGCGATGTCTTTGGCGCCAAAACCTCAAACTTTCAAGTGATAATTTCTAAAAATACATCTGTTACTATAGCAAGGGAAAAAATTCAAATTGAATAATTTTTTTAATAAATTTTTTGGTTAAAAAATTAAAACAACTATGTCAGTTAGGAACAAAATTACAAACGATTCAAAAACTAAAACTAAAAAAAAAAAAAAAAAAAAAAAAAAAAAACTAAAGAAAAAAAAAATAAAAAAAACTGTGGTACTTTTTCGTTTCACCAACACCATGCCAAAATGGTTGGTATCGTGCCATTTATTTCAACTCTAAACTTGTAAAGGATTTTTATTGCAAACCATGTCAAGCAATAACATTTGCTATTTATTGAACGTGAATATTTTTTATGCGTGTTATTCAATTGTAATCTCACAAAACTTTTTATTTTGTTATTTTTTGAATAGAAAATGTTTATTATTAATTATAATTTACATTTATTACTGATACTGACATGTATTTTACAATTTGGCAGTTATATGATGACGAGGAAGCTGCAATAAAATTGTTTCACAACTTTTGAATTATACATATAAAAATGTTTTCTGCAAAAAACTATGAATGCATTCATTCAAAAAATGAAATATTTAATCAAATGTGAGACATACGTATTACGTACGTCACGCTGCAGTGCAAAGAGACATTTACAATTTCAGGCCCACAGGACTATATTTTATTACTTGTAAAATATTTATCTGTTCTTTTATTTTAAGTACCTATTTTTACTGACTAATAAAAATGGTAGGTCAAAGTATGTAATTTTCAAAAGTTATGTTTTTTAAATGCTCTTTTTTTTATCAACAAAATATATTTTGAATATCAAAGGCGTGAATTATCACATTGCTAACAAGGCGTAAACCAAATTAGTGAAAAATGTCCAAGCCGGGAATCGAACCCGGGCCCCTGGAATATATCTCCAGTGCTCTACCACTAAGCCACAAGGACGATGACCAGCTTGGCATCTCTCACTTATAAAAGTCGGTAAGGCTGCAACCGCAGCACTAGATGGAAAAGTCTTCATGAGCATACAATCTATGTTTCATCAAATGTTTCATTTCATTTTGCGCCAACTATTACGCTTGGCGACAATGGTGATGGCATAATATAAAAGTACCAAAACAGTTACTGATTTTATTTCAAATGCAAAGAAAAAAGGTTTAATGAAAAATAAATATTGTAAAACCAAAATGTTTAATTTAAATTTAAAAATCAGTTTCTACAGCTTAAAAAAATGTTTTCATTTCCAAAGGTTTAAATTTGAATTTGGTGATTTTTCGTTTGCTCCTGGATAAGAAGAAAAAATGGGTACTTTGATCTAAAATTGGTTTAACGTTAAAAAAAAAACAAAAAAAAAATCCATTAATTTAATGTATGTTGTAAGTTAAGCTAAACGTCAGGAATTAAAATCATCTAATTTAATCCTTTTTACAAAGAAAAAGTTTCTCTTTATCTGAGAATGACCCGTACATGCTTTTTGAGAAACTAGTGGAAGTGTTGACATCTCATATACACTTGCTGTTATAACCAATCGCTTTTCATAATTTTCCAAACTTCCTCGTTTTCTTTTGACTCGCAACACTTCAACATTGTCAAAGATTTGTGTTTAGTATGACATGTAAAACGGGTGTACTGCTATGCTGCAAACTACTTTCCCCATAGACCATTGTGTAACTGGATTATTTTGTGTGATCTTGTAATTGAATTATAAATGGTTTGCACTCAGGGCTCGAAATGTACCGAAGCAAAATGGAACGATATTCCGGTTCGTGAAATTATGACAAATATTTTTCCGGTTCGCGCAATTATTAAAACATATTATTACAATTTTATATAGCTTATTGTGTTCTCTGTAACTTTTTTTATTATTATTTAGAATCTGGAATGCATTTTTTAAAATTGTTTTTGTATGGTTAAATCTAAATTTGTATATACATTAAAAAAGTCAACAACAACTTTGAAATAGCGTTCCGGTTTGCGGATTTTTCCAATTCGATCCCTGTTTGCAATCCATATTCTATACAAAGCATGTTTTATCGCATCTCATATATGCATTTCAATTTCATTATGTTTGAAATAGTATAACATAATAAAAATACACTGCAGACGATTTTTTCGCTAGGTCGTAAATTAATGAAATTTTTTGGAGTGTAAACGAACTATAATTACTGTATACTTCTTTAATTGATTTTTCAGCAGTGAAATTACGTTTGAAATTATTCAATATTAAAGACGTGAATTATCACATTGCTAACAAGGCGTAAACCAACTTAGTGAAAAATGTCCAAGCCGGGCCCCTGGAATAGATCTCCAGTGCTCTACCACTAAGCCACAAGGACGATGTCCAGCTTGGCATCTCTCACTTATATAAGCCGGTAAGGCTGCTACCGCAGCACTAGATGGAAAAGTCGATCTAGTGCTCTAGTCTAGTAGTCGATCTAGTCACTGTGTGCTCATGAAGAATTTTCCATCTAGTGCTGCGGTAGCAGCCTTACCGACTTATATAAGTGAGAGATGCCAAGCTGGGCATCGTCCTTGTGGCTTAATGGTAGAGCACTGGAGATCTATTCCAGGGGCCCGGGTTCGATTCCCGGCTTGGACATTTTTCACTAAGTTGGTTTACGCCTTGTTAGCAATGTAATAATTCACATCTTTAATATACTGTATACTTCGTTTTTAATAAATAAATTGCAATTTTAAAACTCAATAACATATGTAAATAACGTAGAAATTGAATTAGATTATTATTATTATTATTATTATACTGCAGACCAGGCCCCTACCTATCGGGCAATATTCCTAGCTTAACGAGACGAGAGTTAGATTGCGAACAGACACACACACTAGATTCATAAACACTTCTTAACTATGTTGAAAAGTTTTCAAAAAGTCCTTCCGGCCAGTGCCGGAGGAAGAGGTAGCTTTCATATTTCTTATTTTTAAAGAGTCGGCTTACACTATTCAAACACACGAAGCTCAAATTAGTGGAACACGATTATAGAAGATTCAATACTAATTTTTGTCAATACTGAATGTGAATGAGAATTTCGCGAAATTAGTCAGCTATATTCAAACTGGTTTTATTTAAAGTGACTTATATTTGGTCGCCAAATTCGGCGATATCTTGAAATGCCCGCCATTTTAAAACAACATGATGGGTGAAGCTAACCAATGAACTTAGTCCAGACCATAGAAATTCCTGTTCACATGCTGACTAACATTGGAATATGTTGATATATACGAGTGCATGCAAAATATCAGATTTTTCAAAATGTCCCCCATATTAGAAATTCAAAGTGCTATATTTCAACCATTTTTAAAGATAAAGACAAAGCAAAAAATGCTCCGGAATCCTTGTATCAAGTTCAAACACATAAGAGAGAAATTTTTTTCAGTTTCTAATTTTTTGTACCTCCTTTTAAATTTAAATAAAAAAAAAATAATAGCCGCCATTTTTAAATAAGATGGTGAATGAAGCTGGCCAGTTAACTTGGTCGAGCCATTGCTATATTCTATACACATACCTTCTCACATCCAAATCGGTTAACACGTTGAGTGACATGGTGACTGACACTGAAGCTGAAAAATTTACAATGTTTTAAGTAATTTTTAAGAAAGTATAATCCTGTAATAAATAAAAGGTAAATAAATTTTAAATAAATTTTCCGTAATTACTTAAAACAATATATGTATATTTAGCTTTATATCACATATTTTAGACCGTCAGTCATCAGTGAATGACGCGTTCTAAACGAAATGTTCAGTGTCAGTCACCGGTGACTGACGTGGCGCTTAACGTGTTAATAAATACACGTGTTATCACGTGACAAAAATCAAATCGTTTCAAAATGTCAGCCAAGCTGGAAATTCAAAGTGCTATAACTCAGCCATTTTTTAAGATATAGGCAAAACAAAAAATGTTTCTAACCCACCTCATGCTCTCTCAAATCATCCTGTCAACCAAAAAATCGGTGTTTTTTACACGTATGTAAATCGTGCTCTCAAAATTTGTTCCGATTCTTTATCCCTTAAGGAAGAGCTTAATTACTTAAAAACCGTTGCTGTCAAAAGAGGTTTTAATCCTTCTGTTATCAATAATGCTGTGAAGAAATTCAATAGACCATCTAATAGATCTACTCTTTCCAAATCTGTCAAAAGCAAACCTGATAATTTGGTTGTCCTCCCCTTTTATCCTCCTTTATGTTTCAAGTTAGCTAAAGTTTTACGTCGTTTCAATTTTAACATTATCTTTAAACCTGTCAATAAATTCAAATTTCCCTCCACTAAATCTCCTGTTCCTGATCTTCGTAAATGGGGAATTTATAAAGTTCCTTGTAATGTTTGTGATTTATCTTATATTGGTCAAACTAAAAGGAATCTCGAAATCCGCTTAAAAGAAAACTCGCGTTATGTAATCAATCAAGAATTTTCTAAATCTTCTATTGCCAAGCACTCTTGGGATTCCGGCCATAGTTTTAATTTTCAAAATGCTAAAATTATCTCTAATGCCAATAGTATCTCTGAATTGGACTTTCTTGAAAATTTAGCTATTTATCTTAATCGTGATGATATTGTTAATGATAAATCTGATTCCACAATGCTCTCTGCAGCTTGGAAAAACCTTTTCAGTACTACCATTTAATTTATTTTTGTATTATTATTAGTCTGTTATATATATATATATATATATTATTCATTTATTTATTCATTTTTAATTTCATGTGTTCCCATTTTGTATTATATGTATTTTTCCCCCTCCCATTTTTTGCTCCTCCTACTCTGTGTTCTTTTGTTTTGATTATTCTCTTCTGTGATTGGCTGTTGCCTTCTACTTTCCTATTGGCTGTTGATTTCTAACTTCCTATTGGCTGTTTCTTCAGCTTGTTTCCTTTCCCTTATCTCTCATTTCAGTCTTGCCTCTGCTTTCATAGTAGAAGGACGTCTTCTTTGCGCCTGATGAAGAAAGACTCAGATCTTTCGAAAGGCCTAGCGCATTTACAAATTTTTGATGGTGTTTTAAGAAGATTTTTTGTACATAGTCATTCACACCAGTTTTAACTTATTTTCTTTACCTCATTATAAGTTTAAAAATTTTTAAAATTTTTTAAATGGCCGCCATTTTGAAACAAGATTGCGAATGAAGCTGGCCAACGAATTCGGTCGAGACATTGGTATGTAATATGCATACAATTAATTTCATCCAAATCGGTTTATAAATACGAAAGTTACAGAGTGACAAAGATCAGATATCTATCTATCTATCTATCTATATATATATATATATGTATCACATTTGAACGGAGGGTGGTTTCGGGGTCTGGAGGGTTATGATCGATGAAAATATACCAAAATTTTTCAGAATCATTTTCCTCCGAACGGCTGCAATAGGTACCTTTTTGTAATGGAAGCTACCTAAAAGATATTAAAATTGCGTGTATTTGTCTAATTCTAATTTATAGGGTAAGTAATTAAAAAAACTATTGACAGATTGAAAACTACTGTGTTAGATTCTATGTGGATTTGAATGGTTAAATGTGTTCAACGTTAAAAATAAGTAAAATAAGTAGATATTTAATAATAATTAAAAAATATATATATTATATAAAATTGCTCTTTCGGTAGAATGCCATGAGAATACGTTTAAGGAGCTTCGATATCAAAATCGAAATATTTTAAATTATTTTAGCTGTACTAAGAAAGAAGATGTTGATTCAATAAAATTACTTTTGGACTCAATTTAAACAGAATTTTTTTTAGCCAAATAGTTTTTTGTTTGGTCAATCATATTTTTATTCGATGATTGTTGATCCAGCAAAACATAAGTTTTCAGAACAAATTTTACTGTTTCAATTTAGTCCAATTGAAGTTTGCATCAACAATATTTCTTTTTCTATGTATTATTTTTATACGACTATAGCTCTAAAATGAAACACTTGAAGTAGAATGAATGACTGTTATTAATTGTTAAAAAGAGTTTTATTGATAAGTAAATAGTTCTTCTTAAATGTATATCATTCCCCTATAATTATATATATATATATATTGTCTGACAACGGATTTTTTTTATTTATCGATGACAATTTATTTCTTGACGCTTTTTTAAGGGGGTGGGGGGGGGACATTATTTTTACGATTTTTACGAACAATGCAATCTTTATTAAAACTTTCTTCTTCAAATTTTAAAATAAACCTAAAAACATTAAAAGTTAAATTTCATTAATTTTTGATTAATTTATTTAATATTTTGCATAGTGATAACACTCTTTCAGTAATTTGAATTTTAATGTTCTACACAGTTAAAACACTATTCTTAAAAATAAGTAAATTGTACTAATTATTGAGCACTTCCCGATCTTAAAATAGCTTCGAGTACTTAACTCTTAAATTTGAAAAACGCATGTACTCATTTTTTTGAGTACATACAGGTACTCGAAAATAAGTATGTATAGAAACACACATACAGCATAAGAAAAAAAAGCGAAATTAAAGAGAACCGACAAATCACCATTTTTAATTGCGAAGAATTACAATTTTTGGAGTAGAGAACAACGAATTTGCTATCTTAACTCATGTGTATGAGCCGCCCAGTGATTTGAACCCGAGACTTCTAGGTGGGAGATCAGTATTGCACTGACTGTGCTGTAAGAGCAGTTATCGGCTGTTTCCAAATCACACATTTTATGAATCAGCGACGGAAGATCGCTAATAGCAGAGATGAATTTTCCCTTTCTTAAATATTCTAATTTCTAATAAAACAATTTTTAAACTAAATTTTCTTCTTTAACATTTCTAATGAAATTGTAATAAATTTGAAAAGTGTGTATTATAAATTCAAAATTATAACAAAGATAGACATATCTTTAAATAAAAGCTTGGAAATCCCTACTGTCAATTCGGTATAAGAAAAGGGTTTATCAGAAAACTCATATTTTTGAGCACATAGGATTTAAACTTGAATATTAAGACTTTAAAATACAAAATATATGTATTCATTTCTGCATACATTTATAAATCAAGTATAAGTATACACAACTTCAAAATATCATGTACTCGTTTCTGAATTAATTATACTTAAAAAAATCGAGTACAAAGAACTTTTCATTTTTAAGTAGATTAATGCTCCTTTTTGAAGCAATTGTACTTAAAAAATATGAGTACATAGAAATGCTCATTTTTAAGTAGATTATTTTTAACAATGTACTTATTTTTGAAACAATTGTACTTAATACGTGTATATGTGAGTTCTCATTTTTAAGTAAATTATTTTTGAGAGTGTAGAATCTAGAAAGTACTTAAAGCTCATAGTAAATTCTGTAATCTGCGATCTTCAATCCGTTATCATCAAAGAACTCTCAAGTTCGCTGAAACACAAAGGCAGATTTTGTATTATATGTGAACAATTCGTGGATATAGGGCTATAGATTTGTAAATATATTTTAAAGAAATAAATACTGTGGAAACTAACGGAAAAGAAATGCAGCGTGCCCAGAGCTTTGTTACCGCAGTGGCAAATCTCCACAACTTTCTCAAAACAGTAATTTTTGCTTTATTTGGGATAGGAATTATGCGCTGAAGTAAGGCTATTACTGTTCTTAAAAACAAGTGCAACTAGGGGAAATTTGTTGCTGCAGTAATCAGGTGTTGAATGTGCCTTCCTCAGAAAAAAGCAAGCTTGTAAATTTCAATTGTCTGTATTTAATGAATAAACTTAATATAGTCTAGTTAAATTACGTTGGAAAACTTAATGAAAAGTGAGGTTCTATTTCTTATAAAAATAAACGAATGGACTCGTTTAAAATTAGGTTTCACACACGCCATGTAATCGCGATCGAATAGTTCTTTTAATTGCAATAGAGTTCTGCTTCATGTCAGGTAACGCGATTTTATCCGAGCCCAACCCGACCCGAAGAACGTGATGGGTCGTGTTGACGGTAATTTTTTTCGTTGTGAGTCGGGTTCGGGTCAAGTTGACTTCACTTTTTCGCATCGGATCGGGTTGACTTTCATTGTTTCGGATTCGAGTCGGTTTCCTGTTGAGTTTTGATTATTGCAGTTCAGATTCGGGTTTACCCGATTTTTCATAAGAATCTCCAAAATATTTTTTCAGGTGGAATTCAAAATTTCCGGATTTGGTTTTTTCGTTTCCGGTCAGGTTCAGGCCGATTAACCTAATTGTTCAAAAGGAAATTCTATATATTTTTCAAATGAAAAAATACATATATATATGTATGTAATATATTTATGATTGTATATGTGTGACTTTTATATAAAAACGAAAAAATTTATATTAAAGATATAAGGGGCATTCTCACAATCTTTTGACGTTCATGTCCCTGAATAATAATTTTTTATTTAATACACTTTTTGTGTTTTTTTTTTTTTTTTTTTTTTTTTTTTTTTGTTTGTTTGTTTTATATACTTGGGATTATCCCATTGCATGATTGCAGAACAATGTTAACGAGATAAATAAGTTTTGGACGATGTTGGGAGTCCAAACACCTGGAAAACTCCTATACCGTCCCGTGTCCCAGATGCTGATTTTTAAGTTTGGAGCTGTCTGTATAAAACTGTTTCAATAAAAATAATACAATGTAAGTTTTTTCTGAAAATGGAACTATTGTTTTATATAAATAAGTAGCTAAAAATTAGCCAGCACACATTTTTAGGGTTATTATTATTTTTTAAACTTTGTCCCTAGGTTTTAGTTTTTTAGCATCCCTCTTCTAAAATTATATAGAAAATCACTTCAGATGCAGCCACAGAATTTTTTTCAAGTTTTTTCTCATGCAGAAGTATGCTAGAGAAATAATGTCTAAAATTCTTAGGCAGGAAATTTACTGTAGAATTTAAATTAGCATTTAAATATCAATTTCAAGCATCGTGGCTTTATTGGTAGTCTCACCGTCCCCAAGGTTTATTCCTGCACTTTTCGAGGTAAATAAAAAAAAAAAAATTAATTTAATCCAATGTTAACAACTGTTTCTAAAAATCAATGCACATTGTGGCTATCACTTAGTCTTAACATGATTTTCCTAAAAATAGGTGGTAATTTTCCTTACCGTTCCATTCTTACCGTCCCTTTTTTTACCATTTCGTCCCTTTTTTCCAATACCAACCCCCTTTTTTACCTTACCGTCCCTTCTTTAACACCCCTTTAAGACAATGTTATACAAAAATTCTGTATTAAAAGTACTACATTGTTATTATTTCTTATTTGAATGTCCTGTTTGTACTATGCAAATTCATTATAAGTAAAAATTTAGAAGAAAATAAAATGTTATAGGGATAAAATGGTAAGGAAAATTAAACTCGCAAGTTTAACTTAAACCTCAGTTAAATAAAAAAAAAAAAAATTCGCTGCTGACCATTTTGTCTTTATTTTGAATCATTAAGGCATAAGTCTATTAGATTAAAATGTTATTTTAGCAAGATTAATTTTGTCAGATTTTTTTCCCCAAAAGTCAAAAGATTGTGAGAATGCCCCCCATAACTGTAGACTACTTTTCCAAAATTATTTTAAATATAGATTAATTTTCACAGAGGTCGAGTTTCGGTTTGATGAATTTTTTTTTTCCGTGTTTGGTCTAGGTTTGGATTGACTTTAAACAGATATTTCGTTTTTTACGACTCGAAGCTACAAGTTTAGTTGTATTTAACACTCACGAGTATACAAAATGTTGGAATGGGTGATTCTATGATTAAGGGAGAGTTTACCTCAAATTGGTCAAAAAATCGATTTTTGTTTTTTAATATTAAATGAAAACCTGTTTAATTGTGAATATTTTGACACCTCATTTTTACCAATACGGTATTTATATCGGGAGATATTGTAAATATTGTTAACAAACCCAGCGCATTTACCCACACAAATAAAAATTTTAAATGGCTTTTTCTCCGTGTTCATATTTTCATCACTTTATGTTTTATAATTGATAAGGCCTTTTTTTTAAATTTAAAATAGCAATTTGAACTTTCTTGAACATGTTCTTAATTACATATGTGATAAATCTGCGCACTTCAGGTTTTTTTGTTATTTTTTTTAAACATAAATGTGTATGAACATGTGTTAGATTTCATCCTTTTACACTATATATATCAGTAAAAAAATTATATTAAATGTAAAATTAGATGTATCTAAAAATTTATGTGCAGTCATGTGTAATACACATTTGAAAATCTGAAAAAAAAATTGGGAAAAAATACCATTATTTAAAATAATAGAAAGGATTTAAAAAAATGCCATTTTTTAAAACTTTTTTTAAATTTTAATTAAATATACAGTTATTTTTTTTTTTAAATGTACCTTTAGTTGAATATTGAAATGCAGTGAGTTCACCATCTGAACCCTATTTTTAAAAATAAGCAAAATTGTTGAAAAGCTAAACTGCTCCCTTAATTAATTTCAAATCAAGAGCTTAATTGAAAGCAAATTATAACAGGAAATATAATTTAAACAGCTTTTCAAGCCTTAAGCGCCAAAACGCTTTTATAGACACACACACACACACACACAAAAAAAAAAAAAAAAAAAAAAAAAAAAAAAAAAAAAAAAAAACGATTGCCAATAATAAACACAGTTTATATTTTATTGACAATCAAAATAGTATTTATATGATTAGTGAGCGTAGCTGACAAGCTTAGAGATGACGAAAAATAAAAAGCTCTACGATAGAAATTGATAAACAATGAATCAAAATAATGTCTAACTACAAATACAATTTAACATTTTCACAACAGAAAAAAGCGGATTAGTCTTTAGTTCGATGGAATGAAGGAAAAAAATAGAAACAAAGCAGTGAGATTAGGTAGGTAAAAAACTGTCTGATCAAATTATGGAGAAAAAACAACATTCCTTCTTAATAAGTTTTGGCGGGACGTTAACTCGGAGATTTTCCTTGCTCTAGCTAGCACTGGTGATTAATATATATATATATATATATATATATATATATATATATATATATATATATATATTTTTCACGCAATAAAAAATTATTTGAATCAATACTTTATCGGTAAAATATTCTCAGCTAATTAATTGTAATCTTTCTAATTTGTTAATTAAAAAGTGTTATTTTTATTGAAGAAATACTTGGTTGAATAAATATTTCTTAATTAATAGTATTTTTCGTTAATAAACTTTAAATTATTTTTATTTTAAGAGAAATGAGTTTATTGAAGAAATAAACAATTTGTTTCTTCCAATCCCAAGTATTCCTTTTACTATTCTTTATTAAAAAAATGCCCAAGCTGTCAATAAGTAACACATGTTACATAAATATAATATATATATATATATATATATATATATATATATATATTTATAAACATTGTTTCTGGTAGAATGTTTGGGCTACTTGCCAAAAGCCCCCGGATTCGAATCTCGATTCAGGTTTGGACATTCATAGTGTTTCCGATTCAAATTTAAAGAAGATGAACCTAGCGCCTTAAGCCAACCAGCCAATCAACCGGTTTGATTTTTAAGTACATTAATTATTTTCTATATAATTAGTAGTACATATAGGGGAGAGTAGCCATATTTGGACCGCCGCTTTAATTGGACCGTTGTCAATCTGCCGTTAATTACAGTTAGAGACTCCATCTACCTCTGAAATCCTACTCATCAAAATGACGTCACTCATGATTAGAAGAAGCAGCCGCCTACCAAGTGCTGTTTTCAGACAATTTTAAAAAACCTAAACTTAGCTGTTTTGATCTAATTCTTTCCTACTAAACGTAAGTGAATATTTTAAAACTAAGGTAAGTTGTTATGTTTTCGTATACATATATGAATTCATCTGTTTATTGCGCATATTTTTCACGCGGATTTGTTTGATCTCGTTTTTGTTCTTAGTCTTGAAATTAACTGTTTTAAAAAATGGCGCAGTTGCCGTAATTGGGCCAATTTAAGTTGCTTAAATTGGACCAGATATGTGATCATAAATTTGAAAAGTAAGTAATGAATTTCGAGGAAGGTACGATTTGTACACTATTTTTCTTATATTTTATAATGGATTGCTATCTCCATGCAAGTTTTTTTTGTATATCTGGATTAATTTGTTTATACAATTTAGGCCTATATAAACATAAAAATATTTTTACATGTCTATGCAATAAATTTTGTTTGCAATGTCTTTTATCTTGTATTTAATTGTATTTATTTTCTTTGAATTCTTTATTCCTATGGCATATTTGATTTACAGAGTTAAATTCAAACATTTTCCTTCTGCAGGATATTTGTGATGGAAGACTTTTTACAGTTTTGGAGAGTGGAATTACACTTTTTTGCCATTAAAACGCATAAAATCTCAAACCTTGATGAAAATGTTGAAAAAGACAAACTGTCTGGAAGAAAAACACCCGTGGCAGCAAAAGCTGTAAAAGATATAGGGGGAAAAAAAGCAGACAGTGAGTTGTGAAGAAATTTACCTGCAACAAGGCTGCAGCTAAAAATCCTCCCCAAAAGGAAAAAAAAATCATTAGAAATGTTATCTTCCTTGCTAAATTCAGTTAAATCAAAGTACAGAGGGAGCCAAAAAACAGTTGTGTTAAGATCATCGCCATATAAACTAAACCTTGAAATAAAAAAAAAGGACAAAAAAGAAGCTTTCACAGCGCAAATGCAATTGGAACATCGAGTTTTAAAAAATAGGCGTAATGCAATTAGCAAGAAAATGATGGAAGAGAAGAACTACAAACATAATGTAATGAAAACTTCCTATGCAAAAAAAAAGGTCTGATAATTCAGAATCTAAAAAGAAAAATCTAGACAGCGATGATTGGTTTTGCCTAATTTGTAAGAAAAATAAAATAGCAGAAATGATTCAGTGTTCAGATTGCCATAAACGGTTCCATGTTGTGTGCGCTGGAAAACAAAAACAATAAACAAAATTCATGTATAAGCTTTGCATCACTCGTTACATGATATTCAAGTAACTGACAATTAGTTCCATAATTTATATTCTTAATTACTGATAACTTTGATTTATATTTTGAATATATTTTGATTTAAAACAATTAATCTTATTTTCAGATACTTGATTTCATTATATTTCATTGCTGTTATTTTGTTTGATTGTTTCATTAATCGCAAACTTTGCTTTTAATAAAATTAGTTATATTATCTAGTCATTAAAACAACCTGATATTATTTGGTCCAATTTAGGAGACTGAGGGTCCAACTTAGGCGACCAGTTGCTGAATTTGGATCACTTTTGACAAATTTTTCAAATTAAAATAAAATTTAAGATTTTCAAAAAGAAATTGATTTAAATATTTATTTAGTTAGTAGATGAATAGATTGACCCTGTGTAATGATCTTTTGCAGATATTCCAAAAATTAAGTGAGTTACACCCGAAAATAAGTGAAGTGGTCCAATTTCGGCTACTCTCCCCTATATACCTTAGTTTTTTAGTCCTTTAACTGTCTGTTTCACTGGTCTTTCACATAGCTTGCATTACATAGCTGCTAACTACAATGAATTTTTGTCTCTACTATTTCCAAATGGTAATTTTTGTCATATGTAATTGCAGATTTTTATGATTAAATAAACCGATCGTTACTATTCGAAAATACTGACTTAGAAATTGTAGCTCTTGGAAGCTATGAATTTAGCACGCAGCTAAGGTTGCTATGGTTCAGGGACTTTGAATATCACTATTTCAGAAAAGTAATATACGTCTTATTTAATGAAAAAATTGTGCGATAAAATAAGATTTCTATTTGGAAATAGTGGTATTCAGATTCGCTAAATCAACCGCTTTTCTGAATAGTGGCATAATTTTTATTACCTTTTTCATCTCCGGTTTTGACAACAGTTGCCGTTTCCTAGTTTCAAGTACAAAACTGACGTGCATTCATTTATTTTCGTTTAATTTAAATTATCTAATATTACTTTATTTTTTAATCCAATATGTTTTATTGTCTTTGCTTCATAATCTGTATTTCTTCTAAACTTTATAACAGATCCCGTCTGGCAGATTGGGGATTTTTAGCTTAAAATTCGTTCCTTTACCGAAACATCGCTTACTTTTGGCCAGTATTATAAAATATTTGATAATGCATTTCACAATCTTCTTGATAATGCTCAATTCTTGTCGATTCGTAACTGAGTAATTTGAGAAATATTAATTGTAAGGAGCAAGTTTATTGTTAGATTAGTAGTATTGCACCAACAGTAGATCCGTGCGAGGCTGTTGCAGTCCAATCTTTGGGTTCATTTTTTGTTATATTTTTCATTAATTTATAATTAACTGCGATATTTTTAATCAATCAACTTGTTTTAACGAAATATGAGAGTACTATGTCTAAAGCCTGTTCATATCTTTCGTATAATACCCCATTCATCTTTGTGCGTTTTGTATGTGCATATAAAAGCGGATGTTGACATAAGAAATAATATGTATGATAATACTTAATCTAAAATTATTACGAAAATTCAGTATTCAATGTCAGATGTGGACAAAAAATCCTATCCAATGATACCCTATTCCTTATTGTACGCTATGTATTAACCTTTAACGGATGTTACCGGTCTCACAAACAGCGGCTTTTTCCAATTTTTATAGTTTAACTTACAATTTTCAGTTTAACTACAAACACTACGAAAATTTTGTTCCGTTTGGAACTTTAGTACTATCACCAGGGACTTTTGAATAGGTGAATTTTAATTATAACAGTCCTGTACAAAAAGTTTAGTACAAAAACACCATCTATTAGTTAATCGTGCCTTTTATTCATCTTTCGTTGCAACGGTCTCACAGACCGCTTCACACTAGTTATGTAATAATTTCTGTGACATCAGTTAAAGGTTAATTGAGAAAAAGGGATGTGGACAATAGAATTCATATATATGATAAGTTTTCGGATAGATCCAGCAAAGTGTTTTCAGGTTACTTCTTACATAGATTCTGGATTGGTCGAAGAGGTGTCAGCAGTTACTCTATGTTTACTAAGATTACCACACCTTTCACCCCTGGATTTTAGTGTATGGTATTTTGTTAACCTCTTCAATCCCCAGGTCCACATATATGGACCTTCGGTTCTTTCTCGTTATATTAATGATATTCGAACATAATTACAATTTCGATCGCAGAATATGTTTCGATGTCTAAGATTAAAAATAACGTAAATAGATTAAAACGCTTGCTCTGAAGTCTAACTGGAGAAGAACGTAGAGGTTAAAGATGTGGTACACAATTTTTGCCATTGAAATTCATTCCTGAATTAAAATACGAATCAGCACTTCACTTCGTCTAATTGACAAGAGCATGCTCATAAACATATTACTAAAATTGATTTACCGATGGGACATTTGCAGAGCAATGAATGGCAACTGCATGTGTACTCTCAGATTTGTTGTACCACTGTGCATAATAAAACATTCATTTTGCCCAACTATTTTATATACACCCTGTATATATATCCGCGCTTCACTACGGTACATTCTCCCCCTTTCATAACTTCCTATTTTGGTCGATTGTCTGTCTTTTTTTCTTTGTATATATTTGTAATTCTAATTTTACCCTTTTTTTTATTTAATTCAACCTAGTTTTTATATTGTATAATGTAAAGATGGAATTTTGAAATCATTAATTGATTTTTAACTTACTTCCTGGTATGTTAGAATTATAAACATTCTGTTTACAGGTGTGTTTACTGGTCCATAATGACAAAGCAACATTTTAACATTAGAAAAAATATTATAAATGAATGCATTATTTTTAAGGCATTTTATTGTTAGGCCGCCTCAGAAGATAACTCACTATACATTATCTGTAACTCGTAAAATTGTATACGAGTTAAAACAACAATAGGTTCAATTATGTGCCAATAAACACTCGCCAAAATATGCCAAATGACTAAAACTGCAACAATGAAACATTTTAAAGGCAACGATGCTGAAAATAAACAGAAAATAAAAATGAAGAATGTAATATTTAAAAAAATATATACTTTTATCGATTATTAATTAATTAATTAATTTATTTAGGATTATATGCTGAGCAATCCATTTAGAAATCCTAAAAAAGATTAAATAGTGTTTAATTTTTTCTTCCCCGTTGTCCTAACTTTAAAAAGAAACGGAGTAAAAATTATATATACTTTAATAAATTCTTTGCTTGCGTTTTTTTACCAAGCATCAGAAAAAGCAGTGAATTATTTATAATCGAGTTCTGTGCCCACGCCTGATTAAAGTACTGTAACGGAATTTTTTGAGGAAAAACATGAATTGTGGTCAAACAATTAAATGTGATTTTTAATATAAACATTGAATGGTTATAAAAGAACTTTAAAACAACAATTGTTTTCTTATTACTTTGACTTTTATGCTTATCTCTTTGTGTATCTTAATCACTTTCTTTTTCTACTTTTCTTATCCAGCAATCATTTGGTAAGAAAATTACTGCGATGGGTAAAGAATACAGTATGGATATTTTACTTTTATTTACGCTTTAGGATCCCTGAATCCAGAAAGATCAATTTTGATTATTTTCCAGAAAGAATGCTATTTTCCAGATATTTAATGTTTTAAGGTATGAAGTGAAGTAGGGAAAGCTAAAGGAGCTAAAGTTTAATACTGAATGTTTCATACAATATTCAAAATATTATTCAACAACTATTTTTCAACATATTTATTTTAAACAATAGTGCAGTTTTATATATATAACTGCTACAAGTGCTTCGTTACGCGTATGACTTTTCCCCTTCTTTGACATAAATTACATGTAAAAGTATCCCATCCTCTTCACTGATTCATTCCTCAGACTAAATATTTGGAACTTTCCTGTAAACGACACTCTTCGTTTTTCTCTCTGGCTGGAGGACAACGAGGTTGTCCAATGAACTAACTTTGGAGCACGCCACATACAGCTGACCACGAGAGAAACAGCCACTTCTCAGATCCACACCAGCTACCTTAACACTCTGTCCCTATCCTTTATTGATTGTCATGGCATAGCACAACTTAACGGGAAATTGGAAACGTTTGAATTCGAAATGATAATCTGATGGCATGAGAGGAATTCTCGGAATAAATACGGTTTCCTCCTGATTGACGGCTGTGAAAATCGTCTGTGCATGTCTGTGCATCGCGATTACATGTCTGTGCAGAGTCTTCACGTGTAGTCTACTGCAATTGCAAAGTTGGGGGGGGGGGAGCTAGATTGCGCAAAAGCATGATAGGAGCGACAACCTGAGGCAGAGGACAAGAAGTGGTAATCCTGGCGGATCGAGAGTATGCAAAATGTCAACAGGGTAATGAACAGCATCCCCAACTTCCATTACAGAATCCAAAGATTCGTACATCATATGCTTAGTCGGGATCTTGTTAAGCAGAAAATTATTAATGCGACTGACGGGGACATTTGTAGAAGCGAAAATAGCTCTTTCCCTTGGCCACAAAGCACTGTCCACTAAAGCCTGATGAACGTTGGGCTACATTCTGTCAGTCAAGCTGATCAAATCTCTTACAACTTCACAAAGGCTGTTCCGAAATTTTATTCTTCCCTTCTCTTCCAAAAGTTTACCATCACCAATATCGAGTAATAAATTCGAAAATTCTTATGACCTCAAGTCACGTTGAAGATGGACACGCATGTTAGTTCTCAAGTACAGGGCTTTCACATTATGCCATAAGATGGATGATTTGAAGCAGGCCTTGACTTCATCTGCACGTGTCCCTCTTAGCACAACAGGCAAAGTCTATCTGAAATCACTAGTCAACAGTACCGTAACTCCACCCATGAGACGGTTGCAAACCTTAATGTCCTGAAGAGTCCTGTTTACAGCTTCAATTCCTCTCTTATGAGCCATGGTGCACTTATCCCGTACGATAAGTTTTGTTTCTCGAAGCACCTGAGCCAAGTCACTCTGCTTAGAGATGTTACAAAGTGCATATTCAAGATAGTGAGGTAACTTGAAGGTTGAGAGAACAGTCTTGCCTCCGTCGATCAAGGTAGCTGCAATACCTGAGGAAGCAACAGAAACGGCAATATTCCTTCCACTTCTAATCGCAGCCAGCAACAGATTGATCAAGAACGTTTTCCCAGTACCACCAGGGGCGTCAAGAAAGAACAACTGCCCAGAAACAGAAGCAATAGTGTGAAGTATTTCATCGTAAGCTTTCCTCTTACGTTCTTAAATTATTTTTCGAACATTTACAGCAACTGGTTCGGCCAGCTTAACAGTATCGTAAGAAAGTTCCTTCAAGTATTGATGGTTGTCAACAATGCCTCCCTGCTCTCGCGAAGGTGATGGAAATCCGAACTATAGGAGTGGTTTATTCGACGTGAATATCACAATATCCTCAAGAAGGATAAGGCATCGGTTGTAAACGATGTCGATGACCAATTGGACATGTCCGCACTCTCTCTGCATTTTCCATTTGATATCTTATGTAAGACTGTAACGGTATTCCTCCCATAATTTTGGCGGGTCTACAAATTGACAGAAAACCAACATGACAGCAAACAGCTCACGGATTTTGTTAGGAGAGTCAGAAATTGAGGCTTCTCCCAGAGTGCGTTCCCATTGAGCATCGTCTTCTAGCAAGCTAAGTTTTCTGCACGCGACCTGAAGTGTTGGGTGGATTACCCCTCCCACAGTTTTCAGGGCAGGAAATTATATGGGACCACGGATCTCGTGCAAGAGGAGGCGTAGGTAGTAGCACTCAGAATTGCTGGGATGGACAGTGCACACTCTGCCCAAAACCTTATCTTTCTTTACCCCCGGATAACCTGGCACAGTCTTCCCTTGTTTCCTCCTGCAAAACTGCTTGTTTTTCCATACATAGAAATTTGGAACTTCTCAATATAAGAGTGTCCTTGCAAAAGAATCGTTTTTGCACGGTTGAAAATAGGCCAGAATTGTTGTTGTCAGAGGGCTAGCGATCCTATTAAAGACATTGGCCTCAGTAAAATGAACTCCTTGACCGTTTTCAAGATGTACAGCAAGGTGCATAACCGAAGGAAAACTTTCCTTAATAACAAAACGAAAGATGCTCCAGGCTGCCTCAGAGCTGCTGTCCTGTTTCGTAACTTGTCACTTCGTCCAGATTTTGAATGGTGAACGCTGCGTGATCAAATCCTTTATTAACATACTTCCAGATACATTTTATGGATTTTACTGAATTGCAATGTTCAACATTTATATGCACCGAGAAGTTGCGTGATAGGACAGGGTTATATGGAACCAACCACTGATTGTCAATATCTACTCCGCCGATACTGGCAGTGAACTACCCATCTACCGGGGACCGCCTGCAGTATTGAGGATGGCTATCCTCTCCTGTTTGAGTTTCTTTCAAAAAGGATATGGAGTATTTGTTTGTGCACACGTCATCCCCCATGCAGGGTGATTTCCTGTTTAGAGGTCCACATGGCCCGCATTTCATTGTTGTCTTGATGATTTGATGGAGGATTTGGTCATAGTCGGGATCAGGCACGTCAGCACTTATGACTTTAGCAATTGACTCCATTTTAGTTTATCTTCAAACCACAAGAGAACATGAACGTGCAGAAGTCCTCGTTTCTGCCACTTAGTGGAATATATGTGACACCTGGTAGGACCAAAGATGCAACCTTTAGTCAGAATTTTCATCATATGTTTCCATTTAAGATGGAAAACCCTCGCTACTATGTCATATCTATCTTGAGATTTTTGGCCTTGTTTCAAAAGCGCTAAGATTTCTGGTCATTTAGGATTACATGTAAATGTAATAAGCAAATCTGGTCGACCGAAATGACGTACATACGTCATCGCATCTTGAGTTCGCTTATGCATAGAGCAGGATCCTCCAGTGAAAAAGGACGGCAAAACAACCATCTTTCCGAGGTCTGATAACATGGTGTTAGTTCTTGTCATGGCCGTCCTTCAGGTGTACATACTCCTCACATCTCAGCCTTTACTTGCTTTGACGAATATAATTGAGTCTCTCTGCTTGAATTTACTAACATATCAACCAGAAACTGAGTGAGAAGGCTTCGGAACAGCAGTAGATAGCATTCTTCGCCATCATGCTCCATTATTACATTTTACTTTTATTGCATTAAAAAATTCTCTGTTTGTTTCTCCTTAAAATGACACATAAATCATGTTTCTACATTAATTGGAATAGGAAATATTAATTTTTTCGTTTTGGTTTATTTTCAAAATCTAGCTCTCAAGCAATGGTTGTCGTGAAAATGATTTCTTGTGAAAATGCGTTTTTCTTCATGATAGGTTTTTTCTTCATTTCTCGAATTTAAATTGTTATAAGTCAAGAACCGTTAAAGATAAACGGTTCAAACTTGGAATATGTCTTTTTCAATTGGTTTACTTTAATTTTGATTCAGCAAATTTGAAAAAAATATTTACTTTTGAAAATATGATTTTTTTTAAAAGTTTTATCACTTTTTTTAAATTTTTACTTTAAATATTTTTAATTTTTATTTAAATTAATATTTTTTAAAATACTGAATCAAAATTAAAACATATATATTTCTGTTTATTTAAATGAAAACAAATTGAAATTCTACAAATAATATTTCGAGTTATAACGATTTTAAATTACCCCACTTTTTTAATAAATTTTTAATTTTAAATTAAAAACAAATTATGAGAAGTTTTATCATGTGATTTTGTTTACAAATGATATGGTTAACCACCGCAAACATTTCAAAATTTTAACTCAATAAATAAAAATTATTTTAAAATGTGTCCCGGACCCCCTTAAGAGGAATTTTTGCCTTCATGTCGCGTTGGGGTATACTTTTATCATAACCATCTTCTCCATGACAGAATACTAGAGGATATTGGAGAGTGTCATAGGCACGGTGGGTTTCACTAATTCGTACCAATCTATTGTCTCTACCGTTTAAAACGATATCTCTTTTCTCAAAATCCTGTCCGACGATAAGAACAGCTACCTCTCTAGTTGTCGGAGAGTTAAAACGATCTTGGTGCTCTCCAAAAGGCTTTCTATTGGCGTCAATCACCACTTGGAAGTCCTGCTGGCCTTTTGGAGAAGAATAAATAGCAGCTTTAAAATCCAGTATATACTTGTTTTGTTCATGCAGCAAGCATTATAATTATTTAACCAGTTTGGGTTCAATGCCAGAGTAGATTACACAACGAATATCCCTCTCATTGTCATCGTCACCAACAAAATATATTTGGAGAAATGAAGGCTGCTACTGGGGCTCCGCAATGAGAAATCCTATCCTGTCATAGACTAGCTCCTGCACTTTAAACGTAAGCATGAAATTGTCCTCCTTCACTTTTCTTGCTCCAAAAAACGTTATTTGGAAGCAACCATTATACTTTCAGACAGCAGAAAGAAAGTTTTCGGATTTTGGATGCTGATGGGTGAGGAGGCTATGTAAGGCTCCAGGGCAGAGAGATAGACTTTACCGCCACTGCAACACATTCCTGGAGTCTCATCTTTCAACTTCAAGGTGCGGCACAAGGTACAGGGTAACCGAGGTCCAAGATCAATAGCATTATCCCTGTAATAATCAATCTGAGGATCATATTTAAAATCAGAAAAATAATAGTCCAAGGCAATAATCTGACATGCCATCTGTTTTCATGTTTTCCTGTAGCTGCCTGACGAACGCGTACATTAAAGGAATCCATTTTTATTGTTTTTCTATTGACTCCGGGATGACTCTCTATATTCTTTTTTAGTTAATTTCTTACATTCAGGGTTGTTTTTTTGCATGTTTTGAAACAGCATCCCTTACTTTTTTTTTCCTGATATGACCTGTAAATCATTTCCTGCTTTTTATACTTCTTTTACTTTAACTGGCATTACAGTGGTAGGATAGGTTTTGTCAGAAATACACAGGTCAGTGTGAGTAGTAAGTTGGGACTGCGACAATATGCTAGACAAATAGGTCGCAAACCATTCGCTCACTGGTGGTCAGCGATTGCTAGATATTATCAAGGTTAGTTGACAGTTTAACATTACCAGTATTTGTTATTTCACCCAATGGAATAAGAACACCAAAGTGTTCTTCATTAAAATCCACTGTGATTAGGATTCTTTTGATTCCATGCAGTGCCTCTTCAAAGATAGCAAGAAGGATGGCACCATGAAATGCCTGAAACTCATAAGGATACGTCTTTCCTGCAGCCTTGATTTCGCAAATACTTCCTTATGTATAAGGTTTAGACATTTCGTTGAGGTATCGACGTTTAGTATTATAAGGACCCCCCAGAGCGTTGTTGAGTGAGCGGTTTGAACCTGTTGTTGTTGGAAACGTGACGCACAATGTCTGACCGAATTTTATTAGCCATTGAGAAGTTACCGTGCACCAGATATGACACGGAGGAGAACAGGCACACTCCGTCACTACGGATGTTCACAATTCGGCAAGAGATCTGTATTTCATTAACTACAACAACGTCTTCATCCATTAAGATAGCTTACTTCTTTCAAATCAATAGAATTAAATATTGCAAGCAACGATAAGTTGTTATTATAAAAATGAAATGAAAACACACTTACTGTCTAGCAAAATAAACTTTTGTGACTATCACCGAAAAAAAATGCCAAAACAATAATCTCATACCTTAATTTACTTCAGAGTTCCATAATTATAGTTTACTTCTTTAAAATTAATAAAATTCAATATTAAGCAACGTTAAGTTACTATTCGAAAAACCACATCTACTGTATAACAACATAATCTTTAGCGATACAATGGAACAGTCACCAAAAATGTTGCTGGAACAACATATTTGCACTTTTATTTTCACTCAAACAGAAGTTAAAAAAAAAAAATTAAATTACTTTTATAACGTACGCATACAGATGCGATACTTCAGAAACTTCTCACGTGATGTGCTAATTTGCGAGGAGCAAAGAAACCAAGTAAATGTTTCTGGTTTTTATATTTCCCAAGATATTGCACATTTTTTAATTAGATGCCAAAATTTCTAAAATTACAATTGTTAATTTCTTAAAATATATACGAATATATACGTTACTATAGCAACTGACAGTCCGTGCGGAAAAAACTGCTTGCGGGTGTACATTTCGTCACGTTGTATTATAACTATGAAAAAAACATCCTTCTTGTTTCATCGACACTATTAATTTCTTCCGTTGCATGCCTATAATACATGCCTTTTACTCATTTCATTTAAAATGCACAACTTCCATAACTATAGTATACATACTCTCCCCTCATAGCATGCATGGTCACGGTGACGTCGTTGTGACGTCACTGTAAGTCACTGTGGTCACGTCACATCTGTGACCAAAATGCCACCCCTCAGTGATGTCACATTGTGACTGAGATGTGAACTTCTTAGAAAACTTTAAAAAATTACGAAAATTCTTCAAAACATGTTATTTACTGTAAAATTATGTTTTCCTGGCAATTAAAAAAAATTGTGATGTCACTGTTATATCACTGCTATGTAACGTACGTCACGTCACATATGTGACAAAAAAACCACCATATTGTAAGTCACAGTGTGACAAAAATATGAACTTCAAAAATCTTTGAAAATGAAGAGAAATATTTTAAACAGTCACGAGTTACATGGCATAAGGAATAAAATATATTAGTGGATAGCAAATGGTAAATTCTCTCACTAAAGGGGAGAGGGGGGGGGGGGGCATAATAAATAAAGTGCACGATACAATCATTAATAAACTAAATTTTCAGGCTATATTTTATCAATTTGATATCTAAGATAGTGAATGTATACTTTTTCATGATTTAAATTTTATCTAGCATTTGGATAATATAATTAGAATTAGGAATATTAAATTTATACACTTTACATATTTAGTTTGCTGCGAGGAAATTTATTTATTTATTTCTTTTTTTACCGACCAGGATTATTCGAAACACTTCTATGGTTTCAAAATAAAAATTTTCTATTACAGTTAAATCTGCACCTTTTAATGAGCACGTAGAAAGAGTCTTAAGAGTTTAGTCATCTATGCATTTATTGCTTTAGAATATTTTTATAATTTGTGTTCAAGTCATAAATTCTACTTCTTTCAGACTTTTTAAATAAAATTAGCATTTTCCGAAAATAAAAGAAATATACAAAATTTGTGCAAAACAAACTTTACTTTAAAAAAAAAAAAAGAAAAGAAAAAAAAAAGGAGGGGGGGGGGCTCGTTATTACCATTAAATTTATTTTTACACCTTTTGAAAATTTAAACAATGGTATATCTAATAAACTCTAATTATGAATATTATTATTATAATTATTTAGAAAAAATGAACTTTACAATACATTTTAACTTGTATTATTTGGAACGGATAAAAAGAAAAGGTTAAATACATTGGACGTTTCTTCAAATACAAAATTTTAATTAACCCTACTTTCAGAAAATTACTGCGCATTCAAGTTTCATATCTCTTGCATGCAAAAACAAATAATCTGTACCAGACCATCTGCTTGAAAATCGTCTGCCCACAAAAAAATAAACATGAGAAGACGCGGGAAATAAATAGTTCACTGTTTTTAGAACATCACCTTCACCACGTCTACAACACTTTAAGATAAGGAAATGACCATTTTTGCGTACACGGATATTAATAGAACGTATATGTAAGTTTTATTTAATTTAAATATTTTATTCCTGATTTGTACATATGAGTTAAATAGTTTTATGGTATATTTGTAAGAGACTGATCTTTAAACTGTTAGAAGCGATATTTTAAAATTCGATAACTGTAAAGAAAAATATCTTAATCTGCCATCGCTTGAAAAAAAAAAAAAAACTGCGCAGAGACTGTGCATGCCTACATTCATACTGGAATTAATATAAACATTAATTTACTCTTACTTGAGATTGAAAATGTATGGAACGACAATGATTTGGAATTATTTTATCGGCTTCTTACTATTTTTTGATTACTAACACTTGTAGTTATTATTATTTTGGGGTTAAATATGATGTTCGATTATCATAAGATTACGAAACTGTTTCAGATTAGAAATTAACATTATACTGGGAAAATGTATCTTTACATATTACAGTAGTGAAACATTTGAAAGAATTTTCTTTTAGTGCTAATAATATTTTAAATTATCTTTCAAAATCCTAAATCTTCAAACCAATGTTTTCAGATTTAACATTTGCCGAAATTATAAAATAATAGGAATTCCTTATACCATATCGAAATATTTTTGAGATGTTGTTAAATCTAATAAGGCATTTAATTTATCTATTGAGTTTGCTGTTGTTTAATAGTACAATTATAAATCCTAATTATTATTTTTAGTATTTTTCAAATTGGTATATTTATTTTTTTAAATTGTATGTAAGCATTTTTTCTTTTCTGTTTGTGATTTTAATCAAACATTTAATTATAGACATTCTGAATCGGTTATTAAATTTTCTTCTATTGTAAATTCATTTTCTACGTTTATGATACGCGTAATTATTGGCACTAAAAAGTAAAATATGATACTTAAGCATTGAAACAAAGTGTTTTTCATGCCTGATGGGAAGTTATAGATTAAACTGCTTTAGTATATATTTTTAAAAGTTCATATAATACAGGATACATATTATAGGACACAAGTTGAAAAGTGCTTATGACTTCGGTTTGTCTGTCCGTCTAGCAGTCTGTCCGCACTCTAACTCTCGAAAATATACTCGGATTGCCCTGAAATTTTTGGATGTTATTGACGTTTACCATAGCACGGTACCTATTTGTAATGAAGTTTGTAGCATGCTTTGTTCATTTACAGGGACAGCCAAAAGTTTTCCGTTACATTACAGCCTATGGAAAAAAATCGTTTCAAATGATTTTTTATGATTTTACGCACGCTTTCAAACCGAATAAAATTTATATGCATTTATGAAGTGCACTAAAATATGCATTCTGTTGACTATGCGATGCAAAGAATAGTTATTGTTCATTTACAGGGCTAAAAAAGGAATTCAAATACATAATGATATAGGGGTGGAGGGAATTGTTTGCGGCGTACTTTAATTATGTTAATCTATTTCATATATAATGAAATTGATATATGTCGCTGAGGTTTACATACTATAAATTATTTCATGTATAATACGAATAATACGTATATAGCATTTACAGGGACACACAAAATATTTCAGATACTATATTGTATCCGAAGTACTGTTTATTAGCGATGATTGCTGGAAATGTATTTTTAATTATGATATACGCTTTTATGATTCACTATATTTATGCATAGTATATGGTGTATATAAATGCTATAATTCCTATACAAGGCTACACAAAAGTATTCGTAAGGATTACTGGGTATGGGCGCAAATTGCTTAAAGGTGGTTTTTAAATGAGTTATGCTCTTTTTTGCTGAACTGCATTTAATTTACCAAGAAATGTTTGTAGAATATAGATAAAACGATATACAGGATCACGTAAAGAATTGGATACATGACCGTCTATAAATTATAATTTCTGGAAATGTGATTTCAGCAGTTTTAAGAGTGTCTTAGTTTGAATTAAATTTTAACTAAATAGTGGCGTGTAATAAAGATTCTAGGTAAACTACAAGGTTGTACAAAAGTATTCAAGTATGTTTCCATACATTAGTATAAATTGCTGAAAAAGAATTTCAACCTGTTAGGCGTTTTCTTGCTAAACTAAATTTTCCCATTATATAGTATATATGCACTTAAAAAAATGGGAAGTCAAAATTGAGTAAAAAGTACTCAAATTTAAATGCGTCACATACTCAAAATAGCTCCGATCCAAATGTACTCAAAGTTGAGGAACACATGTACTCATTTTTTATTCATTGGTTGTGATCAAATATGAATCATTATGTACTGACCCCCTCGCCCCCCCCCCCCAAAAAAAAAAGAAAAACCTAAAATTTAAAGTAAAAATGTACTGACATTTATTTCCCGTTCAAAGTTCTTAACAAGAAATGTTTAATTGATTATTTATTAAGAAAAATAGCAAAATTCTTAACAAGATACTCAAATCGAATATTTTTATGACAAGAGCATTATTTCCAAGCACTTTTAAATTATTTTTAAAATGCTGTGCATAGTTTAATATTTACATTAATAAACATCATTTATGCCGCCATAAATGAAATGAACCATTACAGGGTACAAAACTATTCGTTTGTTTGGGTTTGATAACATGTGATGTTTCAAAATAGAGAAAGCATGGGTTCATTTTTGATCCAAAAATATTCAATTCGATATGAGTACGTCGGTTTACTTATTTTTGAGTACTTCATTTTTCTCAGTGTATCAACCTACAGATCAAATACAGGGTTGTTCAAAAGAATTGGAAAACATATTTGGCTATGGACGGTAACTGCTGAAATCAATTTTTCAAATGTTTACTTAGTTATCTTATTTACGTCATTTCCCTAAATTACGATGTCTTGTTAAAGCATTCAGAAAGTGTTGGAAAGTATTTTATAATCTATGATTAACGCATGATTTTTCTTACTCGTTTTTTTCCTATTTCCCAGATCAGTCTTTTCCTATAAAACATACCAAATCTATTTAGCTCATATTCACAAAATACAATATACACGGGAATAAAAAATTTAAATAAATATCGCTTATCATTCCGCTCTATAAATAATAGTTGTATTAATATCCGTGAGTCTCCATGTTCGTATTTAATAAAGCAATGACAAATCACAACAAATTAAAAAATTTACACATTCTAAATATCAAGCTTGAACTCAATATCAAGCATAGAACTTAATATCAAGCATAGAACTTAATAATCAAGCATAGAACTGAATAAAAAAATATGTCAGTTGATAAGCATTGTTTTTTAAGTGGAAAAATTTAAAATGATTTAGAAGAATAGATAGCGATATTTTGCTAAAAAGTACGGTAAAAAGATAAGATTTTATATTTACAGCAAAAGGTTATTTCAAAATTCATCGCTGTATTAATACTTGGAAATTTTTCCAGTGAGAATCCTTCGCCTTATATACAATATTTCAAATGAAAATCAAATATCAAATTAATTGCTTAAAAGGCGCAAATAGTGAAAAAGATTCCAAGCCGGGACTCGAACCCGGCCATCAGTATAGCACACTGATATTCTACCGACTAAACCACATGGAACGACGCCCAGTCTGTAAAATTTTTCACTATTACAGGTTGGCAAGGCTACAAACGCAGCACAAGATGGAATATTTATCGTGAGCCACCGACATGCGGTAAACACGAAACTTAATGAAATCCAGCATCGAAACTATATTAATAATTGGAAATTTTTCCAGGGAGAAACATTCGCCTTCCATACAACATTTCAAATTAAAATTGCCTTTTAAGCAATTAATTTGAAATTTGATTTTCATTTGAAATATTGTATGCAAGGCGAATGGTTCTCTCTGGAAAAATTTCCAAGTATTAATATAATTTCAATCGATACTGAATTTAATTAAGTTTCGTGTTTGCATCATGTTGGTGGCTCACGCTAAATATTCCATCTTGTGCTGAGTTTCTAGCCTCGCCATCATGTAATAGTGAGAAATTTTCCAGCCTGGGTATCGTTCCATGTGATTTAGTCGGTAGAATGTCAGTGCGCTGTACTAATGGCCCGGGTTCGAGTCCCAGCATGGAATCTTTTTCACTATTTGCGTCTTTTAAGCAATTAATTTGAAATTTGATTTTCATTTGAAATCACAGTGTTTATGACAAGTTCGTCACAAATGACCCATATTTCACAAATTGGTCACAGTGTGACGTCAAAGCATTGTCGCTTTCGTCACAGGTTCGTCACAAAGTTAATGCCAAAATAGTCACAAATGACACACTTTTCACAAATTTGTCACACCGTGACTTCACAGAGTGGTCACAATGTGACGTCACAAACGACCTCTAAAACGGCCATAACGACCTCGCATTCTAGTCACTGTGACGTCACATCGACGTCACGTGACGTCACATCGACGGTCACAAAATCACAGTGTGACTTCACAACGACGTCGCCGTGACGTCACCATGCCTTACGGGTCTAGTATATACCATCTGTCAGTAGCATATATCCTCCAATTTTCTTTACTATACCACTGAGAACTTTTTCCTCATAGCTCTGTAACTAAACAATTTAGAATGATTTAATAACTATTGAAAAAATACCTGAAATATTGTCTAACTAACTGTGCAACTCATTAAAATCAGTTCATTAAAACTTGAAATCTGTCATAATCGAGTTCACCTAATTTTAGAACTCCAGTAGCTATTACTAAGCACCTTAGAACGATGGATTTTACATTAACTCATTTATAAACAAAATTTACTGTCGAACAGTTCTACAAAATTCTGTTCAGTAGAATCGAAGTCATAATCAACCTTTGCGTTTTATATATATAGTAAATGATGATGTGTAAATATGTAAGTGATGTTATTTGAGATTTCAAAAACGTTATTGGCGATATTTGCGCGCGGCCAACATAAAATTATAACAATTGACAGAATATGGGGTACTTATTCTGAAAGCAGTCAAAAAGTTTCTTTCTAATTGATTATGCAAAGTTAAATTATTGAATATGTATATGAAGAAAACACATGTTGATATTATATCGAATATTTGTTTAGAGGCTTGGTAATGACACATATGAAATACACTGGCTTTTTTTGCAATATACTGGCTAATTTTGGAACAAAAGGCACAAATTGAAGTACTTCTTGAATAGTTTATGAAAATAAACATTATTGCTAAGTAAGAACATGTGGAACTGTACAATCTAAAAAAGTTCCTATGTCAAAAAGACATCTAGTGGAGAAATGAATGAAAAATTACCGTGGAGCATGCCAATGAAAATTAACGCTAGTGAAAAAAATTAAATAAGTATAATTAATAGAAATGTTTTCAGCTTTGTCTAAAGAGTTGAATGCATAAAATTTAGACACACGAAATCTACACATATAATAATTGCATTTGTTCTAAAGCTTTCCAAATCTTAAAAATAAGTGTTTTTTTATTGAAGTTTGGGACAATACTTAGTAGTGACATTTACAATTTTACAATTTTTTTATATATTGAAATTATTTTTTTTTTTTTCATATTTAAAATAGTGTTCAGTGTAGTTCTTGAAGAAAAAATTTCACGGAAAATTTAAACATGCATAGCTGACTTGATTAATTCACATTTTTTAGCCAAGGACGTAAAATATCTCTTTATGTAAAAATGACCCATAGATGGATCAAAACTTACTTACGGCGGATTTATTTAAGAACTACAGAGCAAAAAAGATTCGCACTCTCCGTTTGAACTAAAGGATTAAAGAAACCGTCGTCCAGATATTTTATATTTACCAAGTTTTATAACGTTGGTGCGAAAACTATTTCTGAAATTTCCGTATTTAAGTAAAATGTACAGGGTATTCATAAAATAAAAAAGAAAAATGCCCAGCTAAACTGATGGCATTGAGCTCACAGGCTATTCACACTAATTGTATATCATACTCTTATTTTAAAGAATAATGCCCCTCAAAAAAATAAGTGAAGGGGAATTAGCCCCCGTTTCACCCTTTATACTTAACCAGTGAAACTCCAAATCTAATCAGCGAAGCTCCTTATCATAATAAACCGGTATACCAAATTTGGAGCAAATCGAATAATCCTGCAAAAAAAAAACCATTTATCTAAATTAAGAGGGTGGACTACCCCCCCCCCCCCTTTATCCTTAACCAATGAATCCCCAAAACGAATCAGGGAATCTCCTTAACATAATAAATAGGTATACCAAATTTGGAGCAAAGCGAATAATTCTGCATGAAAAAACCGTTTATATAAATTAAGGGGGGGGGACTAGCCACCCTTCCCCCTTTATCCTTCACCAATGAACCCACAAAACTAATCAGGGAAGTTCCTTAACATAATAAACCGGTATACCAACTTTGGAGCAAATCGAATCATTCTGCATGAAAAACCCATTTATCTAATTTAAAAGGGCGGGCTAACGTCCCTTTTCCCCCCTTTATCCTTATCCAATGAACCCCCAAAACTAATCAGGGAAGTTCCTTAACCTAATAAACCAGTATACCAAATTCGGAGCAAATCGAATCATTCTGCATGAAAAACCCATTTATCTGAATAAAAAGGGGTGGGCTAACCTCCCTTTTCCCCCTTTATCCTTAACCAATGAACCCCGAAAACTAATCAGGGATGTTCCTTAATATAATAAATCGGTATACCAAATACGGAGCAAATCGAATGATTCTGCATGAAAAACCCATTTATCTGAATTAAGGGGGGTGGACTAACCCCGTTTTTCCCCCTTTATCCTTAACCAATGAACCTCCAAAACTAATCAGGGAAGTTCCTTAACATAATAAACCGGTATACCTAATTCGGAGAAAATCGAATTATTCTGCATGAAAAACCCATTTATCTGAATTAAGGGGTTGGACTAACCCCGTTTTTCCCCCTTTATCCTTAACCAATGAACTCCCAAAACTAATCAGGGAAGCGCCTTATCACAATGAACCTAGGAAAAAATTTTGAAGCAAATCGGATGTTTCTATCAAGAGTTATAGCGTTACGTACATACATACGTACGTACGTACATACATACATACATACATACATACATACATACAGAGCGGGCGGGCACATTAGCTCTCAGGCTTTGATAGCCTGTGAGCCTTAAATGCGCTATTTTTTATTTTCTTTTGAAAAAATTATATATGATTCTCTGAAAGGTTTATTACACAGAAAAGTCATGAAAAAAAAAAAAATCAGAGATACATTTTCATATAATAGATCAATTCTTTCTTCTGCTGCACATCTGTAGTACAAGTAAAAATAAAAAAGAAAAGTGCCCAGCTAAACTGATGGCATTGAGCTCACAGACTATTCACACTAATTGTATATTATACTCTTATTTTAAAGAATAATGCCACTCAAAAAAATAAGTGAAGGGGAATTAGCCCCCGTTTCCCCCTTTATACTTAGCCAGTAAACCTCCAAATCTAATCAGGGAAGCTCCTTATCATAATAAACCGGTATACCAAATTTGGAGCAAAGCGAATAATCTTGCAAAAAAAAAAAAAAAAAAAAACATTTATCTAAATTAAGGGGGTGGACTAGCCCCCCTTTATCCTTAACCAATGAATCGCCAAAACGAATCAGAGAAGCGCCTTAACATAATAAACCGGTATACCAACTTCGGAGCAAATCGAATCATTCTGCATGAGAAACCAATTTATCTAAATTAAGAGGTGCGAGCTAACCTCCCTTTTCCCCCTTTACCCTTAACCAATGAACCCCCAAAACTAATCAGGGAAGTTCCTTAACATAATAAACCGGTATACCAAATTCGGAGCAAATCGAATCATTCTGCATGAAAAACACATTTATCTGAATTAAGGGGGGTGGACTAAACCTGTTTTCACCCCTTTATCCTTAACCAATGAACCACCAAAGCAAATCAGGGAAGTTCCTTAACATAATAAACCGGTATACCAAATTCGGAGCAAATCGAATCATTCTCCATGAAAAACCCATTTATCTGAATTAAGGGGGGGGGGGTGGAATAACCCTCCTTTTCCCCCTTTATCCTTAACCAATGAACCCTCAAAACTAATCATGAATGTTCCTTAACATAATAAACAGGTATACCAAATTCGGAGCAAATCGAATGATTCTGCATGAAAAACACATTTGTCTGAATTAAGGGGGGTGGACTAACCCCGTTTTCCCCCTTTATCCTTAACCAATGAACTCCCAAAACTAATCAGGGAAGCACCTTATCACAATGAACCTAGGAAAAAATTTTGAAGCAAATCGGATGTTTCTATCAAGAGTTATCGCGTTACGTACATACATACATACATACGTACGTACGTACATACATACATACATACGTACGTACGTACATACATACATACAGAACGGGCGGGCACATTAGCTCTCAGGCTTTGATAGCCTAAATAAACCGGTATACCAAATTCGGAGCAAATCGAATCATCCTGCATGAGAAACACATTTACCTGAATTAAGACGGGTGGACTAAGCCCGTTTTTCCCCCTTTATCCTTAACCAATGAACCCCCAAAACTAATCAGGGAAGTTCCTTAACATAATAAACCGGTATACCAAATTCGGGGCAAATCGAATCATTCTGCATGAAAAACACATTTATCTGAATTAAGGGGGGTGGGGGTGGGACTAACCCCGTTTTTCCCCCTTTATCCTTAACCAATGAACTCCCAAAACTAATCAGGGAAGTTCCTTAACATAATAAACCGGTATACCAAATTCGGAGCAAATCGAATGATTCTGCATGAAAAACCCATTTATCTGAATTAAGGGGTGGACTAACCCCCCCTTTTCCCCCTTTATCCTTAACCAATGAACCCCAAAAACTAATCAGGGAAGTTCCTTAACATAATAAACCGGTATACCAAATTCGGAGCAAACTGAATGATTCTGCATGAAAAACCCATTTATCTGAATTAAGGGGGTGGACTAACCCCCCTTTTCTCCCTTTATCCTTAACCAATGAACCCCCAAAACTAATCAGGGATGTTCCTTAACATAATAAACCGGCATACCAAATTCGGAGCAAATCGAAGGATTCTGCATGAAAAACCCATTTTTCTGAATTAAGGGGGGTGGACTAACACCGTTTTTCCCCCTTTATCCTTAACCAATGAACTCACAAAACTAATCAGGGAAGCGCCTTATCACAATGCACCTAGGAAAACATTTTGAAGCAAATCGGATGTTTCTATCAAGAGTTATCACGTTACGTACATACATACATACATACATACAGAACAGGCGGGCACATTAGCTCTCAGGCTTTGATAGCCTGTGAGCTAAAAACTTCCCCGATATATGTACCCCTAGCGACCTAACTGCTCAACCAATCGAAAGGAAATTTCAGATTTAGTTTCTTGAAGGTAAGCGCTCGCGATCGTGATGATTTAAAACAATAGAGATCTCACGGTTACGGTTACAGAGAAAACATTTCAAAATTTTTGAATGGCAACACCCTTCTTTTTTCTGGGCATATTCATCAGCGCATACAAAATCCATAAATGGCGTTGGAACGATACACGTATAACTAAAATTGCCGGTGTAATATTGCGGCACTCAATCCTAATCAGTTCCTATGTAACGTAATATTAAACACTCCAAAACATGTTATTACATTTTTATTTTCACTATGCGTACACAAATACAACTCAAAAACACATTTTAAAACAAATCTTACATTACTCAGTTCACAAGGGAAAAAAAATTGGCTACTGAAAAACATGTCTTGTAGTCACTCCTTTGTTCCTCACATATCCAAAACGTGCTCCATCGGTACGATAGTGTAGTCAGCCAGATGCAAGTTAAAAGGACTCCAATTCAGGAGTAAGTCCTGCTTTCGTATCTCATAGTGTATCCTGATTTTATTTGGGGGTTTCGCATCGTACGAAAAATCCCGCATGATATTTAGGGTCGTTACAATTGCATAAAACATTTGCAAGAAAGAGCATTGTACAGGACCAATGGCAATTAAAAGTCAAGGTGAACTGACGCACTTTGCATAATTAACAGGACTACATAGTAGAAGTACCAATCACAGAATACCATATGCAAATCATTGTGTGTAGAAAATTTTTAATAAACAGTGTGGGAAGATTGTTTCTTCAATCAGTTGTTTGTACGTGCCAACAAGATGACACTTATAATAAAACAACGAGGTGAATTGATAAAGTTGTTTTATCTGAATGGGAAATGTACAGCTGAAGCAGTGCGAGTTTATCGCCGAAATCATAAGTTACGCCGAGGCCCATGTTCCGTAAAAACTGTACGTGATTTGGTGAAAAGAAACTGGATGCATATGGGATCGACCACGATCCGGAAAACCATCTGTTCCTGTTGAAGTTGTTGCGGAAATGCATAACAGGTTTGCATACTACACTGCATAGTACAAGAAGTGATGCACATAGTTTGGATGTACCGAAAACAACAATTCTGCGCACTGTTCTGCGGATGTTTCCTTATCGATTCCAGCGCGTCCAGATGTTGAAACCTGTAGGCGAGCAACAGAGTTTTTGCAAATTATTTTCTCATGAGATATGATGAAGATAACAGCGGGCCATTGAGAATATTATGGACGGATGAGGAACATTTCTCTTTAACTGGGAACGTAAACTCCAAGAACTGCGTTCAGTGATGATGGGATGATGAAAATCCTCACGATGTGACACCAACCAACGTCTTTACACGAAGCTAAAGTGACTGTGTGGTGCGGCATCGCAAACACATTCGTTCAAGTTCCGTGCTTTTTCGAGAAGTTAACTTCCACAGGTATCAAATCGTGCTTCATCACAAGTGCTCGGTATACAACAATGTTGCAGAATTACGTAATTCCAGAATTGCAGCAGCGAAATGTCGTTAATGATATTGTATGGATGCAAGATGGTGCTCCTCCACCTGTCGTCACATCTGTTCGACAAAAGCTGCAACAGAGATCTTTGGTGATAGAATCATCTCTCGTAAATTTTCAGTTTCTTGGCCACCACGATCCCCCCACCTCACTCCAATGGATTTCTGGTTCTGGGTTTATCTGAAATCAAAGGAGTACACATCAAATCCAAAAAATTTGTCAGAATTGAAAGATGCCATAAAACGTGCAGTTGTACAGATTCCTTCTGCGATGTTATGTTCGGCATTGTTGTCTACAGTCTCGCGCATGCAATGCGCTATTGTCTGCGAAGGTGGGCATGTTGAAAACTGCTAATTTAAATAAATGTTTTTTCTCTTCTCACTTGTGTTGTCATTGGTCCTTTACAATGGTCGTTTCTACAAGTGCTTTACGCTGGCAGTTTTCATCGCACGTGTATCATTCCAACGGCATTTATAGTTTTTCAATGCGCTGATGAATTTAAGCATGAAAAAAAATGGGTGTTGCTATTCGAAAATTTCGAAATTTTTTCACTGTAACCGTGACCATGAGAGCTCTATAGTTTTTCATCATCACAATCTCGAGTGCATACCTTCAAATAAGTATATCTAAAATTTCTTTTTGATTGGTTGAGAGGTTAGGCCACTAGGTTTTCATATATCGGTGAAGTTTTTTATGACCACCCTGTATTTGTCTTTTCACAAATCGTTTTGATGTTTTTCCCTTTCTTTAAACACACTTATTTTTTTAGAGATTCCGATTGAAATAAAATAGTTAAATAAATTTATTCACTAAAAGATAATGTAAAAAAAAAAAAAAAAAAAAAAATCAGGGAAATTTATATCTTTATTAAAAGTTTCTAAGTTATCAGTTTTAAAGATCGAGACAAACATATTTTAAATCCATTTCAAAATACCTCGAAAAAAAAATCTTCTATACTAAAATAAAACAAATTTTCACATGAAAACAAAAACATTCCGCGTCATGTTTAAGTTTTTTATCCCGATAAATATAAGGTTGTTACAGTCACCCACGCTTTTGAAAACATTTTGCGTTTTCTTGTTATTTCTGAAATTTGCGATGTTAAAATTCAAATATAAAACTTTGATAAAAATTTCTGTATATCGTTAAAGAAATCATGTCATGCAATATAGTGTTGTAACGAAATAAACACGAATTTTCACTTTTAAAGTACAGTTTTCATTTTAACACGAGGCTTAAACTATTTTTTGTTTTGACAACTATAAAATTATTGTTATAACAAAATCGTTTGACAATATTTTGCCTTTTCCGAAAGTATCTAAATATGTAAAATTTAAATTCAATCATAAAAATCTAGTCGAAAATACTTTGCATCCTAAAAGAAAAAAAATGAAAAAGAATCAGTGAAGTAAATTACTTCTGTTATAAAATAAATTTACATTTTCAGTTTTTAAGGGAAGTATCTCGTTTGCGCCAAAAGATTTTTGAAAGCAAAATAAAAAACAAATAATAAGTGCATGTTTAAAGATAAATTGGTTTCTCATCAACTTTTTAGGGATGTTGGCTACTTATTCTCTAACTATATCTCATGCTCGTATTCATCCTCTATTTCAATCTAAAAAACCTCGGTTGAAGTCACAAATGAAATTCTCGTTTTACCTAATTAGAGCTGGTGGCAGTTGAAGTCCAATCAGAATAATGATAAATACCATTTGAGCGCTCAATACCAGTTTTTATAGGTTGAGGTAGATTTTAGTTAAGGCTACACTCAGACAAACTTCAAATCTCCATGACCGATGTTAAACTTACGGTATGTCCACTTTAAGTTCACCAGCATGACGATGTAAATCGCTGTCTGTACATATACAGAGCCAAATGAACTAGAAAAATAAAGAAATTCTCTAAATAGTCCTGCAGCAATGACGTCTAAGTTTCTCGTCAGGGGGATCATCCCTATGCTATGATCACGAGGATTGTGCCGAATGGATCATCCTTATGCGGCGATAAAGCAAATTTCGCCTCGTTGGAAGGTACACAAACCGTTAAGCTAGACATTCTTTGCCGTTGGTCTGTGGTAAGAAAAAAAGTCTTTCCGGCCCGTACTGCCTCAGATTTGAGACGATAAACGCTCTTTATTGAAACTAAAGTAGAGAAAGACTGCAGTGAATCTTCTAAATTATAAACTATGTTTCTCTGAACTAAATTCACTTCAATCTTCAAATTAACTCTCAAAATATGAAAATGAAAATTACTAAATTTAATTCTAACATACGTACTGGAGGTCGGCTACTCAACCTATATTCAATACGGCTTTCGATGTTTTACAAATACCGTCGCGGAAAAAAAAAAAAAACTCACACAAATTCAAAACTTACATAAACTGTCACTAAATACTAACAACTTGTGGCTGCAGCAAAGACTTTATTAAGCTATGACGAAACAATCTCACTCCTTAAATTGCGGACTCCCTAAGATAACACTAGTCCTCGAAATCTCAGAGCGCATGGCGCTTTCAAGTCTCAAAAGGCGATTGTTTGTTTGTTTGTTTTATTGGACACATATATCAGACTTGTGTGCTTGACAACAAGGCCTGCTTATAAGTCATCGTCGATATACAGGGACGAGATAGCACAAAGAAATTTACAACAGAGAGAATTTTTACATCCGGGAGCTCCACAAAGAGCGTGCAATGGAGCCAGTGGGAGTCGACAATCTTCCTACGCTCTAAAGTGATTAGCAGCGTGGTGTCTTAACCACTCGGCCACGGAGGCCCCCTCAAAAGCGATAACGCCAATCTTGTTTTAATCCCACAGGACTCGACTCAATATCCGCCGATATCAGCTTTTCATTCCGCTTTTAAACTACGCACATTGATCAACATGCCCTAATTAGCATAAAACTACAGAGAAAACCGCGAACCGCAGTTTCCAAGAGCCACAAAGTTTCTTGAGAAAATTAAAGAAAATGAAGGACAGGGATCGCTTTCACGCACACAGGTTAACAGCCGAGAAAACGATTGCACTAAAAAAAAAAAAAAAAGACTCCCTATAAAAGCGAGTAGCTAGTCCTTTACATCTTATTCCTTATTTTTAAGAATTCGGCTAATTTTGCTCAAACACGCGGAGGTAAAATGCGTGGAACCCGAATATAGATTAGCAATTTTCGCCAATAACAAATTTGAATGGGATTTGTAAATTGGTCAGCTATGGCCAAATTGGCTTCATAGTCGGCGATCTGTCTTTGTCTTCAATGTGGCGATATTTTGCCAAATATAGCCAATATTTTTGAGAATTTCACACTGGTGGATATCACTATGTAGTTAGGGGTCTCAGGCCTGTTAAAAGTGAAAAAAAACCAAACAAACAGACCATTTTCAACATTTAATATCTTAACATGTATATGATTATAAAGCACAATTTTTATTGAGTTGAAAGATATAAGTACGTTGTTTCATTTTATATATTTTAAAAATTGCAAGATTCAGAATTAGCAGTTACAAGGAGCTCTAAACTGTCAGATATTTGACGAGCAGAAAATTGGTATAATAGCTTACGAGCACGATTAGAAAATAACTATTGCAAGTATAATGAAAATTTTGGTGCCTAGTTATACTTCAGATTATAATAATTACCCTGAACCTAAATGCATTTGTATTTAAAACAATTTTATTTTAATACAAAGTTGTATTCAGTTAATACAAAATTTTGTAAATTTTAACAACACAATCGCCTAAAAAAATATTTTTTTGGACAATAAAGAGGAAATTTTAGGTTCAGTTTATACAGATTAACATGAAATGTATGTTTGAGGAAAAAATATACAGAAAGGTTTGAGATATCCTGCGCGTTATGCCGGAAAACGTCATTTGGAGAAAATTGACTTCAAAATTTCGGAAACGCTGCTTCAGCTATTGAGCTAGTATACTTTTGCAGAATGCTGAGGGTAATGCAATTTTAGTAAGTTGTTACAGTAACCTACATAATCTTTTTCCTAGAAGAAGGCGTATATAGCATTTATAGTTATGTATACAGGGCCGCACAAAAGAATGCGAATATATGTTACTTAAATATGTGATTTTCAGAATGCTGACGGTAATGCAATTTTAGTAAGTTGTTACAGTAACCTACATAATGTTTTTCCTAGAAGAATGTGTATATAGCTAGCATCTATAATTATTCATGCAGGGCCGCACAAACGAATACGAATATATGTTAAATATGGGATTTGTAGAACGCTGAAATTAATGTAATTTTAGTATGTTGTTACAGTCCCTTACAGTTTTTTTCACTAAGAAAGTGTATATAGATAGCATTTATACTTTATTTTAGGGTCGAACAAAAGAATACGAATATATGTTAAATATGGGATTTGACGAATGCTGACGGTCGTGTAATTTTAATATGTTGTTGCAGTCACCTACAGCATGATTTTTTCTCGAAAATGGTGTATACAGAATTTATAGCTCTTTTGCAGGACCACACAAAACAATACTGATATATGAAACGAATATATGGTAAATGCGCGGTTTGTTGAATACTGACGGTAATATACTTTTAGAATGTTCTTACAGACAGACAGCAGATAGTAGCCAGACAATTAGCGGGCAGACAGGAAACACATAGACAGAAGGCGTAGCTAGAAGACAGATAGAAGATAGAAAGTTTACATAGTATAGACAGATAGCAGATAGCAGACAGACAGACAGCAGGCAGACCGCAAATGGACAGTCAGCAGAAAGACAGACAGTCGACAGAGTGAAGACAGACAGCAGATAGCAAAAAGCCGAGAGACAGACAGCAAACAGATAGAGACCCGACATCCAGTAGACAAAGAGAGAACATACAAACGGCCGACAAAGTGTGGACAGGCACTAGATAGCAGACAGTCAGACAGCAGACAGACAAACAACAGACATACAGCAGAAAGCAGACATAGATATAGCAGATAAAAGACAGACAGCACACAGCTGCGGAGTTTAGACGGACCAGCAGGCAGACAGACAGCTGATAGGAGGCAGACATGCAGCAGATAGCAAACAGACAGACAGCAGACAGATAGAAGGCAGAAAGAAAACAGACAGATAGAGAGAAAACTGTCAGGTAGGCATAAGACAGATAGTGACAGAGACACAGACAGCAAATAGCAGGCAGACAGACTAACAGTAGAAAGAGCAGGCACGCCGACATCCAATAGACAGAAGGCAAACATAAAACAGATAAACAGTGAACAGGCAGTGGACAGGCAGTAGACAGACATACAGCCGAGAGACAACATATACACAACATCAGATAGACAGCAGACAAACAGAAGACAGACAGCATTCAAACAGTCGACACTCAGTAGACAGACAACAGATAGCAGACAGAAGACAGTTAGCAGGCAGACAGGAAACAAACAGACAGCAGATATACATACAGCATACAGACAGCTGAAAGAGTGTAGACAGTCAGACAGAGAGAAGACAGTTAGCAAGGAAACAGAAAACACGCAGATAATAGACAGACAGCCGACAGAGGGTAGACATATATGAGACAGACACACAGAGAGAAAGACTTACAGCGGGAGCCAGACAGAGACTTACAGACCAAAAGAAGGTCCGGGCGTTGGCGCATGAAGGGCGCAAGGGGCAGAGACCCCTAGTTTTAAATATTAAAATCTTATTCACAGCTAGTCACACCTGCTAAGACACTTAAAATTAATTTAAATATACATTTAAGAATTTTTTTGTCAAATAAACAACAAAGAAACATCCTCCAATAAAATTATTCAGAAAAAGAAGTTAAAAATATTAATTTTGCCTTAAGAAATTTGAAAATAACGAATTCATTCCATGCCTATCAAATTATCGTTAAAAAGAAATGTGATTTATGAGGAGCCTCATGCCTCAATTTTCAAAAACAGCCCATGCCTTTATCTAACTCCGCTCTTACGTATACGTTCATGATAAATACCTGCATACAAGAAATGAAAATAACCGAGTCACTCATGGATTCGACACATTCATCACAGTAAACCTGAAAATAAGAAATTTTGGTTAATAGCCACAAGCAAAATGTTCTGACGTAACATTTGAAAATTGAAAAAGTGATAAACTATTTTTATTTAAAACTAATAGTAAAAGAGAATTGTTAATAAAATTTGCAGAATAACCCTTAAAGCTGATTTTTATGAAACAACTTTGTCGTTAAGGCGGTTCTCAAATTCCCTGCTCAACAAACGCGAAAATTTTTGGCACATTTTCTGACTCATTTTTAACACTTTCCAACAAAGTTGAAAAGTGTTTATGACTTCGGTTTGTCTGTCCGTCTGTCCGTATGGCCGTCTGTCAGCGCCCTAACTCCCGTAAATATACTCGGATAGTTCTGAAATTCTTGGTGGTTATTGACGTTTACCATAGCACGTTCCCTATTTCAAATAAAGTTTGTAGCATGTTTAGTTGATTTACAGAGACAGTCAAAAGTTTTTCGTTACAATAGGGCCTATGGGAAGAAATCGTTTAAAAGGGTTTTTAATGATTTTACGCGCATCGAAACATACCAAAATTGATATGCATTTATGGAGTGCACTAAAACATGCGTTCTGTATAATATGGGGTGCAAAGAATAGCTATTATTTTTTTACAGGGCCACTCAAAAGAATTCCGTTATATAATAATATTGGGACGGAGGAGGGAATTGTTTGCGGAGTATTTTAATTATGTTAAACTATTTCGCATATAATGAAATTGATATATGTCGCTGAGGTTTACTATAAGTTATTTCATGTATATTACGAAGTGCATAGCATTTACAGAGACACACAAACGTTTTCAGATAGTATATTGTATCAGGCGTACTGTACATTAGCGGTGATTGCTGGAAATGCATTTTTAATTATGATATGCGCATTTATGTTCCACTATACTATTTATGCATACTATATGGTGTGTATAAATTCTATGATTCATATACAGGGCTACATAAAATAATTCGTAAGGGTTACTGGGTATTAGCGCAATTTGATTAAAGGTGGTTTTTAAACGAGTTATGCATTTTTACGCTGAACTGCATTTAGTTTATTTTAAAAAGTTTGTAGAATATAGATAAAATGATATACAGGGTCACGCAAAGAACTGGATACATATCGTCAATGGATGATAATTTCTGGAAATGTGGCTTCAGTAGTTTTAAGAGTGTTTTAGTTTGAATAAAATTTTAGCTAAATAGTGGCGTGTAATAAAGGTACTAGGTAAATTGCAGGGCTTGGCAAAAATATTCAAGTATTTTTTCAATTAATTGCATAAACTGCTGAAAGAGAAATTTCAACCAGTTATACGTTTTCTTGCTAAACTAAATTTTCTCATTATATGGAATATATATCAATATGCAGATCAAATACAGGGCTGTTCAAAAGAATTGGAATACATATTTGGCTATGGGCGGTAATTACTGGAATCACATTTTTAAATGTTTACTTAGTTATCTTATTTACCTTATTTCCCTAAGTAACGAAGTTTCGTTAAAGCTTTCAGAGAGTGTTGGAAAGTGTTTTATAATCTATGCTGTACGCATGATTCTTCTTACTTGTTAAATATAATGACACAAAATTGGCAGGCCTGACTAGTGAAGTAATTTGGAATCGAATTGGGTTTTCCATTTTTTGATAAATAAATTATTTATCGATTAATGTGAAAGAATCATTCATTACACTGGTTTAATCCTTAATTTTTAATTAAAAAATATTTATAATGAATTTTCAAAATATGCCAATTTTTTGAGAACGGAAAACAAGGTCGTTGTCAAGTACATAATTGTAGAAAAAAACTAATAACTTTCTGAAAAAAAAAAAAAAATGTGGTGTCGGACTGTGTTTGAACTGTTTCTTAACATTCCACTGGAAAGAAGAAATTTGAGTACAAAAAATAATAATAATGATAATAATAATGATGATAATAATATTCTAGCATCGAATTTTGAAATTTTCCTCATTTATGTGGGACAACCTGTAAATTTGAAGATAATAAAATTTTACTAAGTTTTTGAATTTTTTGTCTTTTTTTGTGTCTTTATGAAGCTATACCATAGTTAAAATTATAATAATAATACTTGGTTAACTATGCGTTAATATGACTTCTATTTATTACATTCATTTAGTGATAGAACAGGTAGCTAACAATTTTTATATCATTTGAAAATGTGAACATTTTCCTCTTTCAGGAAGTTAGCTCTGTGGAAATTAAATAAATTGAAAAGAAGAAGGAGAAATCATGCATACAGCATAAATTATAAAACACTTTCCAATACATTCAGAATACTAAAAAAAACTTTGCAGGTTACTAAGGTGAAAGATGACGTCTAAATGAACTATTTGGAAAACGCGTAACGCATTTGCAAACCCAATTTCTGCTATTACAATGAATAGTCGTTAAAATATAGGATTTTTTTAGCCCTGTATATGATCGGCAGATATGTATGCATACTACATAGTATGGTAAAAGTTAGTTCAGCTAAACGCATTCCACAGTTGAAAATTTCCACTCAGCAATTTGCGCCAGTAAACGGATGTTGTTGAGAAATTTCGTGCGATCCTGTATAGGATCTACAGAATTTATGCACACCAAGTAATATTTAAAAGATAGTTACATTTAAAAGCGCATACTACAACTGAGAAAGCTCTTCTAGTGATTAATGTTCGTAGGCTTCGATACTTCAATTATTGCTCATATTCTTCTATAGCCGAATTTTTTGTATGTTCCTGTAAATAAACGATAAGTTTTAAGCACACCCTATTCTATAGTAAGAACTTTGTAGTACACCTCAGTGATGTATATTCATTTCAATAGTTTAAAATACTGTAATATCATCAAAATATACTCCAACCGATTTTTCCCCATGGACCGCAATGTAACGGAATTCTTTTGAGTGTCCGTGTAAATGAACCGAAAATGCTACACCCTTCATTTTCAATAATGAACGTACCATAGTAAACCCCAATAATATATATCCATTTCATGGCAATCGAACTGTGTTATTTAAGTTAGTTAGAGCACGGACAGAGAGACAAACGGACAAACAGACGGACAAACCGAAATCATAAGCACTTTTGAACAATGTTGGAAGGTGTTAAAAAGGAAGAAAATGAATTGGCTTGTTCAGTAATTTTTTTTTAATCGCCATTTTTCAAAGTTTGATCACGTACTGGCCAGTAGTTATTTTCAGCTTTACGTTTTAGGATACAGTTCTTCAAGGTTGAAATGTGCAAACGTAATTTTTCTCACAATTCAGATAAAATATTTCCACATTTTTTAGGCACATTTATTAAACAATTTTGCTCGAAATATTTTATTTGTTAAAGGGTGTAATACAAGATTATATTTAGGGACAAGTGTTTGTTTTTAAGCAGATATAGAAATTTGACACATCATGCATACGTTTGTGCTATAGTATTATATACCAATAGCCCGATTAAAATACAGGCAAACTGGGACATGGTCTTGGGACCTTAAATTTGGTATACAATTTTTTTATAGCTGATATTTCAAATTTGTTTTGACTTTGTACTGATTATGATCAATATTTTCTACTTTTAGAGTTAAATGAGGCTAAAAACGAAATATATACATACTTATCCAAATATCTTTATATATGTGTTCTACACTGTCTAAAAAATTCGTTTTTATGCACTAAATTATTCGTCATTTTTAAACATATAATTTCCGTTCTCCTACACTGTTAAAAATTTTCCTGTGAAATTACAGAGAATCTACGGGTAATCCATTATCTTAAGTCTTATGTAAAATTACAGAGATTATGTTAAATAACAGAGAAGTTATTTGGTAAATTTACACAAGACTCTGTTAATTAACATTGTTAAAAATACACAAGACTCTGTAAATCAATTTATTTTCTTAATTAACATTATTTAACTTAGTTTTTGAAACCAGCGAATTTTAGAACTTCGAAGTATCAGAGTTATTCAAGCAAATTTGAACAGGTGTGCCGTTTAATTTTTTTACACAACTTGCTTCTGGCCGGCGTGGGGTTTGAACCCGAGACCTCTGGGCAGGAGAAAAACATCTTATGGACTGCGCCATAGGAGCTGTTACTGCAGTGTATAAAGGATGTCCTTTATAATAAAGCGGGGGAAAATCTATTGTACTTGTGCTTTTCAAAGATTTCGCTTCAAATATATCCGTTAGAAAATTTCTTAAACGGTTTATTTTAATTTAGTTTGGACCGAAACATAATACCTATTATTTTTTTTAAATAAAATTTAATTTTTTAATCCTTTATTTACGGAATTATTTATCAAGAAATTGCTTCTTCTCAATAATTATCTTCTTTAATATCTGAAGATATACTGGAATTTTTAAATAATAATAATGTGAAATTTAGGTGTATTTTTTCATTAAAACTGGTTAAATATATTGGTAATTATAACGTTTTTGTAAAATATTTACAAAAATAATCAGATTAATTAACTAAAATTACTTTTAAGGTTATATCACAATTCTTATAAAAGCAACGTATTTAAATGTATTATGATCCTAACTAACTAAATGAATGAAAAAATAAATAAAAAAATTGAAACTAAATTTTTTTCTTTAATAATTCTATTAAAATTGCAAAAGAATTTTAAACGTGTGTATTTGAATTACAAGTTTTAACAAAGCTGAAAATATTTTTAAATAAAAACATGGAAATCCCTACAGGGAATTTGATACAAGATAAGGGAAATGTCTGTAAATCGATGACCCAGAAACTCAATCGAACGCATTTAACCGAGAACTAGTGTAAATTTACAGAGAGTCTTGACCGAGAAACTCAATCGAATGCATTTAACCGAGAACTGGTGTAAATTTACAGAGAGTCTTGACCGAGAAACTCGATCGGATGCATTTAACCAAGAACTGGTGTAAATTTACAGAGAGTCTTGACCGAGAAACTCGATCGAATGCATTTAACCAAGAACTAGTGTAAATTTACAGAGAGTCTCGATTATTTTTCTGTGATTTTACAGAAATTTTTAACAGTGTAGAAAACTTGTTTATCCGTTAATTTCTCCCGCAAGTCTGAAAAAGAGGGGGGAAATTCCGTTTATCCCTTGCACGCATGCGTATTGGCGGCATTAATACAAAAGTTCGAATGCATTTTTAAAAGGAGAAACCGAAAATTCAATAAATTAAAAATTTCTAATTGTTTTAAAAACAAACAAAAATAATGTTTTCGAATTTAATAAAGTAGCAATTTTCTTATTCCTTTAAACTTATTCGCAATTTATTTTTTATGCTATTAAAAGAATATTTCCATGTAAAATATATTCTAAACGAAAACATTTAAATAATATATAATAGTTCAATCAACTTAAAACAAGCTATTTTAATAAAAAAAAAAAGAAAACATTTCTTCTCAAATTTAATTAAAAATATAATATATTCATATTTTCCATCTATCAATCAAATTATGTCTTATTAAAAATGTCTAATATGTCATAATTTTTATCCCCTATTATTCTATAAGTGTTGAAAAACCAACCATTATTTCATAACGACGAAATGTCCCTGCAATTAAGTTTAAATTTCCAAGCATTCAGAAGAAGAAATTTAAGGCTGTTCTTAACTGCTCTGCTCAATTAGCGCAAAACGTTTTGACACCTTTACAAATTCATTTTTTAAAGGAAAGGTATAAATTTGGAAAGCCTGGCCATGGAATCGATTTGGAATTGAACTGTTTTTTCCATTTTTTGATCAATCAATTTCCTGTTGAGTTATAAGCGAATTTGATCACGTGACAAACACGTTTTTCGCCCGCTCTTGAGTGCTTTTTCTTCCTTCGCGCGGAAAATTTTGACACTTTTTTCTGAAAGATCTATTGCAAAAAATGGAAAAAACAGTTCAATGACATAATTTCTGAACAACAACACCAGCTAGTTTCATGCATTTTCGAGCACAAATAAATTAAAACTTATGTCAGAAAATTGCCCTTTTGGATTTGAGAACACCCTTAACAAGCCTTATCAATCCTTCATTTGAAGAAAATACATATCTTCCTTTCAAACTCACCCTCTTCCAAGCGCCGGCTGGCATAGTGGTTTGAATGCCCGATTCGAAACACACGGACCCAGGTTCGAAGCCATGGCCATCCACGGAAAACGAGAGAAGTATTTTTTTTTTTTAAACTCCGTTTTTAGGTGCGTTCGTAATTATATAAATACGTAGCACCTATAGTCGTCGTTCAGTCCGTCTGTCCGCATATAGCAGTGCAAAAACTACCCAACCGAATAGTTTGAAATTTAAAATACATAATTGTTGTATAATTTTGGCGTGTCATTTTAAATTTTATGAAAATCGGATGGATAGTTTAATGACAGGGACAGTCAAAAGTTTTCCGTTACATCACGGCCAATGAGAAAAAATTTGTTTCAAGAGCATTTTAATGATGTTACAGCATTTCAACGGAATAAAATTGATATGCACTTATGAAGTGCACTAAAATATACATTCATTATAATATGCGGTGCAAAAAATATTTATAAAACTAGTTATAGTACGAACAAACCTCATTTACCACGTTTGACGCGCAATTTCCAACTTGTTCTGATTACGGACATTTTCTGTCCTAGAGCGAAATAAGAGAACGGAAACTTCTTCATTTGACGAATATTTTCTTTTTTGCCACAGAGAAAAAAGAAACGGACATTCTTCATTTCTCGGATATATTCCGGCACCAGTGCTGCAAGGAATATTTCCGTATATTGAGGAAAGTATTTCTGAGACTGTAAGGCATGAAAAATATTTAATTTTTGTGACAGTATATGAAGTCTTTCGAATGCTTAACAGATTCTGGTCTTCTCTTTGGGTTGACCAGACACTGGATATAATTGCATTTAAAAATAGCGAGCAGGTGACGGTAATTTTGAAGTAGATTTTTTAAAAACGGAATTCCAAAAATAATATTCTGAAAATATTTACTCTATTATTTTTTATTAGAAATAAATTAATCCTTTAGAACTGGACAGAACTCTGCTTAAAAAAAGCGAGCAGATGCGGTTCTAATTTCGAAGTTGATTTTTCGAAAAACGGAATTCCAAAAATATTTTCAAAATAATTATCGCTATTATTTTTTATTAGAAATAAATTAATCATTAAGAAATGGACCATTGCGAATAAAAATAAATATTGTGAAGACATTTTTCTCTGGTAGAAGTACCTAAAAAATCGGCTCCAGCATTTTACTATCATCATTCTCTTTCCGGGGTCGTGAATGCATGTTATAAGACCTCATTAATAATGTACGTCCTGGAACTTGATTTTCTGTACTCTCAGCAGCAATTAAGGAGAGATTTATAACTCCATGCTTCTCACTTTCACAACATCTAAAGGCTTTCACCAGGGTGTTCTTTTTCGTTCCCGTGTCACTCACTCCAGTTTTTTTCCTGTTTTTCTCTTCTAAGTTATCAGGGGACAACGTTCATTTCAGAGATTCCGTGCATGCTTGGCACATTCGATTCCGCCTGGAATGTCCATAGGTTTTAAGGCAGCTATTCAACACACAGAAGTCACTTAACATCCCTGTCTATTGCCTTAATAAAACGGGAGGGGGAGGGGGTGAAAAGTAAAGAAAGTTGAAAATGTATTTAAGAGTCTTAAGTTCTGAAAATGAATAATAACGTGTGAATTTTTTTTTTAGAATATATTATTAAATCCTTGGATCGTTTTGTATACTTACTAGCAAGCTGTAGACATTTCCATCATGTCTTCTATAGTTGTTTATTGCTGTAACCCTCTTTCTGCGCAATTTTTTCGTTTCCTTAAAAAAAAAAAAAAAAAAAAAAAAAAAAAATCAAAATAGGTTGAAAAATTGCGCATTTATTTTATTACATATTTCAAATCTACATATATTTTACAGTTAAAATATGTGATTTTTTTTTCTGTAAAAGAGTTGTTTTTTTAATATAGAATTATATCCTTGAATTTTTTTGTATATACTTACGAGCGAGCTGTAAACATTTCCATCATAATGTCTTCTATAGCTGTTTATTGCTTTAACTCTCTCGCTGCGCAATTTCTTCTTTTTTTTTTTCAAAATAGGTTCAAAAATTGCGCATTTATTTTATTACATATTTCACATCTGCATATATTTTACAGTTAAAATATGTAAATTTTTTTGTAAAAGAGTTATTTTTTTAAGATAGAATTACATCATAAAAAATCGCAGAAATCGTGGTTTGCGCAAATTTTGCTACTTTTACATTGCCTGTGGAAATCACGGGATGCGCAGCGAGAGGGTTAATAAAATAGGCGTTTGAGGGTGTTAAAGTTACGAAACTGGAAAAATGCTTAATAGTTTTAAATTCGGATAAGGAATACTAATTTGTAAAAATAATTTTAGAATATTGTACTGTACTTATCATATGTGTAAACCATTACAATTTTTATATGATTACGAACAAGCTCTATCATAATGTCATTCCTGTCCATTAATTGACTTAGAGATGGTGTGAGTTAAAAAAAAATCTTTGTAAATTTAGAATATCTATAAATTATGGCTAACTTCATACAAGAACGTTCTACGTGCATATAGTATGCTATGAAATAAAATAAATGAATATTTTTTTCGAAGAAACGCTTCTTTAAAGAAAATGATACATAAATTCGTATTTAAAAATGTTCTATACGTTTTCTAAATTACTGAAAACGTATGATTACGTTACTTTAAGTTTAGCTGCAAAAAGTATGCATATTTGTAAATTCGGTTTCATATACAACAGTTATTTCTAAAATTATAGCAAACTTTTCCGCATATTCTGCATGCGTCCTAATTTTTTTCAACATAATATTGCAATTGTTAATTGTAACTTTGTTAATCATGGATTACCCATTCACATACCCATTTATGGATGAAAAATAAAATCATTAACGATCTTAATTTTGAAAAGGAATAAAAGTTAAATAGTTCGTATGGAACGCTTCAATGATAGATTACAGGTGCGAATTTAAAAATTCATAAAAGTAGTTAAAAACTTGATCGGAGTTAAATAATCAGACTGATTTAACCGTTTCTGCTCCGACGGTGCTTTAAAGTACCATTAAAGAAAATTTAATATAAAATTTTTGAAATCCGTCTATTAATTAAAGTCAATTTTATTTTCCATTTAAAGTATTTTTCTCGATCACATTTAAAAAGATCAGCAAAACAGTCGAAACGAAATATTTTTTAAAGTGATTAGTCTCTCATCCTTTTACACAGGTATAAATTTTCTCTTTTTAAAAGAAATGTTATATGAAAAATTTGCAAAACCTTTCTATTTACAGATAGACTTACAATACATTTATTTACATTGTTTTTATAAGAGATGCGATATTTCCACAATAGTACATTTTGTTAACCCTTTGTAACTTAACAACTTCGTTTTGAAAAATATTTACTAAGATGTTAAAATACATCATTTTGAGCATGTAAAAAAAAAAAAAAATAGAACATAAGAATAAAAAAATATTGACTGAAGGGTACTTTTAGGTGCGTTCGTAATTACATAAATAGGTAGCATCTATAGTCATCGTCTGGCCCGTCCGTCTCTCCGCATATAACAGCGCAAAAACCACTCAACCGAATGGTTTGAAATTTAGTATATATAATCGTTGCAGCATTTTGTCGTGTCATTTCAAATGTTATGAAAATCGAATCAAAACTTAAAAAGATATTAATAAAAGTTTTCTTCATTCTATTAAATTCTATCAAACGTAAATAATTCAATGATATCCCATGATAGGTGATGATTCTAAGTTTCCATGTTAGTTACGCCCTATTTAAGATTGAGTTATATTATTTCCGAATTACTAAATTTAATATTTACTAGCAAAAGCCATGCTTTGTTTGGATTCGTGAAGCATTATTTAATAAGATAAATATTTGAAATTAACAATATTTTTTATATTATTTTTGCATCATTTTTAAAAAAAACGTTATTTTATGTTTTGGCGGATTTTAATTTTAACAATGCAAATACCAGCCAAATAACTAAGAATTTCCTTGGATTTTTTTATTTATGATATAACGAATTTAACAATTAATTTTACTTGTTTAAATTCTTTTGTTGCCACATTACAAAAAAAAAAAAAAAAAAAACCAAAAAAACATAATATAATTCTTTTAAAATGCGTAAGTATCGTCTGCGTAAATGATTTCACACAATAAGAATAAATTGTGTATTGGAATACTTAACACTCAAAAATACATTTATAATTGAATATAAATAATTGAATTTTCACAAATTTAAATTCATAAAAAATATGCTATAATTTTCATAAAAAAGGTATTTTAAAAATTTCATAAAAGAAATCGTGAAACTGTTTAATTAATCGTGACTCTATCTATAATGACTAACTCCATGATTTATTTTTTCTTCTGAAAATATACGTGTTTCATTTTTTATTTGCAAAAATGCGTCCGTAATGGAATAACATGTAAAATAAATTAATTATAATAATAGATTTTTTAAGGTTATTCTGTAAAAAAAATAATATTGTGCAAATCTACAGATCATAATTCATTTTTACGTTAATTTCAAGTCAAAATATTGAATAGTTTTTTTTTTTTTTTTTTTTTTTTTTGTAAAGTATACGACAAAATGCAATTAGTGTAGCCTAATAGAGGATTCGCTTCGCTCATCCTAATAATCGTAATACATTTTGTATTGCATTTTTGCATAAGAGTGCTACAGCTACTGTACCAAGATCTGAATAAACTACATATAGTACGAACGCACCTCATTTGTCACGTTTGACGTACAATTTACGACTTGTTTCACTTTTGCAATAAACAGAGCGTTATATACTTCTCATAAATAGAGTCAATTTTCTAATACAAAATTGTAAGTATTAGCTTTCTAAAAGAATCTTCTTTCGGACGTATCCAGTCTTAATTTGACAAAATTTACAAAGTTCAATTTAGCAATAACGATGCGAAACTGCTCAGAATGATGATAAATAAAACTTTGGCATGAGAAATTAACTCAGTATCGCCTTCTGTTGAGAACTGTATGGACAATGTATATTAACTGATGTGTTCTATGATAACGGCAATAAATAAAATCGTCTTTTAAGTCCACTTTATAAGTAATATTAACTTTCGGGTATGTTACATGTATGCAATGATGGGATACAAAGGGTTAATCTGATTATTCGAAATATTTTTTAACAAGATTTAGATAACGATTTATTAAATTAGTTTTAATTAAAAACCTTATGTAAATTTCATATTATTATTACATAATTTTTTTAATATATCTTCACACATACCGGAAGATAATTCTCTAATCGGAGCAATTTCTTGATTCGTAATTTGGGCATAAAGAATTAAGGTAAATATGGATAATTTATCAAAGAACTTATTTACTGAAAAATTTTATTTTTATTGACGATATATTTATTTAATTAAAATATTTATTTAATTAAAATATTTATATTTATTTAATTAAAAATTTTTAATTTTGCATATCTTCATATTCGACCATCCACTTAATAAAACGGGGGATGTAATTTCTAAACATCACAAAACTAAATTTTTCATACCGTTGAAAAGGGGAAAATGTTATCAAATGCAATTTGTTTAAAAATTGTATCTTAACTTACTGGGTTTTTTTTTTTTTTAATAATTTTCAAGCATGATTAATCTTTCTCTATCATGTACACGTACAGTCTGTTTACGATATAATCCGTTTGCATTTAAAACAATATAAATAGTTCAGTATTTGTTTATGTATAATGTTCCATAATGAAATTAAAACATCATCAATAAATAAGGAAAATAAAATAATAAAGAAATATAAATAAAACGCAATTTTAACAGACATGTAATCGAACTACTCGCTTAAACCACTGAAATTATCAGGATAATAATAAAAAGAAAAAACGTTGCAATTAGTGAAATCTTTGGCGATTTCTTTGATTCCTGACTTGCGATTAATACGAAAGTATTATTTTTGATAGATTTTAAAATTTTATTTGAATATTGATACTTTTTATATAAAAATGGTTTTTGCTGTTGCTAGTGAGCAATGTTAAAATATATATTAAAGGTAAAAAGTCTATTAGATTATTCAACAATAATAATAATAAATTGTTTTTCACATATTTTCTGTAACCTGGTAAGCCCGGGTTAGGTCCAATATTTATTATAAACTTCGAAATTATCACTTTTAAAATTTTCTGTCATACTGTCTTGTGCATAATTGAAAACAATAAGTCTTTAACATCTATAAAATGCTGAAGCAAAAAAGACTTATCACTGTTAAAATATGCTTTTTTTCTGACGAAAACTTCCTGACTGAAATGCTTTAAGTATATATATTCGTTATTGAATTTACTTAAATTGGTATAATTAATCAGCGTTAATTCGCAAAATTAAGACTAATTATTCATGCCACTTCTTCTCCGAATTGTATTTATGTTTTTAACAACAACCATTTTTTCAAATTTTCTGAAATATATCAACCGAATTTTTTTCTCGTCTACTCTTCAAACATTTAATTAAAGTGTAGATTACTTAAAGTTCTTAATTAGCTGTTTTTATGTTCTACCTTTCAAAATTTAGGAGTTTTTTTAAGGATTGAGGAAATGTAAATTTATTCCGCGTGTTTTCTATCCCGCTTGCCTTTTAATTAGTATAAATTACGAAGTATGCCTAACTGATTTGACACGTATTTTTGCGAAATAATTGCTTTTAGGCAAAGAAAGACGAATACGACACAGATAGATATGTTAAAAAAATAATATATTTCTGCCGAAATAAATGCATTCATGCATTAAAAGATACTATGGTCAATGCCAATGTATATACAGTATACCCACTAAAGTCCCTTGCTCTTAACTTCGAAACGGCTGCTACTATATTCATAAGAGGGGTGTCTAGGTATAGTAAGTACCCATGCGCTACTGAATGAAACCGCCTATGGCGCCACCTGGTGAGAAATTGTGGAGTTAGCATTCCTATCCCGAAAACTGAAAGAGATAGGGAAAAAAGTGATTTACAAAGATTTAGAGCGTCATCGATTTAGTACGAAAAGACACCTTGTGGACATTCATGCAAAGAATAGAACGGTTAAAACGCGCATTAGTTTTTTCTAGAGCTTCTAAATACACTATCTAGTATTAGTATAATCTATTTAGTAGCCTTAGTTTTTTCGTTTTTTTCTATGCTGTGATGTCACGAAACTTGAACGGTAGGGGAACGAAATGATTATCTTTCGGACAAATGTGCATCCAAATGCGCATCGCAGCTGACGGTGGGAAGATTGAACATCTCAAACAAAGGTATGTTGTAACTAGTTGTTTTTTTTTCTTTCTAAGATTGTTTTGTGTTCGCAGTATAGGAAATCACGAAAAAATGAATGCGCGTTTTAACCATTGTATTCTTCGCATTAATTTCCACAATATGTCTTTTCGTACTAAGTCGATGATGCTCTACAACTTTCTAAATAACCTTTTCCCTCTATGTCTTTCCGTTTTCCAGATAAGAATGCTAACTCTGCAGTTTTCCACCAGGTGGCGCAGTAGGCGGTTTCATTCAGTAGCACATGACTACTTTACTATTCCTAGACGCCACTTTTATGAATATATCAGCAGCCATTCCGAAGTTAAGAGGGTGGCAAGGGACTTTAAGGTTCATACTCTATATTTTACAAAATTTTAGTTTCCGCCCTATTTTAAATATATTCTATAATTTTTTTCCATTTCATACACTGTTAAAAATTTGCAGCATTCTGGCAGGTCATTTGACCGTTTTTCCGAAAACGGTTACACAACCGTAATTTTAACACTATTCTGACCATATTATTGGCCATTTTATGGTCAGAATATAGTTAAATTATGGTTATGAAAACGTTTTTTCAAAAAACGGTCGAATGACCTGCCAGAATGCTGCAAAACTTTTAACAGTGTATAATTTGCTTAAAATAACATTTATTTTTTCATTTTCAAAAAGCTATTAAAAACAATTCACGTATTATTGTTTAATGTTTTTCTTTCGAATCCCATCTATATGGCTTGCACGACGATGTGAGTTTTATTTCCTTAATTGATTTTTTGTTCTGCGAATCTCATTTTAACATTGACATTTAAAAAAAAAAATATTTTTAAAAGCTGATTTTCCGTTCTTTATCGGAAGTGCCTTTTCACGACTGTTTTTTCTACGCCATAGTCCCACTTTTGGCTATTCACCAGGAGCGTCTGTCGCATTGCTGGAATGAAAAACTTACGCAGCCAGTATTTAACGTGTTGCACGAGATCGGAAAACGATTTTTTTTTTTTTTTTTTTTTTTTTTTTTTTTTTGTCATTTGAGTTGTTAAAGAAACGCACGTCGCCAGGAAGTAATATCTTCTTTAATAATATGCAATAGCTCGTTTAACATCATCTAATAATGTAGATTATAACTGATTATTAACGAAAAGTTGTAAGCGATGGAATGCCGTAATTAAACTTATTGCTGGCAAAAGATTTTCACTAGCAAGAACTTCTATTTTATGGAATGTTTACTAGCTTATGAATTGACGAATTTAAGTTACACTGCTAAATAGCAACTAAATACTTGGCATGAAATAATGCAATGGTTTCGAGTGTAGTCTTCGTTCTAAATAACATGGGTGGAAGTTCTTGTAGTAACTTGAGGGCCGTAAAGATACGCCAAAAAGTTATTGTACAGAGCGTTTACCATATACAGATGGGTGACAAAATAATACGAATACGTATGACACCAATGGCTTACGAATTGTAACTCATCCATAAATGTTCGAAGCACGAAGTTCAATTTGGACAGTTCTTGCTGAAATGGGATTCTGGAGATGACTATTTATCTCTGACGTTATCTGGAATAAAGATTGCCTGCACTTTCCGACCGCTATGCGGGCCAACTCTCTTTTATGCCTCTCAGAATGGTCACTTTTCGGCCCACTGTTGTACTTCGCAGACGACAATTTACTGCATTTTGTGTACGCTGTCATAACGACTGACATAGTACTCCTTGCATGCCCTAAATAATTGGCGGTTTCCGTCATAGAGCAACCAGCGCACCGCATTCCAAAAATCATTCCTTCTTCGAACTCCGACAGGTCAGTCATTATTGAGTTTTCCAGAGCGTATGGTAAGGGCATCCAACACCTATGACTGATGTTGAGAGACTAATACCTTACCTTTCATAACCACTAGGTGGCAAAATTGAGTGCAAAGTGACATGCGCTTTCTGCTTCTTTGAAACGGACCATGCCTTTTTAATGAGTGTTCGTATTATTTTGTCACCCATCTGTATATATATGTATTACAATTTTTTGAAGAATAGTTTATGAGAACTATTCGAGCCACATAATACTCCAATTACTCTTGATATATTTCACATTTGTAACTTTTCAACGTTTAAATTTATCATCATTTTATTATTCTGATGATCATCTCTATGATAATTTTGAGAAAAATATCGAGATGTTTACAATTATTTTAGAAGTTCTTTAGTTAAATTTTTTTCTGTTAGGAAACGCATGAATGTTCCTTATCTAAATTAAGACTAGAACGTCCAGAACTTTTACCCAATCTTAATAAAAGCATTTTAACACCAGAATTTTTACTTAAAACAATTTGACTTATTTACACTCTAAAATTGGGAGGAGTGAAAAGTTCACTCTTTGAAAGAGTGACAGGCATTTTTACTCTTTTCGTAATGAATTTTATAAAAATACACACCTTAAAGAGTGGAATTTTCTACGCTCTCGAAAGGAGTGAAATATCTCACTCCTGAAAGTGTGTCTATACTTACGTATGCATTGCTTATTAACCAATCAGAGCAGCAAGGTGAAGACACCCTTAAGAGATAAGAAAAATGATCACCTTTTTCGTCCGCCATATTATTATTAACAGATTAAGATATCATTAAAATTATTCTTTATGGAATACATAAAATAAAGGTAAGTCTTATTTAATTTTAAGCATTTATCCGTGTAGATATGTGGAATGTTAAGATTATTAGTTAAATAGTTGTATGTTGTATAGAAAAAGATTGATCGTTAGAGTGTTCAAAAGTGATTGTCTGTTATATTTCTTCATGTAGCGGTTTGAAATATAATTTTTTTAACAATTGAATACCGCACTAGAGATCTGCACGGGCCGGCTCGGGCCGACTTTCACTCACGGAACTCCGACTGGGCCCGGGCCACACTTTTTTTCTGAAGGTTCGGGCCGGGCCTAACTTATTTTTTCTGTACAAGCAGGGACTGGTTCATTGCGAGTCTTCACGGCCCAAAATTTTCAGTCCTAATTTTGACCCAGCCCGTATGAAAATCATTGTGTCAGCGTGGCCTGGTCCATTCAAAGGTCAGTAAAATTAGGCCTGGCCCAAACATTTTTGCAAAAAATGCATACATTTTCAAATGGTTATTATTCTACACTTAAACATTAAAATTTATTCTTTTAAAGAACACTAGATTTCTTCGCTTATTAAAATATAGCTAAATTAAAACATAATAAAGCGTGTGAAAAAGAACCTGCCTATGACGGAACCAGTTTTAAACTCACTAACGTGTTGATCCATGTATAATTAATATACTAATACATAAGAAAAGAATATATAATACATTTACACTCGCCAAGAAGGGAACTTGTCTATAACGCTTTTTTTTTTCTTTTCTATGCAATTCCGTCTTACTGTATAGCATTTTTCAAATTTTTAATATTTTAAAAAAAAAAAAAAAAAAAACAATGTTTTGTTGAAATTCACTCGGGCTGTGCCGGGCTCGGGCCGAGATTTTAACTTTTTTCCTTTCCGGACCGGGCCAAACTTTTAAGTTTTTTACCGGGGCCGGGCCGAATTTTTTTTCTATGAGTCGGGCCGGACCCGGGCTTGGAAATTTCAGCCCGTGCAGACCTCTAATATGCACAAAGCTTAGAAGAAAAAATAATCAAAACTTCATTAGTTCGGAAAATGCGAATAAAAAAAAATGAGTGTAAATATTTTATTCTTCCATTTCAATGCTGTGTTGCAAATTGTTTCTGCCAACGATCAAAACAAAAAAGTTTTATCTCTTTCGTTTGAAAGGGTGACTGACTCATAAGAGAAGATATCTGGAAGTTTTAATTTCGTAGAAGACACATTCGAAAACATTAATTTGCCGTTACATGATATTTTTTCTTGTTTACTGATTTCGGATTATATACAGTTAAGAGTTTATTATTATTTCGGAGTTAAATATCATATTTGATGCTTATGATATTACGAAAAGGTTGGTACAGTGAAACCTTACTGTGCGACCAACTCCACTAGGCGACCAGCTCCCTGAAAGACCATTTTTTCATGGAAAGAAATTTATTCCCATAGGCTCAATACTAATTTTACTTCCATTCAGAGACCACCCCACTTGAACGCCCTCCATGAGAGATCGATTTCTTTGAAGAAAATGAAATAAATTCCGTTTTTTCCTGGTCGCTTGAAGAAGGTTTAATTAAAAAAATTATTCCGGAGAGTGCATTATTCATCAAACTTCTAAACTAAGTTTAGATATATATATTTTTTTATCCCGGTAACTTTTAAGTGTTTAAGAGTTTTTAAGTCCCTTTGTGCCTTTTTAGGCAATGCATTTAACTCTGATTACAAATTAAGAATGACGGTCAATAAACACCTCTGCCCTATTCTGTCGGAAATCTCTCAAAGAAATAGATAAAGTAATGAAATCGTCATTATTTGTTCCCGTCCACAAAAAATGCATTTATTTACTGAACTTCGGAGATAAAAATTATAAAATATAAAACTGTAAATTTAAAGCAAAGCTCAATGTATTCATTTTTAAAACTCTGCAGTAATTAACTTATGTAATTAACTTTTATTTTGATACTTAAATTTTTATATTTTTTCCAAATGTGAAAAATTAATTTTAGTAACATTGTTACCATTTTTAAAGAATTAAAATCTAGATTTAAACATGACCTCCATTAAGAGACCACCTCTCGGAATGACCCAATTTTATTGGAACGGGACGTGGTCGCCTTAGGGAGGTTTTACTGTATATTATTTTTTTTATAAATTGTATGTAAACATTTTTCTTCGGGTTATGATTTTAAAATTTCGAGACTGAGTAATATAAAAAAAAATTAATTATAGATATTCTGCATCAGTTATTAAATTTCCTTCTATTATAAAAACATTTTCTAAGTCTTTGATGCACGTGATTTTTGGCGCTAAGCAATAAAAAATGATATTTAAGCATTGGAATAAAATGATTTTTTATTCCTGTTTTGATGTTTATTGATAAGACTGCTTTAGTATATTTTTTAAAATGGTCATATTTACTTACATAATACAAGACTGAATATTTTTTTTAAAGAGATTAATAACCACTTTTTTGCACTAAAATGTTTATAAAACAATAAGAATATTTCTAATGCTGTCATTTACTTTATTTTTAAGTTTCCTTTTTTTCTATTTCGAGGTCAATCTTTTCCTATAAAACATAAAATCTACTTTGCTCATAGTCACAAAATACAATATCTACACGAATAAAAATTTTAAATTAAATATGTCTTATCGTGGCTTATGGCAATAACGGACGAAAATTAAAAATCAAGATTCAGTTAAGGAATATGTTTAAAAAAAAAAAAAAATACATATTCCAGAGAACTCAAAATTTAGACTCCATGCTCATATTAAATAGAACAAAAGCAAATCACAGCGGATTAAAAAAAATTACACATTCTTAACATTTAAATCATGCTTAGAACTCATTTTTTAAAAAAGTGAGCTTATAAGCATTGCGTTTAAATGGAAAGATTAAAGATATTTTAGAACAATAGCAGTTTGGAAAAATAGCAATAATTAAAGGAAAAAGTACGGTTTTATATTTATAAGAAAAATTAAAATGAGATCAAACATTGTTAAACATATAACATCCACCTATTAAAAAGTTAATAATAAAACTTTAAAATTAATATCTTTATAGGGCATGCCATAAAAGCAAACACAAAGGATAAGATTGGAATAAAATATTTTAGTTTATTTCTGTTAGTAATCTAATTTAAATTCCTATGTAACTTTAACTGAAATTTTCCTTAAAAGTTCAATTACTGTTACAAACTATGAATTAAATAAATATTGCTAATAAAGTATTTTATTCCAATCTTTACCACGCTTTATCTATTTCCATTGCATGCCGTAAAATATGCGATTCTTTTAAAATGACCATAAAAGCAAAATAAAAAAAAATCCACTACAAAAAAAAATGAGCATTCACTTCTATGAAAGAGTGACTATTCACTCCTACCAGGGGTGAAAAACTGCACTCCTTTAGCAAGAGGGAATAGTCACTCCTCCGAAAGAGTGATTATCCACCACTGTTTAGAATGGATATTCGCTTTCAAGGAGTGACTATTTACTCTTTCAGAGAGTCAAAATTTTCACTTTGGCTCAAAATGAATAGCCACTCTAAAGAGGATGGGCATATTTTGACTCTGCGATAGAGTGACTATTCACTCCTCCGGAGTGAATGGTCATTCTTTTTTATTTAGAGTGTATTCAACCGAGTTTTCTGTAGTTACAATTTAATTATTTTTACGAAAGAAATTCTGGTTGGAATCGACATTTTATCATTTGATTGGTGTCAAATTGACACCAGTTGTACGTTCTAGTGTTAAATTTCGTCATTCCAGTTGAGCTACATAAGCTTTTGGAAAATCAACCCTGTCTTTTATAATCCTCTTTTATATCCCTTGAATTATCAGAAACACTCACGCTGTCAGAAAACTCGTCTTTATACACTAAATTATTCCTCATTTTTTAACATATAATATCCTTAAGGCTGTTCTTAACTGCCCTGCTCAACAAGCGCAAAACGTTTTGACTCATTTACAAATTCATTTTTGAACGGACAGATGTAAAATTGGAAATCCTGACCATGGAAGCGATTTGGAATTGAACTGTTTTTCTATTTTTTGATCAATAAATTACCTATTGAGTTATAAGCGATTTTGATCACATGACAAACACGTTTTTCGCCCGCTCTTGAGTGCTCTTTCTTCTTTTGCGCGAAAATTCGGTTTAAAATGCCCACTTTGACACTATTTTCTGAAAGATCTATTGCATTTGCAAAAAAAAAAAAAAAAAAAAAATGGAAAAAACAGCTCGATTACATAGTTTCTGAACAACAACACCAGCTAGTTTCATGCATTTTCGAGCAAAAATAAATTAAAACTTATGTCAGAAATTTCCGTTTTGGATTTGAGAATAGCCTTAAGGTCATTGTGCCTAAATGTGACGACCTCTAAATGCGACACTGTTCTTGCACTTAATATCTTAATGCAAGAATCGTAAATAAATGCTTTAGAATCAGACATCCGCACTTCAGAAAAAAGCCCGAAATATTTCTCTGCATTTAAAGCATTTTCTTTTAAAATAATTTCCCATTAAATTACACACCGTTCATTATAAAGAGCTCTCATCTTCCTGAAATGAGGCAAAAAATCCCGAAAGTGGTTCACGGTTTTTCTTTCAACATTTGAGATCAAATAACTCTATGAACGTGAAGAACCACGATTTATGTTTTATTTATCAGAAGTGTAAGATTAAGAAATAGCGACAATTCTAAAATTAGAGTTATAAGATATTCTTCGCATTTTGGTAACTTTGTTTTCTTCAGATACTTATTAGCAACGAACTGAATGTCCTAAATGCGGACAGACATTTAGAGGGTTAGCGAGGTAAATTTATATCATATTTTTCATATAGTGTATTAAAATAATGTTTAAAGCAGAAATTGTTTTTAATTAAGCTCTGTTGCATTATTAAATTAGGAATTTCAGCATGATCCTCTAACAGTGATTTTCTTTAACCGGGTACTTATATATGCGTTTGAAATGATCAAAACAGAAAAATACGCGCTTTAAAATTATTTATTAAAATATAGCGTAAGAATAGCGGTGTATATTCGAGACAGAGAATATAGATACATGATGACGGTATTCGCGATATTTTTGTATGATGGAAATTCTAAAAAATCTTGTGGAGTTTGAAAACACTTAAATTATGTTAATGGAATCAAGTAAGTTAATTTTACAAACATTAAAACATTTGATAGCTTAAATGCCGAATCTGATTAAAGCATGATGCAGCTAACTTATGTCTTGGTTTCGAGGACTCCAATTATTTTTTTACACTTTCTTAAATCTGATATTTAAATTCTGTTTTCAACTTTTACTCATTATAATTACAATTTTCTACTTTTAGAGTAGAATAAGAACAACAAAAAAAAAACAACAAAAAAAAAACTGTGTTTATCTAAATGAGTGTTTATATTTCTATATATGTATTCGAAGGCATAGAAAATGGAGGTGGGGGGGGGGGGGGGGAGCAACACAATTTCAGGCTCTGCTTCTCTCTTTGGTTATATCAGGCCTGCTTAAATCGAATTATTAGAAATATTGCACGATGTTATCTGTTTAAAAGTCTAATATTTTTATCATGTGATATTTTATAATAACTCGAGTTCTATGTAATAAATATTCTTCTTAAATATGTTATAAATATCTTGTAAAAACTCTTTTTACCCGTGAAAACTACACTAATGCAAATTCGCTCCGATCAAAATTTAAAATATGCTTTAATTAATTTGCATTTTTCATTAACAAAATAAGATTTTTGATAAAAATCAATATCCCATTTCGATTCCTTGTTAAATTTCGTATAGGAAACACATGTTATATTTCCCTATCATTATATTACCAAGAAAAGTATCCGCAGTTGAAGTTATGGAATCCCAAATTGCACTATGGAGTTTACGGGTTCATATTCACTCGCGAATTCCGCGAATTTTAAACGACGTTTTCCGCGACAAGTGTTCAACCCTTAACTGCTGTTAGCTGTCTCACAGACCACTTCCTTTTAAAATTGTCCCGGACTAACTTGAAATTTTCAGTTTAACTATAAATATTTGTGAAAGTTTGTTTCATTTGAAGCCCTACTGCTAATGCTAGAGGATGTTGAATAAGTGATTTTAAATTATAGTAGTCTTTTACATAAAGTTTTAGTACAAAAACAGTATCATATGAATTAATGAGGCTTTTTATTTTTCTTTCACCAAGCGGCCTCGGAGACCGTTCACAGTAGCTATGCGAATATTTCTGTCACAGCAGTTACGGTTTAAATGAATATTTTCCTATGAATGGGAATGAATAAAACGAATTGTCACACTTAGGTCTTTCGACGTCTCATTTAGGTTATAGCTGCCGTAAATAAGACAAAAATCGCCTAAATGCGGCAATCGTATATTGTGGGATTATACTACATATATTGATTCCATTTCTACAAAACAAGTTAGTTTTGAACTAAAGGCACAGTATTCAACGATTTTCTGCGTAATAAACTATATATTTATTTCATAAAATGCCAAATACACGCTGAATGCGACAAAAGTATGGGGACTCTCGTCTCATTTAGGCACAATGACCTTACTCCTAGAAAACATGCTTTTCGGAAGTCAAATTCTTCTCGGAAATCAGAAAAAGAGGAAAAAATTCCGTTTATTCCTTTCACGCATGCGTATTGGTTCTATTAATACTAAAGTTCGAATTCATTTTTAAAATGAAAAACCGAAAATTAAATAAATTAAAAATTTCTAATTAAAAAAAAATAATAATAATAATGCTTTCGAATTAAAAAAAGTAACAATTAATTTTCTCATTTATATAAAATTTTTCTCAATTTATTTTTTAAAGTTATAAAAAAATATTTGCACTTAAAATACAGGGTGTCCATAAATAAACGACCCTAATTTAAAGTTGTCTATAGACAAAACGATTGTTCATAAAGTTGTGAAATTTTGTGAAAGACATAATAAAGGGATGGGAATTTGTTTAAGCTAAAAAATAGTAGAACCTCGATTATCCGGAGTAATTTGAACCGGCTATCTTTCGGAAAATCGATATTTTCGGATAATCGAGACTGCTTCAATTTTAAGATTAAGGACAAATATATGCACTGTTTCTTACTATGGTAGCAAGTGCTTAGTAAGAATAAAGCTATAGCAAAATGGAAACAAAAATAAATTACCTGAATTTTAATTTTGAAATTAATTACCTTTTACATATTTCACAAGAGTTTGAAAAAAAGTTTCGTTTGTCGCAGTTCCGACAGTCTTTCTACTGCTCCAGCCATGACAAACTTTTTGCAAAACATTCAAATCTTCAGAATTGCTAATTTGTTCGTTTTCTTCGCCCGCATCGTTGTCCTCTTCTTCGCTTTGATCAATGCGACAGCAAAAATATCTTTAAAAATGAGACTTTTGCACGCAAGGAATGTGACAGTAAAAAACAAAAAAAGGGGGGGGGAAGCAAGCTTTAAAAATGGATTTTGGTTAACCGAGAGTTTCGGTTAAAAGAGTTTCGGATGAAAGAGTTTCAACTGTATAAATAAAAGTAGTTCAAAATTTCGCCACCAGAGGGAGTTTTTAATAAATTACACATTTAGCATTACGATAGTTTAGAAATTTTATTTATTAACTTAACCTGATTCTAAACACAGCATTTCATGACTTGTTCCTAGCATTTCGCAGAATACACTGCGGTCAACTGTGGAACATGCTATTTTAAGATGGTATCTGAAAAGGATGAAAGTCATGCAAAACGTGTTTGGTTATAACAAAATTTGTTAAACTATCGTAAATGTATGCTAAATGTGTAATTTGTTATAAAACGGCCTCCTAATTTTTTTTTCGCTCAAACAAATTCCCATACTTTTATTATGTCCTCCAAAAAATTTCACAACATTTTGTACAATAGTTTCGTCTGTAGACAACTTTAAAATAGGGTTGATTAATTATGAACACCCTATAAGTAAAATTTCTAAACTATCGGAATGCTAAATGTGTAATTTATTAAAAATTGCCCTCTGGTAGCGAAATTTTGAACTATTTTTATTTACATTTTCTTTCGTTTAAATAAATTCCCTTCCTTTTATTATGTCTTTCACAAAATTTCATAACTTTATGAACAATAGTTTTGTCTGTAGACGAATTTAAAGAAGGGTCGTTTAATTATGGACACCCTATATATTCTAAACGAATACATTTAAGAAATATATAATAGTTAAATTAAATGAATAAAAAAAATTGATTTTACTCAAAGAAGCAAACATTTCTTCTCTAATTTAATAAAAAATATAATATACATATTTTACATCTAACAAAAATATTAACAATATGTCTAATTGATATTTTTATCCCCAATTATCCTATAAGTATTAAAATCATAACCATTATTTCATAACGACGAAATCTCCCCGCAATTAACTTCAAACTTCTCTGTCTTCTATAGAACAAATTTATTAATCCTTTCCTAAGCCCCTATTTCAAGAAAACCCTTATCTTCATTTTAAACTCAACCTGAGCCAGCGACTTTTGCCTCAATGGTTGAGATACTCATCTCGAAGCAGTCAGAAGAAGTCCCTAGTTCAATTCCACGGTCAACCAGAAAATATTCTTAAAATATTATATCAGATAATAAATACGTCCTTAAGAATTCATAGATAGCAGCACAGAAAAAAACCCAGAGAGATATATTTTTTAAACTGACGTTTCTTCAAATAACTGACTATTTCTCTCCTAACAGAAAAAAATGGACAAAAGTTTCTTAAGGGTGAAACTCTCTCTCAAATCCAAAAGGGCAACTTTATGACATAAGTTTTAATTTATTTTTGTTTGGAATTGCGTGGAACTAGCCGTTGTTGTTGTTCAGAAACTATGTAATCGAGCTGTTTTTTTTTCTTTTTTTTTTTCAAACACAATAGATTTTTTAAAAAATAGTGTCAAAGTGGGCGTTTTGAACCGAATTTTCGCGCGAAAGGAGAAAAACCACACAAGAAAGGATGAAAAACGTGTTTGTCACGTTATCAAAATCGCTAATAACTCAATAGATAATTTATTGATCAAAAAATAGAAAATACAGTCCAATTTCAAATTGCTTCCATGGTCAGGCTTACCAATTTTATATCTAGCCGTTAAAAAATGAATTTGTAAATGTGTCAAAACGTTTTGTGCTTGTTGAGCAGAGCAGTTGAGAACAGCCTTAAATAGTCGTATATTTTCTTTCTTGTAACAGAGATAAAAAGAAACGGATATTCTTTAATTATCGGAAATATACCGGCAGCACTGGTGCAGGAAAATTTCCGCGATTTGAAGAAAGTATTTTTAAGAGTGCATTTATCAAAAACAAATAATTTTGTTATAAACTTAGTATATAGTATATTGTTCCATATTAAACTATTCATTTATAATAGCGTATAATTTTTTTTAAATGTTACTCTCTTCATTTTTTATTTATAATTTATTTTCTACTGTTTAGCCTTTAAAATGTTTTATTGCTACAGTTTCACAGCCATTTGGAATATTTTGACAATCCTTTACTGACGCATCATTGAATCCATTGCTTTTTCAACTAGTATAAAATTGTACGAGTTACAGAGAATATTTTGGGATTTATCACCTGTGGCGTGCTAACGGGAAAATGCCTTAACATATTCGTTCCCAAAGCTAAAATAATACTACAAATACTCATTCACTGGTTTTAAACAAACAAAATGACATCGTAGATGACAGAAAAAAGAACTTTTCGGAAATTGATAATTTAGGGGACTAGTAATTTTGGTTTACAAATAGGGGTCTAAAATTACAAATTCCCTTAAAGTATCAATTTAATTATCACTAACTCAAATTCACATAATCACAAATTTAAGGCCTTTAATCAAGTGAATGATGTACAAATCCTCAAAGCATTTTATTGTAAAGGATTTAAGTTAAATAAGTACGAAAATTTCTCAATTTCTTGGCCGCACCCTCTTGAAGGCTTTTTGCAAACTCAGATGAAAATAACATCTATTTTATGAGGAAATCAGCATATATTTTGCCATTTATTGGTTTACTTTTAAAGCAAAAAACATTCAGCAATTAAGAAATGAAGTCAAAATGTAAAAAAGTCAAACAGTTTAGTTTTTATGGGGAAAAGAATAGAGGTCCACATATGTGAACCCAGGTAGCGAAGAGGTTAAAATTAATGTATTAAATTATAATTAAGTTCTAAAAATATTAAAATGTTGCATTGCTATCGGTATCGATTACCAGTATTTAACCATACAATGATACATCTGCTTCGTTTTACGGCTACCTTATGTAAAGGAACGTTATTTTTTAGTGACGACACTTTAAATGTTACCCGAAAAAAAATAGCATATCGGGGCTAATAAACAACATTTTTATGATAAATGCTCTTTAAGGAAAAACTTTTGCTACTCTTCATACTGAACTAGTTTAAGTAAATCTAACTTAAATAAATATACTTTTATAACTATAGTTCTGTCATATGCACATAATGAAATTTAACCATCGTATTATGTGGTTTGGAAGAAAATTTAAGTTTGTTAAAAGAGTTTCAAGCTCAAAATGAAGGTCCTATTCCGAACACTGTCAATTCGGTTCGATACTATTAGCGTAAGAGACGGGAGAACAGTATTGTTGCCATGGTAACGGCGACTTATTTAATATCGAAACTTATAACGACATTGTTTTTAATCAAGCACTTACTATTAAAATATAGTTAAAACTTATCTAGCCGGTGAAACCGTGTGAAAATAAATAACTGCAGTAACACGTAACTTATATATATTATACAGTGTGTCCACGTATAAACTGACCGACCCTTATTTTCGCAACCGTTTGTCCTAGATGCATACTTCCAATTACAAAAATGGTTTAAATAAGGTAAAGAATTATTTTAATTGATTTGGGTCAAGAAAAACATTTATTAAAAAATTACGAAATTTAAATTTTTATACGGTCCCCCGGTCCTATAAGTGATATTTAGTAAAAATTTACTGTGACACTAACAAGTAAGACAAAAAAAGTCCCATTCATCTAACATTAAAATTGACCTAGTAAAAATAGTCTCGACCGTATAAAAATTTTAATTTCGTAATTTTTCAAGAAATGTTTTGCTTGACCCAAATCGCTTTAAAAATAATTCTTTACCTTATTTAAAAACCATTTTCGTAATTGGAAGTATGCATCTAGGACCAATGGCTGCGAAAATAAAGGTCGGCCAGGTTATACGTGGACACATTTTATAAGATTATAGAAATAATAATAAGTTTAAGTTTGAATTCATTAAATAATGTGCATTTCAACACTCATTGAACAAGCAATTTCCAAATGCATTAAAATACGGCAAGGAATTTGCGCAAGGAAATTTCATTTGGCGAGGAAAACGCGTTGCTCACCATCAAATCGCGTCTTTTTTGCACAAAACACTCCAAGTATTTTGTATTTTTACGGATTTTCTTCTGAAATTCAGCAGCTAAATTTGACTGATCCTTTATAGCGTACAGTCGTGGAAAAAAAAAAGTAAACACCCCTACTAACTCCTCAACAAATTATCGTAGAAGAAAGTTACTGGTACCGAACGATTGGAAATAAAGCCTACTTTTAAATGATGTATATAAAATTTGCTTAGGGGGCCACCTACATATTAAAACGAACCATAACTTTGTTTTTTTCAATTGCAGTACCCAATTCTGACAGCATAAATGAACTCTACACCCTTCAATTAGCCTAAAAACGAATTTATATGCAATTCGTACCATAAGTTTCCGAGAAATTAATTATTTTAAAACGAGCGTATTTTAAGGGCTGTATCCAAATTGAAGTTCCGTACTGGATTGTTAACCGAGAGAGCCGCCCCTTAAACCATCATTTTGCCGTTTTTTAAGCATCATTTGAAAACTACTTGGAAGAAAAATGTGAAATTTTTGAATTTCCATAAAGCAGGACTTAATAAATCTAAATCCATCAAAAAAATTGTAGGTTGCAATTCATATTTTTTTTCGAATATTAATTTCATAATTCATAATTCATATCATAAAATTATAAAAATTACAAATTCAGCTTATTTATGTTTGGGTATATTAGTATTATTACCAGAAAAAAAATTAGCACATTAGGAGCATAATTTCGGGAGATATAAATAAAAATATGAAAATATAATTTAACATTAGAAGCACTCAATTTTGAATGTTTATAATTCAAAAACTTATCATTCAAATGACTTGAAATTTGGTGTCTAGGCATAGTTTGAACCGAAGATTTGAAATATCTCGTTAAAATTGGGTATTGCTATTGAAAAAAATGAAGTTAGGATTCGTTTTAATATGTAGATGACCCCCTAAGAAAATTTTATATACATCATTTAAAAGTAGACTTTATTTCCAATCGTTCGGTACCAGTAACTTTCTTCTATGATGATTTGTTGAGGAGTTAGTAGGGGGTGTTTACTTTTTTTTTTCCACGACTGTACATGAGTAGTTTCATTAGAAATCTTTTTTCAAAATTTTCTGAGTAAGCGCTTTAAGGATACCTTCCTTGTTAGTACCTTCTTTATATTCATTTTTATGGTTCCGTACTTAAAAAGTGAAAACGGAACCATTATAAGATCACTCCTGTGTCTGTCTATCCGTCTGTCACAGCTATTTTACTCGTAAAATATGGAACGTGGAAAGTTCAAATTGGCTGAAGTAATAAAGGCTATTGACCCACGTATTTTTAGATTATTAGCCATTCACAAATATATTTAGAAAGAAAAATAGATGGATAATTAAGTTTCTTGAAAAAAATAATAATTTCTCTGTATACTGTGTGTGGTATAGTGTGAAAGCGTTCGTAACGCCGAACTCAAAAATATATCTTTTAATTTTAGGTACAATATTTTCAGAGATATCACCGAAAATGTAATGCAAAAATATGTCCCCACCCCTCTATTTTCGAATCTACTGAAACTAAAATTATGAAATAATTAGGGGTAGTTAAAGTTTGTCTAAACCTTGAAGGAAAACTATAGCGATTACTTTAGGTTACATAGTTTTTGAGAAAATCGCATTTTCCGTTACACACAAATTTTGATTTGAGGGCGTTCAGCAAAGGGATTAAGGAACACGGGAGTTACAGCCGTGGAAAAAAAAAAAAGTAAACACCCCTTACTAACTCTGCAGAAAATTATCGTAGAAGAAAGTTACTGGTACCACATGATTTGTAATAAAGTCTACTTTTAAATGCTGTATATAAAAGTTGCTTAGGGAGCCATCAACATGTTAAAACGAACCATAACTTTGTTTTTTCAATAGCCGTACACAATTCTGACAGCATAAATGAACTCTACATCCTTCAATTAGCCTAAAAATAAATTTTTATGCAATCCCTACGATAAGTTTCCGAGAAATTAATTATTTTAAAACGAGCATATTTTAGGGGCTGTATCCAGCTTGAAGTTCGGTACTCGATTGTTGACCGAGAGACACCCCCTTCTTGATTAACGCATCTTTAGCGTCACACAAGCAGTCATTGAAGACTGCTAGATTACAGGATAGCACAAGAAATTACAAAATATCTAGTCACATCTATCATAGTCTTAAACCCTCATTTTGCCGTTTATTTAAGCCTAATTTGAAAACTACTTGGAAGAAAAATGTGCAATTTGGGATTTCCATAAAGCAGGACTTAATAAATCTAAATCCATCAAAAAAAATTGTAGGTTGCAATTCATAATTTTTTCGCATATTAATTTCATAATTCATATCATAAAAGTATGAAAATTGCAAATTCAACGTATTTATGTTTGAGTATTTTAGTATTATTGCTACACAAAAAATTAGCACATTAGGTATATAATTTCAGGAGATATTAATAAAAATATGAAAATGTAACTTAACATCTGAAGCACTAAATTTTGAATGTTTATAATTCAAAAGCTTATCATTCAAATGATTTGAAATTTGGTGTCTAGACATAGTTTGAACCTAGATTTAAAATATCTTGTTAAAATTCTGTATTGCCATTAAAAAAAAATAAGTTTGGGTTCGTTTTAATATGTGATGGCCCCCTAATCAAATTTTATATACATCATTTAAAAGTAGACTTTATTTCCAATCGTTCGGTACCGGTAACTTTCTTCTACAATAATTTGTTGAGGAGTTAGTAGGGGTTGTTTGCTTTTTTTTTTTTTTTCCCACGACTGTACCTATCGTCGCAGATGTATAAAATCATTGTTGATAAGTATTTTCGAAAAAAAATTGTCGGTAATTAGGCGAAATATTAACCCATAAAGAGACGGACTGTTTCGACATATAAAGACATGGGTGGCGTACTCTATACTGTAAAAAAAAATTTGTCAAATTGACAGGAAAAAACTGTCAATTTTTGCGCCAGTGGAAAACAGTTTAATTTACAGAAAAAACTGTAATTTTCCATTAAAACAGTTTTTTTCTGTAAAAATACAGATTTTTCAGCAAAAATTACGAAATTCAGTTTCTTTTACAGAAAAAAACTTTTTTTCTCGGAAAACAGTTTTTTCTGTAAAAAAAAACAGTTCTTTTCTGTAAAAAAATACAGTTCTTTTCAGTAAAAATTACAGATTTTTTTACAGTTATGCGCCATCGGCTTTTGAAGCCTAGATAACAACTTTTAATCATACATTTGTGTAATGCAATGCCCAGTTACTAATTCATATATTTATTGTACGGAACCCTCTGTGCAATCTCGCACTTGACGGGATTATTGTATAGATTTGTTAGTGAAACGAATTGAGTACGTGAGTTTCAAAACTCGCCTTATCCAGCAAATCAAATTTTGTGAAATTGCGAAAAACCTCTAACTTCGTCCATTGGTTTTCATTGTAAACCATGATTTTACAATGAAATAAATACATGATAAAGCTAGTTGTTTTGTAGATTTTTGTGTTTTTCGGTGCAGATTAACCAATAGAATAAATCGATAGAGAAAACACAATTTGTTAAATTTCGGATAAGGCGAGACGTCCTCAATTGTATTAATTTTTTTTTTTTCACTAAGCTCGAAATCATCTTTTTAGGTAGTAACTAATTCACATTTGCAGTGTGCATTTTTTTTACGTCCATGTCTTTTAAACGATCAGCCATTAACCTATTTGTGCCTGATTTTTTTTTCTCAAATTTCTTGGTAAAATCACTTTAAAATATTGCAAAATGAACCGGAAAAGTACTAAAAAAATTACGCTAAATTTTTTTTTTGCATTTATTTGATAAAATGTGAACATACTAAATATGGAAATATGCATAATATTTCTAATAGCATAATATGCGTAATTATATATTTTGTCTAAATTTATATAAAATAAGCTTTTAAATTGTATATTATATACTATACTTAGTATTATGGATTACTAAAAAAATATATTTATTTATTTACAGAGACTAATAACATTATAAGTATTAGTAATAATAAACTAAGAATAATCGTATTTGAGGCTTAAAATGAACTTGTTTCATTATCATCTTGAAAAGGACTTTACATAAATAACTGTCCCCTAAATGGCTAATAAAAATAGATGCTCATTCGTGCCTAGCGTCCTATATTTTGTTCGTTACAAAAGTGCTTATAAAATAGGCTTGAACATATAATTTCACAATTAAAAAAATATGTATTTCAAAGAAGTCTACAAGTCAAGATTATGACTTATTTATTTGGATAACTGGTAGAAAAAACACCAATAAACTTATACTTTTTGTATTTCGCCATCTTAAAAAATGAAAACCCCATAAACTCCAAAAGAAGCCTTCATTTTAAGAAAATAAATATCTATCTTATGCTTCCATCTTTCAGTAACAGATAAATACATTTATAGATAATTATTTCAAATTATTAATTATTCAAAGCGTCCCAAAAATGAGACGCTAGGCATAAATATGTTAATATAATGAATCGCTATATTAAATCATTATAAAATGTAGTATTTGACTGTATATACAGTTTTAAATCGTAACCAGTCGACCAGTACGAAGAAGTCACACTTTGCCCCCCCCCCCCCCCCTACTGCCTCCTCCCAAATTCCTGCATATCCCCAATTTTTAATTTAGGTGAAATTTTAACAAACAAAGTCTTTTAACAAAAATTTGGTTTGCTGTATCATAGATGCAGGTAAAAAATACTATCCAATGATACCTAATTCATCGCCGTACGCTACATATTATTTCAGGAAAAGGGATTTGACGACAGAAATAACGTATATGATATTGAAAACAAATGGGAATAGTTCGATTATTTGATCCTGAAATATTTAGAAGCTTTTTAACACTTTTCGACAAAGTTGAAAAGCGTTTCTGACTTTGGTGTGTCTGTCTGGCGTCCGTCCATGCTCTATAACACTGACAAGGGGACCACCAAACATGGTACTCACCGATATTGATGAATTTAAGGTATGTTGTGGAGTCCTTATCCCCAATTATTCCTGTAAAGGGATTTATTCAAATGTGCCTTAGATTTTGAGAAATTTGGGGTCAACGTTCAGCAAACGTTTCAAATACCCGTTAGTTTGAACGTTTCAACGTCCGTGACGTTGACACAATTTGCTCGCTTGTTAATGTGATGGCCCGGGTTCGATGCGACCTCTTGACTTTTAACTAATTTTATATTTTGACTCTTTAAAAGTTTAAAGTATGGTTATGAACTGCTGCAACTTTGAATTTTTTTATATTTTCCTAAAAAATATACAATTACGCTTATGATTTTTTTTCATGAAAATTTATATTTTATATATACTTATATCTACTGAAGAAAATCCAAACTACTTTATGTCTAGATTATTTTTTAAATTATTATTTACCTTTATATATTTTAATATTTTAAGCAAAGTTTAGAAATAATACATTATATATATTTATTTACTTTATGGAATTTTAAGTGAAAATTTATTATTTCGTGTAAATTAAAAATAATAATTTTGATGTCAAATATTAAAATGTGTTTATCTTTAGATGAATAAAAATGGGCAAATTATGTTTAAAAATATTTTTCATTCTAACAAATAATGATAATAAAGCAAACATTGTCAACTGGAAATGTAAAAATCGTCTGCGGATCCCACATAAGATATAACTTATGAAACATATATTTTATGAAATCGTCAGCTAGACTTTCATAATAAAATCTAAATAAATCAATTTTTTTTAACTGATATATTTTATATTCTTTTGAAGACAAGTACTAGGTCAGAAATTATACTTTATATAGGAAAATTTTCTGTATGAATATTCCGTTTAGAATATTTTTATGATATATGTCACCCGATTAATTGTATATTTACTAAACTTAAATATAAATGTCGACAATATTAAAAAATTTTATATTTTATCATTTAACATGTTTTAATATATTTAAAACAAATTAAATATTAAAAAAATATTTGTTTTGCTATTTTTTTTCTTATAAAATACTATGCATTATTAGAGACTTGTATTTAAAATATAAAAACGTGAATAATATTAATTTTATGAAAACAAATTTCTGCACAAATTAAACACAAATTAATTTGTAATTCTGCCAACAGAAATGTTAGTTTAAAAATTTGAGAAAAAAATAGATGTTTCCATGAAAAATCAAAAGCGTAAATCGAATTTTTTAGGAAAATGTCAGAATTTCAAAACTGTAGAAATTTGTAACTTTGCTTAAAATTTGTAAAGTGTCAAAATTATGAAATTAATAATTTAAAAAAAAGTCGGGAGCCAGCATCTGTAGAATATGGAATGCAAATCATTTATAATTCATTTACAGGGTCACACAAAATAATTCAATTGCATAAGGGTCTACGGGGAAAATCATTTGTAGCGTATTTTAATGATGATATATACAGTATTTCAAATATAATGACATTTATATACGTAACGGAGATTCTTTACAAGATTTTTACAGTTACTATAGAGTACGTAGCATTTATTGTTCATTTACATAAATATACTCAAATGAATCCAGTTACAGTGTTGTTTACGATTACCATGTAAATGGTATATGTTATTTTTATTTACTATGACATGTTCTTAATTGAAAATAAAGAGTGTAGAATATATATTTCGTTTACAGGGGCGCTCGAATAATTCCATTTATTTATGTTTTATGAAGAAACATAGTTTTTGGTGTATCTGAATGATGTTACAACATTACGGTCATAATGAAATCGATATAAATTTCTGAGGTGCACAAAAAGATGCTTTCTGTAGACTAAGGAGCGAAAAGCATTTGTCATTCAGGTACAGGTCACACAAAAGAATTCGGTTATATAATGGTCTACTGGAAAAAACAGTCTACAGTGTATTTTAATTATTTTACATTATTTCAAACATAATGAAATTGATATACATTACTGAGATTTAGTACAAGATGATTGTTATAGAATATGATGTGAATAGCATTTATCGTTCATTTACAGAGACCTACAAAATATTTCTGATACAGTATTGTCTATCAGCGATAATTGCTGGAAGTGTGTTTTCAGTTATAATATACGTTTTTAAGTTTAACTGATATTTTGCATACTACACTGTTAAAAATTTCCGCTTAACATTACACCAATATTTGGAGTAAAATAATGAGGATTTCCAAAATATGATACTTCTTAATTTTCGAAAACTCCATTTCATGGTGTAAAACTTGGAACTTATGCTGAATTGAACCACATTTTGGTAATAAGTTGAACCAAGTTTTCGAACTACTTATCAGCCAATCAGAACAGTTCGTCTTTGTCTATGACACCATTATAAGATAAGTGAAAAGATTGCATTTCGTCTGCCATTTAAAGTTTAAACGAAAGGGATATTAAAAGGAATATTTATTATGGAATGCGAAGGTAAGTGTTATTAAGTTTTAATGTTTCATTCCTGTACTTAGATATTGTATAAGTGTTAAATAGTTTTCATGTTTTATAGAAAAAGATTGATTTAGTTTCCCGAATTTAACAAGCGATTGTGTGATATATTCGTTGTTTATGTAACGGTTTGAAATATAATTGTTTTAACAATTAAATAACAAACAGTTCTTAGTAAAAATTAATCACGACTTCCTTCGGTTTGTCTTTTTAAATAAAGAAAATTTGTCTAAACGTTTCATTATTCCTAATCAATAGTGAGATGTGAAGTATTTTAATTTGACGTAGCTCGAAAGCAAAAACAAAACGTGAAGTACTATCTTAGTTTTAAAATGCTGACACCGAGATATTTTGATTCATTGCTGCATTCATAGTAGTAGATGGAAACATTAATTTGCAATGATTTGAAACTCTGTTTATTTATGCTGTAATTCTTGTGTTCTTTACCGTTTCCCGATCATAAAGAATAACAGTCAATGAACTAGTATTTATAATTATTAATATTTTGGAGTGAAACATGATATTCAATAATTAAGATAATAAGAAAAGGTTTCAGATTGAAAAATAGATTTACACTGGGAATATTTCCTTATAAATATTGCAGTTTTTAGTTTAAGAAGTGAAAAGGAAACATGATATTTAAGTATTTAAATAAATTGTTCATACCGATATAAAGTTTATGTACAAAACTGCTTTAGTATATTTTAAGTTTATATTTACATTTTATTTATATAATGTAGGATTGAATATTTATTAAAGAGATTAATAACTACTTTTTACATTAAAAATATTTTTCAAACAATGACAAACAGTACATTTGCAATCTTTTTTTTTTAATTTCCTTCTTTTTTTTTAATTTTTCCTAGATCAATCTTTTCTTATAAAATATACAAAATGCATTTAACTTGTATTTATAAAATACAATGTGTAGAGGAATAAAATATTAAAATTAAATATAGCTTATCATGTCGTTCCATAAGTATTAATAAGAATTATTAAGGAATATGTTTGAAGGAAAATTATATACATATTCTGTAGAATTAAAAAATTTAGACTCCATGTTGATGTTCACATTTAATAAAACAATTACCAATCTCCATACATATAAAAAGAATTACACATTCTTAATACTTAAATCATGCTTAGAACTTATTTAAAAAAAGATGTGAGTAGATAAGTAATGCTTTTTGCCCCCACCTCCGTTTGACATAATTTTGCATCCGCCATATAAAATCAATTTTATAGGTTTATTTAGCAAATTATAATGCAATTACCTCAATTTGATAAGTTTATATATATATGGAGCCTCATAACATAATGGTATCCTTTCTTATGTATTTTAATATGTAAATTATAGTGTAAGATATTTAAAATAACAATGGTGTTATCATATAATTAAACTATTTTAAAATTTGCTAAATAAACCTAGGTTTCTGATCTTGAAATTAAAAAAAATAATAAATAATTGCAGCGGCCGTAAATATTTCACCTTAAGTTATATTAAAACAGAATATCTGTTAAAAAAAGCAAAATATTTTACCTATGAAAGAGGAGGGGGGGGGGGGGACAAAAATAATTGTTTCATCAACATTTCACCAATTTATGGTTCAACATTTCGCCAATTTGTTTTAACGTTTCACCAATTTATGGTTCAAGGTTTTCACCAACGTATGGCTCAAGGTTTTACCAATTTATGGTTCATCCTTAGAACCGAATGTTGGAACAATGTTTCACCATCTTATGGCGGCAGCTACTGCAGCCCCAAAAATTGGTGCAATGTTGTACCAAATTTTTAACAGTGTGCGTAGTGTGTAAAATTTCTATTGGTCATATACAGGGTTACACAAAAAAATTATAAACGTTATTGAGCATGAGAGTGACTTACTTAAAGGTTTTTAATTGCGTTACGCTTAAATATATTCAGAAATTATAAATTATTTTAAATTTTGTCCTTCTGACAAAGATGGTGTTTTAGGGTGGCCTGCAAGTTAAATAATCGGGGTGAAGGAAAACAAGAGCGGAAAATCATTCGCCATGCATAGGTTATTAAACACTTTCCAACGCTTCCAGAATACTTCAATAAATTTCAACGTTTAATTAGGTGAAAAATGATGTCTAAGTAAACAATTTACACAATACACACGTAAAATTTTTTTTAACCCAGTTTCTGGAATTATCATCAATATTCGGAAAAATATCAGAATTCTTTTGTGCAGCCCTGAATATGATCTGCCGATTTTATAGATTTGTATGTATACTACATAAGCATGCTAAAATTTAGTTCAGTTAGGAAATGAATAGCACAGTTGAAAATTCCCTTTCAGCAATTTCCATCAATAAAGGGAAATGTACTGGAGATCTTTTGTGCCTCCCTGTATATCATCTACAAAATTTAAACACACCAACACTGTAAAAAAATGGACTAAAAAGGGAGATTCTACTGGTAATCTAGATGCCAGTACTATTTCCGTATTTTAACGGAAATTCCGCCCCCCCCTTCCCCATAAATTCCAGAAATCCGTATTTTTACGGAAATTTTTCCCCATAAATTACAGAAAATTTTTCGTTTATCTGGAATTTATGGGGGGGGGGGGGATTTCCGTTAAATTACGGAAATAGTACTGGCGTTTCGATTGCCAGTAGAATCTCCGTTTTTTTTTTTTTTTTTTTTTTTTTTTTTCCTTGTAATAGGCAGAAAAATAGTTTAATTAAAAACGCGTACCACAACTTAAAACGCACTTCCAGGACTCATTGTTCTTAGACAGTAACCGAATTCTTTTGTGTGTCCCTGTAAACGGATGATGAAAGCTATCATACTATAATCTATAGTAAGCCTGTTCTAGTGCACCTTAGTAATATATTATATCAATATAAATATGTTTGAAATAGTGTAACGCCATTAAAATACACCGCAAACGATTTTCTCCCATAGAACGTAGTGTAACGGAATTCTTTTTAGTGCTCTGTAAAGGAACCTTAAACGCTACATACTCATTTTAAATATGGAATATACCATAGCAAACCTCATTAACATATGTCATTTCAAAGACAATCTGAGCATATTTACGCGAGTTAGAGCACGGACAGGGAGATCGACGCAGACAGACAGACAAACCGAAATTGTAAACGCTTTTCAACTATGCTGGAACGTGTTCAAAATGGAGACACTATGCTTTTTCAAAGGTATAAAAGATCTCACATGTCTCGTTGAAGTCTATTAACGCGAGTGCCGGAGTGAAAACCTTCTCGAAACTCTATTTTTATTAATGTTTAAAGCTGGGAGAAAAAATTATTTTTCAGTCTTGTGGGAAGCCTCTGTGAGTGCAGGATCCAAGTGCATTGGATTTTCTGCATCCGTTTTAGGTCCTGCCCTGGCGCTATTAAGGGGGTCCGGGGCACATTTTAAAATAACTTTTATTTATTATGTTAGAATTTTGAAAGTTTTTGTCATGGTTAACCATATAATTTCTAAACAAAATCACATGTTAAAACTTCTCATATATATATTTTTTTATTTAAAATTTAAAATTTATCAAAAAGTAGTAATAACTCTAGTACTAGTAGTAGTAATAAATTTAAATATTATTTGTAGAATTTCAATTTTTTATCATTTAAATAAACAGAAATATATAAGTTTTAATTTTGATTCAGCCTTTTTAAAAGTATTAATTTAAATAAAAATTAAAAATATTTAAAGTAAAAAAAAAAGATATAACTTTTAAAAAAAAAATCATATTTTCAAAAGTAAATGTTTTTTTTAATTTGCTGAATGAAAAAAAAAAAAAAAAAAAAAAAAAAAAAAAGATGTAACTTTAAAAGAAAATTATATTTTCAAAACTAGATTTTTTTTTTTTTATTTGCTGAAACAAAATTAAAGTAAAAAATTTGAAAAAACATATTCCAAGTTTGAACCATTTATCTTTAACAGTTTTTGACTTATAGCAATTTAAATACGAGAAATTGGGAAAAAACCCATCAAGAAAAATACATTTTTACAAGAAGTCGTTTCCATGACCACCATTGCTTGAAAGCTAGATTTTGAAAACAAACCAAAACGAAAAATTTAATATTTCCTGTTTTAATTATGATAGAAGCATTATTTAAACGTCATTTTAAGCAGAAAAAAACAGAGAAATTTTTAATGCAATAATTTTTTTTAGAAGATTTTAAGATTTTTGTGTCCCGGATCCCTTTAATGATTGTCATAACTAAATTTGATGACACGAAAATGAATTTGAATAAAAGAAATCAAAAGTAGATTATTTATTTATATAATGAAAACAGAAATTGTAAGTTATTAATATTTTTCTTTTTATTCTCTTGAAAATAGTATTGTTACTGAATTTATACAAATAAAATGTTATCTCACAAACTAAATTTTCAAAATTTTCTGGCGACTTGTATAACAGATAAGCGAAACTCTCAAACACTATAGAAAATTAGTGGCAGTATTCTCTTAAGCACGGGAAATTTAACAAACATTGTCAAACCATTTTTAACAATTTTTTATATTTATTTCACTTGCAAAACGCAAATTTTACTATTTTATGCACCGTGAAAGCCTTATGAAAGCCATGTGAAATAATTTATCACTTAGTCGCAGTATTTGGTCTATACGGAGCCTAAGCAAGCAATTAAGCAAGCTCAACTCGCATTCAAGCGAATAAAAGACGAAACTGACATCCCGGACGTCCACCCTGCTTTAGGCGCAATAAAAAAGACTGACTAATTGCAGACTTGGTTAACAGATAAACGAAACTCTCAAACAATATAGAAAATAAGTGGCAGTGTTCTCTTAAGTCGCTACTTCAGTCACGCGAAAAGACCCGTTCGCTAATGTTAATCCAATGAGAGAAAATTTTTTAAGATATCTCGTTTGCATTTCAATATTTTTTAAATGATTTTTTTTTTTTTTTTTCATTAGATAGCTGAGGTCTTTCTGTGCAAAGGCCGTTTCTTACTTTTTCGATTTTGTTTGCAGATTTTTTTTATAAGGGTACTTTCACTTTCAAAACCGGTTCCGAAACTGAAAGCGTCCTAATTAAAAATACCTGAAAACAAAAACGAAAAAGTAAAAAACGGCCGATGTAGAAATCAATTTCAGCTATCCAATGAAAAAAATCATTTAAAATTATTAAAATGCAAACGAGATATCTTAAAAAAAAAAAAAAAAAAAAAAAAAAAAAAAATTCCATCGGATTATCGCTTTATTGACGTGGCCCCTTAAGCACAGGAAATTTAACAAAAATTGCCAAACCAATTTCAACATTTTTTTATATTTATTTCATTCGAAAAACGCAAATTTTACTATTTTATGTTTATGAATCGCATTAAGTGTTTCTTTTCTTTTCTTTTCTTTCCCTTTTTCTTTTATTTTTTAAGGCTGAAAATTTCTTTTACTAAGTCAGTAAGTCTGCACAATTTAAAAAATGATTTTACAAAGTTCTAATTCGAAATTTTAAAATCGTAAAATTTATTATTACTTTTAAATGCGGTATTAACCCTTTATACCCCACCGGTAGTTTAAAGTGTCATTAAAAAATGTGTTAAAAAATTAATTTTGTACATCGATTATCAGTAATACAATTTACATTGAGTTGTAGATACTTTATCTTGTTCCAAAGATTATATTTGTTGCACAAAACAAAAATATTTTTAAAAGGATGATCTCTGTTTCATTTGCACCTGTTCAGCTTTCTTGATGTTGAAAGATTGTGGATGGAAAATTTCAGTTCTTAAAAGATTCTATATTTCTATTCTAAGGGCATTAAAATCGTTAACTCAAAATTAAATTTGTCAAATGTGAAAACTTTTTCATTTAATTAAACAGAAATATATAAGTTTTAATTTTGATACAGCATTTTTAAAAATATTAATTTAAAAAGAAATAAAAAATATTTAAACTAAAAATTAAAAAAAAAAAAAAAAAAAAAAAGATCTAACGTATTTTTTAAAAAATTGTATTTTCAAAAGTAAATATTTTTTTTTTCATTTCCTTAATCAAAATTAAGCTAAATAAACGGTCAAGTGCGAGCATTACTCGCGCACAGATGGTTCCGTAGAATAAATATATGAATTTGTAATTGTATTATAAAAAAAAGTTGCTAAGACTTTGTAAAAAACTATACAACGTAGGGTTGGGTATAACTGTATATATTAGAAAAGTGTAAATGGGTATACCATGAAAGTTATCAAATATAGCTATTCGTATAACTCTTTTTAGGTGCGTTCATAATTATATAAATACGTAGCACCTATAGTCGTCGTTCAGTCCGTCTGTCCGTCCGTCTGTCCGCATGTAACAGAGCAAAAACTACCAAACCGAATGGTCTGAAATTTCAAATATATGATTGTTGCAAAATTTTGTCGAGCCATTTCAAATTTTATGAAAATCGGATGTATAGTTTAATTACAGGGACAGTCAAAAGTTTTTCTTTATATTACGGCCAATGGGAAAAATTATTGAAAGTGCATTTTAATGATATTAGAGCCTTCCGAATGATCTGAAATTTTAAAGATATAACTGTTGCAAAATTTTGTCGAGCCATTTCAAATTTTAGGAAAATCGGATGTATAGTTTAATTACAGGGACAGTCAAAAGTTTTTCTTTACATTACGGCCAATGGGAAAAATTATTGCAAGTGCATTTTAATGATATTACAGCCTTCCGAATGATCTGAAATTTTAAAGATATAACTGTTGCAAAATTTTGTCGGGCCATTTCAAATTTTAGGAAAATCGGATGTATAGTTTAATTACAGGGACAGTCAAAAGTTTTTCTTTACATTACGGCCAATGGGAAAAATTATTGCAAGTGCATTTTAATGATATTAGAGCCTTCCGAATGATCTGAAATTTTAAAGATATAACTGTTGCAAAATTTTGTCGAGCCATTTCAAATTTTAGGAAAATCGGATGCATAGTTTCATTACAGGGACAGTCAAAAGTTTTTCTTTACATTACGGCCAATGGGAAAAATTATTGCAAGTGCATTTTAATGATATTACAGCCTTCCGAATGGTCTGAAATTTTAAAGATATAATTGCTGCAAAGTTTTGTTGAGCTATTTCAAATTTTAGAAAAATCGGATGTATAGTTTAATTACAGGGACTGTCGAAAGTGTTCCGTTACATTACGGGGAATGGGAAAAATTATTGCAAGTGCATTTTAATGATATTACAGCCTTCCGAATGGTCTGAAATTTTAAAGATATAATTGTTGCAAAGTTTTGTTGAGCTATTTCAAATTTTAGGAAAATCGGATGTATAGTTTAATTACAGGGACAGTCAAAACTGTTCCGTTACATTACGGGGAATGGGAAAAAATTATTGGAAGTGCATTTTAATGATGTATCAGACTATGCGCTTTATGAAGTGCAAAAAAGTATACATTCAGTACAATATGGGGTGCAAAAAATAATTATAAAACTAGTTATAGTACGAACGCACCTCATTTGCCACGTTTGACGAGCAATTTCCAACTTGTTTTAATATTATCCTAATCTGTTTATGATGAACTTAATTCGGTACTCACAATAAAAGTTAAACTTCATTTGGCATTTCATGAAACTAAATTCAGCGTTGTAATAACCTTTATTTCTACAGCGTAGCTAAAACAAAACTTTTGTTCAAAGATTAAATTTGGCATTGTGCTAAGCGCTCTTCGAATTGAGGTCTCAAAGTTGCAACGCAACCTTGGAGAGTGCCGCGTTTTTCCAGATAGGTGTTTAATTAACTTTTAAAGTCAGTCGAGGCGTATTGAGAGATACAATCAATGCAAACTATCGCGAATCCCACAGTATTTATGCGATTCATTCTAATTAAATCTTTCGAGGGCGATGTCCTTAAAAAACGGACATCTAATTTTAATTCCAAAACAGACAACCGGCACCAAGAATATTTAATTAAAATTTTCCTTTTATCATGTACATGAAAATAATCAAGTTCGCATTTTCTAATAAATTTGTCTCTAAATTCTGGTGCCAGTTCATTATTTCATAAGTTTAGAAATAGAATTACTCCGTGCCGGAAAGGATTAAGTGGTCGCAGGACTCTTAAAGCTTCAAAATTTAAGAAATTTAAATTTTTTTAGATGTTAAACTCCTATATTTTCTGAATATTTTGATATAATTGTTTCCTTGAAATTCCCATTAGAACAGAAGTTTTGGTTTTTAGAATTATACCCGCTCAATAGCTGAAGCGGCGTTTCCGAAACTTTAAAGTCATTATTTTCCAAATGGTATTCTTTGGGCATAACGCGCAGGATACCTCAAAAACTTCTGAATATTTTTTCATGAAATTTTCAAAACATATATTTCATGTTAGTCTGTATAAACTGAACCTAAAATTTCCTTTTTATTGCTCAAAAAAATATTTTTTTAGGTGATTTTACTTTTGAAATTTTCAAAATTTTGTATTAGCTAACTGCAACATTGCATTAAATATATAAGAATGCTTTAAATACAAATTTATTTAAGTTCAGAGAAATTATTACAATCTGAAGTATAAGTACCAAAATTTTCATTCTAGTTGCAATATTTATTTTGTAATCCTGCGCGTAAACACTTATGTCAATTTTTTGTTCGACAAATGTCTAACAATTTCGAGCCCCCTATAAATGCCAATTCTGTATCATGCAATTTTTTAAATACATGAAACGAAAGAACTTACTTATATCTGTCATCCGAATTAAAATTGTGTTTTAAAATCATATACATTTTAAGACATTAAATGTTGAAAATGGTCTTTTTTCATTTTTTCCACTTTTTAGAGTCCCGAGACCCCTTAAATTAGTATGTTTTTAACAATTTGACGTTTCTTGCTTTTATACTGTTACTGGACATTACATTACACATATATATCATTAAAAGTTGTTAACTTGGCATAGAGTACGCCTCCTCTGTCCTTGTGTATGTCCAAACTGATCGTACCTTTAAGGGTTAATATCTCGGCTAATTACCTATGATTTTTTTCGAAAATCATTATCAACAATGCTTTTATTCTTCTGCCACGATAGGTATATTCAGCGATGCTCAACAATTTTTCTGAATGCCCGTAAATCGAGATTTTTGTATAACAGAAAAATGCTAATTACTCAAAAACTATGTGACCTACTGTAATCGCTATACTTTTCCGGCAAGGTTTATATTAACGTCTACTAACTCTAACTTTTACATAATTTTAGTTTCAGTAGATTCGGAATTAGATGGGGGGGGGGGGACATATTTTTGCGCTACATTTTCAACAATATCTTTGAAAATATAAGACCGAAAATTAAAGGGAATGTATTTTTGAGTTCAGCGTTTCAAAAGCTTTCACAGGATACCCCACATGATATACAAAGAAAATATATATTTGTTTAAAGTAGCATAATTAGCCCCTCTACTTTTTTACTAAATATATTTATGAATGTTTATTAATCTGAAAATATGTGGGTCAATGGTCTTTATTACTTCCCCGAATTTGAACTTTCCCCGTTCCATAGTTTACAAGTAAAATGGCTGTGACAGGCAGACAGACAGACAGACAGACACAGGAGTGATCTTATAATGGTTCCGTTTTTACTTTTTAAGTACGGAACCCTAAAAATGAAAAAAGACATGTTCCAAGTTTGAACCATTTACTTTTATTGGTTCTTGACTTATAATAATTGAAATATTAGAATAGGTGGTAAAACTCATCACGCAGAAAAACGCATTTTCACAAGAAGTCGTTTCCATGACAATCATTGCTTGAAAGCTAGATTTTGAAAACAAACCAAAACAAAAAATTTAATATATCCTGTTCTAATTAAGATAGAAACATGATGTAACCGTCATTTTAAGCGGAAAAAAACCTAGACTGTTTTAATGCAATAAAACGTTTTTCGAAATTTTCTCGAGTTTTGTAGGGGGTTCGGGACACAGAAATATTCAAATTTTCTAAAAAAAATGTTATTTCATTAAAAATTTCTTTGATTTTTCTGCTTAAAATGACGTTTAAATCATGTTTCTATCTTAAATGGAACAGGAAATATTCATCTTTTCGTTTTGATTAGTTTTCAAAAATCTGTCTTTTAAGCAATACTGGTCATGGAAACGACTGCTAGTGAAAATGCGTTTTTCGTCATGATGGGTTTTTTACAATTTTTCCTATTTAAATTTTTATAAGTCAAGAACCGTTTATGATAAATGATTCAAACTTGGAACATGTCTTTTTTAATTATTTTACTTTAATTTTGATTCAGCAAATTTGAAAAAAATTGTTACTTTTGAAAATATGATTTTTTTTTAAGTTACATATATATATATATTTTTTTACTTTAAATATTTTTATTTTTTATCAAAATTAATGCTGATATATTTCTGTTTATTTAAATGAAAAAAAAAAAATGAAATCCTACAAATAATTTTTCGAGTTATAACGATTTAAATTTCCCCACTTTTTTAATAGATTTTAAATTTAAAATTTTTAAAAACAATTATGAGAAGTTTTATCATGTGATTTTTGTTACAAATGATATGGTTAACTATCACAAAAACTTTGAAAATTTCAACCCAATAAATGAAAATTATTTTAAAATATGTCCCGTATCCCCTTAAAGAAAAATAAATCCTTCGAGTTTTACTCGCGCACAAAGGGTTTCATACGTTGACTCGTTATCACTATGATTCGACTAAGCTAAAACAAAGTCCTTGTAAAAAGATTAAACTTGCCATTGTTCCAAACGCGCTTCGGAATTCGGTTGCAATGCCGCGTTTTTCTAGATATGTTTTAATTTATATCTCAGGTAATAACTGCCACATAAAAAAAGAAAAATCATTATCAACAATCCTTGGATAATTCTGCGTCGATAGGTAACTCCAGCGACCCTCAATCACCCGCTGAGCGCCCGCAAAGTAAAGTTTGCGTGTAACGGAAAAATTCCTGCAATGTTTGAACAAACTTCTACTACCCCTAATTTTTTTCATAACTTTAGTTTCAGTAGATTTGGAAATAGAGGAACATATAGGAACGGAACATAAGGACATAGGATAAAGTGCCCATATTTCGTCCCCCCAAACACTTTTAGGCCCTAAATGTGGTAATTCTCAGTGAAAACATACCAAATTTGGATTTTACATAGACCAACTACCCACGCACATAGAAACATATGCAAATATTGTACAAAAAAATTTTAACAATGCGAAAAATTGTTTATTTCAAAAGTATCTAAAAAATGCAAAAGAAAAAAAAAATGGTCCCAATTTACTACCCCCTCCCCCCCCCCCAAAAAAAAAAAAAAAAAAAATCCAATACGCCAAGGCTTAACTTATAAATTTATTCAAAATCAAAATTTATTTCTAGATGAGTAAGTAATTTAATTTACATTAAAGTAAGGCACAAAGAAATATACTAATTATCAGTAGATGAATAACATAACGAAACATTAGCCATCCAAACATGAGGAAAAAATTGAAAAAAATGTCATAAAAAAGCGTTCCTAATTTCGTCTCCGAGATGAAAATAAGAACTGCTAGGGGGACGAAATTTGGACCACGCTTTCAGCTCCCGTAAGATGAACTGAGCGTCCTAAAACTCACTGCATGCTACTGTCAGCATCTTACCTACGTAATATACATGCAATGAATAAGAAATAAATACTTACAGTACAGTAAATAACGTTCTACAAACGACGCAATAAGAACTCAGGTCTTCTAGAAATAGGAAATTCGGCGTCTCTAATTTATGTATGCGTCTTAGCGAACGAAACTTTCAATACTGACCCCTTTTACTATCCGTCCTCTGTGCCTTGCGTCACTTTCGCAGAAGCGGAGAAGTTAAGGGGGACGCAATTAGGAAAGGAGATGAAATATGGACACTTTAACCTAATAGAGGAACATAATATGGGAATATATTTTTCCAGTACATTTTCGATAATATCTCTGGAAAACAAAATCTAAAACTAAAACTCATATATTTTTTGAGTTCGATGTAACGTGTTCTTTCAAACGATATAATAAAAAATGTTTATTCAAGGATATTAATTATCCCCCACCCGTAATTTTTCCTAAAAATACACTGCTGGTCATTAAAATTGCAACATCAGGAAGGAATGATCTGACAAACGTCAAAATTACATGAAAGAAAGAAGAGGTTGGAATATGCAAATTATTAATATTTCAGCGCATTTAGATGACGCAGGCGGGAGAAACGACACCTGAAGCACTGCATAAAAGAAAAATTGCGTAGTGGATATTTCATTCTGAAAGCGCTTTGTAAAGTCGGCGTTTGCTCAGAATATCGTGTTATACCTCGAATAATAAGAAGAAATGCTTACCAGCAGGTGTCGGAATTCGATAGAGGCAGGATCGTTGCTTATCGAGAGTGTAGATAATCGTTCCGTGATATCGCCCGTAGCACTAGTTGAAATCCAACCACTGTCATGCAAATATGGAATCAATGGGTTGCTGAGGGTTATACTGAACGGCATGCAGAATCTAAACGCCCTCCCATGACTAACATCCGACAAGACAGACATATTGTGAGGTCGGCCCTGCAAAACCGTACAACCACATCACGAACCATTAGTCAGGAAATGGGCATGTTTGCAGCGCGCCCAGTACCCGCTCATACCATGCGACGACGTTTGCAGCAGCGTGGACTGCCAGCACGGTGATCATTACTGCGGCTTCCCTTGACAATGCAGCATAAAGAGAGACGGCGACTGTGGTGCGCCGAACGACAAAGCTGTAGGGTAGACCGGGGCAAGTTGGCCATAGGGGCATGTTGGCCCAGTCGCAATATTTTTTTAACTTTGTGTTAGATAACATTGTCAGTCCAGCCAAGTATGCGTTTCTTCGCTTTCCTCCTTCAACATAAGCACCATTGAAGTCGGAGCGTCCGTTAAAGAATTATTGAGAATTTTCAAAATTTTGCAAAGGTGAGTAAATTTCCTCTCTTATAAATAATCGTTTTTTATTTGTTTGTAAATTACATTTTAGATTTTGATATATAATAATTCAGAAAAATAATTGTTCGTAGTTATTGTAGGGCATGTTTTTTTATTGAAATACTTTCAGAATAATTCGCTACAGTCATGAAAAACAAAAATGGCGATACGGGGTTAGTTGGCTCATTTGGCACGGGGCATGTTGGCCCGCAAAGGATTGAGGGAAATGTGATTTTTTTTTTCTTCTACAACCTCCCTGCCCCCCCCCCCCTCACACACACACTTTTTTGTTTTTAATTTCTTTTTGCTGTAAGAATTGCTCCTATCAAAAGCTTGTCAATACAAAAATTGTGGATAATATTAAGAAGATTTATGATAAACTTAAGTGAAATTGATATCTTGTGAATTGAGAAAATTTTTTATTTTAATTTAGGAGGCTATATTGTATTTTCGTTCGAAAGAAATAAAAATTAAGATTTGGTAAAATTTTGATTATTTCCTAAACTTTTACACTATCAGAACATTAAAAAGTGACGTGGGCCAACTTACCCCGCAATTGGGGCAGGTTGGCCCGAGCGACTTGGTGTCAATTTGAGCTTCTAAACTAATACTTATAGTTAATATTTTCAAACTTTACTATTGTTACTTCTTCCTGAACGTACACTGATAGTGGTAACATAAAAAGAAATTTAAAATGTTGAATTGTAATTTTTTTTTAATTATTAAAAGAAAAAGCGGGCCAACTAGCCCCGGTCTACCCTATACAGGAGTGGCACAATGTCGTTTTTTCAGACGAGTTCCGGTTTTGCGTACAGTATCCTGATGGCCGTATACGTGTCTGAAGGCTCCGAGGAGAACGCTCGTCGCCTGCTTGCATTCGATACCGGAATAGGGGCCCTGCACCTAGTGTGATGGTTTGAGCAGCCATCGGGTACACGGCACGCACATCTCTAGTTCGGATCGACGGTAATTTGAACGCTGATCGGTTCATTTCTGACATCTTATGTCCAGGAGTTGTGCCCTGCATTCGAGGCCTGCCAAACGCCGTCTTTCAACAAGATAACGCAAGACCATATGTTGCACGTCGTGTTCTGACCTACTAATACGGTTGATGAAGTGTGGCATAGACATGAAGCAGCATGGAATGATTTGCCCATTTCTGTCATCAAAGCCCAGTGCGACTCTATGCCTAACCGGGTAAGAGCTGTTTTAGCTACCAGAGGAGGCAGCTGTCTCTACTAATTTCGCACCCCTGTAAACCCCCATACGTCTTACAAATTTAATCATTTTGTTTTCATGTCATACTGTTTACGTACAATAAATGTCTTTTTTGTATTTTCTTTCTTTCATGGTGTTGCAATTTTAATGGCCAGCAGTGTATTTGAGAATGACTAATAATCTATAAATATGTGGGTCAATAGCCTTTATAACTCTACCAAATTTGAACTTTCCGCGTTCACCATTTTTTGAGTAAAACGGCTGTGACAGACTCAAGACTGATCTTATAATGGTTCCTTTTTTTTTTTTTTTTTTTTTTTTTTCCTTTTAAGTATGGAACCTTAAAAAGGCAAAACTGTGAAAGTATGTAGAGGTCCCTTTTTTGTGGAGGCCTGGGAGCTTCAGCCCCTATTTCCCTTCCTTAAATCCGGCCCTGGCTGTTTGTTAATTCCATTAGAATAATATTTAGTAACAGCCATTGAATTCTAAATCCTTTTCGTTGCATAGATATTATATTTCATACGATATTAGTATATAAATGCGCTTTTGAATCAATTACTCTTTTAAACATTTAAATGTATCTCCCAAAAAATAATCTCACAAATTTAATTTATACAGTACACTCAGGAATTTTAAGGCGTTAAAAAATGTATCCATAATTTATTCTGTAATAGATTTTTATGTATTCTTTTAAGCTAGTTATCATATATTATTAATGCTCTATATCACAATATTTAAGTATGCTCATATGGACTAATTTAATTTTAATATTTTATCCTTTTAATAAGCTTTTCAGGATTTTGCAATGATGAATGTTGTATTATAATTATTTAATAGTAATAACTTTATATGTATTATTCACTTAAGTATTTCATGCATAAGAACTAAGATCAACGATTACATGAACTAATCTTATTATCCGATTTTTGTAATTAAAAATACGATTTATACTACAACTTTTGTAACATATTAAATCAGGAAAAACTAATATAAGGGAAAGGGTTAGAGAAAGGCAGTCAAACAAGTTATTTAATTATTACACTTTAGCATTTATCCCAATTAGTTTAATTAACAATGTAACTAATCAATTTTCATACACGAATTACGTTGCTTTACACACTCTCAAGCATAAATATTAATGATTACAAATGTGAAGTTGTATACTTAAAAAATATCTAAGAAGTATCACAACTGCTTTATTTCAAAATAAAAAATAAGAATTCTTAAGCACACAAAAAAATCTTAGAAATCCAAAAGACGGGAGATTAGGCAGAATATGAAAAGTATTGCAACGGTGTCCTTGAATATAAAATTAGATTAGTGCATGGTTCGTTTAGATTTACCTGTTTAGTCTAGCGAATTACTGAGAAAATTTAAGTAACCCGTTTTGTGATTATTTCGGGTTGAAAGAAAATTATCGAAATATAATTACTAAGAATATGCACGGAAACTCAATTATGAATATAAAGAAAACTGTGGAAAACTTCAGAATAAGAATGCTTTACAAGAAAGGAAGCAAATGCAATAAGAAAACGAATGCAAGAGAAAGGTCGCCATGCGAAAACAATCGCTTATAACTCAAGATGTAATACATTTATCGAAAAGTGAAATGCACTATGTCAGTCCAAATCACTTCAACAACCATGCCTCCAGATTTTACGATTTTACGTTGGAAAATGTGTAAGAAATTTCACGTTGCTCAGTGGACAAAAAACATATATATATATTTTTAGAACAGTCTTGAATTATGTGGCTTTTAGAAACTGAAACTCATTAAAAAATGATTTTGTAAAAGCTTTTTCGCCCCACTGGAAGTAAAATCTTGCGCGGGATGAGTTATACCCGACCCGAACACGAAATTTCTACTGAAAGTCAACCCGCAACGAAAGAAAAAAAAATGAAAACATGAATTCTGCTTCTTCAGAATTTAGTGTCGCCCCCGATGAAAAAAAACATACATATGTGTATATAAATATAGATAGTACAAAACACATTTCATTTTTAAGACTTAAAATACATGCTTTTATTTTATATAAAATGACTTCATTCACATCCGCTGAAGAATTCCACATTTACTATCAAGTCTTAAACATCCACCGAAAAGCATTCACTGGACATCACTATCGCTGAATAATACGCAAATCCAGAAAAAAACAGCGGTGTCGTCAATCAAGAAACTCGACCAAAAAAAATCAGCTATCTAATGATTAATGTAACTTCATTTGTTTGTAACACTAATATAGATACTTAAAATTAAAAATAGTTTATAATAACTTCATGTTGTATCAGAAAGCATTCATTTATATTTTTCAAAATAGCACGTATTTTAATTACATTTTTTTCATTTGTTATGAGAAAATGGCAACAAAAAGATATAATTTCTATTTTCCAACTATTTTTCCTTTACTTTCTACAGAATTGGAGTACTTCAGTTGCCAACGTTAAACAAATGGCGCTAAAAATTACAAAAAAATAATACCTCAAAAATAAATTGAGATGCAGTTTTCAAACAAATTGCATTTAAAAATAATTTCTTTCCCTATACAACGTTATAAAAATTGAAAATGTGCGATGCTTAGAAGTTAAAAAATTTTCAGTAGAAGTTATCGTATTTAACCGTACAATGATACATCTGCTTTGTTTTACGACTGTCTTTTATAACGTAACGTTATTTTTTAGAGGCGACATTTTAATTGCTGGCCAAATAAAGTAGCATATCGGGGACTAAAAAAAAAAAAAAAAAAAAATCGTCAGTCCTAATCCGAAATGTAAGAAAATTCATCCACATTTTGAAACAGTTTTGGTAAAATAGACTGCAACTATATCTCGAATATTATCTTTTATCCAGAAGAATTAACAATATACTCAATAATGTTGGAATATTTTGTATAGACTGGAATCGTTGAAAGAATATTCCATAGTTTCTTTTGGAGAATCGGATCACTCTGAAACTGAAAAAAGAAAAGAAAAAGCAGATCTCCTTGCAGAAAACTAGCGTCAACCTGGGATCGGGTAGAGCATGATTCTAATTCGAAACTATCTTGAATTATGGGAAATCTTATCTTTTTAATATTATTCTCAAATCCAATCTGGCTACTTTCTAACAGGGTTCTTTATGCTTAGGGCTCCTTTATCGGCTATTACAGGAGCCTTATTTATGTTGGTTCCTTAGCTTGTTTTCGTCATGAAATGTTGGTCCCTTAGCTTGTTTTCGTCACGAAATTATATTCCTTCGCAAATGCGCAACATTTCCTGATATTTTTTATTAAGATACCGAGAAAGGCAGCATCTTTGTCTAAAATATAGCTCACTATACGTCTAAAATATAGTAAGACAAATGACATACAGACATATTCATTATAGCCATGTTTGTAAACCTAGAAATAACTCATTTCGTATAAAAAGAAGACCAAAACACAACTATTTTACCTCATGATAATTTTCATAGATTCAACACAGATACTCATACACAAAGTTTTCATTGATGACAGCCGCTATACTATATTGCATATTTCTTTTACAAATATACATAATAAATACTCCATAAGATTCTTCTTATATTTTACTTTTTCTGTCATTACAATGTGCGAAGTTAAATAAAGTTTATAGCTCAATCATGAAATGAATTTCATGCCTACATGCACAAAATTTTATGTGTCGCAGTTCAATTTCTTATGAAATGAATAAATTCTCCCCCCCCCCACCCCCTAGGCTTGTGACGCATATATTATTATAATTAGGGTTGATGTTTGTCGAACAAACGTAGCGGGAATCCTTTTTGATACCACAATTTTGAAACAACAAGCTTCTTGTTGGTAGATTCCTGTTGGTTGATTTCTACAGCATTTGCAATAGAAATCTACCACGAAGATTATTGTTTGGAAACAGAGGTGTTAAAAGGAATCCCTAGTTTTTCTTCCGCGAAAAACGATCAATCCTAAATATAATTGATTGAATGCTGATGATTACTCTTTTGATATTTTCGTGGCATAAAATTTACTTTTAAATTTCAACTTTAGATTTTTTTTTTTGTTTGGTTAAGTGTATTCATTTTTAGTAAAATAAAAATTAGTTCGGAAAAAATGAATCGGAATAAGAGTATCTGAAACGTTTATACAAGAATGTGTGAAAAATTGACTATTTGTTGAGACTATTAAAAATCCAAAGCAACATTTACCTTATTAGATAATTACTTACACGTGTCTTATAAATATCAGTCAGTATGGCGAGAATTCATATAGGATCTCTCTTACATTTCGAAATCTTATGATTCATTTTTATAAAATGTCTTAATTTTGTAAGAAATAATATACGATAAACTCTCTTTACTGTTTTTAGATTTGAAATCGAAATACCTATAAATCAAGTTTAAAAATGCAACTGTAATCTTTATTCTGAAATAAACGAGTTTTTTTTTTTTTTTTTAAGTTTCAAGAAGCCATTTCAATAACACTTTCATAAAACACTTAACGATTCTTCAAACGAAAACAATCAGACATCCAATACATTCTTAAACATACTTTCTTCAATTTACGGAAATATTCCTGGCAGCACTGCTAATGGCGTATATTCGAGAATTGAAGAATTTTCCGTTATGTTTTTTTCCGTTCAAGGACAGAGAATTTCTGTAATCTGAAAAAAGGAGTTTTTTGAAAAATACTTTTCTTTCTTCAGTGGATTCATTTGGCTTTGAAACTGGTACCGGCCGTTCCGAACCGAGCATTTTAACCACCCGGCCAGCCGTTGCCATCCAAATACTCAAGGCCTGAGGACACAAGTTGTGACGTCATCACTAATCGACCAACTTCTCACTAGTGTTGGAATTCCTACCCGGTAATTTTGAATAGCAATTCCCTTTTATTTTAGTAGTGGAATATCTATCATCTTATAAAACAATAGCAGCTACTTAAAATTACTGGTGAGAATTCGGAAACCCTAAATAAAAATTCAGCCAGATGCGGAATGCCACAGTGTTGCCGCATCTTGCTGGTTTTTTATTAGGGGATTCTAGATTCTCACCAGTAAGTTTAAATAGTTACTATTGTTTTATACGATGATAGATATTCCACAAGTAAAATAAAAGGAAATTGCTATTCAAAATTTCCCTTTGTGAGTTCAAACACTAGTGAGAAGTCGGTCGATTAGTCATGACGTCACAACTTGTGCCCTCAGGCCTTGAGTATTTCGATGGCAGCGGGCCAGCGAGCACTTGGTAGAGGGCAAGGCGAGTTTAAAATAAAGATACGTGTTTCTTTAAAAGGGGGATTGGTGAGGCTTGTTAAAATTCTTCTTCAGAAAGCTCGAAAATTTAAACTTAATTGCAGGAACATTTTGTCGTTATGAAATAATGGTTAGTGTTTTAACACTTATAGAATAATAGAGGATAAAAATTATTACATAATAGACATATTTTTAATAAGACATAATTTGATTGTTAGATGTAAAACATGAATATTATAATTTGAATTAAATTCGAGAAGAAATGTTTGCTTTTTGAATAAAATCGATTTTTTAAACTTGATTGAACAACTATATATTTTTTAAATGTGTTCATTTAGAATATATTTTACATGCGAATATTTTTTTAATACTCTAAAAAATAAATTGCGAATAAGTTTAAATAAATCAGAAAATGGCTATTTTTTTTAATTCGAAAGCATTATTTTTGCTTGCTAGTTTTTAAATAAATTAGAAATTTTAATTTATTGAATTTCCGGTTTTTCATTTAAAAAATAAATTCAAACTTTGGTATTAATACAGCCAATACACATGCGTGCAAAGGAATAAACGGAATTTATCCATTTTTTCCGATTTCTGGGAAGAATTAATGGAAAAAGCATGTTTTCTAGGAGTACGGAAATTATTTGTTTAAAAATGACGAATAATTTAGTGGATAAAACACGATTTTTTTCTGACAGTGTAGTCTCCCGAAAGCTTCCACGATGGACCTGATGGAAATTCAGAATGAACTTGAACCAACGTAAAAATCAACTTAGAAGAAGCTGGCATTTTGTCATTGGGAAAGTCTTATGAAGAAACTTATGTGCTGCCCCATTTCACACCTAATTTTCCTTCACAACCTCAGAGAGTTATTTCAAAGAGTAATGACGGCGCCAGAAGTAGCCAAACGTTTGCACAAAAAGGAATATTTGAGAAAGATGCGAAGAAATCTAAACCAGCAATGAAAAGCATACACTGTAAAAAAAAAAAAAACGGACTGAAATACGGAAATTCTATTGGCAATCGAGACGCCAGTACTATTTCCATATTAACGGAAAATTTCCTCCGTAATTTCCAGAATAGCGGAAATTTTTCTGTAATTTACGGGGGGAAATTTCCGTGAAAATACGGAAATAGTACTGGCGTCTCGATTTCCAGTACAATTGCCATTTTTTAGTCCGTTTTTTTTTACAGTGTAACAACGGTCCCTCCAAGCAAATAACTGAAATGCAAAGTGTCCTAAAAAGCTAAAAAAATTAAATAAGATCAAATTTAGATAAGATTAATTTAATACTTAAATTTTAGAACTCTTTTGATAAAGACAAAATTTTATTTTAATGTTTCATAGAAACTTAAATATTATAAAGATATTTTTGAAAAATTAGAAAACACCCTTCGGTTTATTTAGAATGCGTGCACGTACACTCTTATTGGGAGAGAGATGCATCTCTAATATAAGCATCTTGTTTGCAGAATTGTAATATCCAACTATGATGATACGAAATTACGAGGTATCAACAAATAATCACAGTTCCTGCCGTTATGAGATACTATGCAAACTACATGCGATATGATATAAACTACAGCTTATCAAACAGGAAAACTTTATATGAATTTCTGAGTAGGAGAGAGTATAGCATTAAACGCAATATCAGTAATTTGCAACGGTTACTATTTCCGATTTCCAAAATAACAGGATTTTATAATATTATACATAAGAGATGAGAATTAAAGTAAAAGTATAGATGAATTATTTAAAGCAGATCAGGTATTCGAAGACACGAGTAAGAGGAGGCTTAATGTAAAATTGGAGGAGGAAAATTTGGGAAAATTGAAGTGAAATACTTTTGCTGCATTTTTTAAAATTCATTTTCTTCTTTGAAGCAGACCCCTTAACATATTCCTTTGCTTTCGACACAATAAACTAAAAATATAAGGAAAACACTTCATTTTCTGATTTAAAATATTCTTCTTATTAATTTGTAAATTTTCTGTTGTTAAATAAAGCGAAGATTACAGGTAAAAGTTGGTAGTATCGAAACGTTTCGTGTAAAGGTGCAAGCAAACCCTTCTTGTACCTACGTTGTACGAGCAAAACAATTAAAGTATTAAAATGTTAATAGGTGGTACTAAACACTCTGTGATACTTATTGACAGACTGATATTAAATATTAAAAAATATTATTATCTAAATTAATAAAAACAAAATATTAAATATTAAAAAATAATGTATGATATCGACAATATTAATTGGAATCTTCGTGTTTAAGGGGGCGGCGAACGTTATTATTATTTTTTTTAATCGTCATGATAGAGATATGAAATTTTGTGCAAATATGCATGTCACCATAAGTATATAGAACACCATAAAAGAAATTTCCAATCTTATTATAATTTTAAGATTTAAGAAAAAAATTTAAATTTTTAAATGAAATTTTAAAATGTCCCATGTATTGGTAAGACAAGCCCCAAAATGTGCGTATTATTTGCGCGTCTTTTCTGACCAGCTGTGTTTCTCAATTGGCAGAGTGCCAGAATCTAGAATTTAAGAAAGTTTCTCCTGTGTGAGTTCGATTCCCGACAGAACTATTATTTCCAAACAAAATAATTATCAATTATTATCGAATCACAATTAAAAATATGTGCATACATATATTGATATAAGACAAATATAACAAAAACATGTTTATGAGGATGTATTTATTTATTTACAGAGATTAATTTTACGATTTTTAGATTAATTATGAAATTTTACCTTTTTATGAAGTAAATGGAAAGTAAAAAAAAAAAAATTGCGTACACTGAAAAAAAAAATTCGGCCACTGGCATCTAGAAAAAATAGTTCCATTTCATCCTTATAAATTCTAGTCCCATTTGCTAGAGAGTTCTAGTTATCAATATTAAAATTCAAGGGCGTTTTCCTATATTTTCGTGGTCAAAGTTATTTAAAAATCTCTGCAAATAAATGCGAACACAAGAAGTGAGTTTTAGAAACTGTAATTCTAGTTTACGAAATAATTCTAGAAATCAAGTGAACATTTCTCGCAATTCAAACGATTCATAATATAATGTATCGTTTCATTACCTTAGAAAACTATAAACTAGAAATTGTCCGTCATTTCGTCTATTCAGTTTATTTGTTTATCTTATTCGCATAACTTGGAAATCTATATTTCTAGTTTAGGGATTTAGAAATTAATAACTATTCGTTCTAAATGAAGGCAGTATACTGTTTTTTTTCAGTGTAATTTGCATTTCTTCAATCGACAAAATTTTCCTTTTATTTACAATTGTTTGCAGTTATTTTACACGAATAAACTTCTATTTTCCTTATCGAAATGGATTAAAATATGGTACATAAAATTAAAGTACTGCTATTTTAATTTGAATTTTAATGTTTTAGTTTAATTTAATGTTATTGCATTAAATTTAAAGTAAAAATTTGTATAAATACCCCTCATAAATAACTTTTTCAAAGACTAATAATTAACATTTATCCAGTTCTGATTAACTAATGTAGACCCCAATTTAAGGATAGCACCGATTTAACGATTATTCTCAAGGAACTTTTCAAAATTTTTAAATTTAGGTTCGACAGTACTTAAAATTAATATACAGTGTGTCCACGTATAACCTGGCCGACCTTTATTTTCGCAACCGTTGGTCCTAGATGCATGCTTCCAATTACAAAAGTGGTCAAAATTAGGTGCAGAGTTAAGATAAAAAAAGTTTGAAGCGGAAAAACAATTTAGCAAAGAATTACAGAATCTAAATTTTTATACGGTCCCCCAGTCCTATAAGTTATATTTAGTAAAATTTTCCTGTTGCCCTGACAAGTAAGGCATATAAAGTCCCGTTATTCTATGATTAAAATTGACCGAGTAATAGCCATTTAAAGTTGGAGCATATTTTTTGCTGCAAATTAGGGGTCATTCACAAATTTAGTAGAAATATAATTTCGTCAGATATATTAAAGGAATGGTTGAGAGTAAAATTAGCATTGCAATATAAATTTGAAATCTTTAATCATTCTGACATATTACTGCAAAATATGCAATTTGTACTGAACATATAAGAGGATAAAAATAACAGAATTTTTGTTAAATAAAATGATGAAAAACAAAAGCCTCAATTCTTTACAAAAATGATACATATTTTAAAATGCTGTTAGATTACACCGTCTTTCAAATTTTGGGTTGTGCCATGTTCTTTAGCTTTTGAAAATTGATTCACATGTATTTTTTTAGCGCTGAATCCGAAAATGACCTTCGTTTTAAACCATCACGTCAGGATTTTTCTCAAATCGCAAATTTTAAAGTTAAAAAGCTCAAAGTTAAAACTGATCCCCCCTCCCCTCCCAACCTCATCGGACCTCTGAGCTGTTTAGCTGTAAGAAACACAGTATAAGCCACAAAATTTAATAAATTATTGAATTAAATAAAATTAAACTGCATAAAAAAGCCTTACACCTATTTTATAGTATCAGATTTTTGGCTATTTTTTAACCTTGAAATTTACGATTTGCAAAAAATCCTGACATGATGGTTAAAAGTGAAGGTAATTTTTTTATTTAGCGTTAAAAAATACATAAAATGTAATTATAAAAGTTAAAAAACACAACCATGGCAGGTTTATGTTAACTGATCTAAAACCATTTCTTAAACTTGTGGGTAATCTATCCGAATTTTTTTGTGTTATCCTGTAATATAAGTATGGATAAGATGGTAAGCGACGAAAATCATAATAATATTACATTGTAATCGGATTTAAGTCAGTATGTAAAATTTTAACTTCGGTCGGACATTTAAAGTCAGTTAAAGTTCAAGTACAAATTTTAAACTGGAAAGACGATCGTTGCAAGTCAAATAAAACCTTGTGAAAACAACTTAATTTTTGTTAAACGAAATCATAGCCTCAAATCATTACAAAATACAACATATTTTAAAATACAATTATTTTAACTAATCCGAAACTTAACTAATAAGGAAACTCAATCGTAATAGTTGTCCGAGTTCTATCAAACCACAGATACCTTAAAATAAGTTTAAGTACTTTATATACGACCCCTGAAAGCATGGTCGAAATCATCTGTTTTGATATGCAAATAAAGTGGTATAAGTCATGCATTTCAAAGTTTCATAACTCGGCCAATTTTAATGTAAAATGAATGGGACTTTTTCTGTCTTACTTGTTAGAGTCACAGTAAATTTTTACTAAATATCACTTATAGGACCGGGGGACCGTATAAAAATTTAAATTTCGTAATTTTTTAATAAATGTTTCTCTTGACCCAAATCGCTTAAAAATAATTCTTTACCTTATTTAAACCATTTTTGTAATTGGAAGTATGCTTCTAGGACCAACGATTGCGAAAATAAAGGTCGGTCAGGTTATACGTGGACACACTGTATACTTAATGTAATGAAACCTATACCTATATAAATGCTACTCATTGAAAGCATCTTTCAAAATTTAATAATTAACTTTTGCACAACTGTGATTTATCTGTTGCTATTTACGATTTAAGGATAGCACCGATTATTTGGTATGAACCGGTATTTGACATAAATGAATGTTTTTATACTGCCTTTGAAACAATACAAATGTTATGTCCCATGGGTTAAACTTAAGGAAAAGTCATATAAACTATGAACAAAAGATTTTTTAAAATTAAAAACAATATATACAGAGGCGGTCAAAAGTTTCCGGCCAGCATAAAATTGTTGGTTAATTTGTAAGTATATACTCATATGAAGCGGAATCTCAAAGTGATACTTATACATTTTACTGACATAATAGTTAGGAACTTATTTATGGAATAACAAATAAATATCAATAAATTTAATTGACAAAATTAATTGCAATGGAAAACTCAAGTTCTCAAAAGTTTCAGGCCATCTTGGAAAGCTTGGAAAAATTTGGTGTTGTAAATAGAATACAACAGTGATCAACAACATTTACAATTAGTATTTTGTCGTTATTTTGTTTAGCAATAAGTACTGCGGCACAGCGACGTGTCATCGATTAAATAAACGGTTGAAGATTGCCTGCGGCAAGTTTTTTCCACTCTTCTTGTAATTTTTGGGAAAATTCTGCTGAATTGGAATATTTATAATTCCGCACACATTTGTCAAGTTCGTTCCAAAGATTTTCAATTGGATTCAGATTGGGTGATTGAGATGGCCATTTCAAAAGCGGGATTTTTTTTTTGTGTGTGCCAAAGCCACTGCTTGACGATCTTGTTTGTATGCTTTGGGTCCTTATCATGCTGAAACAAATAGTTGCGACCACAATTTTTCCTCTAATAAGGCAGCAGATGACCATGCAAGATATCCTTATGCATTGCAACATTCAATTTGCCGCGGCTTTCAACTAACGGACCGACACCTTTTCCAGAAATGCTCCCCGCAGCATAACATGTCCTCCGCCATGCTTCATTGTAGGAATAACATATCTCGAATCATATCTTTTGTTTTTAGGACGACTGACGTAGTGCCTGGCATCATTCCAAAAGTGTTGAACTGTGATTCATCTGAAAATAATACTTTGTTCCGGTTTTCACGTGACCAGTGTTTGTGTTCTTTGGCAAACGTCAGTCGGGCCCTCTGATTTTTTTTTACTTATGAAAGGTTTTTTAACACTGACTGTTCCATAAAGTCCTACGTCACATAAGCGTCTTGACACGGTAGACCGACTTATTTTAGCAATATTTTCACTCCATAAATCACGAGCTGTTGCAGCGACATTGATATGCGGGTCATCAACTGCTCTTCTCCTGATAATTTTGTCCGCACGAATAGTCGTTAAGCGCGGTCTCCGGACCGTGGTAAGCCCTGTAGGCCATAGCCATCTTTATATTTTTTTAAATATTGTTCACAGTAGATTTTCCGATCGATAACTTTTCCACAATCTCACGAGGGGATTGGTCCTTTAGCGACAAACAAATCACTCATTTACGAACGATAATTGTTGAACTTTATATTTTTGAATTTCAACTACGTTATTCAAGTTGATTAGTTAATAAACACGGCTAAAAAGACACTTTACCGATAGCAAAAACTAACGAATGACGAATGGCCGGAAACTTTTGCACACACGAATTTCGAATTCCTCTCCTTTGCATCAAGTGTCTCCAGTATCCAATTAAAATGCTGACGTGGTCAGAGGTCATTTGCATATTCCTAAATTTTGGAGCGATTGCGCTTCTTCTTCGCTGGAACGTTCTGGCAAACAAATAATAAAAACTAACCGGCTTGAAACTTTTGACCGCCACTGTATATGGGACATTCTTACAACCTTTTAACTATTCAGGAATCAAAATCTGGTGAAATTAAACTAACTAAAATAATATTTTAATCGTACGGACGTATGCCTTAATGATTCAAAATAAAGAGAAAATGGTTTGCAGCGAAAAATGTTTCATTTAACTGTGGTTTAAGTTAAACTTGTGAGTTTAAATTTCCTTACCATTTTACAGCTATAACTTTTTATTTTCTTCTAAATTTTTACTTATAATGAATTTGCATAGTACCCACAGAATATTCAAATAAGAAATAATAAGAATGCAGTATTTTTAGTACAAAATTTTGGTATAACATTGTCTTAAAGGGGTGTTAAAGAAGGGAGGGCAAGGGAAAAAAAAGGGGGACGGTACGGGAAAAAAGGGACGGTAAGGGAAAAAAATGGATATTAAGGATAGGACGGTAAGGAAAATTACACCTATTTTTAGGCAAATCATGTTAAGACTAAGTGATAGCCACAATGTTCATTAATTTTTAGAAACAATTATTTACATTGGATTAAATAAAGAAAAAATAATAATAATTTACCTCGGAAAGTGCAGGAATAAATCATGGGGACGATAAGACTACCAAAAAAGCCACGATGCTTGAAATTGATATTTAAATGCTGATTTAAATTCTGCAGTATATTTCCTTTGAAAAAATTTTAGCCATTCTTTCTCTAGCATACTTCTGCATGAGAAAAAAGTAGAAGAAATTTCTGTGGCTGCATCTGAAGTGATTTTCTGTATAAGTTTATCAAGAGGGACGTTAAGGAATCTAAAACACAGGGACAGAGCACAAAAAATAATAACAACCCTAAAAATGTGTGCAGGGTAATTTTTTACTACATATTTAAATAAAACAATAGTCCCAGTTTCGGAAAAATTTTTACATCGAATTACTTTTATTGAAACAATTTTATACAGGCAGTCCCAAACTTAAAAATCAGCATCAGGGACACGGGACGGTAGGGTAAGGTGCCCTATTATCGTCCCCCAGTCACTTTTAGGCCCTTCGAAGTTGTAATTTTCAGTGAAAATCTACCAAATTTGGATTTTACATAGACTAACTACCCACGCACATAGAAACGTAGGTAAATATCGTACCAAAATATTTTAACAATGCGAAAAATTGTTTTTTCAAAAGTATCTACACTGTAAAAAAAAAAAAAAAAAAAAAAAAAAAAAAAAAAAAAAAAAAAAAAAAAACGGACTAAAATACGGAAATACTACTGGCAATCTAGACGCCAGTACTATTTCTGTTTTCTTACAGGAATTTTTACCCATAAATTACAGAAAATTTTCCGTTTTTCTGATTAAAATTCGACCGACAAATTCAGCGGGTCATAGTAGGCATCAAGTGGATGAAAAAATGCCATAGAACATGGGATCGCAAACCACTTATTGAGTCCACCAATTTCATCCTAACTGAACTTGGGTTGACCGTAATAATTTTGAGAAAAATAAAAACATCTGAATGAAAATTAAACGAGATGTACCTTGTTTTGTGTGAAATGTTATAACATCGCGAAAAGATCTGGAAAAACAAGTTGTTCAAGCAATCGATGATACCGTGTGAACTGATAATCACAGTCTAAAATGTGGGCCGTCCAGTGCCTAGTGCTGGCGTGTATAATGCAAACTTCTACCACTTTTGTTTGGTGTTATCGCATTTACAACAAAGGTGAGAATGTCTGTTAAATGCTTTTTTTATAACATACTTCAGTTTTCTGAAAGTTATTACCGTCAACCCATATTGAGTTAGGATGAAACACCCTGTATTTTTGATTAAATACGTGGTCCCATTTTCTATGGTAATTTTTCATCCTCTTGATGCCTACTATAACCCCTTTGAATTTGACCGTCGAATTTTGGAACATCCTGTATATATATATAGTGTAAAGTGCCCATATTTCGTCCCCTCTCCTAATTTCGTCCCCCTTAATTTCTCCGCTTCTGTGAAAGTGGCGCCACTTATGACGCAAGGCCCAGAGGGCGGAAGGTAAAAGGTGTCATTGTTGAAAGTTTTGTTCGCCAAGAGGCATACATATATTAAAGACGGCGAATTTCCTATTTTTAGAAGACCTGAGTCCTTATTACGTCGTTTGTACAACTTTATTACTGTACTGTAAGTATTTATTTTTTATTCATTGCATGTATTTTACGTTGGTAAGATGCTGACAGTAGCATACGGTGAGTTTTAGGACGCTCAGTTCTTCTTACGGGAACTGAATATCCGTAATATTGGGTAGTAGCGTGGTCCCAATTTCGTCCCCCTTGCGGTTCTTATTTTCGTTCCGGGGACGAAATTAGGAATGCTTTTTCATGACATTTTTCTTAATTTTTTCGTCATGTTTGGATGGCTAATGCGTAGTTGCCAATCTCCCGATTTTTTGGATACCAGTTAAATCTTATAAAAATGTTTTCTTTATTTAATTTCATTAAAACTGCGATTGTTCAAAGCAAGTATTTCTGCATAAAAATATTGGTATGAAAAAAATCGGGAGGTTGGAAACTATTCTAATATTTCGTTATGCTATTCTTCCACTGATAATTAGTGCATTTCTTTGTGCCTTACTTTAATGTAAATTAAATGGCTTACTCATTTAGAAATAAATCTTGATTTAGTTATAAGTTACGCCTCGGTGTATTGGATTTTTTGGGGGGGGCGAAATTGTGACCATTTTTTTCTTTTGCATTTTTTAGATACTTTTGAAAAACAATTTTTCGCATTGTTAAAATTTTTTTGTACGATATTTACCTACGTTTCTATGTGCGTGGGTAGTTAGTCTATGCAAAATCCAAATTTGGTAGATTTTCATTGTAAATTACAACTTTGAAGGGCCTAAAATTGACTGGGGGACGATAATAGGGTACCTTATCCTACAATACAGGGTGTCCGCTCTCAACGATGCCCACTGGCTTATTCCTGAACCGTTAGTCATAGACATATACCGGGTGTCCCAAAAAGGACTGACTGATTTTAAAATTCAATAACTTGCAAACGGTGACAGATATTAAAAAAATTCTTGCAGGAGGGTTATGCATAAGGTCAAAAGTTTTATTACAGTGATTTTCAATTTTAGTTCGCTTTACAAACAATAGATGGCGCTGTAAGCAATAGTCGCTAAATACACGCTCGATTTTTGGTACTTCGGGGCCCGGATAATACATTTCCATCTCCTTTTTCTGCATGGAACAAGATAAAGGACCAAAAATCGAGCCTGTATTTAGCGACTATTGCTTACAGCGCCATCTATTGTTTGTAAATCGAACTAAAATTGAAAATCACTGTAATAAAACTTTTGACCTTATGCATAACCCTCCTGCAAGAATTTTTTTAATATCTGTCACCGTTTGCAAGTTATTGAATTTTAAAATCAGTCAGTCCTTTTTGGGACACCCGGTAGGTACAATTACAAAAGTGGATCAAATGAGATAAAAAGTATTTTTCAAACGATCTGGATCAATACAAACATTTATTAAAAAATTACAAATTTTAAAATTTTGTACCGTCCCCCGGTTCTATAAGTGATATTTAGTAAAAATTCTCTAATACATTATCAAATAAGACAATAAATGTCCCATTCATCTAATACTAAAATTGACCGAGTTATGAAACTTTCAATTTCATGACTTCATTCCAATTTTCTGCAACTGAACACAGGTGAGTTGGGTCAAGGTTCGAGGGATCGTACACAAAGTGTTTAAAGTATTAGAAGGATCTATTTCACGTGCACATTTCTACATTGCATTCGAAGGAGTTACTTCGAGCAAGTTTTAAGATAACTTTAATTTTTATTAAGTGTTAGATTAGATAATCTAATAGCATTTTAAAATATGTATCATTTTGTAAAGAATTGGGACTGTTGTTTTTCATCAATTCATTTAATAAAAATTCTATTACTTTTTAGCTTATATTTTTAAAACAGGTTGAATATTTTTCTTTAATATGTCGGAATGAAAATAGATTTCAAATTTATATTGTAATATTAATTTTACTCTTAGCTGTTATTATTATTTTTAATATCTGAGGATTATTTATATTTCTAATAAATTTGTGAATGACCCCTGTTTCGCAGCCAAAAAGATGCTTCAACTTTAAACAGCTATTACTCAGCTTTAATCGTAGAAGAACGTGACTATTTTTTTGTCTTACTTCTTAGTGTAATAGGATATTTTTACTGAATATCACATGGAACCGAGGGACTGTATACAAATTTGAATTTCGTAATTTTTAATAAATGTTTTTCTTGACCATATCGCTTAATTTTTTTTTTTTTTTTTTTTTTTTTTTTACCTCATTTAAAACATTTTTGTAATATGAACTATATGTTTATGACTAACGGTTTAGGAATTGACCATTGGACATCGTTGAAAGTGGACACCCTGTATATTAAATTTGATGAAATGTAAAACTATATAAATGCCACTCACAAATCAACGATTAATAATCAACTTTTATGCAGTTGTGATTTATCTAATGTAGTCCCGATTTAAGGATAACGACGTTTTAACGATTATTCTCAAAGAGGTTCTTGAAATTTTTAAACTGAAGTTCTACTATACATCCCTGCCTCTAAAATATCGTTTATAAAGAGTTCAGAAGATTTAATTTATCTAATGCATCAGGAGATTCCATCGGCCAAAGAACAGGGAAGTATGGGAGGAAAATCGTTTTTCTCAATAATGGACGTTTTAAACCCGATATCTCTATATAAAACTTTTCTGCAGAGATTCATAAAACTCGTATTAAAAGAAGCATGGTCACTTTAAATACGGACTTTCTAAAGGCCTTTTCGTGATTGGAAGTGGTCACTCAAGGATTATAATGGAACTTTTGGAGAAATAACCAAGCTTTACAATTTACGTAATTAAGACATTGAACGATCAATTAGATATTTAAATTCAAGCATTAAAATATTTAAGTATGTTTAGTATAGTTATTGCATTTGTCTAGAGAGAAATCTTGTGAGAAATTAAATACACAAATGAGAAAAGTTTTCTGGCGTCTTGTTAATGGGAATCTATTCAATACTTTCAAACATCAAATAAATAGATTAGGAATAATTTTTTGGCGTTTTCTAATTTTTCAAGTCCAATAGCATAGTAGTCTGCGCGCCTGTCTGCCATACTACAGGTCGAGAGTTAGACTTCCAGCTAGCTCAACATTTCATCCATACGGGGTCGATAAAGTAAGTACCAAGCTAGCTTGGGAACTAAACATGGTGGGTCACCCGTTAGGCTGACTACCTGACGTTGATATACATTCTTTGTAAAAAGTTCCCGGAAATGTTAAATAAAACACAACTAAATAAATTTATTCACAGAATTTATTTTCTTGCCTTCAGAGTAGGCCCTATAGAGTGTTTGATCCAATCAATCCTCCATACATTTTTAGTAGGCTGACTTAGGTATAGCTTCCAGCTGCATCCACGAATTTTCTTGTGTGGCCTCAATTGACTCAAAACGGTTTCCTTGAAGTGGAAATTTTAGCTTCGGGATCATGAAAAGTCGCACGGGGCCATATCAGCTGAGTACTATGCTCGGTCGATGATATCTGCTGCGTTTTTGACCAAAAACTCTTGCACAACTATAACTTTGTGGATGGTGCATTATCTTAGTGAAAAATCCATACGAATTTCGGTGATTTTTAAGATGTTCGGCACCATAAATTTCATTTGAAGCACAAAATCTTTTTTCAACTATTTTTTCCGCTGTCAAAAATTGAATAGCACCCAAAAGTAATGACTCAAAAAAAACAGCTACTGACAACACACTAAGTCACAAACGACACACGAAATCCGTTTTATAACTCCCCACCAGTGGCTGAGAGGTTCTGCTCTCGAATCTGGTAGACGGGAAGTGCTGGGTTCGATCCCAATCGCGCCCGTCGGCCTAATCGTTCGGAGTTTTCGTGGTTTTCTTCGAACCTTGGTTTTCCAAGCGTTAATACGGGTTAGGTTCCCTTAGAAAGACACCCACGAAGGGCACTCCCCCCTGGGCCCATATCCCTCGTGCAGATAATTGGCCGTCATAAATACAACCAACCAACCAACCGTTTTATAACTCAGTACAGATATACCCGCCTACAGAAAAAAAAATTATCATGATATCTTTAACGGACGACTTTTAATTGATAAATTCCGGGTACTTTTTACACGCAAAGTAAGCTGTATAGCACCCAGGAGTCCAGAATCGAGAAAACTGAGTTGGGCACAGTAGGACCTAATCCTTAATGGATCATAAACGACAGGGTTAGTTTTTTCCATTTTTTAACTACATTGAAAAGATTAATCGCTTTCCATATGCTGTATAGAACCTGGAGGTCCAGAGTAAAAAAAAACAAGGGTTGGGCACTGTAGGCTTCGATCCTTAATGGATCATAAAGCCACACGTTTTGTTTTTCTTTTTTTTTTATTATTATTCTTAATTTGCTCATTTATTCATATTGAGAAGATTAACCACTCTCCATATTGGGAAATTATTTTCTTCTTTTATTTATAGAAAAAAACCTTTTTATTACTTAATACCACCCGTAAGGCATGGTGACGTCACGTCGACGTCGTTGTGAAGTCACGCTGTGACATTGTGACCGTCGATGTGAAGTCATTGTGACTAGAATGTGAAGTCGTTATGGCCGTTTTAGAGGTCTTTTGTGACGTCACATTGTGACGACTTTGTGAAGAGTGTGTCATTTGTGACTATTTTGGTATTAACTTTGTGACGAATGTGACAACGCTTTAATATCACATTGAGATCAATTTGTGAAATATGTGTCATTTGTGACGAAATTGTCTTTAACACTGTGATGATTCTGTGACGACAGCGACACTGCTTTGAAGTCACATTGTGACAATTTTGTGAAAATTGTGTGATTTGTGACGATTTTGTCAGAAAAAAATTAAATAATAAAAAAATAAACAAAAAAACATAAAAAAAACAAAAAAAACAATTAAAAAACAATTTAAAAAAACAATTTTTAAGCACTCCAGTATTAACTGTTGCTATCAATTCTGAACCTAGATAAAGTGTGAAGGTTTAGAATAGTCAGGAACATCCCTTAAACTGTCTGCCCATTTATCCGAACTTTTGCTTATCCGAACTAGGGTCGGTCGCGACTTGTTCGGATAATCGGCGCTCTACTGTATATATTGTATTAGAAATACAAATAATCATATTTATTTTTATATGATACAATAAAACAAAATAATGAACACATTATCAAATGGTTAACTACTTTTTAATGTAAATAAAGTATAAAAATTGAGACCATAAACACAAAATAGAGCCACACATAGGTTCATTATTATTATTAATATTTTATTTACAAGATTATGGTAATTATAAATAAGAAATCCATTTTAATCACGCTGTTTATAAAGAGTGTATAATATCGATACTTTGAAATTTTGTGACGAATATGTGACTCTAGTGGCAATGTTATGAAGTCACACTATGGCATACTTGTACAATTGTAAGCACGTATGCATGTCACACATAGTCATAATTATACATGCTGTAAAATCATTTACATCTATAACGTTAATATACTTCGGCGATACATCGCAATTAAAACATGGGGGCCGCTATAACAAGGGTATACCAAAAGAATTTTATTGAATCAAAATGCAATGCCCCGCAGACTTCAATTTTTGTTGCACCTTTCTTTCCTATTGCAATAAATGAGAATATTGAAGACAACTGAATGATCGATCTATCACATTTTTTTTCAAAATTAGCTATTTGTTAAAAGCATTAAAATTACCAAAGAAACAATTTGTTTAAATTTTCAAATCTTTATCAAAATAAAATTTGTGTTAAAAATATAATATCTTATAATATAATATATACAGTACATTTATATTCTTTAAACTATAGAAAATACTGAATGAAATTAATTTATTTCATTTAATACGCATTACAAACTCGAAGTCACTGGTGAAGTTGAATTTTTTCGATTACACAACATTTATAATTAAAAAAAAAAAATGAAAGATAAAAAGAAATGCCGATATTAAGTAATTAAATTTTATATGTTTTATGATATTGATTACCATAAAATATATATATATGATTGTAATTCAAACAAGTTGGGGCAGAGAAAATAGGATACTTCTTTGTTATAGAGGCCCCTATAAATTTGATTATGTAAAAATTGCAGTAACGACATTACTAAGATCATTGTGAAGTTTATGCATGCGTTATATACATATATATATACACTCGAAACGCTCATCATGTACCATATAGTCATTATATACAATTGTTTACGTCCTTTATGCCACATACATGCATTACAAAATTTCCGAAGTACATTTTAGCAATAACCATTTGAAACTACTCAAATGAAAAATACATCTTTGGTATAGAAAATTAACTGAGTATCACCAGTATCATTATGTTGAGAATTCTAAGAACAATTTCGGCAATAATAGCCATGTTGGAAGATAGCAGCAATAAATAAAATCGTATTTTTAAGCTCACTGTAAAAATAAGTAAAACATTTTGGTATGCATAGAACGGTGATACAAAGGGTTAATTTATTTTACATCAGGGTTTGCTTGAAGTAAAATACATATATAAAACAACTTTTTGATTATTAAAAAATAACTTTAATAATTGATTGCCAAAATTACATTTTTATTTATGAAATTATATATTATAAAAATAACTCTTACTATCTATGATTTTGTAAAACAATAATACCTTATTTTTTATAAAACACAGCACCGCAGCTACTCTATTTTGCGTCTAATGTGAAAGTTTTTATGTTTTGCCAAAGATCTATCTGGCTGGATATATGTTGCCATGACCAATATAACTGTGATATTATCATAAATAGTACAAAGAGATTAGAATCTGCTACGAAATTTTTAGAATAAAGCCTGGTGAAAGTTTTATAAATACAGTAGAACGCCGATTATCGGAACTCCAATTAACCGAACTTCCAATTATCCGAACAGCGTATTTCTCTCAAAGAATTCTTTTTAACCGAATTTCCAATTATCCAAATATTCCTCTCTCTAAAAAAGAAAAAAAAACACATAACTTCCAATTTATTTTTTGCTTAAATTATAATCTCTGAAGTTTAGAAAATGATAAAAAGAGAAAAAAAAATTAAATAATAAAAAAGTAAACAAAAAAGAAAAAACAATAATTTTTTTTTTTTAAGCACTCCAGTACTAACTGCTGCTGTCAGTCTTAAACCTAGATAAAGTGTGAAGGTTTTAGAACAGTCAGGAACATCCCTTAAACTGTCTGCATATTTATTCAAACTAAGGTCGGTCGCGACTCGTTCGGATAATCGGCGCTCTACTGTATATATTGTATTAGAAATACAAATAATCATATTTATTTTTATATGACACAATAAAACAAAATAATGAACACAGTATCAAATGGTTAACTACTTTTTAATGTAAATAAAGTATAAAAATTGAGACCATAAACACAAAATAGAGCCACACATAGGTTAATTATTATTATTAATATTTTATTTACAAGATTATGGTAATTATAAATAAGAAATCCATTTTAATCACGCTGTTTATAAAGAGTGTATAATATGGATATTTTGAAATTTATCTCGATAAAATCATTCAGGAAATAAAATGATAAAATTATCCAGAAAAAAATGTAAATAATAAAAGATGGTTATTACATTTTAGATTCATACCGTTCAAGTATTTGCGTTATTTTTAAAGTAAAATCATATTTTAACTCTTACTGATTGCGTAACTTCTATATTTTCATTTGCCAACAGACTTCTAATTCACTTTGAAAACATTTCAATAAGAATATTTAACAACTGAAAAGCTTTCACCCGCTATGACTATTTCTTTATAGGTTTTAAAACATTTCTCAGGTTGAATAATACATTAAATAATCATTTTTTTTTAACATTACATATCTACGATCTCTTTTAATAGTATACGTTTCCGTTGTGTCTTATTTTTTAATAAATTCCTCTTCTGAGCAGACGCAATTTTTGAAAATAAAAACGTGCAATGCAAATTGTTTAAGACCATCACTTAATACAAAATTAAAAATTATGTTTGCCAATAATTTTATTCTATAAAAAGCCTTTTTTTAAAATAATTTAAATATCTTTAAATGTTTATTAATTATATTAATGATTGATTATAATACTTGTCCATCTACTTCCATATTTATGACACCATGTGGTTTTAACCAAATATTTAAATAAGAAAATAAACCAGATTAAAATGCAATTTAAATCACTAATTTTAATAATCTGATCAAAGCTGTTGAAAAGGAAGTTAGATATTTTAACAAAATAAAAAATAAATGTAATGAAATATTTGTATTCTATAACATGTTTATTAGAAGATAACTAAAATCATTGTAATTAAAAAATAAAAGCAAACAGGGAAAATAATATTTTAGATATTTCAACAAAATAAAAAATAAATGTAATGAAATATTTATGTTCTACAGCATGTTTATGAGAAGCTAACTAAAATTGTTCTAATTAAAAAAATGCAAACAGGGAAAATAATATTTTTACATACCTAATTTCATTGACGTTGTACGTGATACTTTGATTTTGAGGAACCAATTAAATCCGATAATAAGTACCAAAGCAATGACTTGAATCATCTTCAACAAGTCAAAGCTACCATAATTTTCTCGGGTTTATATTTTATTAGCTGAACTAACTTGGATCCTGAGAACGTTCTTGTTTCAGTTTTTAAATCCGTGTCAACACGTCTATGCTGTCCAGTGTCCATAAAACTTCCCGCGTGTATTCTAAAAAGCTTCACTGTTACTTTTATCCGTTATTCTGTGGTCGAGTCGTAAGAACTTAAATAGTGCAGACGATTTTTAAGTTTCGAAGTTCAAAGCAGAAGTTTTTCGGTTTTATTTGTTTTTCTATACAACAGATTCGGAAGGAAATTAAATGTGTAATAATTTTATCAAGTTGTCTCTAATTCAATTTCTTGTTTGAAAATTTTTTATTGTATTTCACCTTTTATTTTTATCAGTTTTATTGAATTGTAAAGTTTCATTTATGTAAATTATAATAATAATATTATCCATAATTAGAGTTTACTAGATAAAACATTGCTTAAATTTTCAAAATGTGTACAAATTAAATCAATGGTAATAATGAAGACCCCCTCCTTTTTTTTTTTAAGTAAAATTTGTATCACAGGTAATATATACAAAACATCTTCTTAAAAAATATAACAAGATTATCGAGAAGAGATAAGTTTTTCTTTGTCAATCTGTCATTCTCTTAATATTAATTTTCTGTAGAATAAAACATCTTGTAAAATAGTTTTTAAAGATATATTTTGAAAACAAAAAATGAAACATGAATAATTAATTATGTCATGGGCTTTGCATAAATTTTGTACATTTATTTTACATTCGGGAAATGTCAATTTTATTTTAAACGTCTGAAAGAAGTAGAATAAACAACAACAACAAAAAAAAATAGTTATTTAAAATAGTGAAACACTAAGAGGAAAAAATATGACTTGAATGCAAATTATAAAGCAAGAAATGTATATATGACTAAACTTTGAAGACGCTTTCTGCGTGCTCATTAAAAGCTGCAGACTTAACTGTAATAAAAAGTTTTTAGTTTGAAACCACAGAAATGTTTCGACTACTCTTTGAGAAACTTCTAGTATAACAGATGATCATTTACAAAATTCTTTATAAAAGATAAGTCAAGGTATGTTTATCTGAAACATTTTTTTAATAATATGAAATTCGCATAATTAGGAAATCTTTTTGTGTCGCTGATGAATTAATTACTTTTTATGTTATAATGAAAATAAAAAGTTTTGGTTAGAGGCACAGAGGCAACTTGGACCACGGTTTAAAAAAATTTTAGATCCGGCAGAAAAATATTTTTTACAGTAAATAACATGTTTTTAATAATTTTTGTAATTTTTTAAAGTTTTCTAAGAAGTTCACATCTCAGTCACAATATGATATCACTGAGTGGTGGCATTTTGGTCACAGATGTGCCGTGACCACAGTGACTTACAGTGATGTCACAACGACGTCACTGTGACCACGCATGCTATGAGGGCTCTTTGACTTAAAGCTGTTCTCAATTTCAAATTGGATACTTTCTGACGCATTCATTTTCAATCGTAAACAAATAAAAGTGGCAAATTCAGAAACTTTGAAATCGAATAACAATTTCAATTTTTCGATAAATACAAACGATCTTTCAGAAAATACTGTCGAAGTTGGTGGCTTGAGTCAAATTCCCAAGAATTGCCCGCGAAAGATCGTCACGAAAAAGTACTTGTTTGTAATTCAAGGTGCTATATATTTATGGATAAAAAAAAAATTATGTTTAATTTTAAACAAATTCAATAATTATGTATCCCACTTTCTTGTTTTTACTTTCTAAAATAAGTCTGTGAATGTGTCAGAAGAGTTAGTCTTCTTGAGTGTTGCCACCTTAACATACACCAAGTGTGAAATACAGGGTGTCCGAAAATTCCTGGACACATTTTAAAATTCAATAATATCAAGTAATTGTCGTACTTGAGAGCGGTTTGGACTAAAATGCTTCTCAGGATGAAAAGTTTTCTTAAATGGAATGAAAATAATTTGTACCAAATTTAGATCATAGATGGCGCCACTTGTCCGCATGTGTGCTTTCAAACATGTTTTTTTTTTTTCAAATTAATTTTGACGCTGTGACACAGACATGTTGACTTTCAGCGCTGAGAGTCATCATATCTGTGTGACAGCGTTTATTATCAATCGCTGATTATTTAGTTAATATGAAAATCTTAAAAAAAGAGCACACGTACGGAAAAGTGGCGCCATCTATGATCGAAATTTGGAACAAATTATTTCCATTCGCTTAAAGAAAACTTTTCTTCCTGAGAAGCATTTTAGTCCAAACCGCTCTCCTGCACGATAATTGCTTGATTTTATATTGAATTTTAAAATGTGTTCAGGAATTTTCTGACACCCTGTATTTATTTTTATCATTAAACCCTATCGCAGTCTTTATTATTACTTGAGTACTACTCGTAAGTACTACTAAGTACTATATTTATATTACATTTTTACCATTCCTTAAAATCAAATCTCATTTTAGGTTTAAAAATTGGAATGGGAAATTTTAAAACATAGGGGTCATTCCACGTAAAATGAGCAATTTTTTTTTTTAAGTCGTGGCTATATAGTAACCGCTTTTAATAAAATTTGATACACAGGTTGAATTCAAACTCAAATAGAGCTGCGCAAAATATCTTGAAAAAAAATAAATTATTTTAGTAGTTTTGGACGTTTAAAATATTGTGATATAGAATGACATGTGTGCAATCGTCCAAAGTTGCAAGTTTGAAGTTCTGTATCTTGAAAACTATTTAAATTAAATGATTTTTTTTTTAAATATTGTAACCTCTCAAAAATTATCTTCACATATATATTGAGTAATAATAATTTGGTAGCACCACGATTAAACTTAAATTAGTTGTAAAAATTGAAAATTTGTGAATTTTGAGAAAGTTAGAAACGTTATAAAAATCAAAGGAATTAAAAAACATCTGTGAAATTGATGCCTGATGTAGTATTACATATGAAGATCGAATTCCCCCAAGTTTGAAAGTTGCCATTTATTTCCTTAATTTTCAAAAAAACTTAGAAAATTAATAAAAATTACAAAATCACAAGTTTTTCTCTTATGTATGTGCAAAAAAATAAATAAAGGAAAGGTCCGACATTTACAATATTGCACAGACATAAAGATCAACAAGTCCATGATATGCTCAAAAAAATTCGAGATTGCCTTTTGATTCCTAACTTAACAATAATATATTGAAAAAGGTAATATTTGTTACATTCCATGGGCTATACCTCTTTTATTTCGTGAGAGTTTCTTAAAATATTGCACGATTTCAAGGAGAAAAATTGGTGCTGTCATCAATTTTCTCTATCTGGATTTAGGATCAATACGTAATTATTTGATCAACTGAATCATTTTTCTACTCTAATTTAAAATATACTTGAGGCAAATATACACTGAAAGCAAGAATAAAAGTTTCTATTTTTAAAATATACACTTTTATCTATAATATCAAATAATTTAAAAGTTTTAATAGTTTTCCTTCATGTTCAAACAAGTGTTAGAAATAGTAATTTTTTCTTCAAAATTTTTCATTATTTGTTTTTTTCTCATGAAGAAATAAAAAGGCAAGAATGAAAGTTTCTAAATTCATAATATATATTTTTATCTATAACGTCAAAAAAATTTTAAACTTTAAGAGCACTCCTTATTGTTCAAACGAGTAATAGAAATATTCAATTTTTCCCTCAAAATTTTTCATTATTTATTTATTTTTTAATTGTAGAATAAAAAGACAATTACTAAATTACACCAATCTGTTACTTATTATTCATTCTTAATTGTAAATAATTTTTAATATAGTCTTTCCGTTCCTAAGGCCAATAATCAAAATTGAAATTTCAACCATGTACACAAAACCTCGATTTTGAATCAACTGTTAATGCAAGTTTTTATACTTAAATAAACAATCTTAAAATCCATTATTTTGCATTTACTCATCAATGAATATGATCTACTTATATGATGATTTTCATTAATATTTGTGACATGTCAGCCACAGCTGATTTGCTAATTTTGTATGGAATGACTTATAGAATAATTATTACTATTATATAATATTTATTATTTTCAACTATTAACCCATTCAGGGGTAAAATATTTCTGTTGCTAAAATATTGAAATAATTAAGTGACACTAGGTTTTACGAACAAACTTGTTTGAAAATAAGTTAAAGCTTTTTCGTCAAGGACATTGTAAATGCAATAAAAAAAAATCTGGTGCGAATGGTGCATTTGATAATTAAAATTAAACAGAACATGTAAAACCCTTCAAGGGGTTAAGAGGTTCATGAGTTTTACGTTGCCTTTAACTGGAAGATTTTTTACATTTATTTCAGGTATCCTAGTTTTCTTTAGATTTATTCGATTTAAACTCACTCTTCAGAAATTTTTCTTTACAAGCTGATTCCATTACATATTTCAATATTAACGAATAAAAATTTTATTTATGACACAAAAATTTTTCACCATTCATAAACTTTTTTTTTTTATATAAATGTTGCTTGGAATAATACAGACACAAAAACTAAATTTTAGTTTAAGTTTTGAGTTTTCATTAATATAAAACCATTAAGTATAAACCTGGATCTAAATTTTATGTGATGAGTTTAGAATGTATTTTTGAATGTGATATTTTCCATAATTTAATAATATATTCTACTATATGAAAATATTTTTTACATAATCTAGAATCTTTAAGGTATAGGCTTATAGCTAATGCATTTACATAAAATATTGAAAAATTGTAACTTACTGTCAATGCACTTCCAATTGAGCTATCTGGACGACGTCCCAGTTTACATAATATTCACTTTGAATATTGTATTAGCTGGAATGTCTTCCAGATAGCTCAATTGGAAAGCAAAGGCAATTAAAGCTGAAGGTTCTGGTGTTTGAGTCTCAGCCAAGACACATTTTCAGTCAGAAGGAAAAAATTATTACTCTTATAAATCATTTACCAATTAGTTGATTGTGTTAAAAATGACTAAAGAATACGAACTTTTACTATAATTTTCATGCTATATTTAAGGCAATACAAACAAACTGGCTACTTTCTGACACATTTTTTAATTCATTTTTCTTCGCAAACTTATCGATTTGGCAGGTGCCCTTATGAAGAAGGTATGTAATCGAAATGTAATTTTTTTTTCATTTTTCGGTAAATGCCAAAGATTCATCAGAAAATGCTTTTAAAGTTGGCCTTTTGAACCGAATTCCTAGATGCAACAGCTCAGAAAAGGAAAGAACTGCTGTTCTGGGACAACACTCGCATACAACTCATTTACCGGAAAATGAAAAACTTTTCGATTACAAATTATTTCAATAATCATACCTTCATGTATCATGCTTTGATGATTAAAAAGTGTCAGAAAGTTTCGCGTTGTTGAGAGGGAGAATATTATTATTATTATTTTTTGAGGACCACCACCGTAAAGTAATATTAAGGATTTTAACATTTACAATTTAAAATTAGAAATTCGCTTCCTTATACTTACAATTTGTTTCTTTTGAATACTAGCTATTGATTCCATCTCTTCAGACGTTTAAATCTCGCAAGTTAAAATCATCTGAAATCGATCGGATTTCTAATGTGTTTTCAATATTCCATTCATTAAATTGTATTTTGGTGTCGAATGACTGAGAAAAATGAAATGTTCTTGTTTTACTTTGAAACAGATCTACTTCAAAATATTGGCGTTATTCCAGATTTTCTGGTAAAACAGACCTGTTAAATTATTCCATTACATCTAAATAACAAATTCGGATAAAAACCGCAACAATGTTTTTGTTTTTTATTTTATTTTATTTTATTTTATTTTATTTTTTTAAATATTAGCTGACCCTTCCAGTGTTACGCAGGTCGGGATAATAGCCTCAAATATATATTAAAAAATGCGATGAATACAGAGATTTATCTTCAAAAAGTATTTCGTGTTGGAGGCCCGACTGCCTTCAACAGCGTGCACCCTCAAATTTGTATTATATTATATTTTAAAACAAAAACCTATCGACAGGAACCTAGAGTTGAAGACCTTACTGCCATCGGCAGTGTACACCCTCGAATATGTTTTTCTTTATATCCATAAATGAAATTCTATTCAAAAGAACTTTGAGATGGGGGACACTCTGCCTTCGGCAGCATTCACTCTGTTTTGTTTTAAAAACAAATGATGTTTTTAAAAACAAACCACGAATTTGTATGACTTTATATTTATGATACGAAAATATTTCTAAACAAACTAAGGGCATCCGGTTATAGTAATTGCCGATATAATTTCTGATATTTTAGATATATTAAACTTTAAATTCCAACCAAAAGTTTGTAAGAAAATCTGAATAGTAAAAAACGCGCAACCACCCTTCAGTCTTTTAAAATGCGAAATGAAATCTACTACAACTAATCTGAAAGCACGATTTTCTTAAAACCCGCAATGATGTTTGGGAAGACAATGGAAAAAAAAAAGTCTCTGCCGATTTCATGAAACGACTTTCAGAAAATATTTGTTCTGGAATTGTAAATATTATTTATCATATTTTAAACAAAGATATCGTTAGAACCAGAATGGTACCACGAATAAGTGCGTCTGTTTTTTTCTTTTGTACTCTGGAAACGTGATGCCATTTTAAAACTGCAGAAAAATTAGAAACGATGGGAGCGAAAACGATATAGACCTCCACGAAATATATAATAATAAGTAAAATTGATTTTTTTTTTGTTTGTTTCACCGTATGACAGATTTACAGAAATTTAAAAAATGTAGCACAGATTCAACCCAACTTTCTTTTGCGTTTATAGCGGTCCCCGACGGGAAAGAAAGGGCAACTAAATTTAAATGAAATTCATTTTTGCTTTTTTTAATGAATCATCATAATGAGCTTAAATATATTTATATTTTTTTCTTAATGCATCACTGTATGGCATCCTTAAGATGATAAAAATAGGTAGAACATGTTCAGCACTATTTTCTTCTGTGTTTATAGCACCTATAGTTATATATATAGTTATCATAGTTTATAGTTGTATATATATATATATATATATATGTATAACCATTATATATTACAAATCGTCATCGATTTCCAATTACTAATATTAAATTGATAAATTATCTAATATTCATAACACTGACATTATACAGAATAAAGATGGAGCCTGTAACTAGTAATACAGAATCATGCTAAATTCCACTAATTCACTAGCATATTGAGGGCGATAAATCTATATAAAACATATGAAAAAACCACCAAATTTTGATACAAACCTATTAAAGACAAAAGATACAATATCCAGCTAAATAATGTTGAACCAGAAAAGCCGTATCATAAACATACAATAGATCAAATGGATGAATGATGCCGGAAGCTTATAAAGTATTTCACTTTTTCAAGGGTACATAAAATACATTTATAATCAAAAAACATAGTCGATTTCTGTAACGGAATTCAGCAATAAGCAAAAATTGAATTCCGTTATGTACCCTATCGACTAATCACCAGAAATTATAAAACCACCATGTAAAATAAATTGAATTAAAAAATATATATATTAATCAATGTGATATCCGCAACAATGAAAAAGTTTAAAAAAATGAAACAAATTAAATCATAGACATACCCAGCGAGAGAACAGCCAAGAGATATTGACCATGACAAAAACATTTAACAGAATTTGGCATAGCATAAAAATCCCGCCCAAATAACTTGCACAGTTAAAAGCATATCCCACGGTTGCCGCAGTAAATATTCACAAGCATAAAATATAACAATTATAATTAACATATAGTCCATATAATAATAATTATTAAATGCTATTATAATGATCGTGGAATAAATTAATACTAAAAGTACAAAAACAAGAAATTGTTTAAAATTAAACAATAATTAAGAGACAATAACTAATATAAGAGTAATTTAAGAGTCCATGGAAACCTTATAATATTAGAACAAAATAAATAATTATTTAATGCTGCCATCTAGCGGAACTACATGAAATTAAATTTAACATAGTCAATATGATTAAGTCCAGGACTAAAATCAGAAGTAATAATGTTTAGTAGTGCTGCCATCTATTGCAGAATACCGAATATAACAATAGAAAAAATGCATTTTTTTTAAATTGCTAATATTTTAACCTATAATATCACTGAGACGGCACAAATATATCATTCTAAAACAGCCCATCAGAATATTGATAATAATCAATTAACATTTTAATATAATGTGCTATAATTGGCTATAATTATTTTTATTTTTAATATTTACATTTAAAATTAAGCAAATTAATAATAATTTCGAATAAGTAACTTTATTAACAATATAAAAGTTTCTTTATATTAATCAGTTAATCAAATTAATGTATCATTACTGATTTGGGAGGGGGGGGGGGGTAATATACCAACAGAATACAACATTTCTACAAACTTATAAATACATATATCATAAATTGTGTAAGGGGCCGTTCAAGTATTACGTAAGCATATTTCTAGTCATTTTTACCCCTCCCTCCCCCTTGTAAGGAAAAATAAGCAAATACCAGACCCCCCCCCCCCTTGCTTACGTAAGATTTTATGACATTCTAACATCAACACTATTTGCCATAAAAAATTACAGTTAGCGATAAATTGCATTATTAATCCAGCAAATTTACATAAACAGACACATAGGGGTTGTGGTATTGAAGGAAAAAAAATCGGTTATATATATTGTTACTTATGGCATTAAGCAATTCATAGAATACAAAATAGTTTTTTTATATTATCATTTATAGCACTGAACAAAAAAAAAAAAAAAAAAAAAAAAAAAAAAAAACTTTAAGAAATACAACCGGCCCTAACTTATTTATGCACATAACTAAAAATTTTAACAAGAATCATAGGAATATTATGTGTTTGGCGTTTACATTTCTAGTCTGGTATCCAAGATCTTTGAATCCATGTTTCTAGATTGTCTATTATCAAGTTTTCAATGTAGTGGTGGGCTGGAATGATCGTCATTTTCAGTACTTGTTTACTCCATACCTTTTTTCTCAAGTTGTTCAACATCCGCAGAACGCTCATCTAAATCATGCTCTGTTGCTTTTTGTTGTTAAACTATAGCTGCTTCGTTGTCTAATGCTTACGTAAGAATTTTCGTGACCCCCCTCTCCCCCTTGTCAGCAAAAATAAGCAGACACTCAACCCTCCTCCCCCACTTACTGCTTACGTAATACTTAAACGACCCCTAAGCGTATATCACTACAAAGCAAAATATATTGAAATAAATCAATAATAGTAAATTAAATTGATGTAAATTAATTTAATTTATTGATTGTTATATAGTACACAGGACAGCAAGCTCACAAAGACCAAAATAAAACATAGAACCACGAATATTCAACGTACAAATCTTACAGGGTTTTTTTAATAATAAATTTATATATAATCAACATTTGCGTATAAATTATCCAGACAACTCCGCCCTCCTCCTTAATTTATCATCTACCCACCCAGCCATCCTATTTAAATTTTTTATACATGTTTTGCATTTTTAATTTTTTTTGTTTATTTTTAGTTTTTTGTAATTTTTTATATATATTTTTTGTATAAGCAAAATGTGAATAGTAACATACAAGAAATCATATACATATATGTATATATATATATATATATATATATATATATATATATATATATATATATATATATATATATATATATATATATGGACGCGAGTTTCAAAACTCGCCTTATCCGAAATTTAAAAATTCGTGTTTTTTCTATTGATTTCTTCTATTGGTTAACCTGCACCGAAAGAACACAACAATCTGTAAAAAAACTAGTTCTACCTTGTAATTCTGCCATTGTAAAATCTTGGTTTACAATGAATACCAATGGACGCAGTTAAACGTTTTTCGCGATTTCACAAAATTTGATTTTCTGGATAAGGCGAGTTTTGAAACTCACGTCCTCATATATATGCTATATATAGGGGAGACTAGGGAGGATTGACCATAGGGGAGTCTTAACCCACCCATCAGTTTTCATATTTAAAAGAATTTCAGAGTTTTATCAATAAGTGTCAACCAAAGCTACTGGAATGCTTAAACAACAGTCTTTTTTAAATACAGATTATCGAAACTGTGAGGCGTTTTCAACCTAAAAGTTGTGTTTTTTAGAAATATTTTGTAAGCATTATTCAGATAATATATATGGTAGAAATTTAAGCAAGTCGGTTTTAAATAATGCAAAAATATCAAGCTTTCATTCCAGGCATAAAGATTGTACAGTAAGTCAGACTTAACCCCTTCGGGACGAGCGTCTGTTACGCAATGTTTAATCTTTTATCACCGGTTTTTCAAAGCAGAAATTTTTGCCTAATTGAATCGGGAAAATGCTCGGATTAAATAAGGCAAAATTTTCAATAAAAATTTACTGGTGAGAATAATCACAGATTCTGAGCACCTTACGCGGCACGTATACCGGTCGCTCGTCCCCAAGGGGTTAACATAACAATGTTAGAAAAGGGCTATGTGGGGAGGCTTGACCCAGTCAATATGAGGGAGGGTTGACCAGATTCTCAAGACTCCCTAATTAGGTGGTTTTGGAAATGTTTTTATTATAAACTGACCATAATGAAAGGTTAATAGTTATATTTAATAATGAATGTAAATTTATTCTGTAAAAGTACAGTAAAATGGAGTGATGGAAAAGAAAATGTTTAAAACTGATTAAAGAAAGATGTAAAAAATTGCTATAATATCCACTGCAAGAAAAAATTTAATGAAAAATAAATGGGAAAGTTGATAGGAATTCTTTTACCAATTAAATTTTACTTGCAATAGATAAATAAAAACAGTGGAAAAGACTAGAAAGGATTAGAAAGTATGAAAGCAACTGTCTTAACCCTTTCAGGGGCAGTGGTATGTTTATGAAACATTTTAATTCCCAAACGCCACAATGGCACTAGAATTTTGCTAAAATCTTTTCCATTTAATATGCTTTAATGAGACAGATTTCCATTTAATAATTATTATTCCATTTAATAAGTAAGATTCGGCAACACATCTGACTGATTTTTTATTTAGGCATTCCGAAATCTCACCAGTAAATTTTAATACTTATTTTTGCTTCATAATATGACAGATATTCCATAAATAAAATTTCTTTTCAAAATTTTCTGGTCGGGTTAGTACTTTCCGGTAGATTAGCAATGGCGTCACATTCGTGTCAGTTGGCCTTGAGTATTTCGATGGCAGCGGTAGAGCTCCCTAGTATACATATGTTAAGATTAAACGCATAACTTGTATTAATTTTTTTTTTTTTTTTTTTTTTTTTTTTTTTTTTTTTTTTCAGAAAATGGGTCTTGTTCCGTGATCCGTAATTTTGAATACTAAGTATTAAAAATTAAACGATATGTTTTTTACATGTACGACTAGACTATAAATACAGTAAAATCCGCATTTAAGAACAATGTTTGTTGATCAAAATTTTTAAGTCATCTTCAAAAGCGTTCGAAAAGTTAGTTGAAGACACTGTTTTACTTATGGAAATCCATGAATCAACATAAGTTAATTAAAGGTCATAGAAAATAGCTCTTCCAATAGTAATTGGCAATAAAGCCTAATGCAACTGTTAGGTAGCTTTCATTACAAAAAGCTACCTATTGCAGCCGTTCGGAGGAAAGCGATTTCAAAAAATTTTGGTATATTTTCATCGATCATGACCCCCAGACCCCGAAACCACCCTCCGTTTAAAATTGATATATATATATATATATATATATATGTATATATATATATATATATATATATATATCAATATATATATATATATATATATATATATATATATATATATGACCTATGTCACACTGTAACTCTCGTATTTATAAGCCGATTTGGATGTAATTCGGTGTGTACATAGTACATACCAATGTCTCGACCGAGTTCGTTGGCCAGCTTCATCCGCCATTTTGTTTCAAAATGGCGGCCATTTAAAAATTTTAAAAAAATTTAAAATTTAAAATGTGGTACCAAAAAATTGAAAATGGAAAAATATTTTTTTCTTATGTATTTGACCTTTATACAAAGACTCCGTAGCAGTTTTTGTTTCGTCTATATCTTAAAAAATGGCTAAGTTATAGCATTTTGAATTTCTAGCGAAGCTGACATTTTGAAATGTCCTGAATTTTGTCACGCGATAAAAGGCGTATTTATGAACCGATTTGGATGTAACTTCGTTTATACATAGTACAGACCAATGTCTCGACCGAGTTCGTTGGCCAGCTTCATCCGCCATTTTATTTAAAAATGGCGGCCATTTAAAATTTTAAGAAAAATTTAAATTTGAAATGTGGTACCAAAAAATTGAAAATTGAAAAAATATTTTTTCTTACGTGTTTGACCTCGATAAAGAGATTCGGGAGCAGTTTTTGTTTCGTTTATATCTTAAAAAATGGCTGAGTTATAGCATTTTGAATTTCTAGCGTGGCTGACATTTTGAAACGCCCCGATTTTTGTCACGCGATAACAGGCGTATTTATGAACCGATTTGAATGTAACTTGGTCTGTACATAGTACATACCAATGTTTCGACCGCGTTTGTTGGCCAGCTTCATTCGCCATGTTGTTTCAAAAGGGTTGCCATTTAAAAAAAATGTAATTTAAAATTTAAAATGAGGTATTAAAAAATTGGAAAATGAAAAGGATTTTTTTTATGTGTTTGGCCTTGATACAAAGATTCTGGAGCAGTTTTTGTTTCTGAAAATTTGTTCTTTTGTTTATATCTTAAAAAGTGGTTGAATTATAACACTTTGAATTTCTATCATGGCTAACACTTTGAAACGATCTTGTATTTCTATCGCGATACCACACGTATTCGCCTATTTCGATGGAAGAAGGCATGTGGATAGTATACATCAATATCTCGACCAAGTTCGCTGGCCAGCTTCATCAGCCATCTTGTTTCAAAATGGCGGCCATTAAATTAAAAATATATATATTTAAAGTGAGGTGCAAAAAAATTAGAAATTGAAAAAGGTTTCTTTCTTAAGTATTTGACCTTGATATAAGGATTCAGGAGCATTTTTTGTTTGTCTTTATCTTAAAAAATGGCTCAGATATAGCAGTTTCAATTTCTAACGTGGGTGACATTTTGAAAAATCTGATTTTTTTCCTGCGACAGCACTCGTATGTATCAACCGATTCCGATGTGAGTGAGCATGTGCACAGCAATTACTAATGTCTCGAACAAGTTCACTGGTTAGCCTCATCCACCATGTTGTCTTAAAATGTCAGGCAGTTTAAGAAATCGCCGAATTTGGCAGCGAAATATAAGTTACTTTAAATAAAAGCAGTTTGGATAAAGCTGACTAATTTTGCGAAATTCTCATTCATAATGATTTAGTATTGATAAAAATTAGTATTGAATCTCCTACATTCGGTTTCCACTTAATTGAGCTTCGTGTGTTTGAATAATATAAGTTGGCTTTTTTAAAATAAGAAATATGAAAGCTACCTCTTCCTCCCGGCACTGGCCGGAAGGACTTTTGTCTTTTCTATTATCCTGTACAAGAACTATGAATGTTCACCCCATATTTCGATACCACAATAAGCCTTATTAACATGATAAAATTCCGAACAGTTTCAAATAACATAATGACATTAAAATTCATTTTAACTAGTTACCGCCTATAGACGGTACACTGTAAGAAAAAAAAAAAAAAAAAAGGACTAAAATACGGAAATACTACTGGCAACCTAGACGCCAGTACTATTTCCGTATTTTAACGGAACTTTTTCCCGGTGAATTACAGAAAAATTTCCGTTAAAAAAAAACGGAAATTTTTCTGCAATGTACCGGGAAAAAGTTCCGTTAAAATACGGAAATAGTACTGGCGTCTAGATTTCCAGTAGTATTTGCGTATTTTATTCCGTTTTTTTTTTTTTTTTTTTTTTTTTTTTTTTTTCAGTGTAGTGTAATAGAATTATTTTGTGCGGCTCTGTGCAATAACTGTAAATGCTTTATACACACCCTGTACAAGATAACACATTCCATAGTAAGCCTTAGTAACACATATACATTTCGTAGTGTTTCAAATAACATAATGGTACTAAAATAATAGATAACAACATCTCTTATTTATTCCGAAGTCTGATTCAAGACAAACATGATTTAAACCGGAATGTGTATATTGGGAAGTGTGTGTTTCTATATGATACTTATTAGATTTCTTAAAAAGAAAATTATTAAATAAAATTTCCGGTTGAAAACTGTTTTTCTTGGATCAGACGCCGGAAGAATTAAGAGATATTGGCATCTATTGGCAAAATGGATTTAAGTCATTAATACCCATAGGCGGTAGTATAATTGAATTCTTTGGTGCACACCTGTACAATAACTATAAATGATATATACACCCTATTCAAGAAAAAAGAATGCCGCAGTAAGCCTTAATAACATATACAAATTTCGTAGTTTTCAAATAACATAGTGGCACTAAAATCATAGCTGATAACTGTATGCCTTTTTCATATCACTAAAATTATATAGTAATTTTTTCTAATTTAATCGCCGAAATCTGCGATTAAATATGTCAAAATTTTGTATTAAATTTTAGTGGTAACATAAAAGCGTAAAAGTTGGCTGCTGTGCTAAGATGTGCATTTTAATTAATTATTGCCCACTGACGATAGCGTAATCGAATTCTTTTTTGCGGCCCCGTAAAAAAAAAAAAAAAAAAAAAAAAAAAAAAAAAAAAAAAAAAAAAAAAACATGAATGCTACATAAACATAAAGCCTAATACAGAAAAAACACACTATAGGTGACTGTAACTACATAATAAAATTAGGTTACGGTCGGCGGTGTACAGACCTGGAATTTAAGAGTTTAAATAAAAAAAACGCGTGTTAAAATTCTTACATAGATTAGTTTCATAAAATCATTTCATAAAATCGCTGTATAAAATCGTTTTATAAAACCATTACATTACCATTTTATATATGAGGACCCCAGAATAGAGTTCTATTTGGGGCCGGGCGGCGAAGTGAAGGCAAATTTTCAAACGGGCCAGGCCGGCAGAATTAGTGCAATTTTTTTTTCAACGGGCCAGGCCGGCAGAATTAGTGCAATTTTTTTTTCAACGGGCCAGGCCGGCAGAATTAGTGCAATTTTTTTTTCAACGGGCCAGGCCGATAAACAAAATAAACGGGCCGGGCCGATAAAAAAAATTTAGTGGGACTGCCGGCCCGATATAAAAATTTAAACGAAGTCGATAAAATATGAGTTATTTTCAACGAATATGACTCTCGCGAGAATAAGTATAAATGTGCGTCACGAGCCGATGCTATATAGAAATGTAACATGTCCAGCGTAGAGATCGGCATCGGACAGTTACAGGGTGTCAGACCCGGGCTTAGTTTTTTTTTATCAGCAGACTCGTGCCAAACCGAGATGATGCTTCCATTTTTTTTCTTTAGTCAAGCCGGGCGGGAACTGGACTTAATTGTTCTCAGGATATGTAGGGCAGGCAATATGTTTTGTAAAAATATTAATAGCGATAATGAAATTCTGTTAACGTAATCTTTGAAAATATACCTTAAAGTGGTTCTCAAATTCAGTGCTCAACAACGCGAAACATTGACACATTTTCTGACTAACTTTTAACTGTAAAGGCATAAAATTGACAAATCTAACTATTTAAAGGTTTTGGAATCGAACAACGTTTTCCATTTTTGATAAATGAATTATTTGTCGAGCTATAAGAGATTCTTGTCACGTGCTGCAGGTTCTCTCCTTTCCCGTGATGCCGCTTCCGGAAATTCGATTAAAAAAGCTAAGTTTGACAGTATTTTCTCAAAGATTTTCGCCTTTATCGAAAAATAGATAATGGCATTCGATTACATAGTTTCTGAATAAGAACAGCTGCCAATATTACGCGCTTCCGAAAAGAAATGAATTCAGAAATGTGTCCCAAAGTGGTTCCTTTGGATTTGAGAAAAGCCTTTTCTTTCTTTCTAACCGATGACCAGGCCCCTACCTGCCGGGTTGCCCCAGCTTAACGGGTTTAATACCAGGCATCGGAGCGGGTGATCACCTATTCACCGAGAAGCGGCAAAAAACCTGACATCATTGCATCGATCGTCATCCTATCTGCCGTGCCTACTGCTCGTTTGTGTATACTTTGTTTAGCCGGTTACTTAACGTTATATCCTGTTGTTTGGCACCTGCACATTGCTACTCAAGTTGGTCTCGTAATTTAGAACCTTGATCAGATGACGAGACCTTCACCTGGCAAGGCACCTCCAGAGGTATAAATCACAGGTAACTTAGAGGACTTTGCACCCACGACGGATTTTACATGCACCAGGCGCCATTAGCGTACATGGCGGATTATAGCCAGCAGTAGGCCTCGATCCCGCGGCCTTAGCTGCGGATTCGATGCTCTGCCAACTGGGCCACCGCTACCCTAACTACTCCTGAATGACCTGGAGTTTAGAAGCCGAATTGTTGGTGCAGACTTGTCGTAAGAAAATGGATTTTGGAGGGGGGGGGGGCGGGGGGGAAGCAAAAAAAAATTGAGCGCCGCAGATAGACAAGTTCAGGGGCGTATTTAAGCAGAATTCATTAGGGGGGCGTATATGGCTATTTTGCCGACTGACTTAAAAAATATATATATCTTTAAAAGTTCGTTTCTGTGTCTGTATATATGCATTTAACCAGTGTCCTAAAATGGATTAACTGATTTTAAAATTCAATAACTTGCAAATGGAGACAGCTATAAAATTAAATTCTTGCAGGAGGGGTATGCAAGATGTCAGACTGCGATTTTTTTACTGCGATTATCAATTTTAGTTAAAAATAGCGGCGATAGATGGCGCTACTAACAATAAGCGCTAAATCGGGGCCTGATTTTTGGCCTCTCTCTTTCCTCAATATTGATGCGAAAGAAGCAGATTAAATATATGCAGTGAACACAGTGTGCTAAGAACACAATTTCATCGGCGACTGAGAACCACTCCATATATTTAATCTCCTTCTTTCGCATGAATACTGAGGGAGAAGAGAAACAAAAAAATCAGGCCCCGATTTAGAACCTATTGCTAGCGGTGCCATGTATCGCTGCTGCTTTAAACTAAAATCGAGAATCGCTGTAAAAAAAACTCCTGACATCTTACATAACCTTCCTACAAGAATTTTTTACAATAGCTGCCACCATTTGTAAGTTATTGAATTTTAAAATCAGTCAATCCATTTTAGTACACTCGGTATGTTCTATATAAAATTCAACATTATTAACCCATCGAGATCAAAATTTTCACTTTTGAACGTCGAATACTTTACGCTTTAGAACATTGAGAAGAATATAAGGTAGATTTAAAGATGGATATACCACCCCTTCATTTACGTTACATTGTTGTAAATATTCCCGTAAAGTATTTTGACATTTTTTGCTGAATGCGCAGATGGAAATCTGAAATTTGGATTAATTAAACAAGTTAACTCTGAAGTTACCGATTGTATACCTTCCTGCTTTTTGGTGGCTTTAATTTGTGTAATTTCCCATTTAAATTTGTCCGGTTTTAATTTTTAATTTTTTTCAACCTGGCTTCCGCTAGAGTCTCTTATATTCGTGACCTGGCTGGAGACGTATGAACCTGGCTTCCGCAAAAGAGTCGGAATAAGAGAAGAAAAGCTTAAAGGACAGTGGACGGAAAGAGGCCGCTCACTACGGCGGTTGATTACATTACATTACATTAAAAAGGATTAAATCAAAATTTATTTTAATTACATCTTTGTTAATCCATTGCATAACATACATTTTAACCCACCATTTTTTTAGACAAGCCCATCTGTTCACGACAGTGCCCAAATCTAGGTATTTCAAAATGTCCTTCTCAAACGTAAGCATCCTGAGTGTATTCAAACGTGGATCGGCCATTGTTGTTCTTAGATATTTTTTTCACAATTTTTAATTTACATTGTTCTTTCATTCGAGGCAATTATGACTGGAGAAGTTAGAGCCAGACGAATGATATGGTTCGCAAGTGGCAGAATGTATCTCAAAGGTTCTGTTCTCATGTAAATATCATACATTATTTCAGCCTCTGCGCAGAAGTCTGACAAAAGTTTCATCTCTGCGTGTAATGCTTCCATATCACGATGTTTCACGAAAGACATTTACCGCGTTCTTAACCAAATTTAGTTTTTATTTCTTTCTTGTAATGGGAGGATACATTATTTTATCCAGTGGTGTGATTATGCTGATGAAAGAATTAAGACATTCAGATATCACCACTGTAAGGGTATCCAGTACCTTCTGAAACTCCAAGCGTTAGAACAGGGATTCCCAAGCTTTCAGATCGACGTACCACTAAATAAAAGTTCATACTTACGAGTACCACCAGGTGGCAAACTCAAAACTAATACAGAAAAACTTATGAAACAGGTTACTATTAAAAAACAGAACAAACGGATAAAAGGAAAGATTTCGGAAATCATGCGAAGGAATAATTTATTTCTTATAATAATTTATAGTGCATTTACGTATATAAAGTGTATCATTTTTGGGTGACAAATATAGATGTATAATAGAGAACATAAATACTACATAGTTTTGTTAAACATGGGAAAAAAATACACATTTGAAGTCGCCTTCTTCGAGATTTTTTTTGTTATATGAATACTATGTAAACATAAATAGTAAACTACACTTAAGAAAATTTAATAAGTGAATAACTTACATAAACAATTCATATATCTTCTGAAAATAAACTACCTTTTAATGTGATAATGAAGGTTGTTGAAATAAGTAATATAGAAACACATACAATATAGTAAAAGAAGAAAACTTTGTCTTTTTTCAGGGGGATGAAAGGTCAACTCAATATCTACCAAAGCATTTGTTCCACTTATATAAAAATTCTAATCGAAATACATTATAAAAATAAGAGAAAGAAAAACGTTGTGAAAGCAGAATAACAGAGAATAGAGCAGAAACCACATAACCGGCGAACTGTTAAATCAAGAAAGAGGAGGGGGCGGTGATTGAGCTGTTTTTTGATTTCACATGCTGTATTTTTTATTTCATTTCACGTGTCAGTTTCCGACTTTCGCGTACTAGAGCTTCATGTACTAGTACTAGTACGTGTACTATAGTTTGAGAACACCTGCATTAGAATATTAGAAGTTCGGGAGTTAAGAGATTGTTTCAATTACCGTCTAACTTCTTTGGTGCCAATCTTCGTCGATACTATATGGCAAATTCATTTAACGGATCAACACCTTACTTGGTTTAAAAGAGAACTGCACTCTTTATTTCCCTATTCATATTTTCGTTTTCATTGTTGATTGTTCCTAATGATTTGATAGAAGTATTTTCGTTCAGTATTTTCGTAGCGTCTATTTTAAGAGTCTTCGACTTCATTTTTTCAGTAACTAACTTACTGAATATTCTTGTGAAACATCAGTGACCAATGAAGTCGAGCGATAACATTTTCTTTCTTAAACCTCGTGGGTTGATCTTTGCTTTGCTAACAGAAGTAGAGGGATCAACTATTTCAAAATTTGTAGGATATATTCATATGAGATCCAAACCGCTTTCAATGATTCCGCTCGAGCAGTCCATCTCGCTTTAGAAAGATTCCGCAGTAGAAGAGTATTTTCTATTTTTTTTTTAGCTTGTCTGCTAATGGTTTCTTTCGTTTAGTACTTGCTGTGAAAAACACAAACATCTTCCAGCACGTCGAAAACATCACCTATAATATTGCTGGCATTGCAGATATGCGAAACGAAAGTATTGAGTCTGTGACATTGACAAGGAATATATTGCACAATTCGACCTACGATTTCTGAAAACGTCTCCTAGTCCTAAGTGCCGTTGAATTCCCCAGACATGCTGTTTGTAAAACCGTATGACTGGAAAACTACCTGTTCTATTTCGAGCTCATTCTTCATAAGGATGTGCGATTTCTGGCATGCAAGATCGATATTGGTTTTATCGACTTCTTTTACAACTTCCAAAAGCCGATCGGTGTTTTTCCACCTTTGTCGACATATTTCAACACAACAGCTGATCGATCATGGTGCGAAGCATCTGGTGTCGTATCTGTCATAATTGCATAAAATTATGCTCTCTGACTACCGTTTTGCGCACTGCTGAAGCAAGAAATTCAATCATCTCGTTTTGTCATGAAGCGGAAAGGTAAGTTATGTGGTGTGGCCTTAAACGTGTATCCACAAACATTTCCTCAGTTGTGGGTTATGTGTGGAAATTAGTTTCACAATTTGCCAAAAGTTTCCATTTTCGTCTTTGTCACTTTCACAAACCAGAGTTTGTCTACTCCGCATTCACGTAATGTCCATCAAGATTGCTACAATTTCAGTGCTGAATGCAAGATGTTGCTGTTACTCTTCCAGAATAATCTGTTTGCGCTTGCTCTCGTCTAGTAAGTGATTATGCGTCATTATGAACTGACAAAATAGGAAACAGCAAATTTGGTGGGAGTTGGAAGCGAAATGTTGTGCGAACTTTCTGTTCTTTTCTTTTCGTTAAGCTCTTCATTTTGAGTCTTTTGTTTACACCACTCTCAACTGAAGCATTTTGTATTTTTTGTCTCCTAGATCCTTTATGAAATAGGCAAAAGGAATAGCATTGAGTTCTGTGCTATATTCCAAAAACGGATGCTCTTTTGTACCAAGCAGTGTTGAAATGTCGCTGTCTATCTTGCGGAATGGAACCACTTATAGGGTATACGCTGAGTTTTGGCTGATTCGGACCTAAACTGATCAAATATGTTTCTGGTTGTCTGACTTCATTTTAGACCATTTTCCTGGGTCATGTTCAATGATGGAATCGTTCCCACTTTCCATAATGCTAACCTCTCCACGGTTCTGCTCGATTTCTTTCACAGACGAACAATTTTCTTTTTCCTTTCAATTATATCTAATGTCTCTTTAAGGAACAAGAAAACACTTAATTCATCAGATCGGGTCAATTTTTCAAAAATGCTTGCAATCGTTTAAACAATCGACTAAATGATTCAATGTCAATGATGCACATGTCAATACACCACGATTGATATGAATGTCTTCACCGGAGTCGTCATCATCTTCATTGCTACTCGATCATCGAGATGTTCAGAACCCTACTAAAAGTGCTGCGTACTCTCAGAAAGACCCCTTTGTATATTGAGAAACTAGTCTCTCCTGGTTCTTTCTCCATTTATTTTCAGCGGTCACGCGAAGTCGAAGAAAGGAGGGGCAAACTTCGGATTTCCGAAAGAAATTAAGACAAATGCTAAGGATTGGTGTTTTTTAGTGTATGTTTTAAGAAAAAACGTAGAAAATTGAAAAAAAATCGATTGTTTTAGAATTATATCGATCGATACTGACTATGCAGAATTTGCCGACTGTGATCAAGGTTGCCGATATTGGGGGGGCGAGACGCCCCCCTACGCCCCCCCAGTAGCTTCGCCCCTGGACAAGTTACACCGAGAGTTAATTTTGGGCCGGAATGCTAGGCAAACATAACGATGCAGAGGAATGAGACTCCGCCTATCTACCGTACCCCACCGCGTAGAAACTGGCTTTGTAGACTTCCCACTGAGAAGGTCCGATAGCTTGTGCAGACTACAGCCTACGTGCAACTTCGAATAATAAAGAGGCGGCAGTCAAAAAAAAAAAAAAAAAAAAAAACCCTGAAAGGGAAAGGGGTTAGCTTGTACATGTTATTATACTTAAAACTTATAGCTATTTACTTAGTTATCATTTATTATATATATTGTTTTAATATTACCCTATAGCACTAGGTCACATTAAACTAACTAGAATAATTTACTTTAGATTACTTAAATATTGCCTGGCTATTCCCTCATAGCATGCATGGTCACAGTGACGTCGTTGTGACGTCACTGTAAGTCACTGTGGTCACGGCACATCTGTGACCAAAATGCCACCACTCAGTGATGTCACATTGTGACTGAGATGTGAACTTCTTAGAAAACTTTAAAAAATTACGAAAATTATTAAAAACATGTTATTTACTGAAAAAAATATTTTTCTGCCGATTTAAAATTTTTTTAAACCGTGGTCCAAGTTGCCTCTGTGCATCTAACCAAAATTTTTTATTTTCATATAACATAAAATGTAATTAATTCATCAGCGAAAGAAAAAGATTTCCTAATTATGCGAATTTCATGTTATTAAAAAAATGTTTCAGGTAAACATACCTCGACTTATCTTTTATAAAGATTAAAATATCTTTTATAAAGATTAAAATTTTTATAAAGATGTAAATGATCATCTGTTATACTAGAAGTTTCTCAAAGAGTAGTCGAAACATTTCTGTGGTTTCAAACTAAAAAATTTCTATTACAGTTAAGTCTGCAGCTTTTAATGAGCACGCAGAAAGCGTCTTCAAAGTTTAGTCATATATGCATTTCTTGCTTTATAATTTGCATTCAAGTCATATTTTTTCCTCTTAGTGTTTCACTATTTTAAGTAACTATTTTTTTTTTTTTAATTCTACTTCTTTCAGACGTTTAAAATAAAATTGACATTTCCCAAATGTAAAATAAATGTACAAAATTTATGCAAATCCCATGACATAATTAATTATTCATGTTTCATTTTTTGTTTTCAAAATATATCTTTAAAAATTATTTTACAAGATGTTTTATTCTACAGAAAATTAATATTAAGAGAATGGCAGATTGACAAAGAAAAACTCATCTCTTCTAGATAATCTTGTTGTATTTTTTAAGAAGATGTTTTGTATATATTAACTATATGATACAAATTTTACTTTAAATAAAAAGGAGGGGTCTTCATTATTACCATTGCATTAATTTGTACACATTTTGAAAATCTAAGCAATGTTTTATCTAGTAAACTCTAATTATGGATAATATTATTATTATAATTTACATAAATGAAACTTTACAATTCAATAAAACTGATAAAAATAAAAGGTGAGATACAATAAAACATTTTCAAACAGGAAATTGAATTAGAGACAATTTGATAAAATTATTACACATTTAATTTCCTTCCGAATCTGTTGTATAGAAAAACAAATAAAACCAAAAAACATCTGCTTCGAATTTCGAAACTTAAAAATCGTCTGCACTATTTCAGTTGTTACGACTCGACCACAGAATAACGGATAAAAGTAACAGTGAAGCTTTTTAGAATAAACGCGGGAAGTTTTATGGACACTGGACAGCATAGACGTGTTGACACGGATTTAAAAACTGAAACAAGAACGTCTTCAGGATCCAAGTTAGTTCAGCTAACAAAATATAAACCCGAGAAAATTACGGTAGATTTGACTTGTTGAAGATGATTCAAGTCATTGCTATCGTACTTATTATCGGATTTAATTGGTTCCCCAAAATTAAGTATCAGGTACAACGTCAATGAATTTAGGTATGTAAAAATGTTATTTTCCCTGTTTGCTTTTTTTTAAATTAGAACAATTTTAGTTAGATTCTCATAAACATGCTGTAGAACATAAATATTTCATTACATTTATTTTTTATTTTGTTGAAATATCTAAAATATTATTTTCCCTGTTTGCTTTTTTTTTAATTACAATGATTTTAGTTATCTTCTAATAAACATGTTATAGAACACAAATATTTCATTACATTTATTTTTTATTTTGTTAAAATATCTTACTTCCTTTTCAACAGCTTTGATCAGATTATTAAAATTAGTGATTTAAATTGCATTTTAATCTGGTTTATTTTCTTATTTAAATATTTGGTTAAAACCACATGGTGTCATAAATAATGAAGTATATGGACAAGTATTATAATCAATCATTAATATAATTAATAAACATTTAAAGATATTTAAATTATTTTAAAAAAAGGCTTTTTATAGAATAAAAATATTGGCAAACATAATTTTTAATTTTGTATTAAGTGATGGTCTTAAACAATTTGCATTGCACGTTTTTATTTAAAAAAATTGCATCTGCTCAGAAGAGGAATTTATAAAAAATAAGACACAACGGATCTATTAAATAGACTAAGTATAGTATTAAAAGAGATCGTAGATATGTAATGTTAAAAAAAAATAAATGATTATTTAATGTATTATTCAACTTGATAAATGTTTTAAAATCTATAAAGAAATAGTCATAGCGGGTGAAAGCTTTTCAGTTGTTAAACATTCTTATTGAAATGTTTTCAAAGTGAATTCGTAGTCTGTTGGCAAATGAAAATATAGAAGTTACGCAATCAGTAAGAGTTTAAATATGATTTTACTTTAAAAATAATGCAAGTACTTGAACGGTATGAATCTAAAATGTAATAACCATCTTTTATTATTTACTTTTTTTTCTGGATAATTTTATCATTTTATTTCCTGAATGATTTTATCGAGATAAATTTCAAAGTATCGATATTATACACTCTTTATAAACAGCGTGATTAAAATGGATTTCTTATTTATAATTACTATAATCTTGTAAATAAAATATTAATAATAATAATGAACCTATGTGTGGCTCTATTTTGTGTATATGGTCACAATTTTTATACTTTATTTACATTAAAAAGTAGTTAACCATTTGATACTGTGTTCATTATTTTGTTTTATTGTGTCATATAAAAATAAATATGATTATTTGTATTTCTAATACAAGATATACAGTAGAACGCCGATTATCCGAACGAGTCTCGACCGACCTTAGTACGGATAAATGGGCAGACAGTTTAAGGGATGTTCCTGACTATTCTAAAACCTTCACACTTTATCTAGGTTTAGGACTGACAGCAACAGTTAGTACTGGAGTGCTTAAAAATTGTTTTTTTTAATTGTTTTTTTTGTTTATTTTTTTATTATTTAATTTTTTTTTCTCTTTTTATCATTTTCTAAACTTCAGAGATTATAATTTAAGCAAAAAATAAATTGGAAGTTAGGTGTTTTTTTTTTCTTTTTTAGAGAGAGGAATATTTGGATAATTGGAAATTCGATTAAAACGAATTCTTTGAGAGAAATACGCTGTTCGGATATTTGGAAGTTCGGTTAATTTGAGTTCCGATAATCGGCGTTCTACTGTATTTATAAAACTTTCACCAGACTTTATTCTAAAAATTTCGTAGTAGATTGTAATCTCTTTGTACTATTTATGATAATATCAGAGTTATAGTGGTTATGGCAACATATATCCAGCCAAGTAGATCTTTGGCAAAACATAAAAACTTTCACATTAGACGCAAAATAGAGTAGCCGCGGTGCTGTGTTTTATAAACTATAAGGTATTATTGTTTTACAAAATCATAACTAGTAAGAGTTATTTTTATAATATATAATTTCATAAATAAAAATGTAATTTTGGCAATCAATTATTAAAGTTATTTTTTAATAATCAAAAAGTTGTTTTATATATGTATTTTACTTCAAGCAAACCCTGATGTAAAATAAATTAACCCTTTGTATCACCGTTCTATGCATACCCAAAAGTTTTACTTATTTTTACAGTGAGCTTAAAAATACGATTTGATTTATTGCTGCTATCTTCCAACATAGCGATTATTGCCGAAATTGTTCTTAGAATTCTCAACATAATGATACTGGTGATACTCAGTTAATTTTCTATACCAAAGCTGTATTTTTCATTTGAGTAGTTTCAAATGGTTATTGCTAAAATGTACTTCGGAAATTTTGTAATGCATGTATGTGGCATAAAAGACGTAAACAATCGTATATAATGACTATATGGTACATGATGAGCGTTTCGAGTGTATATATACATGTATATAACGCATGCATAAACTTCACGATGATCTTAGTAATGTCGTTACTGCAATTTTTACATAATCAAATTTATAGCTGCCTCTATAACTAAGAAGTATCCTATTTTCTCTCTCCCAACTTGTTTGAATTAAAATCATATATATATATATATATTATTGTAATCAATATCATAAAACATATAAAATTTAATTACTTAATATCGGCATTTCTTTTTATCTTTCATTTTTTTTTAAATTATAAATGTTGTGTAATCGAAAAAATTCAACTTCACCCGTGACTTTGAGTTTGTAATGCGTATTAAATGAAATAAATTAATTTCATTCAGTATTTTCTATAGTTTAAAGAATATAAAAAGTACTGTATATATTATATTATAAGATATTATATTTTTTATACAAATTTTATTTTGATAAAGATTTGAAAATTTAAACAAATTGTTTCTTTGGTAATTTTAATGCTTTTAACAAATAGCTAATTTTGAAAAAAAAAAAATGTGATAGATCGATCATTCAGTTGTCTTCAATATTCTCATTTACTGTAATAGGAAAGAAAGGTGCAACAAAAATTGAAGTCTGCGGTGCATTGCATTTTGATTCAATAAAATTCTTTTGGTATACCCTTGTTATAGCGGCCCCCAAGTTTTAATTGCGATGTATCGCCGAAGTATATTAACGTTATAGATGTAAATGCTTTTTTAACATGCATAATTATGACTATGTGTGACTTGCATACGTGTTTACAATTGTACAAGCATGGCATAGTGTGACTTCACAACATTGCCACTAGAGTCACATATTCGTCACAAAATTTCAAAGTATCGATATTATACACTCTTTATAAACAGCGTGATTAAAATGGATTTCTTATTTATAATTACCATAATCTTGTAAATAAAATATTAATAATAATAATGAATCTATGTGTGGCTCTATTTTGTGTTTATGGTCTCAATTTTTATACTTTATTTACATTAAAAAGTAGTTAACCATTTGATACTGTGTTCATTATTTTGTTTTATTGTATCATATAAAAATAAATATGATTATTTGTATTTCTAATACAATATATACAGTAGAGCGCCGATTATCCGAACAAGTCGCGACCGACCCTATTTCGGATAAGCAAAAGTTCGGATAAATGGGCAGACAATTTAAGGGATGTTCCTGACTATTCTAAACCTTCACACTTTATCTAGGTTCAGGACTGATAGCAACAGTTAATACTGGAGTGCTTAAAAATTGTTTTTTTATTGTTTTTTAATTGTTTTTTAATTGTTTTTTTTTTGGTTTACTTTTTTATTATTTAATTTTTTTTCTGACAAAATCGTCACAAATCACACAATTTTCACAAAATTGTCACAATGTGACTTTAAAGCAGTGTCGCTGTCGTCACAGAATCATCACAGTGTTAAAGACAATTTCGTCACAAATGACACATATTTCACAAATTGATCTCCATGTGACTTTAAAGCATTGTCACATTCGTCACAAATTCGTCACAAAGTTAATACCAAAATAGTCACAAATGACACACTCTTCACAAATTTGTCACACCGTGACTTCACAAAGTCGTCACAATGTGACGTCACAAAAGACCTCGAAAACGGCCATAACGGCTTCACATTCTAGTCACAATGACTTCACATCGACGTCACGTGACTTCACAAAGTCGTCACAATGTAACGTCACAAAAGACCTCGAAAACGGCCATAACGACTTCACATTCTAGTCACAATGACTTCACATCGACGTCACGTGACGTCACATCGACGGTCACAATATCACAGCGTGACCTCACAACGACGTCGACGTGACGTCACCATGCCTTACGGGTTTAAAATGAATTTATATTTTAACCATTTCTACTCGTAATATTAGAATCAGGATTTTATTTATTTATTATCATTATTATTATTTTTATATTATCTTATGTCAAGTTAACTATGAATTGGCATACTATTACTTAGCTAGGAGGGAATTGATAGGAGACTAACGAGCTGACCTAGTGAGATTAATATACTAATTTCTAATTGAGGTAGCTGCTTGAGGTTTTAACTTAGACTTAAGCTATGGGTGTTGCGTTTGACCAAAATTAACATTTAATTTAATAATTCTTTATATTTGTCTAGTATAATATACTTATCTCACCCAGTGCACTAGTTCTTATGAGGAGGTTTCCTTGTCTTGGTATCTGGTCACTGTCGTGGTGGTTGTCTTAATATTTTGACATTTTTTTGTGGGTCTTTTCTTTTTCCTTGATTAGATATATCCTTCTCACATACTGTGAGATGCTTGTCTCTATCGTAGGTTGTTTTTCTTTATAACACTATTAATGATTGATGTCTAAATTTGAGATTTTGTCACTTTGCGAACTTGCCGCTGATGGTTTGACTTGTTGTGGTCTTTAATTTTTGACTCTTTGAATTGGGTTTGATCACTTAACAGCTTCATTTTCCTTTGTTTGTATGTTACCTTGATACGTGAATGCGCACATGGCGATAAGTCCATTGGAACCTAATGGCTGTCATCACGATTTATGCAATATTGTTGCGAGCTATTTGAAAAGGCTTGTGCACTACTGCAGTGGGGCTTGTTCCATGGCCGTTAGTCCGTCAATTTTTTTATGATGACTGTTTTCACAAGATGTATCGTTATAATTCCTCCTTTGTTGTAGTTGGCCCTCTTTAGTATGTAGTTGGCTTCTCTGTTTCATTTAAAACACATCTTTTCCTTATCCACTTAACTATCTTCCGATGATTCGTTGGGTTTGTTTGAGTGAGCCGTAGCTATCAGTTCATCATAAATGACTTCCACCTCTCAGAAGTGCAATAAGTAGATTTTTTTTTTTTTTTTTGCAAGTGAAAGGTTCCTTCACCTGCGGCCGCGGTAACTCGGACCTCTTTTATATATATATATATATATATATATTAAACCTGAAAATAAGGCAGTTACTTAGCTTGGGGTGGTGATGTCCGCTGGGATGGTATGTGTTTAGCTTTGTTCTTTTGTGTTTTATTGAGAGATTGAGTCTATGTTTTCTATTAACCATCTGATAACTGCTTTGCCCTTGTTTTGTACATGTTTATTGTTTGCTAGCTGATTATGCCAAAGTTGCCCGTTGTTTGCTGTGATTTGAATCAGATGGTGTGGTTATGTTAGTGGGCAGGCTGTTAGAAATTGTTTGGGGTTCCCAATTGCCCGCATGCACAGTTTGGCTCATCTTTGCGCTTGAATCTGTGTAAGGATTCTGCGAATGCTCCATGTCCCGTGTATATCTGGCTGAGTAATTTACAACTCCTTAGTCTGTTTGTACTTACTTTTGGAAAGTATTGATATGTTGTCCTGTCCTTTTATCCGTAATCCCACTCGAACTGCCACTGTTTAATAATTAGTTCTTTAATTGTTTTTTTAAGGTTTGTTATTGGCCTTTCAAAGTTATATGGAATTTCTTTTATTTTATTTTCTGCTGCTTGTTTGGCTAATTCGTCGGCATCCTCGTTTCCTTGGATGCCCACATGTGCTTTAAATCAGCTAATTTTGAACCTATTATTTGAGAGTTTAATTGCTTCTTGTATATCATTTACTAGCTGTATGGTGTTAAATGGTTTGCTTAATGTTTGGATGGCTGACATGCAGTCCGAGCGGATGCTGTATTCCATCCCTGTGCTGTTGCCCCAATATGCTGCTTTTAGTATGGCCAATATTTCGGCTTGAAAGACACTATTAAACTTCCTTAAAGGTGCTGCCCACGTTTTAATTTTTTGTTCATTTTTGAAGGCTACGAATGCCGAACCCGTAGCTCCTGATTCCAATTTTGAGCCATCTGTGTAGATATTTATGTCTTTGACCTATCCTATTCTTGGTTCGATTGTTTCTGCGGTGTGTGTGTTACATACGTTTATTTTTTTTTTTTTTTTTGTCTAGTCCGTGTGATTTATTGTTGTTCCATGGAGGTTAACATTTTCTCTCAGTCTTGATATTGTGCCGTATGTTGCTTCGCATTTTACTTGTAGGTGTATTGGAATCAGGCTTGCAAGTACCTGAAGGGCCGCGGTAGGGGCTGTTTTATATGCCTTAACAATAGACAGCAGGAAGTGTCTCTGGCAAGAGGATAATACCTCCTTGCTCCTTGTCATTGGAATCGAATAGCGTTTTCCATTTTTGATAAATAAATTACTTGTCGAGTTATAAGAGATTCTTGACACGTGGCTGAAGGGTTTTCTCCTTTCTTGTGCTGTCGCTTCCGAAAACGGGATTCATAACGCTAACTTTGACAGTGTTTTCTCAAAGACATATTGCTTTTATCAAAAAATGGATAAAGCCATTCAATTACATAGTTTCTGAATAAGAACTCCTGCCAATTTTATGCGTTTCCGAAAAAATGTGAATTCAGAAATTTGTCAGAAAGTGGCTCCTTTGGATTTGAGAAAAGCCTTAATAAATGACAGAGAAACATTTTCACAGATCTACTTTTTATTGTACAGCTTCAAAAGTTATGATGTTTTTAACCCTCTTTTATTCTAAACTACATTAATTTTATATTGAATCCTTATTTGAATGTCTAAGAACCCAAGTAGTCATTAATGTTGCTATTGTGTATTTTGTGTCTTGCGAACACATCATAATTTTAAAATATATTGTAAAATTATCCCATAAATATGTATGTAATATTATTTAAAGGAATCTTAATTATATGTTAAGAAAAATCTGGATTTTTTGTAGAAACTGATTTGGGTGAAAATATATTTTCTTTGTATATCGTGCGGGGTATTGTGTGAAAGCTTTCGTAACGCCGAACTCAAAAATAAGTTTCTTTTAATTTTAGGTATTATGTTTTCAGAGATATCGTCGAAAATATAATGCAAAAATATGTCCCCTTCCCTCTATTTCCGAATCTACTGAAACTAAAATTGTGAAAAAATTAGGGATAGTAGAAGTTAATTTAAACCTTGCAGGAAAACTATAGCGTTTAGCCTAGGTCACATAGTTTTGGGGAAAACCGCATTTTTCTGTTATAGTCAAATTTCGATTTGCGTGCATTCAGCAAAGTAGTTGAGGAGCGCTGGAGGTACCTATCGTCACAGAAAAATAAAAGTATTGATGATAATAATTTTCGAAAAAAAATGTCCGTAATTTGCCTAGATATTAACCCTTAAAGAGACGGGCGGTTTCGGCACAAATAAAGACACGGGCGGCGTACTTTATGCGCCATCGACATTTAAACCTAGATAACAACTTTTAGTGATATATTTGTGTAATGCAATGCCCAGTTACTAATTCATATATTTATTGCACGGAACACTCTGTGCGCGACTAATACTCGCATTTGACCGGTTGTCGATTTTTAAAAAAGCTCACAAACGTAAGCAGAATATATTAAATATCGAAACTTAAAATTATAAAAATTGGTTGGTTTTCTATTGCGTTTTCAATATTTATTTCATTAAATTGCATTTTACTGTCGGAGGAGTGAGAGAAATGAAAGTTTCCTGTTCTATTTTTCTTTAAAATAAATCTACCTCAAAATATTGACGATCTTCCAGGCACGACTGTCATAACAAACATGTTAACCCTTTGACAACGGGTGTCGGGATATATACGTCCCAATATTTTTTCTTATCATTAATACTCCATTCGTACCACTTTTTAAAAAATAATTTCTGCCATACACTGGATTAATAAATTTTGATTTTTAAAAAAGCTTACAAACATAGTAGAATATATTAAATATCGTAGCTTAAAACCATCCCAAATTGGTTGGATTTCTAATACGTTTTCAATATTTATTTCATTAAATAGTATTTTACTGGTCGAAGGAGTGAAGGAAATGAAATGTTCCTGTTCTATACTTAGAAATAAATCTACCTCAAAATATTGGTGTCTTTCCAGACACGGATGTTATAACAAACATGCTAACCCTTTGACTACGGGTCGGGATAGTTACGTCCCAATGCTTCTTTTTATTTTTCCATACGTACCACTTTTTGAAAAATAATCGCTGTTATACATTGGATTAATAAATTTTGCTAAAAAAAAAAAAAAAACAAGCTCACAAACGGAAATAGAATATATTGAATATCGTAACTTAAAATTATCCCGAATTGGTTGGATTTCTAATGCGTTTTAAATATTTATTCCATTAAATTGCATTTTACTGTCGAAGGAGTGAGAGAAATGAAATGTTCCCGTTCTATCTTTTGAAATAAATCTACCTCAAAATATTGGCGTCTTTCCAGACACGGCTGTCATACCAAACATGTTAACCCATTGACAACGGGTCGGGATATATACGTCCAAATGTTTTTTTTTATATATCATTCGTACCACTTTTTGAAAAATAATCGCTGCCATACACACCATTAAGAAATTTTGCTTTTTTTTTTAAAAAACTCACAAACCTAAGTAAAATATATTGAATATCGTAACTTAAAATCATCCCAAATTGGTTGGATTTCTAATGCGTTTTCAATATTTATTCCATTAAATTGCATTTTACTGTGGAAGGAGTGAGAGAAATGAAATGTTCCTGTTCTATCTTTTGAAATAAATCTACCTTAAAATATTGGAGTCTTTCCAGACACGGCTATCATAACAAACATTTAACCCTTTGACAACGGGTCGGGATCATGGAACTAGTAATGCAAAATTTCAGTCATAAATAATGGTAAAAACAAATATTCATTTTTACTGGTGGAAGTTTACTTTGGCAGTAGTCCAGACCTGCGTTTCTGCCACATTGAAATACCTAGACAAACTCCTGTCAGTATCAATGGTAAAGATTATATTACTTGGGTAAACTGACACCAGTAAAAACAAATAGAGAGTTTCAGCATATTTGTGAGAGAAATTTTCCATCTATAAGGCGCTTAAATAAGACGCAATTTTCTATTCAAATTTACCGATGCAAGTTTTCCTCGGCTATAATCAGAAACTGTTGATCCGATTAAAAACAAACAAACAACAACAAAAAAAAAAAACAGCCGCCATCTTGTGACAACCTCCTCAGTTACTTCACTCGCAACTAGTAGACAATACAGAGGAGTATTTCTCCTTACTCTATTGTTTCAGTGCTTTTATTCATAACAGCATTATAAATTTATCTACTACAAATCTTCAAACTTTACATACTTTTATTAACTGTCTTTTTAAATTGTATTTACTTTTTACTATACTAATGTTTTATCTCTTTTATCTCAAAAGAAATATCGAGTTAACCATTCTTAAAGTCTTGGAGGAGGGCGCATAATTATTTAAATGTTTATTCATTGTATGTTTTATATTTTCAACTGTGCTTTTTCATCAGTACTCTAATATTTATCATTATCCCTACCTTCTCAGTCAATGTTTTTATTTTATAATATACTATTCTTCATCAATTCCTTGTATCATATTTCTAAAATAATCGGTGGTATTATATATGCTTTTTTCTTACATCTAAAGAAATATCTTTGAATATATTCTACAAAATATTGTATACGTCAGGGTGAGCCCTGAAAAGATAGGGCAGCTCCTTGTGAGCTTTAGTTTACAAAAATTTATTTTTTATAGCTTTATAAATGTAGCCGGCGGTTTGGAAACAGTACCATCTAACATACACACTTGTGTCTCTGGGGAGACGGACTTGGTCTGCCCGGGGGGTCTCCCTTCCGCGATGCTGGCTTTTCCGAGGCGATTGCCTCACTTTAGTGGAGAAAGAACTGCAGGGCGGGGCCAGTACAGTTTAACCCTTAAATGCGTGATTTTTTATTTTGTTTCGAAAAAATTATGTATGATTCTCTGAAAGGTTTATGACACAGGAAAAATAATAAAAAGAAGCAGAGATACATTTTTCATATAATACGTCAATCGTGTCTTCTGTTGCACATCTGCAATACAAGTAAAAACTACTGTCGTGTGGCCTTTTACGCTAAAATATTGCAAATTAGTAAATATTTTGAGAAGTATGACTCCAAATACTTTATTTTATCTAATTATTTATTTTATAAAACTTAACCTTTAACACTTTAATTCCCATGATAGTATACGTTCTAGAAATTTCGCAGTTCAGAGAATCTGACTTTACACCAGAAAGTTTCAATGGTTAATTTTGGTTTATTTAAATACAGAATGTCTGTTATTAATTAAAATAGATATTTCTATTTTAATTTTCTGGTGTGAATTAGGTATATACGAATAAAAAAAAATCTATTAACACGTTAAGCGCCACGTCAGTCACCGGTGACTGACAGTGAACTTTCCGTTTAAAACGCGTCATACACCGATGACAGACGTCTAAAATGTGATACAAAACTAAAAAAATATATATTGTTTTAAATAATTACTGAACATTTATTTAAAATTTACCTATCTTTTATTTATCACAGGATTATACTTTCTTAAAAATTACTTTAAACATTGTAAATTTTTCAGCGCTTCAGTGTCAGTCATTGTGGCACTCAACGTGTTAAATTAAAAACACTGTTGTTTGTATATATGCAAAGCTGCGCACTAAAGAGTTAAGCCGCATGTTAGGTCACCCCGCCTTGCATGAACGCTGAACGCTGGTAGACAATACGCTATATGTCTACTCCTCTTTATTCACAACTCCACTGTCGGGATATATACATCCCACTGGTTTTCTTTTTTTATTCCAATCGTACCGCCTTTTGAAAAATAATCTTTACCATGCACATATACAAGGATATTTTCAAGAGAAAAATTCCACAAAGAAAAAATTCTGTAAATCGAAGTACGATCGGAATATACAAATAGTCGCCAGTCCTGGCTCGTAATCAAAAGGTTAAGAAGAAAAATTTATTCTACGAGACATTTTATTCTTTTCCCATTTAGGACTCTCATTTCTTGTGGGAAATCATGTTTAAAACAAAAGTGGTCAGATAAAAGATTCTAAAAGATTGTCTCAGGATACGCTTGTTCATTTCTATAGCAAGCATTAGTAACAAACTGCGCTTCGGAAGTAGAAAAATGGAATCAATGCTATGGTTTCGAACGCGTCCAGAACGCTTCAAGGAGAAAAAGAGTACAAAATCTACGTCTCCAAGCAAAATCTGATGGGATTAAAAGAGAATAAAAGTGTAGGAAACATTCTAGTTGCTTTGAAGTGCTAGTAGCCGCCGGCAAAAGTTGCAATATCTTAGAATGTGTTTTCCTCCCTTAAGCTTTGTCCGAACAGTGACATCAAAGTTAATAACTATTTTCAAAAAGGATGGGATTCTGAAAGACAATAATATAAATGTTGTTTAATAGTTTGGATACAAATTTTAAAATATCTTAATAAAAAAAAATATATATGTGTATTAAAAAGGGAATTTTTATGTTGCTGTGCAGATTTTGGTAATCTCGGATATGTTTTTTTAAATGCGATAGTGAGCTATTGCAACATTTTATTATACAGGGTGTGCATAACAGAATGTCTCAGTTTAAATGGTACAGGCATCCCCGACTTACTTAAGTAATGCGTTCCGTAAAGTTTTACGTAACTTGAATTTTACGTAAGTCGAATTTGTAAGTCTTAGGTAAAATTTTGTAAGAAACTGCAATATTCATTATATATATATGTTATTTACACCGTATTATTTTATAAATAAAGCATCATGCGACAGTATTTACTCGTATATAAACTATAAAAGTATGAAAAAATATAAAACTTAACGAACACTTTCAAATATCTTGTGGAATGCGGGATTTATAAATCTAACAACGATTAATTGATTTATAACAATTTTGAATCTACATCAAACGACTGTAAATATAAGAAATAATGAAAGAGAACTAATTTATCCTATTCCCCATTAGCTTCTGATGGCAAGACATTCGCACTCACAAAATCATTGATATCATCACAATAGGACTCACGTAATAAATAGCACTCACAAAATAAAATAATCCTTGATAAACACAAACTGTATTTATTATGAATTAGATGGCTACTATGAATAACTAACAAGACTAAGTTGTTTTGTTATAGATTTGATTGTATATAACAATAATTATATAAGTCTACCTAGTATATAAACTATATTATGGCTGTAGTTTATATGTATATATTTGTTTATAAAATAAATACCAAAAATATGCAACTGCGTGTCAAACGCGCTAGCATGTTCACAAATGTAATTTTCGAGTTTTATTACGTAACTGCGAATTTACGTAAGTCGGGGATGCCTATATATTATAATAGTTTAACTTAGACTATTTACAAAAAATCTTACATCAAACTGTAGGTAAACTTACCTAGTTTTTCTTACAAATGTTTAATAGGTGCACCTTTAATTATACGGCACACATCCATCCTATAGTCCAATTCTTCCCGCACTTCGGTTAACATGTCCGGAGTAATGGAAACAGTAGCCTCTTCAATTCTGTGCCTCAGCTCTGGCAAATCATTAGGTAGCGGCGGAACGTAGACACGACCTTTTATAAACCTTCAAAGGAAAAAATCGCATGGCTCTAACGGCTTTTAAATCTTCAGCCGACAAATAACGCTTTATGCCCAAGAGTCGCCATTTTGCATATGTGGCACGGCAAGCGAGTCAATAACAAAGCAGTACTCGCGCATGCGCGTATCTAAAACTGTTTGAGTTTCTCTTTATTTGCGAACTTGAACCAACACTCTACAACACTTACAGTTGATACCATGGAGCAAAGAGATAGATGGAGATGCAGTATTCCGCAAAAAAGATTTGAAATATGAAACTATTTATAGCTCAAATTTAAACGTCTACAGAAGGCCCAAACAAAACGAGCACCTGGGACAGGGACCGAAGTCTTTGACATCACCTGTGCATTTTTTTTTCTCTAAATGAAAGTTATCTGCTTATTTTTAAGCATTCTAAAGCAGCATTCCATTATATTATGAATTAAAAACTGTGTTATTAAAAGTTTTCTTCTTTTTTTAGTGAAAGAACGTGCTTGTGTTTGGGCCTACTGTATCGGATTTTAGGATTACTTTTTTGGCGTCACCCCCAGCCACCTTACTGCATCTCCATCTATCTCTTTCCTCTATGGTTGATACTATTAAAATTTATAACTGGGATATTATTTTATGAACATCCTGTATTATATAACTGAAGAAACTGATTCAAAATAGAGGATATGACGATTAACCTTCTCTTATGATAGAATAATAAGAGATTATTTCATAGAATCATTTTTCATATGTAGAAGCATAAGAGATTATTTGTATTTTCGTATATTATTTAACACAATCAATCACAAGGCAAAAAGTAGAATTTTTATATTGATGGGTAGATTTTGGTAATCTCGTCTATATTTTTTTCAAAATGCTTAATATAGTGAACTATTGCCTCACTCAATTATATTATATCAGTGAGACTATATACACCAAGTGATTCAAAATAGGGATTCTAGCGATTATCCTTCTCTTATGATAGAATCACATAAGAGAACCAATTACAAAATGAAATTACAAAGTCTAATTACGTCCAATTACAAAATGTATTTAAGTCAAGAAAAGATTTTAGATATGGCAATTGTTTTATAAAGTTGTTAAATGTAAATTAAATGTAGTTTAATAGTTTGGACACAAATTAAAAATTATCTTAATAAAAAATATACGCATTAAAAGGAGAATTTTTATATTGATGTGCAGAGATTAACAATCTCGGATGTATTCTTTAAATGCTTTCGATAGTGAACTATTACATCGTTCTATTATATTATATCAGTGACACTAAACGCCAAGTGATTCAAAATGGGGGCTATGGCGATTAACCTTCTCTTATGATAGAATCAAAAGAGAACCAATTACAAAATCCAATTGCATCCAATTACAAAATATATTTAAGTCAAAAACATTTTTTAGGTATGGCACTTGTTTTATAAGGGGTGCTATATGTGTTAAAATACGACAGTTATTTTTATACGAAAACCCCATACTTTTTATTCTATATCTTACATTCAGAAAACAAAAGTTGCCCTGCATCTATATAGGACATTAAAATAATTCCATTCTTTTAGGACCAAAACTTATCGATATATGACACTTTGAATTTTCTGAATTTGCAGTGTTTTCTTGCACTAATAATGGAAAGACGCATTCTATCATATAGTACATTGGTTCCATCAGTATTATAAAGAATAATTATAATCAAATGAAAAAAAAATTGGACAATCCTTAAGATGCTTTTTAGAAAACTAAGGATCGGATTTTCAGATATATCAATAGTTATTTTTTTAATGAAAACGTAAATTAGACAGTAATTTTTATTGAATTATTTTTGTTATGTCATGACATTTTGTTTATTTTTTCTTAACCCTTAAATGCCTGATTTTTCAAAAGTCATATTAATAATGTTTTTCGGCTTTCATTTTTTAAATAAATCATGGGAAAAACACTTAAAAAATCATATTTTGCTTTAAGTATGGTTTGCGGCTAAAAAGCTGTTTGTTACTAATCGGCAATACTGGTCTTTAATTGAAAAAATAATTTTCCTCCATAAAATTCTATAATATTAAACACACAAGAATTTTAGGAACTCTGATAAGAAATAAATTTTACTTGCTCACTGCAGACCAAAATAGAGTATTTCGCAAGATTCCATAACAAAACAAAAAGAACATGTAACAACAATTGAAAAATAAGTCTATCTTTATTCTTAAACAGCACAAGCGTCGCTACATGCTGAAAATCGATTTAATAATATTTTCAGAATGTATTTTATTGGCAACATTAGACATTATAGCTTCAAAATTATTCTAATAGTATTTTAGAAGCCTAAATTAGGTATGTTGCCGAAAAGCAACACCCGACATTTAAGGGTTAATCTGCTTACTTTTAGGAAATCTGATCCCTACTGTTCTAGATCGCAATTTAAAAAGTTTAAAATAGTAGTAGAAGTAAGACTTTAAAATCTTCTTATATTTTAAAAATTTTACCACAAGTATGTATTGTATATTTTTTATTAATTCATGTTTCATCATAAACCACTATTTTGTCTCGAATACAGAACAAAAGGAAATAAAAACGAAAAGTTCCCAGGTAAACTGATGGCATTGAGCTCACAGGCTATTCACACTAATTGTATATTATACTTTTATTTATGTCTATTATTCATAAAATAGAACTTACTCTTTTTGAGCAAAACGGTAAATAACCAGGGAGGCGCCTTATCAGAATAAACCGGTATACAAATTTTTATCAAGAATTATCGCGTTACGTACATACATACGTACATACATACATATGTACGTACATACAGAATCTGCGAGCACATTTGCTCTCAGGCTTTGATTACGAGCTAAAAAAAAGGAAAATAGTTCAAAGAGTGCCAAGTTCCTTTAATAAGAATTTTTCACAGGGTCAGCATTCTGAACAGGCTATAATATAGATGTTGCTTAATAGTTTGAATATACATTTAAAAACATCATAAAAATATGTGTGTATTAAAGAGGGATATTTTCTGTATTGCTAAACAGATTTTGGTAGTCTCGGATAATAATTTTCTTTAAATGTTCAATACATTAAACCATTAAATAAATGCATTATCTTGCATCAATGAAATGCTATACAGTGAAACTACGTAAGTTGAAAACATACGGTTCCTGACAAAGATGTACATATTATACAAGAAGGGTGCATAATGATAGGAATGATTAAAAAAAAAGTACGAAATCAGTGTTCGTTTGCTATGAAAATGTGCAAATCTGTGTTAAAATTAAATGCCTGTTATTCCAAATAATATTAAAGCAATCGTATACAAAAATTGTATATGGGGCATTCTCACAATCTTTTGACTTTAGGGAATAAAAATCTGGTGAAATTAAACTTTCTAAAATAACATTTTAATGTGATAGACGAAAGCCTTAATGATTCAAAATGAAGAAAAAATGGGCAGCAGCGGAAAATTTTTTATTTAACTGATGTTTAAGTTAAACTTGCGAGTTTAATTTTCCTTACCATTTTACCACTATAACTTTCTATTTTCTTCTAAATTTGTGCTTATAATGAATTTCATAGTACCCACAGAACATTCAAATAAGGAATAATAACAATGTAGTATTTTTAGTACAAAATTTTGGTATAACATTGTCTTAAAGGGGTGCTAAAGAAGGGGCGGAAAGAAAAAACAGGGGATGATATAGGAAAAAAAGGGACGGTAATTGAAAAAAAGGGATGGTAAGGATGGGGCGGTAAGGAAAATTACTATTATTTTTAAGCAAATCCTGTTAAGACTACGTGATAGCCACAATGTTCATTGATTTTTAGAAACAGTTGTTAACATTGGATTAAATTATTTTTTTTTTAATTTACCTCGAAATTGCAGGAATAAACCTTGGGGACGGTCAGACTACCAATAAAGCCACGATGCTTGTAATTGATATTTAAATGCTGATTTAAATTCTGCACTAAATTTCCTGCCAAAGAATTTTAGACATTATTTCTACAGCATACTTCTGCATGAGAAAAAACTTGAAAAAAATTATGTGGATGCATCTGAAGAGATTTTTTGTATAAGTTTAGCAAGAGGGATGGTAAGGAATCTAAAACCCAGGGATAGAGTTAAAAAAATAATAACAACCCTAAAAATGTGTGCAGGGTAATTTTTTGCTGCATATTTATATAAAACAATTGTCCCAGTTTCGAAAAAAAAATTACATCGAATTACTTTTATTGAAACAATTTTATACAGACAGCTCCAAACTTAAAAATCAGCATCAGGGACACGGGACGGTATAGGAGTTTTCCTGGTATTTGGACACCCAGCATCGTCCAAACCTTATTTATATCGTTAATATTGTTATGCAATCATACATTGGGATGTTTTTCAGTATATGAAATAAAAAAAAAAAACACAAGAATATGTACTAAAATAAAAATTATTATTCAGGGACTTAAAAGTCAAAAGATTGTGAGAATGCCCCATATATGTTTCTAAATATATTTTAAAATATGAATTTTATGAAATTTACGTTGGTGCAAAATGTTAATAACGCTGTAAATATTTAAAAATCACGGCTCGTAATTGGTGGATATTTTCGTGTGTCATTTAACAAAGCAATCGTTTCGCAAAAGTTTTTGACGATGAAAAAGAGGGAAAATGCTTTCTGACTTTGAAAGATGCCAAATTCTAGCTTATGACAACATCGGAATGTCACTTCAAAGAATCGCTGATAAAATAAAGCGTTCGAAGATTGTCATTTTTCATTTCTGGCCGAATACTATTACTTAATAGTACTACAAAATCTAAAAAAAGGTCAAGAATTCTTTCGAAACGATCTGAAAGTTTGATTGTTCACACCGTCGCAAGCAAAGGAATGACTACAAATGAAATTGGAAGTTAGATAAAAAAGGTCAGCGTCATTACTGATTATAATAAGAGCAATATAAAGATCGGGAATTCTTGAATATGTAAAGCTACGTCAGTATCTGTATTTAACATCTGTCCATAAAATATCCCGTATTCAGTTTGCAGAGAAACATGTGAAGCAACAAACGAATTAGTCTAAAATTAATTTCCGTGAAGAAAAGAAGTTTAATTTCATTGGTTCGAATGGTATTTATCCACTTTCGAAAGGAAAAGTACGTATTTTCCACACATCAACTTGGTTGAGGATACCTAATGGTCTGGGCTACTTTTTATTAGGAGGTAAACTTAGAATTGCCTATCTAGAAGAGCGACAAACATACATGCCTATATTAACATGTTAAGGTAATTTGGTGAACCACGGTGAAAGAATTACCGGCCTTAACCATATTAAAAATAATAATAATAATAATGTCTCAATTCACTCTGCAAAAGACAGAAAGAAGTGGTTTGGAGATAATAAAATTTACACATTTGATTGAAAGGCCAATAGTCCGGACCTAAATCCTATGGAGAACGTTTGGAGTATTATAGTCCGTAGTATCTACCGAAAAAATTATCCAATGTAACTTGAAAACAGAATTAAAATCTGCCTTTTGTAAGGCATATCGTCTTTTGTCACCTCGAGAAGTTCGAAACCTTGTATACCCTATATCGCAGCGATACATTGAAATTATTAAACACAAAGGAAGCACAATTAACATATAATATTTCTATAATTTAGAAAAATCTATTTGCTTCATATCATTTTGCCCCTATTGCATATGCAGTTAAAATGCAATTTATAATATTTAACTAGCAGCCTTCGCCCGCTACGCTGGTCGGGTTCTTCAAACGAAACTTTAATCAAACGAAATATATCGGCATATTTGATCTTGTGCTTTATAGCAATATATACATTTATCTCCAATGATCTTCCGCATTTCTGAAAACAATATGAACGCAATCACTGTTTTATATCTTCTAATGTCTCAGACAAAATTTGGACTGCTAAGAAGCAAATCTTTTAGTTGATTATTTACAACTGAATATGGAAAAGAACGGAAGAACAATATGTAGCATATTAAAATCATCCCTGAAAATTTAAAAATGCAAATCTCATCAAATACCGTTCAGTAGAACCTTCTAATAAGACTAATTTTTCACAATCGGGTTCACCAGATTATAGAACATTCAACCTAAAATTCTATAGCAAAGCAATGTAAAACAAAATATGTTATATTCTAAAACCTTTCCTGAAATATTATCTAAGAACTAGTGCTAATTCCATCGAACTTAACTCAGTAGAACCTTTTAAAAAGGCTAGTCTTTCCAAATAGGTTTCACTGATTAAATAATTTCCACACACAATTCTATAGCTAAGCAACGTAGAATGATACGTCTTATGTACAAAATCCTTTCTTGAAAATTTATCTAACAATGTAAGTCTTCTCAAAATCCATTCAAAGGAACTCAAGTTATAAGTGGTCGGACCAAAATTTCTCTTTGTATTTTATATGTGGAGTAGATAATTAAATGTATCTTTCATAATCACGTTAACGTAATTGTAGAACTAAGTAATAGTGTTAAGTACCATCAAAATACATCCAGCACAACTGAAATTATAAACGGGTGGAAGGAAAGACAAGTTTGCATTTTATATAATTACAGTAGATGTATATTTAATAATTGCATTCATCTTTCTCTATAACTTTTTCAATAGTTCTATAACTAAGGAACATATAATGAAATGTTATATACTAAAACCATTCCTGAAAAGTTATGTAACAGTATCATTTGGATCAAAATCTGTTCAATAGAATTTTTTAAAAGGCTAACCTTTAATAATCAGGTTCAGTTAATCTTTTAACTTTTTCCTTTATCTCTATAACTAAGCAACGTAGAACGCTGTGTATACACAAAACTCGTTCTAAAAACATTACCTAACTAATAGTGCCATATCCTATAAAAATATTATACACAATCGGAATGAAATGCAAATTTCCGTTTTTAAATATGTAGTAGATGATGATGATGATACGATCATCTGTAATAGAATTCGTCGTGAAGTTTTCGCTTCATACATAAACAATGCTTTCATCATTGTAGCTAATACACCGATTGACGAGGTCTCCGATTACGGAAGATTAACCAGGAATCCCATGAACAACTACCCAAAGAAAGATGAATATATGGCTTTTGTGATACTTTTATGCTAGCCGGGCTGAGGTAATAAATCAACAAAGATTGTTTCCATACCTTATTCTTATTTTATTATTTCAATTCAAAATATGAACGTTTCACTCATTTAATTTAAAATACATGCCTTATGCTAGTTTCATTGAAAAACTGAAAAGTAAAACAATGATAGGAAATAATGCCATAACTTAAAACAAAGAATTGTTTTTAATTTACATTCGCGAAATGTAACTACAGCTATTGGCAATTTAAAAACTGCTAATGGCAAGATTTACATAAAAGTACCCATTTTTTCTTCTTATTCATGAGCAAACGATAAATCGCGATGTATTATTTCAATTTCAATTTCTTCCATTGAAAAAGGTGGTACTTGCGTATTATCTGGACAATGGGATAGATCGCCAAAAATGGTTGACAACTGATCTTGTTAATCGCTTGCCAATTACGTTCAAAACAATATTTTAACATTCTTAAATACACAACCTTGTTAAAAATGACAAATTGTTTAAAGTAAATAAATAAATAAAATATATAACATAAAACTACATACTAAAAACGATAATTAAAAAAACTTTAATAATAAAATAAATTTAAAACTATAATAAATAAACTCTCAAAGGACCAAAAATAAGAGTTGCTGTAATTAGTGTAATTGTCTTGTATCTGACTTGGCCCGGATGTAAATACCAAAATTTTTTTTAAGTCGTACAAACATTGCTTTTATTTTTTAATATTTTCGTTTTTATAATGTCAATTTCTCAGTGGATCGCTTCCTTGTATTTTAAATAAAATCAATATATTTTTTCTTTTTTTCAAGGCGTTTGTATTTATTTTTATCAAACTCATATAGCCGTTTTAATTCTTTAACCAAAAGAATTAACAAAAAGATTAAATTTTAATTTCTTCCTTTGCCACAGTAACGGATGTACAATATGAATGAATATGGGTGAATTATCATTTGTAATGTTAGACATTTCGAAGTTTTGGCGCCAAAGACATCGCCAAATTAGAAAAATATGAAATATCTCACGAACTACTGGACTTAAAAGAATTTGGTTAGTACCATTCAATTCAACATACAAAAATACACTAAAATATGTTATCAGTTGAAAAATAACTATAAAATCAGATTTGTAAGGAATTTTTTTAAAGTTTGTTCTCTATTTTACCCCCCTTAGGGGTGGGATTTTAGGAAATCCTTTCTCGGCACTCTATGTCATATGAAGTATTTTTACCCCAATTTTCAAAATTTTAGGTTCAGTAGTTTGCTGCGCGTTGATTAATACAAAATCCAAACTTTCTTTTGTATGTATAGACAATAACAGTAGTTTCAAGATGTTTTCTTTATGTTTATATTGCCTATTTTGCAAGATGAATTTATATGGTTTATATGCGTATTAATATAATTATATTTATTATTTAGTTAATTAAATGATTGTACCTATCATTTTGTACCCCAGTGTGCAGGTGCTTAAAAATATTTTAGTTTAATTACAAGTGCATATGCACGTTTCTTAAGCATTAAATAAGTTGGTTATTAAAAGCAAATAAATTACTTTTTAATAAAAATCTATTTAAACGTTTTACAGATCAAAAGTAGACACAGGTGATGAAATGTGAAACCTTTGGCGATTTCAGCTGTTTGAATTTTTTAAAACTCACAATTTATTAATCCTTTTAGTTGCATATCTAACTTATAAGACTAATCCAAGATTGAATGAATTTTCCAATGTAGAATATTTTTCTTGAGGAGAATGGAAATAATAAAAATAAACTGATCAACATAGGGCAGTTTTCAAGCGTCCAAATTATGGGAGCGTTCTCTGTATAATTATTATATCGTAGCAAAGCTACAATTACAATATATATCCTAGTCAGGTATATTCAAAGTAAACTATATCGTTTAAATGGATTGATAGGGGGTCGATGAAAAAAGCTATTTAAAAATAATCTCTTATGATAAAAGAACAAGAAGCGGGAAGGTTTTCACCCCGAGTTCATGATATTACGTCGCAGTCGACATTATATCTATGAGGAAAGTACCGAAGAATCGGTAAGCAGGGCTCAGATTGGATAACTTAACCATTTTTCACTGAATTTGAATCTATTGAATGTAACCCACAGAATGCAATTAATGAACTATCAGTTATTTTTGAAGCTAACAAGGAAGGTCTCCATAAGCACGTACTGCGAAAAATTAAAAAAAAATATATAGAATATTCTTGTCATGAGCATATATAGGTTTATAAAAAATATTCCTGCTGAACCTCAATATAGCGTACCTAAAAAAATAATGAAAATTTCATTTTTTGGCGATTTAACGTAGGTTGGCGACACAATGAAAAATTTTAAAAATACGTTTTTATGATAAATACTCTTTAACGAAAACTTTTTCTATCGTTCATACTGAACTGGTTTAAGTAAGTTTAACTTAAATAAATACACTCTTATAGTTAAAGATTTGTCCTATACATTTATATGTATATATAATGAAATTTAACGAACGTATTCTATGGTGTAGAACAAAATTTAAATTCATTAAAATTACTTCAAGCTCAAAATGGTCTGATTCTGAGCCCTGTCATTTCGGCTTTGAAATTGTTAGTGAAGGAGACAACAGTATTGTTGTTATAAAAACAACGACTTACTAAATATCGAAATTTATAACGACAGCATTCTTAATTAGTCAGTTACTTTTAAAATACACTTAAAATTCATCCAGCGGATGAAACAGTATGAAATTAAATAACTGCAACAACACGTAACTTATATATCGCTCACCCGCAAGAAAAGTGACACATCTCGACAAAAGTAAATTTCGCAGGAGAGGCAAAAAGAAAATTTGCATGGTTATACTGTAAGATGAAATTATAGCACTTAGCTCTGCATGCAGGAATAAAAACGCGCCTAAAAGCATAAAACCATTAAGAATGAAGAGGTAGGATGACGTTTGGAGGGCTGAATAGTTTTACTTCCCCACACAATCCACCCCTCATCTGTGGTCATAAATAGACATAAAGCGTAATAAAGTGATTTTTCGTATATCTACAATTATGAAACTGTTTGCGTAGCAAGACCTATCTATGACAGACCTATAAGTATGACAGACCTATTAATGAAATAAAACACAAAATTAAATTTTGCGAGATGTGTCACTTTTCTTGCGGGTGAGCGATATGTTAATAAGCTTATAGAAATAATAATAAACTATTTCATTCTTTATCTCCAAAATTATCAAATACTGAGCATTTAAACACTCATTTAAAAAGCAATTTCTAAATGCATTAAAATCATTTGTATTTGGCGAAGAAAAAATGTTGCTCCCCAAATCGTTTTTTTTTTTTTTTTTTTTTTTTTTTTTTTTTGTCCCATTTACTCAAAATGATTTTATTTTTTCACAGAATTTCTACTGGAATTCTACAGCTACATTTTAATGATCCTTTGTAACGCAAATGAGTCGTTTCATTAGTACTTTTCTCAAAATATTTTGAGAATGCGCTTTAAGGAGACCTTCTTAGTAAGATACTTTTAAAAATATCACTTGTATAAAACGTAGAGATCGACCAAAATTCGGTTTCGTTTGCGTTCTCGGCCCAAAATCTGAGTTTCGCCAAAAATTCGCTTTCGGCAAAAATGCTGCTGAAAATTCGGACGGACCGAAACTCGGCCGAAAATAATCTGCATTCCAAAAATCTCATTTCTTCCTTCGGATATTTTCAACATTACTCTTTGATTTGAGCTGTATCGGCTCAAAGGAGACACTCTTTATTTATTGCTATCAACTTCGCTGTTTATAATTATCAATCATCACTAACTCAAGACGTGAGGGCAAATTATAAAGCAAGAAATGCACATACGATTAAACTCTGAAGATGTTTTTCACGTGCTAATTAAAAGCTGCAGACTATACTCTAATAGAAAATTTTTAGTTTGAAACCGCAGAAATTTTCCGAATACTTTTTGAGAAATTTCTATTATAATAGATCATCATTTACAAAAATCCTTATAAAAGATAAACCGATGAGGTATGTATACCTAAAATATGTTTTAATTTGGTGAAATTCGTATAATTAGAAGATAATTTTGTGTCGTTGATAAATTAATTGCATTTTATTTTACATGAAAATGAAAAGTTTTGGTCAGAGGTACAGAGAGCTAACTTGGATCACACGTAAAATTACATGTATAATTAATTAATAATTAAGTATGTTTATGTCTGTATAAATTACTTAAAAACTTTTCTTTGGGACATTTTCGTTTTCCGCCGAAAACAGGAAGATTACCGTAATTCAATTTCTGTTACGGTTTCGGTCGATCCTTATATAAAAGTTACTTGAGCGAAAAAGCACTTGAAACAGTTTCACATGCTTTTTTTTTTTTTTTTTTTTTTTTTTTTGCTTGCGCTAACAAGCATCCAAGCTCGTGTATGATTAAATCCGATTTTAGCCATGTTAATTCTGTACTAACAAAACAATGACAAAATTTAGTTATTGAATTTCGTAAAAAATTAACGTGGTATACGAATTTTCAAACTATTGTCAAGAAAAGAAATTACACATTTACATTGTGAATCAAATTAAAAAAATATATAAAAGTTTCATTATAATGATTATGCAAAAACACAGTTTTAAGCATCCCATTTAAACCTATGTAATATAAATAGTAATGAATGAGAATATTACATTTATTCTTTATTTAAAACGTTTTATTCTAATTAGAAAATAGTAAAATAATGGGGGACAATAAGCAGTTGAAAAACTCTTGAAGGGTTCGATGATCAAAAATATGTTGCTATCCCTGTCCTAGATTATACCACAAGGATACAAATTATGTCTGGGGAAATGTTAATCTAAAACTCTGGGGAAATTATAACTAAAATATAGGGTAAAGTGCCCATATTTCGTCCTCTCTCCTAATTTCGTCCCCCTTAACTTCTCCGCTTCTGCGAAAGTGGCACCAATTGTGACGTAAGGCACAGGGGACAGGAGGTAAAAGGGGTCAGTGTTGAAAGTTTCGTTCACCAAGACGCATACATAAATTAAAGCCGGTAAATTTTCTATCTTTAGAAGACCTGAGTTCTTATTACGTCGTTTCTAGAACGTTATTTACTGTACTGTAATAATTTATTTCTTATTCATTGCATGCATTTTACGTTGGTAAGATGCTGACAGTAGCATACACTGAGTTTAGGACGCTCAGTTCATCTAACGGGACTGAAGGTCCGTCATATTGGGAAGTAGTGTGGTCCCAATTTCGTCCCCCTTGCAATTTTTATTTTCGTCCCGGGGACGAAATTAGGAATGCTTTTTCATGACATTTTCCTTAATTATTTCCTAATGTTTGGATGTCTAATGCATAGTTGCGAATCTCCCGATTTTTTGGATACCAGTTAAATCTTACAAAAATGTTTTCTTTATTTAATTTCGTTAAAACTGCGATTATATAAAGCAAGTAATTCTGCATAAAAATATTGGTAGGAAAAAAATCGGGAGGTTGGGGACTATGCTAATATTTCGTTATGCTATTCTTCCACTGATAATTAGTGCATTTCTTTGTGCCTTACTTTAATGTAAATTAAATGACTTACTCATTTAGAAAAAAATTTTGATTTAGTTATAAGTTACGCCTCGGCGTATTGGACTTTTTGGGGGGACAAAATTGTGACCATTTCTTTTTTCCTTTGCATTTTTTAGATACTTTTGAAAGAACAATTTTTCGCATTGTTAAAATTTTTTTGTACGATATTTACCTACGTTCCTATGTGCGTGGGTAGTTAGTCTATGTAAAATCCAAATTCGGTAGATTTTCACTGAAAGTTACAACTTCGAAGGGCCTAAAAGTGACTGGGGGATGATAATAGAGCACTTTACCCTACCGTCCCGTGTCCCTGATGCTGATTTTTAAGTTAGATGATTAAGTAAGTATTGATGCAATTAAAAAAAAGCTATTCTAATAAAAAAATTAAAACTTTTAAATTTCGCTTAGGGGGTTTTGTTTGGGGGAAATTTTAGAGAGGGGTCATTTACATACTATTTATCGGAAATCTGCCGAAATACTAAACATTCTCACTCCTGTGCTTGTCTTATTTATTTGTAAATTATAGATAAAGAAGGATTTTTTAATGATTAAAAAAAATCTCGACTATAACCCCCCCCCCCCCCAACTTCTTTTGCTTTTGATAGAGGGGGTGGGGATACAATCGGGATTTTACGGTAGTTATCAGTTTAAAAATTTTACTTTCGTAAAATATTACTGATATCTATCTCTATTCAATATCACATACATAACTGTTTTAGAGATGGAAGTAAGCCATCATTGCAAGATTAAAACAAATGTAATAGAAAATTTACAAAGTTGTTCAAGATAATACTTTTGTAATAACTATGCATAAAAAATATTGTTGTAAACCGTTTAGTAAAATAATACATAACACTTATTGCATTTTAGAAAACATTAAATTATTTAAAATACAATTGAACGTAAACGAGTTTGTTGCTCTTTATGTATTTGCTGAAAGATGTGTTTGATGAAGTTTCAATACAAAATCAACTTTGTGTGAGGAAAATAATCTTCTATTTTAGGAAAATTATAGATAATGGAACTGACATTATTTCTCATTAAATTAACTGAAAGAAACAGAATCACAGAATGATTATTGGGGATCTTATGTACTGTTCATATCTGCTCCAACTAGTCTGTTCACAAGTGCTCCGCATTGCTGCTTCTGTTAAATTGATAAATCATTGACATTTCTCAATTTTAGAAGAGAAGGAACCGTATCAAAAATATTTATTAGTACTCATAGTATATGTTAAAACACTCAAATTCAAATAAGGGAATAAATAAATAAAGTTATTCGCTTATCAACTTGGAACAAAGATTTTACTTTTGAGAACTAAAAACTGTGTGTTAGCTACAGAAGACAAACAAAATGTCAAAGAGCTTCAAAAAATTTTTACCATATGCCTACAGGTGCTATCATCTTTAGTAATTTTTTTCAAATAAAAAAAACTCATAATAACTATTGAAAAATTGCGATGTTCACATCTGCCTGATGTTTGCACGTGCCCCCACCTCCCCTATCTGAAGTTTCTTCATTACCATAGGAGGGAAGCAGTTTCTTACGTGCTGTTTGAGCCATTTCATTGTTACTCCTTTTCAAGCTTTTACTATTAAGCCTAATTTCTACGACAATGTTGAACTTGTGCTTACAGAATTTTCTTAGTGTTATGCTAGTAGATTTACAGATTTCAAAGTAGTTGCTAAAAAGTGGCTATAAGTTAAGATTGCAATTATTATCCGATCCTTATGCTGAATCAGAGGTGTCTTTTTGAGAGGAAAAAAATAATCTTGATAATAATGTAATTGCTCTCATAATCCTCTTGTGTGCCCGCTGAATGGTCAAGTACTTATATAAAGTTAAAAATATTTTAGAGTCAGGCTGTTTTGACCAAGATAGGCTCTGACAGTTGGTTCAAATTCGTAGCAAATCTTATCCGTGAAATTTATTCTTGTGACCCAGACTTTTCTGTTAGACTTCCGCAAAACCACGGAATTGATTTAGAGACACTGAACTTTTTTGAATGTAAGGGAATTTTCTGGGAGGTTAACTAACATTGTTTTTACCACGGAGTCTCCACTTATACTTGCTGCTAAAAGCAATGTTAACATATCTTTCATTGGTTTATGCCCAAGAGATATTTTTTCTACTTTTGTGATAAATGTGGTGTTTGACATTTTCTACAACCCTTCTTCACAATTGTGCACTTGTTGAGGTAGGTATCCGCCTTTTTCTGTGGCTCTTGAAAAACTAATGACAATTTTATTTCATGCTGCTTTGTTATCAATAACTGCTCCGTTAGCACTACCTGCTTCTCTATGACTTATTTTACTAAATATTTGCTGTCAAGTGTTGTTAATAAACGCATGTATAGTTAACTAACAAGGTTTTTCGCTTACAACACCTTTAATCAACTAAGTTGTTAAATGAGACCGTCGATTACCAAGGTACGAATACTTTGATACTGTACTTTGATTTGCGTAACTAATCTATTTTTGATGCATAACCTGTCATTTCAATCACATCTGAAATGAAGGTTTTTACATACGCTCCATCCTTAAAAAATTTTTTATTTGCAGTTTTCTGTGAAACGTTTTTATATTATAAATAATGCCTTGATATAAATTGAAGTTGACCAAATGTGTTTGATGCCAGAAAAACTCATGACAAAAGATCTTTGTTTTCTTTCCTTCCATTGCATTTATACCCTTTAACAATTTTGCGATTAGCGTTGCATATAGGGGAGATGGGGGCACATGTGAACAGTTCGCATAAATATAGCTTTTTCTCATAATTGGATTAATTCTTATAAATAAAAACTAGTCAGTATAGTAAACAGAACTTTCTTTTACACATGGTAGTTTTTTAAAAATCACCTGTATAGTTTTTCTTACATTTTTTAATAGTTTTATAAATTCAAATAATTGTTCAAATGTGCCCCATGAGCGGGGTAGTTGTGAACACTCGTGGGGCACATGTGAACACAAGGAAAAAATATCCTTTGACATGGTTTTTCTCTTGTTATTAATTTGTTATCATAACCATTACTTATATTATCAGTTGAATTCACCATAAAGAAAAAAAATATTTTTTTTGTCTAGTTTATGAGTGATATAACAAAAGATTTAAAAATGAAACTAAATATATATAAAGCTGTTCTGACACCATACCCAAGAATTATATTAGTTATCAATTTGAAAATTTTACATTTTAAAAAAGTTACTGATATCCATCCCAATTCAAATTATCCTATTCATAGCTGTTGTTTGAAAGATGGAAATAAGACATCACTGCAAGTTTGAGACAAATGAAAAGAATAAAAAAATTACAAAATTATTTGTGATAATACTCTTTGTATTAACAATGCATAAAAAATATTGTTTTAAACCGTTTACTAAAATAGTACATAACACTTATTGCATTTTAGGAAACATTGAATTTATTTAAATTTTAATTGAACTCAAATGAGCTTTTTGCTCTTTTTGTACTTCCTGACAAATGTGGAAGTGGAAGTTTCAATACAATATCACTTTTTTGTATGACAGAAATGTCTACTATTTCAGGGAAATTATATGAATTGGATGTGAGAGTCTTTCTGAGGAATTTAACATACATTTTATCATTATCAATTCTTTCTATTCGCCCAACAGAGAAAGTTTTTGATTTTTGTGAACTGTTCATATCTGCCCAAACTAGTCTGTTCACAAGTGCCCCGCATGGCTGCTAGAGTTAAATTGATAAATAATTAACATTTATCAATTTTAGGGAACAAAACAACTTTATCCAAAATATTCGGGTTCTGCTCTCGAAGCTGGTAGACGGGAAGTGCTGGGTTCGATCCCAATCGCGCCCGTCGGCCTAATCGTTCGGAGTTTTCGTGGTTTTCTTCGAGCCGTGGATCTTCCATGCGTTAATACGGATTAGGTTCCCTTAGAAAGACCCCCACGGAGGGCACTCCCCCCGGGCCTATATCCCTCGTGTAGATAATTGGCCGTCAAAAATCAACCCAACCCAACCCAACCCAAAATATTCAATAGTAGTCATAGTATATGTTAAAACATTAAAATTCGAATAACTAACTAAATAAATAAACTTTATCACTTACCAAAATTGAAACCGACATTTTACATTTGACATCTACAAACAGTGTTTTGGCTACTGAAGACAAACAAAATGTCAAAAAGCTTCAAAAATTTTTTATCATATGTCTACACGTGCTGCCATCTTTGGTATTTTTTTTCAAATAAAAAAACTTATAATAACTATTCAAAAACTGCGATGTTCACATCTGCCCCCTGTTCACATCTGCCCCCTGTTCACATTCCCCTACATGAGGTGTAGGATGCTCAGAAATCTTGATTACTTTTAAAAGTAATTTTGAGTAGAAAATTTTGCCATATTTAATAACATAACTTCTTCGATTAGGAAACTTTTAATTAGGAAAAATTCATTGTCGTAATCACCGGTGATAAAAGATTAAAAATTCTGTCAAGAACGGTTGTCGCGAACGGATTAAAAGTGAGCATTTTGAAACATCACAATTGAACACCTCTACATATTTGTATACTCCGGTCATGAATAACATCAATTTTGCAGTTTTGAATAATTTCATGAGAAGCAGATGCATTTTTTTACATACTTTTTTAAACAAGATTGCATGACGCTTTTTAACTCGGGTCATATAATTAACAAGTTTTAATTAGAAAGTACGGATCAATGAAGGAGCAATTTCTAAAGATTAGTTGTAATAGAATACTTCATATTGTAGCTGGCTTAGGCGGGTTTATTCTAACATGTTTCGAGTTAGCGAGTTTATTTCTCATCGAAGTTAATATAGAACCAATTATGTGAATAATAAATATCGAGTTATCGTTGTAGTTGAGTTATACAGGCGTCGACTTATCACTGTATTATGATTTTTCATACGGATTTCAAAGTAATAGTATTCATAAATATTTTTGTTCGTTTAATGTTACTTTGAATAAAATAAACTTTGCTTAAATTACGGTTTGAAGCATATCGAATTTTCTTACAGTTCTTCATGAATACTCATTGCTCGATATATGTTTTCTTTTTGATAGAGTAGGAACTCTAATCACAAACATTCCTTGAAATGCATCTTATTTTCCTTAATTGATCTTTAACGATCTACTAGATCCATGTTCAGGTATCATTACTGCTGTCTGGAACAAAGTACAAGCAATCCATCCTTAAACTACTTATGCAAGCTTTCATATTCTTTCTTTCTTTACTCTGTACTCTTGTTCTGATACAATATTTCTTTCGTAATAATTGGTAATTAAATCATAAAAGGAAAGTAAAACTCAGAAAATTGAATGATATTATGATTAATGTAATATTATCTGGTCTTTTTAATACGTTGTTTAATTAAAATATTATGCATACTCCACTCTTAATATTACACATTAATTATGTTAACCAATAAATTCTTAAGCTGCATCAATCATTATAAACACAGAGTAGTAAATTCTTCTTTTAAAACCATTGAAAATAGTTAATGAAAATATAGTAAATGCATTAATTATGACTTATATCCCTCCGAAATATAAAAAAAATGAAATAAAATAAATAAATAACGGAAGATTAATGAAAGAAAGATATTACCACTTTAGCCACCACACCACCACCTTTGTCCGTCTACAAAAATTTGGTGGAACTATCACAAGTTTTGAAATATTTATTCATTAAGATTTATAAATATTTAATTACTTGATTTGCTAACACCACACAAACGTTAATTACGCGAATAAAACTAAATCATACTAAAAATAGATATTAAATATTCTTTTTCAAAAGTCACTCTCGCGTAAAAGTGACGTCATCAGGGTAATGACGTGATCATTCCGAGAAAACTGTATTCAAACATTACCAAACTATTTTCAAATTAAAAGATCGTCACGAAACACTTCATGCATTTTACGGCATAATTTAAAAATCTTTCAATAAATTACTCGAAGCATTTTACTTTTAAAAATTATTGGAAAATGAATTTTGGAAAGAAAAATGTTTCACGTGTACGAGTAATATGTTATAAAAATTTATTACAGGATTGTTGCCAAAGTTTTATAAAGTTGTAAAAATCTCTGTTTTAAACAAAAATTTATTAAACAAAACTGCAGCGCTGTCTCCGAGCACTTTACTAAACAACGTAAATAAATTATCGAACTTGCATTGCAATAAAAATAAACGATGAATTATTTGCAATATACTTCCCTTTAAAAACATATTGGAAATAATTCATCATAAGTATATTGGAAATAATTCATCATAACATTTTTAAGTAATCAATTTTCTTTCCAATACTCAGATTTAAACTTTATAATCTTAATCATAAATAATTACCCTTCTGTTGGCAGCAGAAAATTTTTGAATGGAATTTTTAATCTTTTAGTGAGAAAGAACAAGAGAAAGATAGATTTATAGAACAGCGTTTTTTTTCTTTCTTATATTCATTATATTGTGATTCATAACAGTTACATGGAACGGGCAATAAATTCGTTCATTCTCTTTAAAGGATTCATTTTTTGTTGATAAAGGTACGCTGTAGCATTATCATAATAGAGCTTTTTATAAACTGGGTAGAAAAAAGTAATAGGCGTACCTTTCCCACATGGTGCAAGATTGAAATGAAGACGTCTATTGTTGTCACTTAGCTATTGCAGATATTAACACTATATTAAGCAATTATCTCAAAGCGTTTCCTATACTCAACGCTTCATATACATCTCCTGTTCTTCTACGTCCGCAGAATGCTTCTTTGGAACGGACGTAGAGTGCTTTTTGCGTTTGTATATGAATTGCGTTTAAATTCTTGATACTTAAAAAAAGCAACGAAAGGTATCATATACCGAGATTAAAGTATTCCAATAAAAGCCCGATTTTATATAATTTTTTTACGCATTAGACTTATTATTTAAAAAATCTTTTTATATTGAAGGTTCTGCTTTCAGTAGCGGGATCAGCGGAACACTTAATTTTCGCAGACCTATATTGCCAAGGAATTAATGGAATTATAATTAATGGAATCACATTTTGGTAGCTGTTTATGTATGGTAGAATGCATTATCTAGTAAGAAAATGAATATTCACTTTCTAAAAACAATCATATGCCAAAATTCGTGTTTCTAAAGTGCATGTGTATACTTTTGAGTTTATCATCATATAGAAAATAGTAAATTAATCAGATCTTGAGATCACACAGTCCCATGACTGAACCTACTTCATTTTGACAACTCCATGCAACGTTTCTGTCCTTCCACAAACTGTGCCAGAAATTAACATATAACTTTAAGTCCATCAAGATTGAACCTGTTTTCATCCGCTTGAAATTATATGTCAATACTAGTACGATGCGTATAGGAATAGAAATGTTGCATGGAAACGTCATAATAAATGAGGATCATTCATTGTTTCGGCGCTGTTTCAGCTTAGGATAAGATTAATCTAGTTATTGATTCTAAAATATGAATTTAAAAGTGCACACTATATCTATTTTTATGAACGCAAATTTTCTAATATAGTTGCTAGGAGTAAAAAAGGATTTTTCAAGAAGATAATGCATCGTGCAATACCTCAAAAGCTATGAAAATGGTGGTTAAATGATAAAAATATCCCATTATTTGATTAGTCACCTTCATTACATGATATGAATATTATAATAAAACTAGGGGGCTCTGCCCCCTGCAAGCTACGCTCGCCAACCCCCATTCAGACACCGCAGAATCTAAAAATCTAAAAACATACTAATCTGATGGGTTTTAAAAATATTAGAGAAGACTAAATTATACTGAAAAAAGCTGTGCAGATCTCCTTGTAAACGGGTTTCCATTCAATTCCCTTTGATTGCAAAAATTTAAGGGCGAATCAGTTGCTGTTAAGACATCCAATGGTTGTTTTCGTTTTTGATTAAAGAGGATCAGTTAAACATTTGAATAAAAGCTAAAGTAAAAAAATCTATCCCCATCATTTCATCTATATTACAATAGTTCAAGTCATCAAATGCCATAAACAAATACGATCTGATTCCTTCGCCTTTCATATGAAGGTTTGGCACTAATGTCATATACAGTCATATACTTTCGGCACAGATGTCATATACGGCCCCATATTGGCGCGATTTTTTTCCAACGCCAATTTGGGGAACGCATCAACAGCATAAACAACAACATCCGGCTTACCATATCAAGCAAAATAACGATACTTTGGCGCTAAGTACCCGTTGAGTATATGACATTGGCGTCAGAAAAAAATCGCGCCAATATGGGGCCGTATATGATATCTGTGCCGAAAAAAAAAAGCCGGGTGCAAATCTCGCCTTTTTTTTTTTTTTTTTTTTTTTTTTTTTTTTTTTCAACTCGCCAGTTAGCATTTTTTTTATTGTTCGAGTGGTAAATTAAAACATTGATTTGAAATGTAAATTAAATATCATGGTTTGTTACATAATTTAATATTTCGCCAAATGTCATATACGCATCGCATGTTTGGCATGATTTTTTTTTTTTTTTTTTACGAAAATTTGGCGAAAACCTCGTTTTCGAATACCAGTTACATATGTATTTTTGGTACTACTTAGTTATCCCGCCGACCAAAAATCTATCGCGAACTATAAGATTAAATGCCAATAATGGTTGATCGTAAATGTCACATTCACTTGACTTTTAACAAGTTACACATGTTTACGTCATCAAGTGATTTTTATTTTGACGTTTTATTTTTATATTTATTAATGTTATACTAATTTATTTGTTCTTTCGTTATTTAAAATAAAAATTTTGTCAATCTGTACAATTTGGCGAGTGGTTTGGCGATTTATATAATTTGCGAAATTGGTTGACTGAATAACTACTACATTGTACCGTATTTTTAAATTATTTTCTATTATTTTCAAAAGGAAATAGCAAAAAAATAATTAATAACTATAGAACAAAATAATTTATATAAATTTAAAAAAGAAATAAAAGTAAATAACCATTTATTATTAAATAAACAACAATAGCCGGGTTACCATGTCAATCACAATAATGCCATTTTGGCGTCAATTAGGTACCCCGGTGCGTAGATAACATCTAATTTTTTTCTTTTCGTTTTGTTTTTTAAAAAAAGAAAGGAGTGAAAGCCATCAATTTTAAATGAAAGTTGTGTATTTTAAATAAAAAGAATGAAAGGATTATATTTTAAATGAAATGAATGAAATATGAAGAAATGCGACGGGAAAAATGTTTGGCGAATTATCATCTGCGTCTCGCTAACATAAAAATACCGTCAGAATTGATTTCTCTATCAGAATCTTTCGATTTGGTGAAAGATTGTTCAAGTAAATTGAATTATGAATAAAAGTAGCATGATACATTTCTTAGCATACATTTAAGGCAACCTTTTCTGAAATATGAAAAAAAATATCTGTTATGATTAAAATTTGAGTTGCCATCATTAGAAAAAATGTATTTAAAATTAGAAAAAAATTAATATTTTGAAAACTAATTCGAATTTAAAAATTCTAATACCAGTTTTGAGATCTGTGGATAAACACAGATTTTTGGTGTTAATTTCATCGCAAAGTATTCCATATTTTAGGAGAAATCGCCGTGAAACAAAATCAGTTGTTTAATCAGTCGATTCAAAGAATCGATACATTTCAGCCGTTTCATATATTCGTTTCATAAATTCGTTTCATTAGGATTTTATATATATATGGAAGATGAGGGCAAGACAGAAAAAACAACCATCAACTCTAAGGTGACTAGAAGACGTGTTCTTTTTTAAGGTGCAGCAATAATTTTTAAGGAGTATCTATGTAAGACGGGGTCCCCGGTGGCTAAGATGCAGTATATTCCCGCGGCCGCCATCTTGGATGTTTTGAGATTTTTTGGCAATTTTTTATTGGCGATGCTTTACATTTTATTTTCTTTAAGTCTAACATGCGGTTAAATCGCTGCTTGGTGACATTTACTACTTGGCTGTAAAGGGGTTTTCATCCCAAGAAAAAAATCAACATGGCGGCCGCGGGAACATATGACATCTGTTCCTAGCTGATTGTGATAAGCTGATCAGATGAACAGCTTATCCAAATTTCCAAATGTATTATAATTTCAGTTTTTCAAAACTGAGTAAAATTTCTTTAAAATGAACACTGTCCCAAAACAAAGTGGGCATTTGATCATTTTAACGTATAAAAGACTATCTCCCAAGATTAATGTACTTACAGCTGCTGTTAATACGTCACTATATATTTGGAAATTGTATATAAATTCAATTTTTCAATTTCGAGCATGTATGCTCTAGCTCTAGCTTTCTTTAAAATTGCTCCAATCCTCCCATTAGGTAATGCTACTGTACAAATATAAGAGTGTGGCGACAAAGGGGCAAGAAAACATGAATGGTCGAGAGAATTTATGCAAAATTGAATCACAAAGCTTACTGGGTAACCTGTCATTATCGCCAAGCTAATGTTTGTTGACATGTCTCACTCGTCTAATTGAACTCGTCCAGGTGGGTACCACCAAGTGCTGGAATGTGGGTTGCTATTTTTTGGACAAAATCTTCAATGTGAGCTTGTGCCCTGTGGGTATGTATTTTCTTAAAGAGACAACTTAGTAACAACAATAATGTACTTAGCGTATGTTTACAATCTAACTTCCTCGTGTTAAAACTTTGCGGAAAAAAAAACTGCGTGAAAAATTCAAACGGTTAAGCGAACTCAATTGCAAAATGATACTTTATAAGTTTCCATAAATTCGGCACTTAGACTGTTATAAGGGGAAAAAGGAAATTTTATAGCGTCCCATTGTCATTTATTTGCTAAAACGTTTACTTTTTATCATCCACTTTCGAAAAATATCATGAACAAATATTGCTTTCTCGTCAATCGATGCCCAAAAATTACGATTTAATTTCCTTTTTCTATATCGAATAAGGACACACAAAAAACAGACAAAGAATCCATTTCGTTCTGCTAACCTCACTATCTCCGAATTTCATCCATTTTCTTCTATATTAGGTATCTAGTTTCAACAAAGAAACTTATGGTTAAAGAAAGAACAAGAGAAAGAAAGTAAGAAGAAGAAACGTTGAATCAATGAAGAGGTTAATGGCCTTAACGATCGGTTTGCTTTTCAGTTTGAGAATCAAGAAAACAGTGTTACTGGATTTGAGTAAAGGAAGAAATCACTAGATTGAAACAGTTAAGTTCAATTTTGTTAGGAAAAGTTTTAGGAAAGAAAATATGCAAATAATATAGATCTTAAATGAGCCGAAATTTAAAAACTTAAAAAGGATTTCAAAATAAAGGCGTTAAGGGTGTCCATATGGGATACCTTACGTCAATTTTTAACCGATGCGGAATAGTATTTAATGTTTATGTATTCCTTGGGATGTTTTGTATTAATAATTGGTTGTCAGTATCCTCATAAATGCTAGTTAATCGTCCAATTCCTAACGCTTCTTGTTAGCTGCATAATCCTTGCAGAAATACTAGTTAAAGCCAGTTCAGGGCCATTTATTGTCTTTATTAGGAAATAATGAATGTGCTATCTAATCAACATTTTCTATTATACTCAGATGTTAACATTCGAAATCTTCTGACGCTTTTTTTGTCATCTGACACTTCGCCGTGGCCTACGTTTTCTGTTTACCTTGACTTTTTTTTTTTTAAAGTTTGTCGCCAACTAGGCGATATGTCACCTATCGCCAAATTTGGGAGTGACGCCAACTTGGCGATATCGCTAATATTTCGCTAAATTTCCACAGACTTCCATTGTAAACCAATAGGGTTTACTGCTTACAGAAAATCAACAAATTGAGATATTTTAATTAAATAAAAACTAATATTGGCTTAAAGGATTATATTAATTGAAGAGCTAAGTGGAAGAACATGTTAAGTAACAAAAATTACATTTGAAGAAATTTGAAGTGAAAGTTTTTGCTGTAAATTTTAACGATTTATTTTCTGTTTGATACCGTGTGTTTAAAATATTAACAGGTATGGTACTAAATTCTCTCAGAAAAACTTTCATATTTAATTTTCAAATATATAAAATTATTAATATTATTGACATTATTAAATATTAAAATATTAAATATTAATGAATACTGTCTTAAATCTTCAAGACTAAATAAAATCTTAGTATTTTAGCTTCACTATGTGATAGGATACCGCATAACGCTTTCCTGCAAAAGATAAGAAAATGTTTTAGAAAATGTAGCATAACATGTTCATCCACTCAGCTCTTCAATTATATTTAGGGAAGTCCAAGTAAATTAAATTATGAATAAAAGTAACATGATACAACGTTTAGCATGCTTTCCCAAACATTAATTTTAAGGGAGGCCAAACTGGTCTCCAAGGGTGGCTAGTTTAAGATATAATAAGATAATAATAAGATATTTAAAAAATAAGAATGCATCCCACTGCCATAAGTTTAATATTAGTGAAAGGAATTTGAGATCTGGCTGTCCAACCCCCTTAATTCAAATGTATAAAAATATATTCTGATAAAATATTATGAAAATGAAACTCATATTGTTTGGCAGATAGAGCTATTTGAGATATTAGAATCTTTATTTAATAGCAAGAAGAAGAATTAAGACTAATTTAAAAAAAATAGATTTCAATATCATTTATGGCTAGTCCCGTGAGTACTTGTATTGCAAGTCACTTGCTGCGATTTTTGGCTACCGGTATTTTAGAACGGGAAATGTGACTTTATTTTATGGGATATATCTCAGTAATTGAATAAGGCGAAGCAAACGTTTCGAAAATAACGGTGGCCAACAAGCACAACCATTATCAGCTATGTGACTTACACTACAAAAACCCATGGAACTAGACTTACTAGATTTTCTAAAAATTACACATTTTGTATATTTATTTACTTCATATCATGTTCTCATGATAAGAATAAGTGAAGAGAACAGTCTTATTTCTTAAATGGCAGGATGATTAATGGCATATAATAAAGTTTTCCATAAAAATACTTAAATATTAAACTCGGATTAATCACTTGAATACATTTGGTAAGATATTTTGCTTCCGGATTGAAGAATCCTTTAAATATGGAGTGAAACATAGCTTTCTTTGCCATTTTGGATTAGATGAAAGTAAAGCAAGTAACATTTAAATGGCTCTCAAGGGGTTAAAAACATGATTTACCGCCTCCTTTCTACAGGCCAAAACAATATACAATTCCACAGTCGCCAAAATTTACCCTTTTCACACGTAAAAAAATGCATGTTTTGGACCAAAACATTCATTTAAAAAAAAAGTGCCCGGTTTCTTTATCATACTTTTGATTTCATTTTATGATAACACCATCGTAGTTTTTTTATGTTAACATCTGTATCGAAAATTAAAACATGTATAGAAAATAAGTTGGTATAGTATTAGCGCTTGCTGTTAGAAAAAACATATGATGAAATCAAACTCATATGATTGAAATATATTAAAATATTCTCAATAAAACTATGTTTCTGATCTTGTATAACATGCATTTAAACAATATTTAAACAAAAATCGGAGATACAGTAAGTACAAATCCTAATTTATATTAAAACAGTCAAAACAACATATCAAATGAAAAAAAAAAAAAAAACATCTACACACCTACAGCTCTTTCATACGAATCCCCCACTCCTCCCCCCCCCCAAAAAAAAAAAATTGCTGCATATTTTTTACTCTTTATGGTTTATTAGAGTATTTTAGCTTGTGTTCAACTTATTTGTATCAAACGAAACAGTGGAAGGAGCTTATCACCATTTTTAACACTTTCAAAAATAGTTGAAAAGTGTTTATGACCAGTTTATTTGGCCGCTTATCCGTGTCCTAACTGGCGTAAATATATTTGGATTACCATAAGTTTGATATATGTTATTGAGATTTACCATAGAAAATCCCCCATTGAAAATGGAGTATGAAGCATTTATAGTTCGTTTACAAGGACACACAAATAATTCTGTTACATTATGGTCTATGAGAAAAAATCGTTCGCAATGCGTTTTAATAAAGTTAACTTTTTGAAACATAATAAAATTCATATGTGTTATTGAGGTGCAATAAACACACTTCCTGTGGAATATGGAGTGCATAACTTTTATCATTCATTTATCCTTCAAATACAAAAAATCACCACTTACTTCATGAGAAACAGATATTTCATTGAACAATGTTATAGAAGAAAAAATTCCCAAATTCCTTCACTTTTACCGCAATTTTTATAACTTTTTTTCAATGGACCAGCCTGCATTTTCCGGATTTCAAAACAAACTTCTGAACAAAGAAGATCGATCTGATATATGATGATGATATCATACAGAGTTATTGATATTATATTAAAATATCGACAACTTTATAAGCAGAAATCGCTGAAAGGTCAGCTATCAATGTTAGGATTAAATGTTGTAATCCTCAGAGCACTGTAGCATAATTCAATGTAATCAGGATTATAAGTTAAGCATTTGATAATTCTCTGATTTCGACTTACTCTTGTAGCAATAGTTGCTTCGTCATTAACATTTTCGTAAAATTATCTCGCAAATCTACGACTAGGACGAAATTCTGCATTACTTTGGACTTTGTATTGTATCAGCATACACAGTATTAGCTGAATTTGCCTGTAATGTCTCATTGATTATTCAAGCTATACGATTTGCATTAACTTGGTCACGTAAGAACTAGTGAACCTTTTGCAGTCATTACACTATTCAGATGACCCTCTTTTTTCTAGAGAGGTATTTACTTAATGGTCATTAGTTACACTGGAAGTTAAGTTTAATATGGAAATCTATCTACGGAAATACAGAAACTAACTACTTATTCATACAGCATGGATCAGATTAAGACAAATGTCTATTATATGGAGTATTTTGTCCAAAAATTTTGTTAAAATTCTTTTTATTTTTTACTTTATTTTGTAATCCATGTCAAGTATCAAAGATTAAAAGATATTATAATCAATGATATTATTTCTAAGATATTAGTATTATAATCATTTCAATATCTACATTTCAAATATGTATGCGTAATATCATCAGCAATCTTATTAGTGTTTGATGAGCATATAAGTGGATGTTTTCTTTTAATAATATATTCAATATAATAAATAAAGTTTTGTAAAATTAAGGATGTAAGGCAAGTTTACTATTTCTGGCAAAAATAAAGCACGGTTTTGGGGAATTTTTTTCTTGAACAAGCATAATGATATCAACTCAGAGTTTTTAGCTCACAGGCTATCAAAGCCTGAGACCTAACGTGCCCGCAGGTTCTGTATGTGCGTATGTATGTACGTAACGTGGTAACTCTTGATAGAAATATCCGATTTGCTGCAAATTTGGTATATAGGTACAAGGCGCCTCCCTGATTAGTTTTGGGGGTTCATCGGTTAAGTATAAAGGATGGAATGGGGGGCTAATACCCCTTAATTTAGATAAATGAGTTTTTCATGCAGAATTATCAGATTTCCTTCAAATTTGGTATACCGGCAACTTTGGTCTTTGGAAACTGAAGTTCAAGATTTTCTTTGCGAACAGATTTCTTGGGACTACGCAGGTAAGATGCTCTGACGCGGCCAACATCCTGTACAGACAGGTTTGGTCGTCTCGTGCTTTTCCCTTTTCAAACAAATCCGGTCGTTTCGAACTGCTTATACCATCGGCGGATGTTTTTGCCACATGGGAGATCACAATTTAACTTTAAACGAAGCGCATATTGAACAGAAATTACAGGTTCACTCTTAGAAAATTGCAGAACATATAACGCTTTACGCTCAGGAATCGCCATTTTGCATATGTGGCACTGCAAGCGAGTAAATAACAAACCAGTACTCGCGAATGCGCTTATCTAAAACTGTTTGTGTTTCTCGTTATTTGTGACCTTGAATCAACACTCTACAGCGCTTACTTTGATACTATTAAAAATTTTTAACTGGTACATTCCTCATGGACACCCTGTATTTTATGTTGGCATCTATGGATATGCTCTGCCATAACATTTGCCATACATAACGCATATTTTAAGAAAATTAGCGTAAATAACCCATAAAATCCAAAAACTTATAAAGTCAAATATATGTGTTCAAGTTTATTAGCTAAACGAGAAATTTCAAAGATCTGAAAAATAAAATAATTTTACTTAAATATTTATTCGAATAATATTTCTATTTTCTATCGTCACCGTTTTACTCCAAAATTAGAAGTATGAATGCTTTAGGTTTAATATGATCTCAATATATGCAAAAGCTTTTAATTTATTTTATTTTTTTGTTATTTTGTTTAAAGCAACTTTTGATAAATTTTAAAAGCTTAGTTACTTGATTAAGCTGTCTGTTTTTATTGCTTTATTCCACTACGTACGAGTAAATTGGTAAGCGAAACAAATAATTCAATAGAAAATAAAGATAGAGAGAAAAAGAAATGTATTTTTTACTCAGAAAGCTATAAATTTATTTGGATTTTAGAAAGCATCTATGTGAAGTAATTTGCAGACTATAAAATCAAGAGCAGTAAAACAACTTTTGCGAACAGAAACATTTCTTATTTTGCTAAAAGATAAATTTCAAAGATCTGAAAAATAAAATAATTTTACTTAAATATTTATTCGAATAATATTTCTATTTTCTATCGTCACCTTTTTACTCCAAATTTAAAAGTATGAATGCGTTAGGTTTAATATGATCTCACTCAATATATGCAAAAGCTTTTAATTTATTTTATTTTCTGTTATTTTATTTAAAGCAACTTTTGATAAATTTTAAAAGCTAGTTACTTGATTAAACTGCCTGTTTTTATTGCTTTATTCCACTACGTACGAGTAAATTGGTTAGCGAAACAAATAATTCAATTGAAAATAATGATAGTCAGAGAAAAATGCGCTTTTTACTCACAAAGCTATAAATTTATTTGGATTTTAGAAAGCATCTTATGTGAAGTAATTTGCAGACTATAAAATCAAGAGCAAAACTTTTGCGAACAGAAACATTTCTCATTTTCTTCTTGTTTACAGCTATACCCAACCCCAGTTGTAAAATTTTTTACAAAGTCTTATTCTTTTAGCAACGATTTCTTTGTACAATACAATAAATAATTAATATATCTATTGTATACGGTTCGAATCGAAATATTTTTAGTTGATACCGGTCAAAATGACAGCTATGGCCGTTCTAGTGTTAAAAAGGGAGCATAATTATCAAATAGGTTTAATTTTTGTTTTCTATGTATTTACATTAAAACAGATTTAAAAAGTTCAGAGAAACGTATTAAAAATTGGACTTAAGATGTACAACTAAAAAATCCTTTTCTAAATAATTTTATTAAAAGCAATAAAGCAATTTTATGTCTTTAATATAAAGAAAACACCATAAAAAGGATTAATTTTGTTAGAAAATATTTTTCCAAAAACTGGTTATCTATTTGTGGAGTATTAGAATATAAAGTGACGTTTTGTTTATTTTTAAGATTTGTATATTTACAACAGCATTACTGCTCAGTCTTAAACGAATATTTCAGAAAGGTCTTTATTAATTTTGTCCTTTCACATAAGTCGTTCCTAATACCTTAATCGGATTTCTTCCTTATAAAGTTCTTTTAAATTGTTGTGAAATAATAATTTAAAGTAAATTTGTTAAAATAATGTCAACATAAAATAATGTTTGGCTTTTTTTTATATTAATCTGGAAGTATTAAAAAATGATAAAATGTTTTGTTATTTTGCGCCTTTCAAAAGTTCTGTAATGCGTAGAATACTGGTACAGAGTTTGAATTGCCCCTTTTAAAATTTCTTTCAATGAAATAAAACGTTAAATGTTTTTATTTCTTTTTTGTAAGAATAAAGAACTTTATTATTTTTTATTGTCATTCAATGAAGGTTTAAAAGAACAATCTTTCGAATAAAAATAAGTTATTCTTTTATAAATAAATAATTAAATTATATTGTTTCGGAATTTTAATCTAACTTTAAAAGCTTTGAAGTATAGTTTATACAAAGCTCTTTGTAAAGATATAAACTTAGCTCAAGAATTACGACTACACTTTGAAATAATATGTTTTAAGCGAAAAATGTAAAACAATGTGATATCAACATTTTAATTTTCTTTTCTAATTTCTTTTTTTTTAAATTTAAAAATGAATTATTTTGGTTTATTGTGGAATCAATAAAAGTCATTACTTGTTATGTTTAACATTTTACTGAGCTTATTTTACAGCAACCTGTCGACAGAGGCAGAACTCTACCCATGGCTGTTGTTTTTGTACGTTGATTTTCTACATTAAAGTTATTTTTATTTTTATGTTTGCAGTAAGAGATCATGCACATAATTGATAACGGTAATAGTTCTTGTCAAATGGTTGATATATAGGGTAATTCTAGGATAGATGGCCATAGAGGAGAGATGGCCAGTCTAAATATTTCAAAAACTATACAATAAATTGCAGCATACACTTTGTTAGTAAGAAATAGTTCAACATGTTCATTCATTGCGACATGCAGCTGTGTTTTTCAATTATATAAAGAAAGTGTAAATTTAATGTTTATTTAATTTAGTGGTTGGATATTTTTTGTTGAGTTGGGTATCTGAAAGTTTTCCAGTACCTATGTTACATTTTCTTTTGCTATAAGGACTGTTAAGGCACGTATATAATCCAATCTTTGCTTTTAAGTCTAAAACAAAGACGTACAATCTCGGAGTGATACTTTAAATTGGGTTGGCACTCTGTCCATCAATTTTAGGAGAGATGGCCCCTTCAAATCCAAACTATAATCAATATTTCAAAATTATACGGACGAGGATTTTGACTAAATATAATTATTTTTGAAATAATTATATAATTTTTTATGTTTATAATTATATTAATTGATATAATTATTTAAATTTTAACTAATATAAATATTTCAATAGCAATAATATAATAGAGTCTAATGATACATTTTTGTTTCGGAAAATATTGAAAAATTTTGGAAACGCTCATTCCAGAAACAGATAAAGTTGATAAATGAACTTAAAACCGTGGGAAATCTAAAATAAACGCGGAAAAAAACAAAAACATGACACTTCCAGTGGCGAAGAAGATGAAATACATTTGAAATTATTAGATTCTACAGATTCCGAGAGATTGGATGAGGATGACTGTGTTTTTTGTGGAGAAGAATATAATACACATACACACACACACACACAAAAAAAAAGGATTACTGCATACAATACATAAAGTGCCAGAAGTGGTTCCATGAAAAGAGTACAAACCATCAAGATCTTTGCCAAAAATGTGGTAATTTTTTACAAAAAGAGAAGGATTGAAATTATGCATCAAATTTTATTCACTGATTTTCCGTGATATAATTGCATCTTTAAACAGTTCTATGTGTTTTTCATGATTAACTACATGAAATGTATTATTTTTTGCTATTTTAACTTCATTTTTCTTTCTTGTATTGGATGGCCATCTCTCCTCGGCTTGAAGGAGAGATGGCCATCTGCCATTTTAACTTCAATTTTGTTTCCTACATTTTGTTCTCAATATTTAATTATTTTTTGTCCAAAATATGATGAGCATATGTATAAGAATTTCAAATATGCATAAATATTTCTTGTATTTACATTCTAGGAATTTTTATTTCAATCTTTGAAAACTATGGCTATCTATCCTAGAGTTACCCTATAGGTCAATTACTATATAATCATGAAGGCTGTACCTATTCTATGTTAATACTGTGGCACGTAATTAAAAAAAAAATGTAACTCGCATACGGTAATCTACAGAAAATAACAACAGCAATATCAACAACAAAATCATAATTCGTCAACAGTATGTTTAGACTGTAACATTAACTCTGTGATTTATTAAGGCAAATACTACTATTCAAAAATACTGATGACAGACAAATCGCATCTGTTGGCAACTATGCATTATGTAGTCGCAAAACAAAATTAATAAATATTTAATTTTGTATTGCGTTGCATTAAAGTTTCTTCTTTATTTTTGGAGAAGGCGAAGGTTTAATGCTCGATTTTTAATTATTTAGTGCTTTGAAAACGATTTTAAATTGTTTGCGTCGCATATAAATATTTAAAATTATAACTTATAAGCTTATTTATTCTCTTAATTATATAATAATCTTAACTTTATTACCCAAAAATACTGAACAAGAATGAACAAGTAAGAAAAACATTCAAGGAAATTTAAATAAAATTGCTAGCGAATGTAACGAAATATATTTTCTTTATTTATAAAAATGCTTTAATGTTTTCGACAATAAATAACCTTTGTTGTGTAAACAACCTGAAGTTTCTGAAAGTTTCCTGAAAGGTCTCATTCTCATCTCAGAAGTATTAGCAACTAAAATGTATACTTAGGGACTTTCATTTACACAGCTGAATCAGCCGGTAATCTAACCGAGTACGAGATCATTGTAGCCTATTCAGATCCACATTCGGAGAAATAAGAGACAAAAGTTGACTCTTGGGACACCCTTTATATAAAAATACCCTGTTTGCAAAAATATTTTCCCACCTCGCATACTGCGCTAATCAGAGAAATCATAATCTTTTGTGGATTACAGATTGTGACAGTCCCCTAAAAGGTCTCACCCCCATTCCAGAATGGATTAGCATCTAAAATATACACTTAATGATTTTCATTTAGCCGCAACTGAATCGGCCGGTAATCTAACTGAGTATGAGATCATTATAGACTGTTAAATACTTTTGGAGAAATAAGAGACAGACGTTCACTATTGGGACACCATGTATATATTTAAACACATAACTTGAATGCTTATTTATTGTTTTAATTATATATACATGTAACTAACTTGAACAAGTAAGAAAAACATTAAATAAAATGGTTAGCGTACGAAACAAAATATAGTTTTTTTTCCCTCATAAAATAAAAACTAAAGTTTCCAATATCAAATAATTCTTACTGTATAAACAACAGTCCTAAATTCTGTAACTTTAAGGTGATACATTTTTTTCCATCTAGCATTCTCAGCTATTTCAGTGACAACATAACGTTTTCTAGAGTATAGATTATGTTTGTTTCCTGAAAGGTTTCACCCGCACTCTAGAATGGATTGGCTACTGAAATGTACAATTCGGAACTTTCATTTATCCACACCTGTCTCAACCGGTAATCTAACTTCTGATGGAATAATTCGAGCCTATTAAATTATTTTGTTTATCTCTATTTCATATATCCTATATATATGTTGGAGATATAAATATTTATATGAGCTATATATCCTATAGATTTGATATAAATATTTAAACTTACAATATGTATGTTTACTCATTCTCTTTCTTAGACATACCTGTAGAGTAAAATGCCCATATTTCATCCCCCTTTCCTAATTTCGTCCCCCTTAACTTCGAAGCTTCTGCGAAAGTGGCGCCACTTATGACGCAAGGCACAGGGAACGGAAGGTAAAAGGGGTCAGTATTGAAATTTTCGTTCGCTAAGACGCATACATAAATTAAAGATGCCGAATTTCTTATATTTAGAAGACATGAGTTCTTATTACGCGTTTGTAGAACGTTATTTACTGTACTGTAAGTGTTTATTTCTGATTCATTGCATGTATTTTACGTAGTTAAGATTCTGACAGTAGCATACAGTGAGTTTTAGGACGCTCAGTTCATCTTACGGGAACTGGAGCTCCGCCATATTGGGAAGTAGCGTGGTCCCAATTTCGCCCCCCTTGCAGTTCTTATTTTCGTCCGAAATTAGGAATGCTTTTTCATGACAATTTTTTCCTCATGTTTGGATGGCTAATGTTTCGTTTAATTAGTACATTTCTTTGTGCCGTACTTTAATGTAAATTAAATTACTTGCTCATTTAGAAATAAATTTTGATTTAGTTATAAGTTAAGCCTCGGCGTATTGGACTTTTTTGGGGGACGAAATTGGGACCATTTTTTTCTTTTGCAGTTTTTTAGATACTTTCGAAAAAAACAATTTTTCTCGCTGTTATTTTTTATTTTTTTTTTTTTTTTACGATATTTGCCTATGTTTATATGTGCGTTGGTAGTTAGTCTATGTAAAATCCAAACTTGGTAGGTTTTCACTGAAAATTACAACATTTAGTGCCTAAAAGTGACTGTGGGGACGAAATATGGGCACTTTACCCTACCTAAATTAAACAGTTAAAAAATATTCAAGGAAGGTTAAATAAAATTACTAGCGAACGAAATAAAATATATTTTCTTTCTCATAAAATAAACAGTAATGTTTCCTACACCAAGTGTAATCCTCACCACGTAAACAAAATTCCTAAATTCTTTAACATTAAGGCGAAAAATTTTTCCCATCTCACATACTCCGCTATTTCAGAGACATCATAATCTTTTGTGGATTACAGATTATGTCGGTCTCCTGAAAGGTCTCACCCACACTCCAGAATGGATTAGCAACTAAAATGTACACTTAGGGACTTTCATTTAGCCACACCTGAATCAGTCGGTATTCTAACTGACGATGGGGGTCATTAGAGACTATTAAATTCTTTTATAGAAATAAGAGAGAGAGCGTCTCTCTTGGGTATTAGATGCAGGAGTATGAAGTAAAAAAAAAAGAAGGAAAATAGCGACCTTCATCCAATTGCATGTGGTATGTGGATACCCGCAGTTCAAAGGATGGGAAATCCTTTTGGACCCTTTCATTTCTTTATAATCCTATAAAGATGATCGTATCAAGAGCCTAACATTCGGCTTGCTTTTAGTCATTCTCCTATGCAATTGCAGGGTTTGACCTGTGCTCATTAAGTCGATGCAGCTTCTTTACTTGGCAAGGTTTGGTGTATTAATACCCGATATGGCAATGAGTAGCCGCGCCCAGGGATTAGCATTTGGACCATTATTTCCTCTTTGTTTTAAACATAATATCCCATTAATGCTCTGCAGGGGCATAAAGAAGATACGTTTTATTACTTGAAAATTTATCTTTAAAAAAGTTGTCTGAATAAATTTTTAAATTGTTTAGTTACCGGTTTATATTTTTGAATAAATTTTTAGAAGTGTTTCTGCTGTAATTTAAAAAAGCATTCTTTTTTGTGGTTTCTTTCAAACACTCATTTATTCTATTTCAAACAAATTTTTATACGGACGTCAGATAGAAATGATATTTTCGACAATTCTTAAGTTGAAAGCCTTTCATTTAATCTTTCTTTCCTTATTTGTTTATCTATTGGGATAATGGTTAAATAATCGGAAAAACTGCTGTGTTCTTATGGAAGTATATAGCGTTATATAATAAGTATATTAAAATTTCGTGAATTTTTAAATTTTGTGTTGAAATGAATATTTTCAAATGAAACTAGTATTTTCTTTTCATATAGATTAAAAAAAATAATAAATAATGAACACGCGTCTATTTTTTTAAGATTTCAAAACTGGTTAATTATTTGCAGGATGATGATGATGGCAAATAATTATTCTTGCATCGGAAAACTTATAATAACACAGAATTACTTTGTGTATATATATATATATATATATATATATATATAACGGAAATTGTATATCAAACGTGGTGTATCAATTGTATATAAATATGAGGTGCGTTCGTACTATAACTAGTTTTATAAATATTCAGATCTTGGTGCAATAACTGTTGCACTCTTGTCCAAAAATACATGAATACAAAATTTATTACGATTATATATATTAAATTCAGTAATACGGAAGTAATACGACTCCATCTTAAATACAACGTAATCACCATGGCTACCTAGAATCATTACCAATGATGCGATAATTTTGAATTAATTGCTTACTATAGGATTTAATAGCATGAAGAAAACTTTTATTAAATGCTTTTTAAGTTTTGATTCGATTTTCATAAAATTTGAAAGGATTCTGCAGCAAAATTCAGAAACAAAATTCTGCAACGATTATATATACTAGATTTCAAACCATTCGGTTGGGTAGTTTTTTCGCTGTTATATGGGGCATTCTCACAATCTTTTGACTTTCATGTCCCTGAATAATAATTTTTTATTTAATACAGTTTTTTGTGTTTTTTTTAAATTTCATATACTGGGGAACATCCTATTGCATGATTGCATAACAATATTAACGAGATAAATAAGTTTTGGACGATGTTGGGGGTCCAAATACCAGGAAAACTCCTCTACCGTCCCGTGACCCTGATGCTGATTTTTAAGTTTGGAGCTGTCTGTATAAAATTGTTTCAATAAAAGTAATTCGATGTAATTTTATTCCGAAACTGGGACAATAGATTTATATAAATATATAGCAAAAAATAAACCTGCACACATTTTTACGGTTGATATTATTTTTTGAACTCTATCCCTGGGTTTTAGATTCCTTACCATCTTTCTTCTAAAATTATACAGAAAATCACTTCAGATGCAGCGACAGAATTTTTTTTCAAGTTTTTTCTCATGCAGAAGTATGCTAGAGAAAGAATGTCTAAAATTCTTTGACAGGAAATTTATTGCAGAATATAAATCAGCATTTAAATATCAATTTCAAGCATCGTGGCTTTATTGGTAGTCTTACCGTCCGCAAGGTTTATTCCTGCACTTTTCGAGGTAAATAAAAAAAATAATAATAATTTAATCAATGCTAACAACTGTTTCTAAAAATCAATGAACATTGTGGCTATCACTTAGTCTTAACATGATTTTCGTAAAAATAGGTGATAATTTTCCTTACCGTTCCATCCTTACCATCCCTTTTTTACCATTTCGCCCCTTTTTCCTATACCATTCCCTTTTTTTACCTTACCGTCCCTTCTTTAACACCCCTTTAAGACAATGTTATACAAAAATTCTGTATTAAAAGGGCTAAATTTTTATTATTTCTTATTTGAATGTCCTGTGGGTACTATGCAAATTCATTATAATTTAAAAATTTAGAAAAAAATAAAAAGTCACAGGGGTAAAATGGTAAGGAAAATTAAACTCGCAAGTTTAACTTAAACCTCAGTTAAATAAAATCCTTTTCGCTTCTGACCATTTTTTCTTTATTTTGAATCATTAAGGCATTCGTCTATCAGAATAAAATGTTATTTTAGTAAGTTTAATTTCGCTAGTTTTTTTTTCCAAAAGTCAAAAGATTGTGAGAATGCCCCATATGCAAACAGGTGGACAGACAGACAGGCGGACGGACCAGACGACGACTATAGGTGCTACGTATTTATATATTACGAACGCACGTAATAAGATGCTTTATTTATACTTTAATTGCTTGCTGACCAAAACCTAATACTGATGTGGTATATAAATTGTTATACATTTCTAAAATAAAAAAAATAAACTCTTACAACATTTCATATTCAGATCACAAACATATGAAATAATTTAGTTCGAAATGTAAACAAAACATACAAAAGATAGCCAATTTGTTTAACAGTAAATCTTTATAATTTTGGCCCACTTTGGCAACAATTACTTCAAACAACTAAATCTCTTTAGTAGATAGAAAATAAAACTCTCCTTACAATCCTTAAAATCTCATTTCGTAGAATATTTTGCTCCACTTGAATTGTTACATAACCATATAATACTGAGAATACGTTATACGTCTATGTAAAGTTTCGGTCATGTAACCATACCAAGTCCTCTATAAAAACAACTTTAAATATTTCAAATAAATTAATTCTACTCACAACAATGCACGCGGGGATACCACCTTTTTTTAATAGAAATTTTCACCTTATTTAATCTCAGGGTTACGGTCATTAATGTCTTTCGATTTTACTTTACAAAAATTGTTGTCTGAGATTGCTTTTAACAAAAATAGTCAGCGGTACGGAAATAAATTTTCTAGTTAACGTGTCATGATGCTATGTAAAGCTATCAAGATGTTTAATCGGTTTAGTGCAAGTTTTAGATGGGTACAAATGGTACGGTACAATAAATGTAACTTGTACATAGTTTAAACTTGGCATTGTGCCAAGCGCACTTTAAAAGGACATATGAAAGTTGCAATGCCTCCTTGGTCCGTGCCGCGGTTTTCTACATAGATTTTTAATTAATATCTCGGCTATTTACCGAATTTCTTTTTCAAAATACATTATAAACAATTCTTGGATGATTCCGCGTCGATAGGTACCTTGCGCATCCCTCAGGGGCATTCTCACAATCTTTTGACTTTCATGTCCCTGAATAATAATTTTTTATTTAATACACTTTTTTGTGTTTTTTTATTTCATATACTGGGGACCATCCCATTGCATGATTGCATAACAATATTAACGAGATAAATAAGTTTTGGATGATGTTGGGGGTCCAAATACCAGGAAATCTCATCTACCGTCCCGTGTCCCTGATGCTGATTTTTAAGTTTGGAGCTGTCTGTATAAAATTGTTTCAATAAAAGTAATTCGATGTAATTTTGTTCCGAAACTGGGACAATAGATTTATATAAATATGTAGCAAAAAATTAACCTGCACACATTTTTACGGTTGATATTATTTTTTGAACTCTGTCCCTGGGTTTTAGATTCCTTACCATCCTTCTTCTAAAATTATACAGAAAATCACTTCAGATGCAGCGACAGAATTTTTTTCAAGTTTTTTCTCATGCAGAAGTATGCTAGAGAAAGAATGTCTAAAATTCTTTGACAGGAAATTTATTGCAGAATATAAATCAGCATTTAAATATCAATTTCAAGCATCGTGGCTTTATTGGTAGCCTGACCGTCCCCAAGGCACTTTTCGAGGTAAAAAAAAAAAAAAAAAAAAAAAAAAAAAAAAAAAAAAATCTAAAGTTAACAACTGTTTCTGAAAATCAATGAACTTTGTGGCTATCACTTAGTCTTAACATTATTTTTCTAAAAATAGGTGGTAATTTTCCTTACCGTTCCATCCTTACCGTCCCTTTTTTTACCTTACCGTCCCTTTTATTACCTTACCGTCCCTTCTTTAACACCCCTTTAAGACAATGTTATACAAAAATTCTGTATTAAAAGTACTACATTTGTATTATTTCTTATTTGAATGTCCTGTGGGTACTATGCAAATTCATTATAAGTAAAAATTTAGAAGAAAATAAAAAGTTATAGGGGTAAAATGGTAAGGAAAATTAAACTCTCAAGTTAACTTAACACAGTTAAGTAAAAAGTTTCGCTGCTGACCGTTTTTTCTTTATTTTGAATCATTAAGGCATTCGTCTATCAGATTAAAATGTTATTTTAGCAAGTTTAATTTCGCCAGATTTTTTTCCCCAAAATTCAAAAGATTGTGAGAATGCCCCATATATATATATATATATATATATATGAGTTCTATATTACACGATTTTTCGAAAGATACCCCACACGATACACGCACACACAAAATAATTTCCTGTAACTTAATCCTTAAATGCCGGGTTTTGCTTTTCGGCAACATACCCAATTTAGGCTTCTAAAATACTATTAGAATAATATTGAAGATATAATGCCTAATGTTGCCAATAAAATACATTCTTAAAATATTATTAAATCGATTTTCAACATGTAGATGGCAACACTTGTGTTGTTTAAGAATAAAGATAGATTTATTTTGTCAATTGTTGCTACTTGCTCTTTTTGTTTTGTTTGGAAGCTTGCGAAATACTCTATTTTGTTCTGCAGTAAGCAAGTAAAATTTATTTCGGTACTTTTCGTTTAGCCGGGCGCCAGTGTTTTATATACATATTTATATACATACATATATGTAAATATACATATATTTACATATACAAATATTGTATATATACACACATATATATATGTATATTTACATATATGTATGTATATAAATATGTATATAAAACACTGGCACCCGGCTAACCGAAAAGTACCTTTATTTCTTATTATATTTCCGAAAATTCTTTTGTGTTTAATATTATAGAATTTTATCAAGAAAAATTATTTTTTCAATTAAAGACCAGTATTGCCGATTAGTAACAAACTGTTTGTTAGCCGTAAACCATACTTAAAACAAAATATGATTTTTTAAAAGTATTTTTCCCATGATTTATTTGAAAAATGAAAGCCGAAAAACATTATTGCAATGATTTTTGAAAAGTCAGGCATTTAAGGGTTAATTAGCCCCTATTTTCTTTCCTAAAACTATTTATGAATGGATAATAATCTATAAATATGTAGCCTTTATAAATTTGCCAAGTTTGAATTTTTTGACGTCCCATAGTTTTCGAGAAAAACAACTGTGACAGACGGACAGACAGACGCAAGCTATTCTTATAATGGTTCCGTTTTTACTTTTTAAGTACGGAACCCTAAAAAGGAAACATTTTAACGTATATTAATGTTAATCCATTTACCTGATTAGTGCATGTATACGTGCATTTCGGGAATTCATTTTTTTATTCAAAAATTCCGAATTCATACCAGAAACTCTGAATGGTAATTTTTGCTTTATTTAATCACATGCGTTTCGAGAGAACTTAATGTAAAGATTGTTTTTTCGGAATTTCTGAATAAAAAATAAATTCCTAAAATACTTAGTGGTGTCATTTGGCTATACGTTTGGTACACAAAAGGTGATATTCCAAAGACAATTTGAATCTTGAAAACATAAACTATTCCATTTATTTCGTGAACAATTAATTTATAATTCCCTTTAATTCGTTGAAGAAAGCAAATTTTTCAGATAATATTGTTTTCTGGATTTACGAAACTTTTTATTGTTTTTACAATTTTTTATTTAAATTATCTTTGTTTTAGTATGTAAAGATGGAATTTTGTAATCAAATTTTAACTCACTTTCTGACAGGCAGGGATTTTGAAATTAATGTTTCCGATGATAGTACAACTTTTTAATATTTTCGGAATTTAATTATAAATTAATAACTTAATTTGAAGGCATTTTAAGTTAGACATCAACATACAGGGTGTCCCAAAAGTCCTTGACACATTTCAAAATTTCCGAGAAGCAATTTTCGTCATTTTGTGTTATTATCATTATTAAAGAGATTTAACCCATCCAAACAGTTAAATTTAATGTATACAGGGTGTCCCAAAAGTCCCTGACACATTTTAAAATTCAATATAAAGTCAAGTAACTGTCGTTTAGGAGTGCGGTTTGGACTAAAATGCTTCTCACGATGAAAATGCTTTTGCAACCGAATTAAAAAATTAGTTCCTATCATGTCCCATAGATTGCGCTGTATCTTAAATTAATCAGAAAGAAGCATAAAAAACTCAAGACAAATAGTTACAGATCATTTTATTTTGTCAAAATCAGTTAAAGAGTGATAATTTGTGCAATCCATTAGCATAATTCAATGAGTGCACTTTTTGTAGCTCGAGCCACTTTCATACGGAGCTCCAGTTCAATCCACGCGTTCGCTAGCATTGCTTGTGGAATTGACTAGATCACATGCGTGATTCTCGCCTTCAGTACTTCAATTTCAGCCACAGCAAAATCATACACTTTGTTTGTTTTTTTCGCTGGGAGTCGTCATTTAGGGTAACTCTAGGAGAGATGGCCATAGAGGAGAGATGGCCAGTCTAAATAACTCCAAAACTTGATCATAGATTGCAATATAAACATTGTTGGTATGATATAGTTCAACGAGTTTATTTATTGCGAAGTGCAATTATGTTTTTCGATTATAAAAAGTAAGTGTAATTTTAATGTAAATTAAATAGGTGGTTGAATATTTTTTTTGACTTAGGTATCTGAATATTTTGCAGTACGTACGTTATATATATTTTTTTCTATATGGACTTTTAAGGAACGTATATAACAAATCTTTACTTCTAAGACTAAAACAAAGACGTACAATAGCTATTGATGCTTTAAATTGGGCGACCACCAGCCCTTCAATTTCAGGAGAAATGGCCACAATAAATCGAAGAGAGATGACCACATTTAAACAGTATTTTAAAATTATACATAGGGATGACTTTAACTAAATATAATTAAATTGAAAATAAATATATAACGTTTACGTTTATAAATATATTAATTGATGTAATTATGTAAATTCTAACTAATATAAATATTTTAATAATAGTAATAATAATATAATAAAACCTAACATTTTATTTGTTTCAGAAAATACTGAAAAACTTCGGAAACTTTCATAACAGAAACAGATAAAGTTGATAAATAAACTAAATTAACGTAATAAATCTACAATTAACGCGAGAAAAAAAAACCCACGACAATTCCAGTAGCGAAGAAAACGAAATACATTTAGATTCTACAGATTCTGAGTAAATAGAATTGAATTAGGATCACTGTGTTGGTTGTGCTAAACAATATAATATCACATCCAAAAAGAATGTCGGGATACAATGCATAAGGTACCTGAAGTGGTTCCATGAAACGTGTACAAATTATCAAGACCTTTGCCAAAAATGTAGTAAGATTTTACGAAAAGTGAAGTATTGAAATTATACTTCAAGTTTTGTTTATTCGAGTTTTCTTCACTCATTTTCCATCATATAACTGCGTCTTTACATATTGCTATATGTTTTTCATGATTAACTATATGAAATGTGTTATTTTTTTGCTAAATAAATTAACTTTTCTTTGTTGTATTAGATGGTCATCTCTCCTCGGTTTTAAGGAGTGATGACCATCTGCCATTTAAATTTCAATGTTGTTTAACACTTTTTGTTTACAATATTTAATTATTGTTTGCATAAAATATTATGAGTATATGTGTAAGAATTTTAAATATGTATCTATATTTCTTGTATTTGCATTCTAAGAATTTTTATTTCAATCTTTAAAAACTATGGCATGGATGCCGTATCTTCCCTCAGACGTTGTTGTTTTGAATTGTTTGGCGATTTTTTGTTGGCGTGTTGGCGGTGTTTACGGATATGAGAAACTCGATATGTAAACCCCGTGTGACGTGTGTGTTGTGACGTGTCGTGTTCCGACAACCCCTGAGAAGCTTAGAATTTTGTGTATGTATTTTGATATCGTGTTCTATCGTTGTCGTTTTATTTTTATGTTAAATTTATTGGATGTATTTCATTGACTATAGTTTCTGTAGTCCGTTTAAACGCTCTTGCTGAAGTAATTAAGAAATATGAGGAAATTTTGACAAGAAAGGGAGGTTTTTTTATAGCGTGTCAATGCGTATTAAGCCTATTTTGGAAAATGACGGCGATGTTATGAAAGATATTTCGTGCTGAAGGTTTCAAGAAAGCAGATGTCTGTTAAGGTATGTTGATAATTTTATGTATATATTTTGTTGCTTTAAGAGTTTTTTACATTTTGAGATTGCTACAAAACGAAAACTGCTGAATTTTGAGATTGCTACAAAACGAGAACTGCTGAATTTTGAGATTGCTACAAAACGAGAACTGCTGAATTTTGAGAATGCTATACCGCGAAAAATGCTTAATTCGGCGATGTTTTTCTTTCGGTAAATGTGCGCGAAGCGCTCATACAACTATTGCTGATTGCCACTTTAGGGAGTTTCGTTTTTTATGTATATTTTGCTGCTTTAAGAGTTTTTTACGTTTTGAGATTGCTACAAAACGAGAACTGCTGAATTTTGAGAATGCTATACCGCAAAAAATGCTGAATTCGGCGATGTTTTTTTTCGGTAAATGTGCGCGAAGCTCTCATACAACGATTACTGATTGCCAGTTTAGCGAATTTTGTTTATTATTTACATTTTATTTTCGTTAAGCCAAACATGCGTATAAACCGGTGCTTGGCGACATTTACTACTTGGCGGAAAGGGGTTTTCACGCCAAGAAGAATTCCAAGATGGCGGCCGGGGGGAACTTATGACATCTATTCCAAAACTGTGGCCATCTATCCAAGAGTTAGGCGCATCCCACACTGAGACGGCAAGCGACATGAAGCCGCAACATGTAGCGCAAAAACCGGTCGAAACAAAGAACGAAGTTGTTTTAAACCAGTTTTTCCAACGAATTCAAGCGACATGTCTTATGTGTCGCCTTAGTGTGGGACTTGCCTTACCCTATTAAGTGTTACAGCATCAAATTTAATCTGAAAATCAGAAAAAAACGCACGTTTGAAATTGAAAACATTAAAACGAAACATACGGACAAGTGGCGCCATCATATATATTTAAAATATATATACGCTTTAATCAATTAATAGTTTCCTATTAACTTATGAGTATAAGTTAAAAAATCCATTTAGAAATCCTAAAAATATAGTTAATATAATGCTTTTTTTTCTTTCCTGTTGTCATATCTTAAAAAAGAAACAGAGGAAAAATGATATAAAAAAAAAAAGAATTTCGTAGCTCGCGCTTTCTTACCAAGCGTTAAAAAAGCTGTGAATATTCCATAATCGGGATTAGTTCTAACGATAAATTAATATATTGTAATCGATTTTTTTTTTTTTTTTTTTTGTAATCATCATTAATTACAGTCGTGAAATTATCTCAATTTTCAAAATACACATTGAATGCTTATAAAAGAGTGCATTAAGGAAAAAAAAATATTTCTACAATTATTCATTCATAATATTGCAAAAACTAAGTGAAAATTTTAAAATAAATCTTAAAATAGTTTTTCTATGTTGCTGTGAAAATATATAAAAGTGATGAATAATGAAATATATATTTGTAACATAAGTTAATGGTTAAGTAATTCATGCGTCTCATTGGAACAAACAGATTTGCCGTTCGCCGTAACACATACTATTATGTATATATATATATATATATATATATATATATATATATCAGTGGCGTGGCGTGAAAATTTTCGGTGGTCATCGTAATTATTTAAGTTTGTGGTGAAAAATTATTAACTCTAAAATTCAATGGTTGAATGTTCAAAAAAGAAACTTTAAATCTTACCTTCACTTATACATGAACTCCAAATGTTCTGCTAAAACTGGATCGTAGAGTTTTAAAAGCTTATTAAGAGTTTTAAAATATTGCTTGGTCATCGCCGCATCCAGCGATGACCGGACGCCACGCCACTGATATATATATATATATATATATATATATATATATATATTGTTATATAGTACAAGGGACTTTATTTTATACATAACAGCTTGTATATTATGTTTTTGGTATCCATTCAGTGTGTTTGGGGACACTGTATTGTTGTAAATTCATACTATCACAATTTTTTTGGTGGTCAGTAATGTTTAATTCATGGTTATATATATATATATATATATATATATATATATATATATATATATAACCATTAATTAAACATTACCGACCATCATCAAAAACCGCAATATTGTGAATGAATGGAGAATAAAAATGGATGCCACAAACCTATAATATAGAACTGTATGTATAAAATAAAGTGCCTTATGCTTAATTACAAGAATTAATATGGAAGAAAAAAAGAAGAATATGGATTCAGAAAAAATTGAAAAACTTGAATTATTGAATTGAATATATTGAATTACGTTTTCAAGAGTACAGAATTCAATGATTTTATTTCAGACATTATTTCGAAAAAATAAATTTCTTTGGAAATATATAAAACAAGTGCAAGAGAAATATACCAAGAAGATAATTGTTTTGAAATAGTAGTACAAATAACAGATAGAAACAAGCAGGAAGCAGGAATTCTGCTTTTTCAGAATTTAGTGTCGCCCCCGATGAGGAAGAGAAAAAATTATTATTATTATTACGAAATGGAACTCATCGAATTTGAACGAAAGAAAATGTTTAAAAAGGAGCTATTTCATTTACTTTATACTAGGTTGAGCAAAAAGTTCTGGGAAATTTTTGAAAGTTGCCTTGTTATGCGCAAACTAACAACAAAACAACAAGGACTATTCTTCAAAGACCATCATAGTTCACGAATTTCTGCGGTCGTTCTGCCAGATTCCGGATTTGCTGGAAGTACGAAGTTTGTCGCCGCACCAGCCCCTTTACCCTCATTAATCTCATAGACGACTTTCATAATCGTTAGACCTTTTCTCCAATAATACCGGATCAACACACCCAAATCATATTGTTCGGTAGGCATTTTGGAGCCGAAATTCCTGAACTCCTATAGATATACCACTAGTACTCCTATATACGACACAAATTCTCGTAACAATTAGATTAAAAATTTCCCTGAACTTTTTACTCAACCTAATAATAAACCTACAAATTAGTTACAATAAAAAATGCATGTTATAATAATTAGTCTAGCTCTCAAACAAGTATTATTTTAACCTAAAGGTCACTGCTCTTACATAAAAACACTCTAAATTTTTGTAAAAGTGTATGATTTCAATTGCGTTATTTTCAAAAGTGAAATATTTCAAAGCTGCTGTTTTACAAAACTTATTTCAGTTTTAAGACTTAAAATACAGGCTTTTATTTTATATAAAATGACGGCATTTGCATCCGCTGAAGAATTCCATATTTACGATCCAGATACACAAACCCAGCCAAAAGTGATGTCGTAAACTCGACAAAAAAAGAAAAAAAAAAAAAACTGCTATCTAATGATTCACATGCATTCATTTGTTTGTAACATTAATATCGATACTTAAAATTAAATATAGTTTATAATAGTTTATATATATATATATATATATATATATATATATATATAGTTTATATATTTTATCAGAAATCATTCACTTTTATTTTTTCAAAATAGCGCGTATTTTATTACAATTTTTTTCCAGTGTTCATGAGAAAATGACACGAAAAGATATAGTAATCTACTATTTCCCTTTTACTTTCTACAGAAATGGAGTAGTTCAGTTACCACCATTACAAAATAAAATTAAAAACTGCAAAAAAAAAAAAAAATAAATAAATAAATAATAATAATAATAATAATAATAATATCTCAAAAATAAATTGAGACGCAGTTCTCAAACGAATTGCATTTGAAAGTACTTTTTTTCCTTATACGAAGGTGTAAAAATTGAAAGTGCGCGATGCTTAGAAGTTAAAAAAATTGTAGTAGAGATTATCAGTATTTAACCGTTACAATGATACATCTGCTTCGTTTTACGGCTGGCTTATGTAACGGAACGTTATTTTTTAAGGACCACACTTTAATTGTTGCCCGAAAGAAATAGCATATCGGGGGCTAATAGTCAATGGCGGCAGCCCTCATATACAAAAAAAAAAAAAAAAAGAGTTCGTTACGAACAACAGGAACTCTGCGTAAGTTTGGCACTGAAGAATCCAAGTTCAAAAAATTATACTCCGAAAGGAAAAAGAGATATCATCATGGTCATCGAAGTCATTAAGACATAGGCAATTCCATTTCTTTCAGGAACAACATACAACGTTTTTATAACTTCCTTCATTACACGCAAAAGAACAAAAATTTAAGAGTTCATAAAAATTCTGACAATCTAGATTTTAAAAAAAAGGTTTGCTAGTTATCATCCCTTCAACCGTTACTAACCGCATGTTATCTAATAATGCTTCATCTAGAAATTAAGCCAATAAATTCAAATAAATCTTTTAGTGAACATTCCATGTTGATATGCCAAGATATTAGTGTTGAGTGATGAAACATACATTTTAAACATAAGTTAATGTTAAGTTAATTAATTTTTTTTCTTTATCTCATTTATTTCAAAATACAGTAGACTCCCTCAAATCTGTAACCATGAAATCAGCAAACGCCTAAAATCCGCACATCACCACAGGTGTAAACAATGAAACTTTAAGTTCACATGTACGGGCAAAATTACAGAATTTTTTAGATTTATATCATTCTGTATGTATTTTAGTATGCAATTCTAGATAATATGACTGAACTCGTGGTTTTTCATGAAGGAAGCATAAAGGTATTTGTGAAAAAAAATCAAGATATTGCTGACATCACTGGTAGTCACAATCTTTTTACCAAATATATTTATGAATTAATCAAGCTTTTTTGGTTATTAAGACTGCCTAAACTTAAAATAAAACTTCCTTACTTTATGATTCTTATGTAAATTAATAGGGTATCTTCATTAGGAAAGTTTCATTCAATAGTTCAAGGAAAATGTATCATCTTTATTATGCATATTTAATTATACATTATTATTTATTTGACATTTATTTTTAATAATTTAATATTTTTTAAAATTATCTTACCTTTTATCATCTTTGTTTATTACTTTACTTAATTATTTTAAGATTTTACTATATTGCAAGGATTGTTTATAATTTTGATAACATCGTTACATTCAAATTACTTTAAAAAAATATATAAACAAAGCAATGAGCAGAAATCCGCAAAATTCTAAAATCCGCAGAACCTCCGGTTCCTAGCTGTGCGTTTTTGAGGGAGTCTACTGTATAATTCTTACTAGCTTCATTTGACCATTATGGCTCTCAAGAATCTAAACTCGAAAAAGTGGCTTTCCAAAGAGGGGAAAAAAGAATCTTTTAAGTCATTTATCTCAAAAATAACTCTTTTTGACTCCATTCGGCAATAGGTTGGACACTCAAGAATCCAAGCTCACATGTTATCTAATAATTCTTATATAAGAAAAAACAGCTAATAATTAAAAAAAAAAAATTCCACTAAACATTTCATGTTGCTATGCCAAAACCTTAAAGTATTGAATAATGAAAGATACCTAAATAACCTAAATTAACGTAGAGTGATATAAAAAAATTTTCATTTCATTATCTCTTAGTGTCTCCATTTAGTCATAGGTTGGGCACTCAAGAATCCAAACTCACATGTTATCTAATAATTCTTATAAAAAAAAAAAGCTGATACTTTTAAATAAATATTCCAGTGAGCATTTCATATTCCCACTCCAAAGCATTAAAGTTTTCAATAATGAAACATATCTAATCCATCTAAATTAACATTGAGTGATATAAATATTTTTCATTTCGTTTATATGAAAATATAACTCTTAGTGGCTCCATTTGGCCATAGGTTGGGCACTCAAGAACACAAACTCACATGTAATCTAATAATTCTTATATAAAAAAGAGCTAATAATAATTTTAAATAAATCTTCCAGTGAACATTTCATGTTGCTATGCCAAAACATTAAAGTGTTGAACAATGAAACATACCTAATTCACTTAAATTAACATTGAGTAATATAAATATTTTTCATTTCATTTATCTGAAAATACAACTCTTAGTGGCTCCGTTTGGTCATAGGTTGGGCACTCAAGAACACAAACTCACATGTTATCTAATAATTCTTATATAAAAAAAAAAGAGCTAATAACTTTAAATAAATCTTCCAGTGAACATTTCATGTTTTTATGCCAAACATTAAAGTGTTGAGAAATGAAACATACATTTTAAACATAAATTAACGTTAAGTGATTTCAATTTTTTTTTCATCTCATTTATTTCAAAAAATAACTCTTAGTGGCCCCATTCGGCATAGGGCTGGCACTCAAGAATCCAAACTCTAAAAATGATATTCCAAAGGGAAAAGAGAAAGACATACCTAAAATCGTATTATTTTTCCTTATCACGGATATTTTGTCAGCTTAGTCTGGAAATTCGCCAACATTTTGAGGTGGGACTGCAATAGATGAACAAAGAACAGTTTACATCTTTTTCCTTTTTTAATTGAAATGTAAGATTTACGAAATCTTCTTGACAAATGATTTTTTTTAGATGGATTCAACGTATATTTTATACTGAAAAGTATCTAGAAAGTAATATATTTCATAATTAAAGTATTTATCGTTCAAAGCATGTTTGTGAGAAGAAAATAATATTAGATTTATCTGTAATACGTACGAAATATTTTACATGTGCGTCATACTTTTCTTTTGGGAATTAAAGAATATATCTTAACGATTTTCGTACACTCAAAACTGTCATGTGAAAGGATCTAAATCTAAAAAGTGTCATCATAAATAAAAAGAATAAATGCGTTTTGGGCATTTGGTGTTCGACTTTGTTTTTCATTTTTCATATATATTTTGCGTGTATATTTTGTTTATTCAATATTTAAGCAATATTTCATTTTTTTTTACGACATACAGACGAAAAGACTAGGCATCGACTTTTAAAATGAATTTTTTAACATTGCATAGATTTACAATTGAATAATTTTGTTTGCATCGATTATAATTGTATAAGTTTTCCTGAGAGGGTTCTGTACATGCAGAAGGCATTTCTCAAGTATATTTTTCCCCATTCAAAAACGTGAAATTTTTACACATACACTGACTGATTTTTAAAAGTAAAAACATGAAATGTGCGACAATGACTATTAAAGTGTTTCGAAATCGTATAGCGTTTTCAGTTTCTCGATAACTGTATTAGTATTTTAGTTATAAGCAATTTCTCTCTCATATTGGCCTTTATCGGGGTCATTCTTTGCTCGGTGTGCGATTTCAACAGCGTTTTTTGATTGAAGGTGTAAATATTTGTCAAAACATTTTTTCCTTTAAAAAATTTCGAATTTAGAGGTATGAAAATGATATTATTTTTACGCATACGAAAAATATTTTAAAATACATGATTCATACTCAATATGATGTCATTTTCATCTAGTCATCCATTCCAATTTTAGGTTCCCAGCGAAAAATTAAAAAAATTCTAAAGGTAGCATGCAAATGACATCTTACAGCGGAATATATACAATATAGCGGATATATACAGCGGAATATAAATTGACAATAAAGAGGGATGTCCGTTCAAGAAATTCACATAACATTTGGGCAAATAATGATTCTATATACCTGATTCTATTTGTTTCTATCCTCAGTATCGATATAACGTCTAGAAGAAGGATAGCATCGACATCAAGGAGTGGGATCGAAGCCGTTTAGGTCTGATCGTATGTATTAAACGCCTTGTTCCTCTCAGCTGATCACTGGATGACCATTATTTAACAAATATTTCTTTTAAATTATTACGATGGATTCATTCGCATTCTGGGTACTTTCCCAGTAGTTTTCCATAGTCGGAGTAGTCAGGGATGAATGTATGCGTATTTCTTTAAGACTATTGTAAGCTAAATAACTTTCAATGGCGCCACGATCTTCAAATTTAGAAAATGGTATTTCATATGAATCATAAAACAATCTTTCAAATTTTTGTTAACTTCTAAGAAAGTGTGGAAATAAATCACATGAATATACTTTACTACACATTTTTAAAAAAGAAGGTAAACAAATAGTAATGAATTTGATTCATACAAACAAGATATAATTAAAGATAAACGTAAACCAGTTCGGATAGCAGCCGATAATCGTGATATACCATTGATTAAAAAATATATATTTTTTTTCGTTTTTATTTTAATAAGAAAATTGCAACAACAAGTCTAACAACAGTTTTAGTTCTCTTTTCTTTTCTTTTTTTTTTCTTTTTGTCAACAATGGATTCATTTTCTTCCCAATATTACAAAAAGTCTCGAAAATATTTAGAAAAGTTTGGATGCTGTGACACAGAAATAACGACTCCCAATGAAAAAGCTAATTGCCTATGTTGGCACTTCGAAACCAAATCGAAACTAATCTGAAAATAAAAAATAAGGCATGTTTGAAACTAAACATATCGATAAGTGACGCCATCTATGATCGAAGTTTGGAATTAATTTTTTTATTCGCTTGAAGAAAACTTTTCACCTTGAGAAGCATTTTAGTCTAAACCGTACTCCTGAACAACAATTACTTGTTTTTATATTGAATCTTAAAATGTGTCAGATACTTTTGGGGTACCCTGTATAAACAGATTGGCAGATTTTTAATATAACAGTTTCTGAACAGCGTGACCTTTTTCATTCACTGAGGGTATTCTTGAAAAGCATTTACTTGCTTATCATCCTTGATAACATTGGCTGTAAACACGATTACGGAATATTAGCTCTTTAAGTTGATTATTTCAGTATTTAGTAAATTAAAATGAATAAGTTGTAAGTTGGAAATTGAACGATATAAATTTATTATCATTTATAGATTTTCCACAATCGTGTTTACTATGAATTGACATGTTTAGAGAGAGTGGCTTGGCGTAAAATTAAATTGATTTTTCATGAGACAAACATATAATTATATCCTAAGTGATGAATTGTTTGCTTATCAATGATGGAAACCTTGGTTGTGGACCCGATAATGGAATATTGGGTCCTTATACTCACCAATCCTGATTTTAATTTACAATTTATAAACCATTAGCTAAACTGTAACTATTAAAATTTGCAAATCTTAATTTGACATGTTAATTGTTTTAGGATTATTTAAAATTGACCAATTAGTTCTCGAGTATTTTGAATATTGAAAGATTGGTTGGTTGATCATCTTCTTTTTTTCATGTTTTCTCGAAAGCAGTTTTAGATATCGGAAGAGATTGTTGTAGCCATAATCATTCTCTGTCTGTGCCTGATAAGTTTAGGTTTATTATGCAACCGTGTTTGAGGCTATTCCGGACAAAGAGACAGACAACTTTTTTTAAATGTTGTTTTTGACCATTCATCATTTAAATAATCGAATGAACGTAGACATAGATGTTTTCCTGAAAATCACAGACATACAATCGAATTATATATACGTATATGTATATACAATGTATAAATAATTTGATCCGGTGACCATAAAAATATTTAAATTTCATAACTTTAAAAAAAAAAGTATCATTTTGACGTAAACGGACTTTCATATGATGAAGAACAATATTTGAAATAATTTTGAAATTAAAACTAGACCTCAAAAACTAATGGTTTAGGGATTAGGTAATGGTCAGCGATCAGAATTACACTCTGTATAATATAATATACTGATATATAGATTTCATAACATATACATTACCCTTTTTTTAAACTTTCATTTCATTCTCCAAATGTCAACTCATTTAAGATTCAACGACTTTTCTTAAGTATTTAAATCATTTTTTGTTGTGGTACTTGCTGATTCTATCTAGGTATTGGTCATTTTCAGATAAAGGGAAATTTTAGCCTAAAAAATGGATTAAAATCTTTTATTTTAATTCCTGACTTTTAGCTCAAATTACATCATATATTAAAATAATGAACTTTTTGCTAAAGACTCCTGTCCCTGCAGGCGTAGACACTCGCGAGCTAATGCTAAACCTATCGGGAGGATAGGGTAACTCCGGGAGAGTCGCCGCATACGGGATAGATGCCGCACCCCTTGTATTTCTTCTAATTATCAATAGATGGTCATCAAACGCACAGTATAGGTGCGCAATGAGATTATTTTAACCAGTGTATAGCGTAAATCCCATTTCAATGTTTATTTGTAGAATTACAATCCTTAATTTGATGTAAGTGCATGATTTCACTGTCCAAACTTTTAAACACGTCATGTTTAAATACTTTTTATACACTAATTACTAAATGCATGCATGATTTCGAAGTCAAAACTAATTGTCTCCGTTGCATCATGTGTTTAAATGTAGTTACATAAAGACTGTACTTTTTCGATACTTTTTCTGTAGATTGAAGTCGATCTCTTAACCATTCGGGACCATAGGTGCATATAAGCACCTTCATAAAGAGCTTGCAAAATTTGTTTCTGGCACCAGTAAAAAGGAAAAGTAATATTTGCTTTGTTTAATTAGAGCATTTTCATGATTATTTAAGTAAAGGTAACTTCTTTTAAGAAAGTGGTACCAACCAAGCAAAATGTGTGTAAAAGCCACCGGTCCCGAAAGGGTTAACAAATAAATTATGTAAACACAATTTTACTTTTTTTTTTCTATTCCCTTTCTAATACATTGATATTACGTTGTTGCTGAAATAACAATTCAAATTTAATGTAAAAAAATAAGTCGATAATTTTAATAGTGAAAGTAAGCAACACTTATTAGTTTGAATCTACTAATACGTTTCAATGTACTCATTTAGTTATTACTGTCAAACCTCGTTTTCCCGACATCCGGTTTTTACGTCACTCCTCTTATCACGTCAGTTTTTCAAAATCTCGATTTTCTGTATAGGGTTTTAATGTAAATAAACTCCGGATATTACGTCGTTGAATAATTTTCAACTCCGGATATCCCGACGATTTAGGAAAATTGTTATTTTTTCATAATCCATATTATAAGCACGGAAATTAAGCGGTAAGAAATGTCTTAGCCAAACTCTTCACAAAACTGTCTAAAACACCCATTGAGATAAATCAGAAATTTTACTTTAATCCTTTATCTGAATAAATAAACCCACAGACACTATGAATGACCCACTTAAGTGCCAGATAGGCGTATCAGTCTTTTTGTTTTGGTCAAGCGGCGCTTTCTTGTGGTTACACGGCGTTTTTCATCCGATTAAAACCGAAGCATTGCATTGCATTGAAACGATCAGAAATTATCTAACATTAATTTCTCAAACAACGAACATTGATTACAATTCATTGTATAATATTGAAAAAAGGAAGTACATCTAGGGATAAGCAAATCTTAATTCATCAATATTTAATGCAACAATAAAAAAAACAAGTCATCATAAATCTGACTTTTATTCTTTTCAATTTTATTTTGTGTTTATTTTGTTTAATAATAATGTTTTATTGCTTAAAACTGTAAAATCAGTTATGAATTTAAAATTGTCCTAAATTAATTAAAAATACAGCTTTTTATAAACGTATTTTTTTCAACTCCGGTTACCGCGACACTCCGCTTATGACGACACTTTTTCCTGGACCTTAGAGTGTCGGGATAACGAGGTTCATTTAGTTTCATTTTGTTATTACATCCATAATTGTAGTCCAGATATGAATGTTTTTTTGAATATTTTTATTTATAGCTTCATTCTCTTCTTATTACAAGCGCGGCATAACTACAGCACAAGTGCGGCGTCTCAGCCTGAATGTACGGGTGACGCGCCGCAATGTTATGTTTTAGAAAAAAAATGTTAAAAAATATTAATAACTTTTTTGAATTTTTTTTGTCGCAGTACACGCATTGTATATTTAACATTAAATAGCTCGGCATGATTTTTTTTTTTTTTTATGTCCACCTTGGGACTTCATACACACATTCAAAAAAATGTGCGGCATAAATCCCGGAATTACCCAATTTTCTATTATTTCGTTTGCATTTTTAAATAATTTTTTTCATTGAATAGCTGAGGTCCATCTCTACATCGCCCATTCTTTACTATTTTGATTTTTGTTGCAGATATTTTTTAGAATGACACTTTCATTTTCGAAACAGGTTTCGACAGTGAAAGTATCTTTTTAAAAAATATCTGCGACCAAAATCAAAAAGTAAAAAAGGAGTGTTGTAGAGGTGAACCTCAGCTATCCAATGCAAAAAAAAAAAAAAAAAAAAAATGTTGAAATGCAAACGAGGCATTAGAAAATAACCTCCCCATAGGCTTAGCATTAGCTCGCGAGGGTCTTCGCCTACAGGGACAGGAGACTTGAATGGCAAGGAATTTTTAAAAATGTCTAAAATTGTCATTACTATATCCCCGAAAACATAAATCGAAAAGCCTTGGTAAAACACTGTAAGGATACTTAAAATTGTTTACCCTATTTTAGCGCTAAACTATAAAAAATTGAAAGCTTATTGGGGTTCTCCTTCTGAAAGCAAGTCTAAACCTTTTTAACACTTTCCAACAAAGTTGAAAAGTGTTGATGCATTCGGTTTGTCTGGCCGTCAGTCCGTCTGTCCACTCTCTAACTCCCGTAACTATACTCGGATTTTCATGAAATTGATAAAGGTTATCGAGGATCACCAAAGCATGTTTGGTATTGTATATGAAGTATGTAGGATTAATTGTTCATTTACAGGGCACTCAAAAGTATTCCATTACATTATGGTATATGGGGAAAAATCGTTTGCAGAGTATTTTAATGACATTACGCTATTTCGAATGTATTAAAACTGATATAAATCACTGAATTTCACTACAATCACGTTAGAACAGGGCATTCATAGCATTTTTTATTCATTTACAGGGACACACAAAAGAAATCGGTTACAGTACAGTACTGCCTTTGAGTAATAATTGCTGGAATGTACGATTTAAAATTTGGTATGCGCTTTTAAATTTAATTAATTTTTTGCAGCTTACTCATTATATATAAATTCTATACCTCAAATACAGGGCTGCACGAAAGTATTCACGTACCGTTCTCGTTATTAGAGGAAATTGCTGCAGGTAAATTTTCAACTGAAGTATATGTACCTCTTAAGTGAATTAAATTTTGGCATGCATGTAGTTAATAGATTCAAATCTATATATCATATACAGGGCTGCTGAAAAAATTCGCATAATTTCCGTTTGTGGATGGGAACAGCTGAAATTGGGTTTTGAAATGTATTATGCGTTTCCATACGGTTGAATTTGACGTAATATTTTAATTTTTTAAACGGTGCAGTTTTGTTACATTATTCTGAATGTGTTGAAAAGTGTTTCATATTCTATGCTTGTCGCGTGATTTTTTCTTACTTGTTTATAACCGATTCAGAAAAAATAAATTATCAATATACATTTCAGCTTCAGCAATAAGGTAAAATACACCTATCAAATACACTGATTGTAAGTTTAGAACAAAAGGCACAAATTAAAGTAGTTCTAGCATAGTTAATCAAAAATAGACATTATTGCTCGGAAAAATTCGTGGGACCACCGTCCCTGATTAGTAGGCCTGAGCATTGACTCAGAAATGACGGCGACCGAAGGCGGATTATTTTTATGTATGCATCTTTTAAATTTAGACACCAGTATTTTATAAAATATTTCTTTGACTTGTTTAATCTCAGAAAAATAAATCGGAAAAAGCTTTTAAACATTGTTACCAAAATTCAAGGGATCGTACACACATTAAAAAAAAAAAAAAAAAAAAAAAAAAAAAAAAAAAAAAAATCCCCCTTCAGCAGCCGCCATCTTTGTGTTAGCGCTCATGCGTAGTATTCAGGACCGGGCGGTGCGTGGAACGGTGGAATTGTGCAATATAGGAACTTTTCTCTATCTAAACGCTATCTGGTGGAGGAATGAATAAGCGATAAAAATTAAGGACAAAGATTAAATACGAATAATTAATAGACATGTTTCCGGTTTTGCCTAAAGTATCAAATGTATAAATTTGAATTTTGGGAGAAGTCTTGGTAATGATATTTACAACTTTACAGTTGTTTTTAGGTACTGAAATTATATTTTTTCCATATTTAAACTAGTGGACAATGTAGTGCTTGAAAAGAAATTTTTACAAAAAAATAAAGTAAAAAAATAAATAATAATAAGCTTTGATTGTTGATTTGATTAATTCACATTTTTTAACCCAAAACACAGAATTTCCCATTATCTGAGAATGACTAATATATATTATTTTTGAATGCTCTGTATATTTAAATCTGTCTCTACTTAGAGCAAGATATTCAGTAGTTGCATTTACCTTTTAAAACCTGATCCATTTTTTTTTAAATTCAATCAGTATCACAGCAAATAATTAAGCGAATTGATTTAAATTACATTCATCTTGCACACAAACATATCGACATATTTCTGTTGAAGCAGTAAATTAAGTTCTTTTTTCCATTTTTACTTGGCATTGCACCATGAATTATTAAGTTGCTTAACATGAATTACTAAGTTTTACAATTCCGTATGCAGTCTGACATGTCTTTTGGATGTATTTCATGAGAAGATATTATTTTTATCTTTCTAGAGATATCGATTTTATGTCTATTCCAACCATCATAAAATGTCCATTCTATATTTAGAGTGCGATAGATTTTAGCATGAAGTTGGAAATGAATATATGACATGCTAGTTACTGTGAATATCTAATAGCATAAAAATTTGAGATTTTTTTTTTTTTTTTTTTTTTTTTTTTTACTTTCTTCTATATTTAACAAAAGCAAGTATTGTAATCGAAATTTTTTTCGACTTCCGGTTTTCGACAGTTTTATACGTTTTAGGGGTCAAAAATCCCCCAAAACACCTTTATACAAAATGTCTGCCCTTTCGTGTGTATGTCCGCGTGACTCCATGATACCATCGAAAAGAGTATGCAATATGAAGTTATGCATAGAACTGCACCAAATTTTTTGTGTATGTTTTTGGCTATGCCAAGCAGATTCTCCTTGAGTTTAACCCATTAAAGACGGAATTATTTTTTCTCTATAAATGCAAAAATTTTATTTCGTACCACTTTTTCAGAAAAGAAATATTTATCAGATTTTATTGCAGCGTTTTTGTCATTAGAGAAAACTAATTTTTTTTTTCTAAATTACTGGTATCCAAACAGAAAAAGGGTTGTCAGGTAGGCTGTGACCATATGGTAACGCTAGTCCTTAATGGGATAAAGAAATTCCGACGGAAGGAGGCGTTGTAATAGCAATTTTTGTGCCATTATCCTTATTGTACCATCGAAAAGTGTATGAAGTTACACCGGGCATTCTCGCAATCTTTTGACTTTTCTATATTTTTCTGTCCCTGAATAATAATTTTTTTTTTAGTACATATTCTTTTTTTTTTTTTCTTATACTGGAAATCATCCCACTGCATGACCGCATAACAATATTAACGAGATAAATAGGTTTTGGACGATGTTGGGGGTCCAAATATACAACGAAATTCCTGTACCGTCCCGTGTCCCTGCATGATGCTGATTTTTAAGTTTAGAGCTGTCTGTATAAAATAGTTTCAATGAAAAGTAATTTGATGTAATTATTTTCCGAAACTGGGACTATTGATTTATATAAATATGTAGCAAAAAATTAACCTGCACACATTTTTTGGGTTGTTATTATTATTTTAACTCTGTCCCTGGGTTTTAGATTCCTTACCGTCTCTCTTGCTAAAATTATACTGAAAATTACTTCAGATGCAGTCAAAGAATTTTTTGAATCTTTTTCTCGTGCAGAAGTATGCTAGAGAAAGAATGGCTAAATTTTTTTGACAGGAAATTTACTGCAGATTTTAAATCAGCATTTAAATATCAATTTCAAGCATCGTGGCTTTATTGGTAGTCTTACCGTCCCCAAGGTTTCTTCCTGCACTTTTCCAGGTAAATTAATTTTTATTAAATTTAATCCCATGTAAATAACTGTTTCTAAAAATCAATATTGTGGCTATCACTTAGTCTTAACATGTTTTGCCTAAAAATAGGTGGTACTTTTCCTTACCGTCCCATCCTTACCATCCATTTTTTTTCTTTACCGTCCCTTTTTATTCCTATACCGTCCTTTTTTTTTCCTTACCGTCCCTTCTTTAATACCCCTGTAAGACAATGTTATACTAAAATTTTGTACTAAAAATACTACATTGTTATTATTTCTTATTTGAATATCCTGTGGGTACTATGCAAATTCATTATAAGTAAAAATTTAGAAGAAAAAAAAAGTTATAGCGGTAGAATGGTAAGTAAAATTAAACTCGCAAGTTTAACTTAAACCTCAGATAAACAAAATTTTTTTCGCTGCTGACAATTTTTTCTTTATTTTGAACCATTAAGGCAGGGATGACAGGGATGACCGCCCGGGAACCCAGCTTTCGCTTTAGAGTATTAATTCGTCTATAAGTTTAAAATTTTATTTTAGTAAGTTTAATTTCACCAGATTTTTATTCTTGAAAAGTCAAAAGATTTTGAGAATGCCCCATACATAGAATTGAACAAAATTTCATATTTATGTTTTCGGTTATGGCAAGCAGGTCCTCCATGAATTTAGAAATATTCTGCCTGAAGGCGACGCTGTAATAGCCACTTTTTTATAAATTTCTCGATTTTTCGTAGTTCTATTGTACACAGGTGGCTCGTGCAGTGCCGGGAGCTTCGCATCCTGCTATAGAGCTTATTATTCGCAATATTCTATATTGGAATAATATTCGCAAATGCAAATTCTAGCAAACTATTCGCAAACAGCAGATGTACAATAGAAAAACGAAAAATTATTGATTTTAATAAATGTCATAATCGAGATCAACTCGTTTTTTAACACTTTTCAACAAAGTTGAAAAGTGTTTATGATTGCGGTTTGTCTGTCGGTTTGGCCGTCTGACCGTCTGTCCACGGCCTAACTCTCGTAAATATACTCGGATTACCCTGAAATTTTTGGAATTTTTTTACCAGGAGTTATGCATTTTTACGTTGAACTGCATTTAGTTTACTAAGAAATGTTTGCAGAATATAGATAAAATGATATACAGGGTCACGCAAAGAATTGGATACATAACCGTCTATGGATGATAATATCTGGAAATGTGATTTCAGTAGTTTTAAGAGTGTTTTAGTTTCAATTAAATTTTAGCTAAAAAGTGTCGTGTAATAACGGCACTATTGGCTATGGACGGTAACTGTTGAAATCAATTTTTAAAATGTTTTATGTGTTTTCTAAAATGTTTACTTAGTTATCTTATTTACCTTAATTCCCTAAATAACGTAGTTTTGTTAAAACACTCAGGAAATGTTGGAAAGTGTTTCATAATCTATGCTTAACACATGATTTTTCTTTCTTGTTACTTTGATGAATTGACTGAAGCAGAAATTTAAGATGAAACGCAAATTTGGTATAGTATTGAACTTATAATATGGAAGCATTAACAGTTGTAACTACTTTTTGAAACATTAAGATGTATGAGATAGAAAAAGTTTTGCGATTGGCACATCCAACTATTTAATTACATTGAAGGTATTTTGGAATGAAAATGCGGTACATGCCGGGCAAAATAAGGAAAGAAATCATGCGAGAATACCACAGTGGAATATTAAAACTGCGATGCAACTGTAAAAAATAAATAAAAATTTTACTTATTAAATATGAAGTGAGCGCAAATAAATCATATACAAAGCTAACATTGATCGATATCTTATTAATACTTATTCACTGAAACTAATCCAATACGTAGCAAGTTTGCACGATATTATGATGTAATTTAAAAAGTTATACTTCACAAGCTTAATAAACACAACTACCTAGTACTGGTATTAACAATATCAACACAGAATTTTTGGAATTAATTTTTACAATCCTAAAACTTTATACCCGAATCTCTTGTTATGATTAATTAATTACTGTTAATCAAACTCAAATATTAATATGTCAGATTAAGATCAGGATACAATATGATAAAACAAATAAACAAGTACGCCACATAACTTCATTTGCCAATGTTCTTGAATTACAAAATATATCTTAGTAATTAAAAAGTTTGTAAACTTGGTTTATTTCTTTTCGACGCTTTAGAGGTGCACATGAATGAATAAAATGCTATTGCACATTAAAAATAGCACACTCCTTTATTTTTTAAACAAAGATAAACTTTCCTGTTCTCAGTTATTTTTTTAGAATTATTATCGTCATAAACGTTATTCGTATGACTTCTGTTAATTTTATTACCTATATCTTGTTAATAAATAAGTTTATTTCTATATAGTTAAAATTTATTTTTCAAAAGATAATTAAAAATCATCATCATCATCCTGGTCTCTAAGATGATTATTAAGTTAAGAAATAAACATATAAACATGTAAACATAAAATAACTAATTATAAAATTGAATGTTGCTTTAAAACTAAACTATGTATTTAAATTAATTACTCTAAACATTGATAACGTTAATGTGCAGCGTAATTAATTGAATGTTAATGTTAAACACTAAAAACTCTTTGCCAGGTTGAAAAATATATTTCAATAAAAAGATTACCATAGAAATTGCCTTTATTTAATTATAGTGAAATATTCACATAATTATCTCAAAAATATTTGACAGTAATTCAAAAATAAGAACAAATCACTTTTTATATTTTCCTCAAATATGTAATCCCAGAGTACTAACCTAGATTTTACCCCTGAAATTCTTTCATGTTTACTTAAAATTTTTCTTTCACATTAGTATCAAAGATCTCCGACTTTATGAAGGTTCAGCTGGGGACCAAGAAAGATGTCTACACATATGCCGATTTATCTTAATATTATTTATGAATTTTTCATTGAAAGAAAAAACTCCAAATGATAGTCTGGGATATTATTCACCTTTCTTTTTCATTTTTAAAGAGTTAGAAAAACTTCAAAAAAGCAGTTCTTTTTTTTTCTCCTTATTGATCGATTTGGTTCTTCTATCGCTATTGGTAAAAGCAACATTTATTTCTAGGATCTGGATTCCCATTACAGTTCATATTTTATAATTTTCAGCTGAAGAAGAGAAATTCGACTGCTGAAGGTATTACCTTCATTCATACATTCATATTTATGTGTGAGCGGTGTGGATGTGTGTTTACTGATAAACAGATAAACGTTAAACATTTAAACAAGATAAATGATTTAAGTTACCCAGTGCGAAAATAAATGCGGTCAATAAATAAAATGAATTTAAGTTAGGAGCACGAAAAAGAGAGTTGAAAATATATTTAGGTTTAGAATATTATTAAATACTAAAAATAGTGAGTAACGCTTTCAGTTTCGGAACAGATTCTGAAAAATATTTAGGGGAAAAAACTGAAACTAAAATCGAAAAAAAAAAAAAAAAAAAAGAAAAGAAAGAAAGAAGATATTTAATTAAATTTAATCCTCAGTTCTTTTTTCTCTCCTTATTGATCGATTTGGTTCTTCTATCGCTATTGGTAAAGCAACATTTATTTCTGGGATCTGGATTCCCATTACAGTTCATATTTTATAATTTTCTACTGAAGAAGAGAAATTTGACTGCTGAAGGTATTACCTTCATTCATACATTCATATTTATGTGTAAGCGGTGTGGATGTGTGTTTACTGATAAACAGATAAACGTTAAACATTTAAACAAGATTAATTATTTAAGTTACCCAGTGCGAAAATAAATGCGGTCAATAAATAAAATGAATTTAAGTTAGGAGCACGATAAAGAGAGTTGAAAATATATTTAGGTTTAGAATATTATTAAATACTAAAAAAAATGACTAACACTTTCAGTTTCGGAACAGGTTCTGAAAGTCTTTTTAAGGGGAAAAACTGAAATTAAAATCGAAAAAAAAAAAAAAAAACACACACAAAAAACAACAACAACAAAAAAAAAATTCCCTGCCGGCCCGGCCTATAGGCGGAGGTAGATTTCGAAGTTAAGTATATTACTTGCACCAACAAAAACTAAATCATGATTAGATATAAATCCATTTTAACAGTTTTATCTGGCCGCTTTTGACGAGTTTTTATTTTATTTTTATATAATAGCTGGTTTTATCAGAATCATGTTAAGGCGGTATTCAAAAAAAATACTTTTCCATGCTCAACAACTCGAAATTTAATGGCACATTTTCAGATTCATTTTTAATAGAAAAAATACGAAACTTGCTGATGTGATTTTTGAAAATATTTATAAGCGACATGTGTTTTTATTTTTCTTTCAATTAATTGAAACTTGATTAATGAACAATTATTTTCTTAGTAGGACAATACTTTTCGCTTCTTGAAATTCTGTTCAAAATGACAAATTTTACTTCATTTTTTGAAATATATTCTGCTTCTATCAAAAAATCGATCAATACGGTACATTATATAGTTTATGAAGAAGAGAATCTATCAATTGGATGCGTTTGAGAGCAAAAATGAATTTAAAAATGAGTCAGAAAATAAGCAGTTTGGATTTGAATACACCCTTAATAAGATGAATTTTTTTCTTCAACCGCTATGTATTTTTAATTTGTTTTTGCTGTAAGAATTGGTCCTATCGAAAACTTGTCTATATAAATGTTGAAGACAGTATTAAGAAGATATATGATAAATTCATGGGGATTTTATATCTTGTGAATTCACGTAGTTATGGAAATTTTTCTTTTTCCCCCCACCTTTTTTTTCGTTTTCGTTTTTATTTTATTTTTTTCGGTACGAATTGGTCCTATCAAAAACTTGTGAATATAAAAGTTGTAGATAATATTAAGGAGATTTATAATAAAATTAATTGGATTTTTTATCTTGAGAATTGACGAAGTTAGGAATTTTTTTCTCCCAAAAACCCTATTTTTTGCGCCCCTTGAGCCCATTTTTAAATTTATCAAAAATCAGTGATGCATAAATTTTTGGTCCTATTTTTAGAAGTAATAAAAACTTTAAACTGATTTGACATGTGCAAAAAATAAGAAGTTATGGGATTTTTTCGGTTTTCACAAAACCCCTCCCTATTTCCATCCCTTTGGTCCGATTTTGCCCCTTAACGAACTTGACCGAGATTTGCTGCCCCTTGATTTTATGTATCAGTTTGGAAGAGATTTGTGCAGAATTGTGGAAGTTATCGTGTCTAGAAGAAAGTGATGTATATATATATACAGGGTGTCCCAGAAGTATTCTGACAAACTTTAAGGGGAGATAGGGGACATCACAAGGATTCAGATTTGCATAGCAACCCATGGTCGGAAACGCTTTCTTGGCGCGGTAGTGACGACACAAAACACAAGAAAGAAAGGACACGAACAGGAGAGAAAACATGTTTATTATTCTTAGTACTGCAAAAATGTCGGGACAATGCTGGAAAGTGTTGAGGAACTTGTTGCACGCATCGTGGCAGCTGCTGGGGAAGTCCGGGGCACTCCCGGTATTTTCGAGAACATTAGATCTTCCGTCCGCCGGAGATGCGCTTCCATGCATCACGGCCCGGGGTCGTAATTTCGAACAGCTACTTTGATGACGATCGTTGTCTCTTTAATGTTCTTTCTTCTTAATTTTTTGATGTACTAAGGATAATAAACATGTTTTCTCCTCTTATTCGTATCCTGTCTTTCTTGTGTTTTGTGTCGTCACTACCGCGCCAGGAAAGCGTTTCCGACCATGGGTTGCCATGCAAATCTGAATCCTTGTGATGTCCCCTATCTCTCCTTAGAGTTTGTCCCAATACTTCTAAGACACCCTGTATATATAGATATAGATATATATATAAAGTTTTTTACTGAGGGTGGTTTTGGGTTCTAGGGGTCATGATCGGTGTAGATCTGCAAAAATTTTTCAGAAATTGCAACACGGGAACGACGCCAATAGGTAGTATTTCATGCGAAATCTACCTAACAGAAGATATTTAATTAGATTTAATCCTCAGATATCTCATGATATCTGAATACAATATCCAATTATTGAAAATTATTGAAATTCAAACGAGTAATTTGAAAATAACTCTGACATTGGTTTAACATTAGCTTGCGTTTCTCTTTGTGTTACTAGCAGAGCTGCGGGGTCGGTGGGAAAATGGACGACTCCGACTCTTTTTTTCAGATTAATAGAATTCAGAAAAATTTTTCAGATTAATAATTAGATAACTTTTTTCAGATCCGACTCCGACTCTTTTGCTCAAAAATGGTCCAGACGCCGACTCCGACTCCGACTCTTTCGCTCAAAAATGGCCCTGACTCCAACTCCGACTCCTCAGCTCTGTTTACTAGCTTACGTTCGTTCCAGCTAACAGTGGGTCAGGTTAAAAGCGAAATTGTAGCATCTTTTGTCGACAGACTAAAGTGGGGTTGATCAAACTTTTTGCCTGAAAGGTGTTTGTCAACACAACTTCCGAATAGAAATCCCTGCCTTATTTAATCGCAAAGTTCCTGCCATTAAAGAAGACAAATTATTCAATTAGAAAATAGGGCTAGAATTTGCGTACTCTTTGTCTAAAACATTGGAAAAACATTTCCTGATATGGAAAATGATGCAAAATTTCTAGATTTTGAATATCATGAATGTTGGTTCAATGTGATTTGACAAGCAGTAGAAGTTCCAACCTTGGTTGTTTTTGTAGTAAAGGCAAGGGTATTTTTGTAGTAATAATGACAAATAGACTGACTTTATCTAAGACTAAGGAATTGAGAAAGCCGACTTTTTATCATAAGATTTCATCGACTATCAGAATTTTAAGTTTTAAAATGCTTAATTATATATATATATATATATATTGAGATATTGTGCTCTAATCATTTTTTAATTTTTAATATCTTCTGTGAGGTGTATCTTTCTTTGGATCTCTTGGTTTTTTATCATATGTTTTGTTTTATGATGCGCTATTAGGAGCTAAATTTTGTCATTTTAAGCTTAATGCCGGCAAAATTGGATGAAAAAACGCATCTTCACTATGAATTAAACCTGCAAGATCCTTCATCTTTATTATATATATATATATATAACCATTAATTAAACATTACAGACCATCATCAAAACCCCATTATTATGAATGACTGACAATAAAAATGGATGCCACAAACCTATAATATAGAACTGTATGTATAAAATAAAGTACCTTAAACTTAATTGCAAGAATTAGTAAGGAAGAATAAAAAAAGAAGAATATGGATTCCGAAAAAAATGAAAAACTTATATATTGAATTACGTTTTCAAGAGTACAGAATTCAATGATATAAGCAAATCTGTTGTTTTCTGTGAGAAAAAAGCTTAAAGCTGAAATTTTAATTTCTCCTGTACTCGAACAACCAATAGATCCAAAAGGATAGTCTCAAGATGAAAACAGAACATTATCAAATGGCATGAAATGGAAAATAAAAACACTACAACCATTAAATATTTAATTTATAGCAATAGAAATCTTACACAACTTACCGAATAAATTCCCAGTAGATTTTCAAAATAGATTTCCGCACATGGAATCCATAAGCATGATAAGATTAAGGTATATATATATATATATATATATATATATATATATAACCATTATATAATTACAAATCATCATCTATTTCCAATTAGTAAAATTAAATTAATAAATTAATAAAGTTAGCTTCAATTCACAACTCTGGCATTATACAAAATAAAGACGGAACTTTTAACTAGTAATAAAAAATAAAGCACAATACCACTAATTCACTAGCACATTGCGGACGATTAATCCATATAAAACATATGAAAAACCACCAGATTTTGATAAAATAACCAATTAAAGACAAAAGATACAAATAACCAGCGAAATATTGTTGAACCATTAAAGACGTATCGTAAACAAATAATATATCAAATGCATGGATGTAGCCGGAAGCTTATATAGCATTTCACTTTTTCAAGGGTAAATGAAATACAAATATAAGCAAAAACGTAGTCGATTTCTGTAAATCCATCAATAAGCTAAAAATTGAATTTCATTATGTACCCGATTGACTATACACCAAAAAGTATAAATTTACCATGCATACAAATTTAATAAAAAAAATTATTGATCAATGGAATATGCGTAATAATGAACAAAATGAAAAAATTGTAACATTTAAATTTAAGACATACCCAGCAAGAAAATTGCTATGACCATATTACAACTCAAACAATTTAATTTTAGTAATTGGGAATAGATGATGATTTGTAATTATATAATGGTTATATATTATCATTCAAATTTCTATTATACTAATGCGCAAGTCATTATGAATGATCACTATTTGTTCCTTTATTTTCATTTAGAATTGCAAGAATTCTTTTTGAAGCGCAAATTCTTTTAAGAGGTATCTTTTATATCTTTTATAAATATATATATACGAATGAAAAATGAATAAAAATTATTTCTTTTAAAATTTTCACCAAACATAATATTTGCAAAATATATATGTTATTTCGAAGGGGGCCTAGACTCCATGGAGCCTTCCTCTTCCGCCACTCAATATAACACCTAATCATAATAAAGCCATTAACACACTTTTCTTTCTGAATAATAAAGCAATCAATGAAAATCTAAGCTTCAGCAGCGCAAAGTTAGGAAGTATTATAATCATTCTTTTTAAATTTCTAATATTTTTTTTAGCATTTTAAGATACTTATAAAAGACCAATTAAACCTGCTGAAAGCGAACGATGATTTTTTTCTCCAAGCGCCTTTGTCATAAGACAATTATATAAATTACCCTGGGGTTATTCCCCCAGAGGATTATTTTGTGTGTTCCTTTGAGAAAAATTATAAAAATTTCAATGGAAACAATAAAATCATCTGAAGGTGGAGGAAAAATGAAAGAACAAAGGAAGTCTTCCTTCATTCGTCTGTTCTAGTTAATTAAACGTCTCAATTAAGTAAATTCGATTGAAAAAAAAAAAGTGTCTAAATACATCGGATAGGCGCTTTTTACAATTCCTACACAGGAGTCTAGGAAGATTTTAATTAATTAAATGCAATTGGCTATTTCAAATAAGCTTTCAGCCAGATTAACATCTATGGATATGAAAACTCATTTGTTGAAGTGAATTGGGAGAATCTTTTTAGTCTTTTTTTCGTATTATCTTCCTTAAACAAATTAAACAGTTCGATTAGTGGTCATTCCTTTTCATTTTTATACCTGTTTGCCAAAAGACAATTTCTATAATGTTCTTCAATTCCATCACAATTTGTTGCAAAATGGAGGCGTTATCTCCCTTTCTTTATTATTATTGTTCATTGAATAGTTACATTTTTGTGATGAAATTGGCGTTTTTTCCAGTTTTCCGTCGAGATGCAAATATTGCTCATAATTTTGAAAATATCGAAATGAGGAGAAATATCACTTTCTTTTAAATTATCTATTTTCAAATATTTATTTTCCATACATATTTATATTTTGAAGTACGTCTTTGTATTTTTTTTTTATTATTTTCAGGGATCAAATTAAAGAGTTCGATTATTGGTCATTCAATTAATTTTTATACTTGTTAATGTATATTTCATTCAGTTAATGTATCATTCAATTAATTTTTATACTTGTAAAATGTATAATTTTCTCCAATCCCATCCCAAATCGTTGCAAAATGATCTTTCATCGAAGTGCTTCATTTTTGTGATAAAATTAACGAGTAGCAAATGTTGATTATATATTTTAAAAATAATAAAATGAGGGAAATTATAATTTTATGTAATTGACTATTTTCAAATATTTGTTTCCGTTAAACCTTTAAGTATTTTTTTTATACATTTTTATCATTATCAGCGAACAAATGACATTATAGTTATAGGTCATTTCTTTTCATTGTTATGCCCCTTTCTCCAAAGATAATTTCTATATTGTTCTCCAATTCATTCCCAAGTTACCCCACCAGTGGCCGAGAGGTTCTGTTCTCGAAGCTGGTAGACGGGAAATGCTGGGTTCGAACCCAATCGCGCCCGTCGGCCTAATCGTTTGGAGTTTTCGTGGTTTTCTTCGAACCTTGGATTTCCAAGCGTTAATACGGGTTAGGTTCCCTTAGAAAGACCCCCACGAAGGGCACTCCCCACCCCCCTTAGGGCCTATATCCCTCGTGTTGATAATTGGCCGTCATAAACACAACCAACCAACCAACCATCCCAAGTTATTACAAAAAGCTAGTGCTATCTCTCTAGCTATATTATCTTTTAATCCTTTCATTTTTTTAGATGAAAATAATGATATTTTAACACTTTCTGAAATAGTTGAAAAGTTTCTATGAATTCGGTTTATCTGGCCACCTGTCTGTTGGTCTTCCGTGATCTAACTCTAATATACGCTAATTGAAAATATGCTCTAATTGACATGTACTTTATTACATGTTCGCTATTTAAAATGAAGTGTGTAGCATGTATATTTCGTTTACATGGACACTTAAAAGGATTCCGTTAAATTATTGTCCAGGGAGAAAAATCATTTGCAATGTAATTTAATGATGTTACACTATTTCAAACATACTGAAATTTATATACTGATTTATCACTAAGGTGCCCTACAGGATGCTTACTGTGGAATTTGGTGTGCATAATATTTATCGCAAATTTTCAGCGGCATGAAAAAGAATCCGGTTACAATACTTAAATTTAACTAATTTTTCCCCTATTGCTAGGTGTGTGTATAAGTTCTGTAGATCTTATACAGGATTGCACAAAAGCAACGAGTAGGGGAGACTGGGGATGAAAGGGACAAGGGATGAAAGGGACACTCAAAATTTGAGGACGAAAATAAAATGCAGAAATTTTCAACTTTGGCTCAATCGATGGCGATACTTGTTCGGTCTTAATAATCCTTAAAACTGACGTCAGCAATCGTAGCGTTGTAGGTGGTGAAAGCAAAACTTGTTTTTGATATAAAAAAGTAAATTTTGATTTTGCTTTTCTTTTTTTCTCTAAAAAATTAATATTGTGTTTAGCATTATAATATTTATGTTATTTAGCACTATAAAGTATGCATTTTATATGAATACCGGTATATTTTGTTAGCTAAAATACTGTTATGCATGAATACATTTTTTATTTAGCTAGTTGGGTGTGGGGTTGAAAGGGACACGTCCCTTTCAACCCCTCGTGTTTTATTATTATTTAAACAAAATATTATTTATGTTTTGTAAAATTTAAGTTATGGTTTTAGTTTTTTATATAGAAAGGGTGAATGCATTACTATGTAGAACAAAAATATTCAAATATTACAATAATATATACCTACAATTTTGGTATTTTTTCCTTCTCCAAAAATCATCAAAAAGTCAATATACTTCGAAAATATAAAAGGAAATTTTAGAAAAATCGAATTATTGAAGAAGAAATTATGTGTGCTGTATCTGAAGAAGAAGACAAATGAGTGTCTGTTAGATCAGCAGCTAAAGCCTACGGCATTGAAAAGTCCTGTTTAGAAATAATTGCTCTAAAATTTAAGAATGCACAAGCAGATGAATTTCAATACTCCCAATTGGTAATAAAAAAGTTTTTAGTGAAGGTCAATAAAAAAGAGTTAGCTTCAAATTTGCTCTAAGCATCTAATATGAACTATGGTTTAACAATTGTGCATATGAGTATTCAATTTCTTTAAATTCTCGAAATATGTCCCTGTATTGGGAAACAAACAAGCAAGCTGGAAATGATTGGTTCCAAGATTTTAATCAACAAAATTCATTACTTTCTCTTACGGAAACCTATAGCCATTAGCTTAACAAGTCGTACAGGTTTCAACAAAGCTAATGTTGATATTTTTTAAAAACTTTTAGTCAGTTATGAATCGCTGAAAATTCACACGGAATATAATATATAACTGTGATGAAACAGGTTTAACGACAGAGCACAAGCCACCAAATATAGTAGCAAAACGTTGTGAAAGCAATTTTCTTACGTAACATCAGCTGAACGTGGTAAGCTTGTCACACTTTTGTTTCTGCATCAGGTAACTCTGTTCAACAGTATTCGTTTTCCCAAGGAAGAATTACAAAGAGTTCATGCTCGGAGCTCTCAAAGACTTGGACATGCTCATCAAAGTTGGTGGATGACCGCAGAATGTTTTTAAAGCAATTGTGCATTAGCTTAATATTCTAGTTGTTCCAAAACTGATCTTAGTATTCTCTTATTTGATAACCCTGAAAGCAGTATAAATATTAAGGCAATAAAATTTGCGAAAGGTAATGGAATAATTATGGTAACATTCATGTCGCACTTTATTCACAAACTCCTGGAAAGCTCTCGCAATAAATTCAATGTACATTTTTTCAAAAAAAAAAAAAAAAAAAGGATTAAAACCACTTTGTATTTACTGATACTATTGGCATGAATGACACGAGTATCAATGATATTGTGATGAAGTTACCTAAATCCGCAACTTGGTGATGAGACAGGTACACTGTTAAAAATTTGCAGCATTCTGGCAGGTCATTTGACCGTTTTTTCCGACACAACCGTAATTTAACACTATTCTGACCATATTATTGGCCATTGTATGGTCAGAATACAGTTAAATTATGGTTATGAAACCGTTTTTTCAAAAAACGGTCGAATGACCTGCCAGAATGCTGCAAAATTTTTAACAGTGTAGAGCTAAATCTTTCTTAACATTTTTGATTTAAAGTTGTTATTTGTCAAGTAGACCTAAACGAGTTATTTTTCTTGTTTTTGTTTTATCATATGTTGCAACATATTTTGTTTTTATTTCTGTATTATTATTTTTTTATTTTTGAATAATGTAATCGCAAATAAAAAGAAAAAAATGTTCATAAAATTGTTTTATTTATGTGTGTCCCTTTCAACCCCACACAGTGTCCCTTTCATCCCCCACAATGGGGTTAAAAGGGACATTTCTCCCAATTTATAAAAATGCGTACAAATTTTAAATTATTTTATTTGAGAATAAGAGGTTTTACATGTGTTAAAGCAAATGTTTTAGACGAGAATTAGGCGCAATCATGATAATGATATATTTTAATATCATTATTTTATAAGCTTATAAAAACAAAATGTCCCTTTCATCTCCACTCTCCCCTACATTCCGCTTATAGACGGAAATTGGTGAAGGGAAAATTTCAACTGTGTTAAGTGTTTCTTAACTGAGCTAAATTTCTGTAAACTGTGTAGTGTATGGATACAAATATACAGGGTGTTTCATAAAATATGGGCAAAACTTTTAGAAGTGATAGTACACATCAAAACAAACAATTTTAATCAAAGAATGTATGGTCGGAATTAAAAAGCAAAGCTGATAGAGGGAGCCAAAGGAGATATTCGATGTTGCCAGTAGGCTACCTTTTTTAAATTGACATTTATTGATTGGCACCACTTTTTTGAAATGGTAAAATTCCCTTTGTTTTAACCTTAATTAATATGTCATTAAATAAGGCGGATTTTACAATTTAAAAAAAGTGGTGCTAATAAAAAAAAATCTGCATTTTAAAAATAGCAGTCCACTGGTAACAGTGGATATGTTATTACGCGAGGCAAAAACAAGTAAAGAACGAATAAGTGACAAAAGCAAGGTGGGAAACCAATCTCCGTACAATCGTTGAGTCTCTGAGCCATTTCCATTTGCAGTTCCGTAGATAAAATGCATATCAGCCTTTTCCCCATTAGCGAAGAGCAATATCTTCCGTTACGTTCCTACTGCGATTGACAGTTACACACTCGGATCAGCACCTTTTATTTATTAATAGAAGCTAAATTTTGCATACGCATTCTTCTTCTTCCCCATATCACTTTTGCATGGTATTAGTGTAATTTTTCTCCCGATAACTCCTAATAGGAATGGAGCTTTAACGTTTGCATGGAATTAGTCAATGTTGCGGGTGGGCTACTTTTTTTAAACTCAAATTTTTTGATTGCCACCAGTTTTTTAAAATTGGTAATCCATCTTGTTTTCACATTATTTAATCTGTCATTAAATAAGGCAAATTTCTTTATTTTAAAAAAAATGGTGGCAATCAATAAATCTTAATTTAAAAAATGCATCCCACTAGCAAAACTGCACCAAGTTTCAAAATGCGACAGCACCTTTGCGTTTTATTATGACCATGCATTCTTTGATGAAAGTTGTTTGTTTGGATGTGTACTATCACCTCTTAAAGTTTTGCCCATCTTTTATGAAACACTCTGTATAGATAACATGGAGGACTGCACAAATAATTCAAAACTTTTCCGATTATAGATAGCAATTGCTGAAATTTGGTTTTTAAAGGTGTTATGCGTTTTCCAAATTACTTAGATATCATCTTTCACTTTAATAAAGGTGAAGTTTTAGTACAGTGTTATGTATGTGTGGGAAAGTGTTTCATAATCTATGCTTTTTTTTTCTTACTGTTTTCATCGAAATGCAAATATATTGCAACAATGGGTACTTAAAGCTAAGCAAAATTTATTTATTAAGTGGAGCGAGAAAATCATTTTAGTTTTTTTTAAACACTTTCCAACACAATGGAAAAGTGTTTATGAATTCGGTTTGTCTGTTTGTCTGTCCGTGTTCTAACTCCCTTAAATATAGTCGGATTGCTACAAGGTCATTATTTTCAAGTTTAAATATCAGTATTTTTTTATTAAAAAACAAATCTAGTTCAAACGCGCGAAATTTCGCCTTGTTTAAGGGAAGATTTTCTATAAGAAAATACTGGTACCGAAGAATTTCCTGGTCTGGAAATTCCAGGACCCGTGCGAGCCCTGTGCCTTGTAATTGATATATGTTATTAAGGTTTACTATGATATATTGGATATCGAAAATGAAGTATGTAGTCTGTATAGTTCATTTACAGGGTCACTCAAAAATATTCCGTTACAGTACGGTCTTATGGGGAAAAATCATTTACGGTGTATTTTAATGATACTACACTATTTGAAACATAATAAAATTTACATGCATTATTGCAGTGCATTTACATGATGTTTACTTTAGAATTTGCTATTTGTAGAACTTGCAGTTCGATTGCAGGGACACTCAAAGGAATTCTGTTATATTATGGTCTAAGGTTAACATCTTTTGCTGTCTATTTTAATGATGTTAACTACAAAGTTACGTTCATAATGAAATTCATATGTATTATTGAGGTGCAATACACACTCTTCCTGTGGAATATAGAGATCATAGCTTTTATCATTCATTTGCAGGGTCACAAAATAATTCGGTTATTTAATGTCCTACGGGGAAAACCTGTTTGTCGCATATTTTAATTATATTGCATTATCTCAATCATGATGAAATTGATATATATTACTGAGGTTTACTACAAGATACTTGGTCCGTTTTTTGAACCCCACTTTTCTTCTAAGGAAAATCTAATTTATAATTTTCGTCGAAACTTACCTCGAAAAGCGTTTTTATTGCTACGGTTGCTAAAACCTACCACGAATTTTTCTCTAAAATAATACTGGTTTTCAAAAAAAGGACCAGTGGGAGCCCTGCAAAGGATATCGAGACCCCTAACAATTTTTTTAAATAGAATTCTATATATATATATATTTTTAGAAAAAGTATTATTACACTTGTATAGAATTATGGCCCGTTTTTTCTATAAGCTATTTTAACCAAAAGCTACAGAAATATCTCTAGAACTTCGACAGAAATGTCTGTAGAGCTTTCATAAAAATATGTATAGAATTTTATATAGGGCTTCTCTAGAAAACATCTAGAATTATTTATAGAGCTTCTATAGAAATGTCTGTACAGATTCTAAAAAAGCATATTTAGAAATACTTATAGAGCTTCTATTTTCTTTTTTGTTGGGGGCTATGGTGATAAAAAATACCTCCTCATCTTCAGGTAGCAGGGTTGCCAGTTTGGCCTCCATTTTTAGTGATAATTTCAGAGATCATACCAGGAATTAAGAAGGGTATTATTTTCTGTGTTTAATGACAGCCATTTCGTGGTTACCTAAGATACAAGTTCTCCTTTTTGAATTTCCAATTTGAATTTAAAATTTCGGAATAAAAACAGGGGTCAAACAGGCAACCCTGCCAGGGCGCACAACGCGGCCAATATCAAAATGAAATACTAGACCAGGGACGGCGAAACTATGGCACGCGTACCATAGGTGGCACGTGGGAGATTATTTTCGGCACGGCATAGACTCGTGTTCAAATTAAAATATTGCAGGGCTCGCGTGTAAAGCAAGGTAATTAAAAAAACGGATATTTTGATACATTTAATTTCCAAATTTTGTAAAGAAAATAGGGAAGGACTAGGGAGGGTTGACCTACTTTTTACAAAATGATTTTTTATTTTTTAAATATTGAACGTAGAATAAAGTTTTATGTATCATTTTTTTCGTTATACAATCAGCTATCAAAATAAAATTGCTATATAGTAACATATAAGAAATTTGAAAAATAATTGATTTTAATCATGAGAAAATATTGGGTCAAGGCTCCCACATATGGGAGGGTTGACCCACTACATGGGAGGCTTGATCCACTTTGTTTTATATTGAAATATATTTGTGAAGAGAAATAAAATCAGTTTGAAAAAAGCAAAATAACTTTATGCTACATGCTTTAATTATTATAAAAAATATTTTTGAAAATATGATGTTTCAACAATCCTGTTTAGGCGCAATCGCATGTCAGAGGAGAAAATTTTTGTTTTATGCAGGATTTTGTCTGAGCAGGTATAATTGTACAACAGGGAAAAAGAAATCTTAACATTAAAGACAGTATTCCGCTAGAGAAAGGTTCCGTTTCCATAGGGTTTCATGAATTATAATGTTTGGATTTAGTAGCCACTATCCCGCTTTTTTTGTCTCCTTGTCCTACTTTTGTGACATTTGACCTGACGACTCTATTTGTCACATAGTTTGGCTTCATCTCACTCTATTCATTATGTTGAAATTTGTCTACATACCTTGCTAAAGTTTTTTGATACATGCTATGTTCTTTTGCAGCCGCATGAGTACTTATCATTAACATATTTTAATCCTTTCAGAGGCAAAGTACTTCCAGTACTAAAATGCTGAAATAAATGGCTGGCACCGGAATATACGAACAAATTTATTTGAAAATATGAAAAGGCTATATTTCACATACATATTAAATTGAAAAGATTTCAGCATTTTTCTGGTGCCATTATGGAGTTTGGGAATTAAAATAAAGTGGTTTCATAAACATACCACTGATACTTTCTAGTCTTTTCCACTGTTTCTATTTACCTATTGTAAGTAATATTAAAATGGAAAAAAGTTCCTGTCAACTTTTCCATTTATATTTCATTAATTTTTTTCGTGCAGTGCAAATAGCAGTTTTTTACACTTTTCTTTAATCAGTTTTAAACGTTTTCTTTTCCATCAAACCATTTTACTGTACCTTTGCATAATAAATTTACATTATATATATATATAACCATTAATATTTCATTATGCACAGTGTATAATAAAAATATTTCCAAAACCCCTTAATTAACACATTGCCCACGGGCAATTTTTATCAAATCTGAATTTTAAAACAGTAGAAGCTCCTCCCTGTTCTGAAAGTCTTTTGTAAATTGGTTTTCTAGATAGGTTTCCAAAGTGTATGCATCGGTAAATATCTTTCAGTGCACGAATTTAATTAAAATGTGTTACAATCTATAAAAATATGGACAACGTGATACAAATGCATTTTCTGTAAGGTAGAAGCCACGCCCTTAGTCAATGATGTTTTTTGAATTAAAAGAGAATTCTCGTTTCCCGTCGTGAATGTGGTAAGGGAGCCTTGAACATCTGGCCAAACCTCCCTCACAGTGACGGTGTCAAGCCTCCCCACTTAGCCTTTTTCTATGGTTATGTTAAGCCTAACTTACTGTATAATCTTTATGCCGGGAATGTAAGCTCGATATTTCTGTATTACTTAAAACCTACTTACTTAAATTTCTGTAATATATTTTATCTGAAAAAAGCTTACAAAATATTTCTAAAAAACACAACTTTTAGATAGAAAACGTCTCACAATTGATTTTTTCCGCACCTATTTCGATTATCTGTATGAAACAGAGACTGTTGTTTGAGCATTCCGGTAGCTTTGGTTGACACCTATTGATAAAACTCTGAAATTCTTTTAAATATGAAAACTGATGGGTGGGTCAAGCCTCCCGTATGGTCAACCCTCCCTAGTCTCCCCTACACATAAATAAATTATGATTGCTTCCTGCAAAAAAGCCGATTTGTTAAGAATAGAACTTCTGTTAACTTATGTGCAACATTTTTTCTCTGATAGACTTTATTTTAGGACTTATGAGCAAAAAGTTTTCATTTTGTAAATTCAGATGTAAAAATTATTGAATATAATGTACATTGTGTAAACTGTACTTCTTGAAAGTTGTTACGATGCAGTTAAACAATTTTAGAAAAAAAAATCAATCAGAAAGAATTTTTAAAATGTCAGTTGCTCTGCTTTACACCCCAGCCATTCATATAATGAAAATTCATAAACTGCACTATTTTGAATTTAGACTTGCTGAGTTATTCTAAATTAGGTTACTTTTCGCTGTCATACAGATTAAATAAAGTGAAATGCAACTTTATAAATCCCAATCTAGTTCAATATTGGATCAAAAAAATTTGATAGTGAGAGAATTAAGAGATTATCGGAAAATAACGATCATAAGCAAAAATTCCGATGGTGAAATTATGATAGGTTGGAATTTCGAATTCAATTCCATGGAAGAAGTTTTTTTAAAGAAGACATTTTGATATTTTTTTTTTCTTTATTTTTTTGGGGAGGACGTTATGAAAGGTATGAAAAACTCAAGTAGAAACCTGTTGTCAAGTGTCTGCAATTCAGCGGTTATTCTCTGTGGAAAAACTGAAATACGATGCTGATCTGAATTATTTGACATCTAAGACGCAACAAGACAAATAGGATTTTTTTAAATACTTAAGCATATAACAAAATGTTACCCATATATTTTAAATCTTAAAATCAGTATTTTAATTAATTTTGCTACTTTGATCCACTTAATTTGTTGGCACGCCATGATCATGTAAAATATTTTTGGGAAAAAATTGGCACGCGTATGTGAAAAGGTTCGCCGACCCTGTACCAGACGATATCAAAATGCAATGTTGGCAGGAAACAAGGGGAATATATGTTTATAAGAAGGTTTTCGTAAAAAGTAGTGGGTGTAGATTCGACTTTCGCGAGGAAAAAATGTCTGATAAAATTAACATTTAATTCTCTCATACTCTTTCAATCACAATCGGCTTCCTTTTTTTACGTTCTTTTCACAAATATTTATATAAATATAACTTTCTATTATTAAAATTGTTAAAAAATTTAAAAGAAATTATTTTGAAGCTGGTAAGAAATTTAGCGCCAGTAAAAAAATTTAAAGCTTGTTGTCTTACAAATTATGTATTCCACTCGCACAAAACTGTAACGAAAGGTTTTAACAACCCCATTACTTTGTATTTTGCCTTGTAAAAAATTAAATATATATATTTTTTATTAACTTTAAGTCATAAATATGTGGACGCTTCTACAAAAATTGATGCACAACATACAAGTTAACATACACATAAATTAGCCATATAAGCTTATTATTATTATTGTATATATATAAGTATTATTATTAATATAACCTAGATGAAAAAATTCTAATTAAAAACTAATGACCTATTTTTGAAACTAAACTTTTATTCTTTCGATAAAAAAAATAAAATTCTTGTGAAAGTCGGAAATTCTAAAACATTTAAAAGAGATAAACTAGCATCCATTAAAAAATTACATAAATTGTTTTCTTTTCTTTTGTATGTAAAAACATTATTATGTATAGAAAACATCGTTAGTTTTTTTATAAACCTAACAATCGTTATATTTTAACATAGTTATAGGCTCTGTATTACTTTTAAATACATTGCAGATTTCCTTACAAAGTTTTTATTTAGTACTATCCAATGATTTTAATATGGAATCCTTCCTCATACACATACATTTTTCTATTGCAATCTCTATGAATTTTCATAAAAAAAATTCCAAAGAAATTTTGATATAGATAGTATGGATTACTATAGATTTCTATGTAAAATTTTTCTAACCTTTCTTTTTTTTCTATATAAATAACTGTAGATTCCTACAGAAAATTTTTATATAATAGAAATTTTACGGAAAACGTCTCCATCAAATACTCTTCTACAAAAACTATAGAAATGGGTGGTTCTTCAGAACTTTCCGTTCACTTTGGTCAAGATTATAAACTTCGTCAGATATACTGAATGTCGACAGATATCTTGAAATGTCTGAAAAATGATATTGTTTTTACGAATGTCGATAGATATCTCTGAAAATTGGAATAGTAATATAATTTTTACAACTTTGGCCAATGTAAATCAAGTATTCAAAAAAAGGCATTAAAAAATTAAGTTTTCTAAAAACAACAAACTTGTTAAATTTTAATGTTTAGAATACTATTACTGTATTATAATGTTATAAATAATGCAAAACACTCCCTTGAATGCTTTCTTTTAAATGCTAATTTTATGTCATATCTGTGAATATCGGCAGATGTTGTAAATTTGACGTATGACGTTCAGCGACTTTCGAAATATTGACCAAAATTCGGTGGGACATTGGGTCGATATCCTTGTGTTACCTAGGTCGATATTAATCTCTTAATTCTCGTGCTTGTGACTTTAATGGGCTGTGTTATCTACTTTTTTTTTAAATTAAGATTGTTTGATTCCCACCAATGTTTTTAACCCGTTCGGGACTATGCACCTTCAAAAAGTGCATACAGAAGTTGTTTCTGATACTAGTAAAAAAGAAAAGTAAGATTTATAATTTTTTTAATTAGAGCATTTTCGTGATTATTTAGGTATTGGTAACTTTTTTTAAAAAGTGGTGCCAGCAGAATAAAATTTGTGTAAAAGCGCCGGCCCCGAAGGGGTTAAATATTAGGGTGGGCCGAAAAAAACTTTTTTTATTTTCGATGATGGGTAGTGCGGAAAAGTTGCTACTGGTGACACTAAGTTTACACAAAAAGATTGAGATTTTTCGGACAATTCCTTCATTTTCCGCAAATGGCTTGAAGTTTCGCTCAAATGCTGATTTTTGTACTTTTTTAGCAATTTTTTTTAAATGTTAAATTAAATTTATTTTTCTTGAATTTACTTGAAATGTCATGTTTAGTATACGAGATGTTTAAATAAGCTCTGATTATGAATTATATATTAGTTATGTGTATTTTGAATTAGGCGATTTTTATAGCCTTTTCGCTTATAACTGAGCAAAAATTGTAAGTATTGTTTGGTTCGTTCGTCGGTTTCTCTCTTTTGTCTGTATTACGTTCCTTGCTCTACCTTCGGCTTTTCCGATGCATTCAGAGTCACATATTTGAATGCCGGACCACAGCATATCTTGACAACAATTCAGGAAGGAGAGGAGAATGTGGAGTAGAAATCAATGAAAACGCAATCAGTCATGAGGATGAGTTAGGAAATAGGAGATGGGAGTAACTGCGAGATGGGATGTTAATTATTTTTCTGCTCTAAAATACAGCTATTGTCAGAAGATTCAAAAAGTGGGAACTTTGAAGCAGCCAGTTCGTCTGAATCAGAATTTGAACCAGGGCTTTCAAAAGCAGACACTCCCAAACGCGTATCCCTTTCTCACACAGCGTTGGCCGGATTTAGAACTGGTATATCATATAGGTAAATTGGGTTAAGAGCTTCATCTGTCCTTCAGGATGCAGGAATTGTGACAACCAGGAATAAGGATCCCGTCATCGAAAAGACTTGGCCAGAAGACAGAAAAAGAAACTTGAAAAGAAGATACAGGAGGAGGAATATCTTGGAGGATGAAAAATTACAACCATATTTTTTATGGTAGAAATAATAACACGATCTTCATAGAAAAAGGGAACAAGCGGCAATGTCGAGAGAAATGTGAAGCATTTATAACTAATGGCGTGCGAAAATGTATTTCTACTAGCCATTTCTACTAGCCTATTCCTGTTTCATGGACATCAGAAATGCAAAAAGGCTGAAGATTTGAATACTCTATTAAACTAGCTCCGTTTCAGTTGGTAAGGGTCTTAGGTCAAGTGGTTCTACCATCTAGTTCAGACAGTTGATGTCGCTGTCAGAGTGGAAGCTCGTTCGTATGAAGAATACATATCAAATGTTGCAGTCCTCTTCTTAATTTTTTCCAAAGCCGATTTTATTATGGCTTAGAAAATTATATAATGATTTTGCTATTTCTCCGCAGTGACCAGAAGGAGGTGTCAAGTGACCCAAATATTCCAAACCACGTTCAGATAACATGGTGATATTTGTTTCGTCTTTCTGTACACGGTGCTGCTAGTCTCCTTTTTTTTCTATGAAAATCGTTTTATTTTTTCTATATAAAAAAATATGCTTGTAATTTTTCTTCCTCCAAGATCTTCCTCCTCCTGTATCTTTTCCCAAGTTTCTTTTTCTGCCTCCTGACCAAGTCTTTATCGATGACGAGATCCTTATTCCTTCTTGTCACAATTTCTGCAATTATTGCTCACTTAAAAGCGAAAAATCTATAAATGTCACCTAATTAAAAATGTACATAACTATTAAATAATACATAATCAAAGCTTATTTAAACATTTCGAACACTAAACATAACATTTCTAGTAAATTCAGCTAAAGTATCTTAAATTTAACATTTTTTAAATTTCTGTTAAAAAAGTTCAAATCCAGCATTTGAGCAAAACTTCAAGACATTTGTGGCAAATGAAGGAATTGCCCGAAAAATCTCAATTTTCTTGTGTGAACGTAGGGCCACCAGTTGCAACTTTTCCGACTACCCATCATCGAAAATCGAAAAAAAGTTTTTTTCGACCGACCCTATTAAATAGTGTATTTGAATTTATTCTCGCATCATTTTATCTGCCATTAAATAAGGTGAACTTCTACTTGACAATCAAACAATCTGAATTTTAAAACAGTAGCCTACAACTTATCGGGCGCGGCACTTAAAGGGTCTAATATATAGTGTTGAAAAAATTTTTAAAAGTCTAATAAATTATTATTTGTTAAACTTGAAACATAATTGTTTAATTATTTATACTTCAGATTAAAATATTTAAATAAAGCTTACCATATTATTAAAGTCAATAAAGTTTATTGGATGTGTGGTTTTATAAATTTAACAGCACATTACTGAAATATTATAAAATTAACCAACAAATTAATGAATTATAAACAAACAAATCCATTGACCATCACTTAAATTAGTATTTCGACGGCTATTATTACATTAACAATTGAATAACAACCTATTACAATTGAATTACCTCAATCTATTAGAATTGAATTAAATTAATCATTAAATCTATGGAGTACTATTATATTAAACTGATGTATTACAAAATTATTATTTTTTTATTATCTTAATGTATAGGTATATAAATAATTTAGTACACATAAATTTTTAATGACCAAATATATATATATATATATATGTGTGTGTGTGTGTGTGTGTGTGTTTTATAATAAAAAAGTAATCTATAGAATCATTAGTCTATAGAATTTAATTCTATAGAGTCTATAGTACACTATAGAAAAACTGTTCTGTAGAAAAGAAATTCTGCTGAACTTCTAAGAGTTTTGTAGAAATAATTTCTATAGAAAAAGTATTCTATATAAGGTTAGTTGGGGCAACTGGACCCACGAGGTAACTGGGCCATAGGCTATTTTATAAAAAAACTGTTGATGTTTTTTAAGTTTTAGCTTTTGTGAACAATGCACCTTAATCTCTACTTCCTAAAACAACGTGTGTCAACTCAATCATAACTCTCACTTTGCTGTGATAGGTTGTAAAATAATTACGTTTCTTTTTTTAAAAACAACGTCAATATGGTTGAACTTCCTCGGCTTTTTATTAAAATACTGTAAGTACTTTTATTAAACAATCTTTTTTCTTAAAGGTTAGGCATGTAACTACATTAATATTATTAGGTATCTATACATATTTACTTCCTGTTTCAAATGTAAGCCCGGTGTCCCAGTTACCCCATAAATTTTTCAAGAATGGGGGAACTGGGAAATGTATCTGGGGTAACTGGACCATGCTGGATTCAGTTACCCCAATAGTTATAAATAATATTTTTGAGTTTCTCTTGCTACGGGAAATAAAATTCTCCATTGTTTTTTGCTCACAATAAAGAAAATTATAGAATACCTTATTAAAATTACGTAATAAAATTTAAAAAAAAGCATATTGGGTGGTACCAAACCAAATTCCTTGACCCCTTGAGAGGCGGTGATGCCGTTGTGGCATCACATAATTTTAATCCCTAATTGCCCTTTCAGGGGCAAAGCATTTTCAATGCTAAAGTGTTGAAATAAATGATTGGCACCGGAATTTGCAAAAAAAAAAAAAAAAAAAAAAAAAAAAAAAAAAAAATTGTAAATAAGAAAAAGGCTATATTTCACATACTTATTAAATGGAAAACATTTTCCCACAATTCTGGTGCCTTTGTAGCGTTTGAGAATTTAAATTAAGTGGTTTCATAAACATACCACCGCCCCTGAAAGGGTTAAAATACAAGTGCCCAGAGCATTTGTAGCTCCTGAAATATGCCGGACACCCGGCAAGACTAGTCGTTACTCTCGAGGAAAACATTTTAAAGTAGTAACTTAAAATAATTTATATTTAACCGATTCCTCTATATAGTTTTATAGAGTCATACATCCAAAGTTTACGTAATAATTAGTTTTCTACAATATATTGGATATCAATACAATCCACATTTTCAAGAAAATCATTTTAAAAGAATAGTTTAAGATAATTTCTATTTAAATAAATCATCTAAATATTTGTAAAGAGTCAAATATCGAAATTTTGTTTATAGGCTTCTATATTTACTAAGCTTGTGTACGGATTTAATATATTTCCTCTTCCTTTTGATTTAAATAAAAGAGAAATAATAAAAAAAAAGAAATCTCACGAGGAAATATAAGATAGAAAATGTCCGATATTCTGACAGCTTAGTCCGTCTTAAAAATATTGCTTTGAGATATTGATTCAGATAAAAGATCCTTTTTTCCATGAAATACTTTTTAAAAGGCTTTAGTACATCTTAGTATATTTTTCATAACTTAATCTAGAAGCAATATGTGCTGACGCAAATGCTTATTAATAACAGATTATATCAAGAGAGTCTGCTAACCCATTCATCAAAATATATTAGAAATAAAATATCGTTAGAATTTTTATGCATTTTGGTTATTTTTATTCTCTCAGAAAGTAATTTTGAAAATCAAAATCGAAGTTTTAATATTATTAATTAAAAGAGTCACACATGATTTTTCTTACCATGTTTCTATTATAAGATGCAAGTTTTTCAAAGATAGAATTCCTACTTATGATTTAATTAAGAAGAAAATTAGACAGCATAATGTTTAAAAAATATATGATGAAACATAAGATTTTATATTAAGAAATATTTTTCAATTAAAAAATATACGATACAAACAATCTTACGCTCAATAAGTTATTTGTGTAATTTTATATAAATTTATGATGTTCATAAAATGTGATAACAAATATAGTCGATTAAACATTTAGTTTATTAATTACAATTCAATGTGTTGATTTAAAGTATAATGAAATTTGTCAGCAAAAGAAATATAAATACTCTCACAAAAGCTTCTTTTAATGCATAACAAATCTTAAAAAGAGGTTAATATAAAAAAAAAAACACTTCCTAATATATATATATATATATATATATAGCAAGGGAACAATGCAATGTCAATATTTATAAAATCATTACAATTCTGAAAAGTTCATAGTTTGAAAGCTTATAGTCAGTCTGTCTGGCGAGATTTTTATCAGACTATCCTCATTGCTGTAATATATAAAAAAAATAGTTAGAGAGCTTAATGTATTTCTCAAGTACACAACATCATGCTCTCCATTTAAAAGAGTTATGATAAAATTTATAGCTCTTTTACACAGTAGCATAAAAGAATTCAAGCACATTACAGTCTAACAATTTATAGACAGCTTATAGACTTCTTTAGATGGCACGTTTAGATGATGTTATATATTTTTTAACTCTAATATATATTTGAATGTTACTTTAGAAACATTCATGATTTCGGTTTGTTAACATGTCCCTTGTTTTATGAATGTCTGCTTATCCCTTCTTGCTGCAACTTTCGAATTAATCATTGGATAGGTCCATTTGATTATGTTCAGTACAACATACATAGATTTCTTTATAACTGTATAAATTATTTCTATAAATAAATCAGGGTTCGTACGGGTGCCGTTATTTTCAAGGAGAAATATCAGTTTTTTTAAATAGAAAATTAAATCCAGTTTAAACTTCGCCTTATTTAAGCAGAGATTTTCTATAAGAAAACACTGGTACCGAAGAATTTCTTAGTCTGGAAATTCAAGGACCCGTACGAACCCTGTAAATACATTACCGTTTTCTTTTTTTTGGGGCTTGTCCTGAAATTTCAACTACAGGAAATTCTTCGGTAACAGTATTTCCTTATGGAAAATCTCTTCTTAAATAAGACGAAATTTTTCGCTTTTAACCCAGACTTATTTTCCTCTATATAAAAAAAATATTGATATTTGTTCTGAAAAATTTCCTGGAGCGTACGGTCTCTGTTAACTACATTTTAACACTAAACGTACCGATATTTTTTTATATCTATTGGTCAAATGACCCCTATATAAAAAGTTATCTATTTTACGATGTTTTGCGAAAAATATATCAGCTGATACACTTTGGTGTATGAATAAAACATTTTTTCAAATAATTATTACAAGTTGTTTATTTATTAAAGTAAAAAAAATTATAATTACGCAAAAATTTCAAGAAAAAAAATTATTTCAAGAAATTCGAAAATTTAATAAAATATTGTGCAAATTTGTTTTATGTTCACCATATATTTTTAAGATTATTTCGTTCTCGATATAACCTCCTGAAATGTTCAAACTAGAATCTTACTCGGAGTAAAGTAAATTTCTAATTATACCATCACACATTAACCCTTTCGAGGGCGGTGTGCTTAAAAAAGGACACCTAATTTTAATTCCAAAATTGACAATCGACACCAATAATAGTTAATTATTTTTTTTTATATAATGTACGTGAAAATAAGCAGATTCGTATTTTCTAATTAATTCGTTTATAAATTCTGGTGTCAGTCCATTATTTCATCAGTTTATAAACAGAATTATTCTGCGCCAGAAAGGGTTAACAAATATAATGCAATACAGTAGAATAAATGATGTAATAGCAAAAAATACGCAATTTACTAATGTTCTTACAAAATAAAACATTTATATCTTTATGATTTCACATAAATGTATTCAGGGGTCAAATGACCCCTTGTAGTAGTTAAGCCTAAAATATGTTTTTCTTGGCAAAAAAAAAAAAAAAAAAAAAAAAAAAAAAGTAGTTCAGAGATGAAGCATTTTAAGGAATAATATGATCATATATTTTAATAAAAGTCGTGAAATATAAAGACATTTCGTAATGTTTTAGTTTCAGAAATTCAGAAAAACAAATTCAAAAAGAGTCATTTGACCCCTCGCGGTAGCTTTAGTGTTAAATAAAACCGCATTTAAATAAAATTGCATTTAAATAAATTGCATTCGTGAGTAAATTTCACTATTGGCTAGATCAGTCAGAAATTGATTCGTATTGTGGCGCCCAGAGAAAAGGATGCCCTCCTCCTCAAAATATCAGAGGTGTGAAAAGCAATTAGAGACCCTTTAAAAACATTTTTATTCAAAGAATTTCCCAGCTTAACTCATTGATTCGTCATTATGAGGAGTGAATTCTAACGAAATGATTGATCTCTTTAGAAAGGGAAAGGGGTGAAATGTGAAAACTGAAAAAGGTCTGTTTTATATGAAGAATACCTACTTTCCTAATTGATCAAAATACAGAGATTGTTTACGCATTTTTGACGTTTTCTGTGATATCAATTTAATAAAAAAAACTATATAGCATTGATTCGGGATAGGGTTTAATTATAGTCTTCATCATTAAAAATAGTCTTTGCATTAAAATATCGCTATGTTTTCGCACTTTGCGAAGAGAAATACATTTATCCGATTACTAAAACAAGTGTGAAAGAATATTTTTTTGTATTTCTATACGTAAAATAAATGACACATGTAATAAAAAGGAAAGAAACGCCAAAGTTTACATTTGACTTTGAAAACGTAAAAAATGCATAGCCAATAAAGGCACGTTCAACGCATATTATATCTAAAATCGCATATCATATTTTAAATGAAAATCCAACCCTCCAAAGAAGTATCGCAATATATTTAAACAACTCTATAGGAACTGTAAACAAAGTTATAAAATATATATATATATATATATATAAAAGAAACGACGCTTACCGCCTAATGCGAAAACATGTTTCTCAAATAAACCTCAATTTTGTGTGATTTTATATCTTTAACCAAATTTTGTATGAATTTTATATTTTTAAATGAAAAGTTGGCGAAAAATTATTGATATTTAGTGGTAAAAATGAGAGTAAGAAGTCATTTTGAAATTTTTTGTATGTTATAAAGAATGTAATAAAATCTATATGCTATAAATTTTTATATGTTTTTGTAGCCCGTGTAAAAATTTAGTGGAAAAATATTGTTATGCATTTATAAAATAAATTTCTTTTCTTCTCGTTTTATTTTCATGCCAAGGCTTTTAACATAACAAAACCACAAAGAAAAAAAAATATATTTCTCACCGTATGTAACTGTATACAAGCTGTCTTTAAAATTTTGTGATAAAATATGCTTATTTAGAAGTGAAAACATGAGCCGAAACCGAGCGAATCCACGCCTAAACAGCCCGTATTTTGCCGTTTTCATCCGAAATTTCTCAGATTTTATTTCTTTTTTAATACGGCAGAACATTTCGAAATGTTTGTAGGTGATAAAAGTCTGGTCTTCTAAGATGCTCTAAAAGATTGTGTTGAAATACGGACGTTTCGTTAACTTTAGTGTAGAAAAAAACATCGTCTCCATTTGGCGCGAATTGACCTGCGGTCGTCAATGTTTTCGAAAACGTTTAAATTCGTAATTTAGAATACCGATTACTTCGTCGAAATGAAAAAGGTTTCAGCTTTAAGAACATATTTTTGTTTGTCGTCACCTCTAAAATTGCGCCCTGTGTAAAAGTTTCCGAAAAAAGGAAGACGTCAACCACGAAAACGGCCCTTTTTGAACATATCTTTTAAAGGGTTAACAACAATCTTTGTTTAACTAATTGCAAAGTTTCAAACGTTAAAGTAAGAAATTTAAGACTGTGTCTTCTGTTTTTCCGTATCCCAAACAGTTTGGCCGATGAGGGTTAAAAAAAGGCCAAAAGACGCCAGAATTTGATTCCTCCTACCTATCCGCTCGAAAATCAGATTCTAGGCATGCGCGTGATCATCTGCCGATTTTTGCAAAAAAAAAAAAAAAAAAAAAAAAAAAAAAAAAAAAAAAAAAAAATCGCTTTTTTGGTGAGTTTTTAATTAGTATCTCGTCATTTTAATTAATATCTACCTATCAAAAAATTAAAAATCTGAGCCCCAGGTGCATAAGGACCTGCCTTGACTACCTTCATCCAAATTTTCCTATTTCTACGCACGGTGGGTTTTCTAAGCCATCGCCGACAGACAGGGCAAAACACTCTTTTATTAGTATAAATTATAGTTCTAGAAAAGGACTATAAGACTGAAGATATAATTATTATCTTCGTTTAAATGTTTCTTTTTCCAAAATCATTACAAAAATGTGCGAACACACTCGGTAAAATATTTTTATCTCAATGTATAAGTTAGAAAAAAACAATTTTTGCCCTTTTTTTTTTAATTTTGAAAATATTAATTAACGTTACGAAAAATTCCAGTTTACTAAGCGGCATTCTTATTCTTTTATCATGCTGAAAGTATTTTAAAACAATTAAAATATTTAAATTTATTAAATGGAAATTGTAAACGACAATAAAAAGCGAAAAATTTAAGCAATTTCAGGGAAAAAAAAACTAAATTCTTTCGTGAGTTATCTTTGGAAAATGGATGTACTTCGGTCCCATAGAATTAACACGAAGAAAGGAAAACGGAGATTTCACTGAAGTGCATTCTCTTTAACCCCTTCAAGGGCGGTGGTATGTTTATGAAGCCACTTAATGTTAATTCCGAAATGCCACAATGGCACCAGAATTATCGAATAAAATTTTCCATTTATTATGCATTTAAAATATAGCCTTTTTCTTGTTTTCAAATAAATTCGTTCGTAAATTCCGGTGTCATTCATTTATGTCAACATTTTAGCAATAAAAGCGCTTTGTCCCTGAAAGGGTTAACCCTCATCTCATCCACAATCACGATGGTCAACAGCATTATCATAACTGCCAACTCATCCGATTTTTACCACTATTTCCGACTAGAAATATTTTCTTTATTTAATGACGGAATTTTTCGATACAATAAAATCATGATTACTATTCGGAAACAGTAGTACTTAAAAGTCAGAAATATTGATACCTATGGCATTACCTATTTTATTATTTTATAGCTTAATAATTTCGGGCTGCTTTAATACCCCCTCAACAATGATCGTAAGAATGTCTTCTAACTTTATAAAATGTTTTCTGCGAGATACCACTCCTGAGCAGATATCTAGATTCCGAAAATTTATAATTTAGCTGAACATACACATTTCGAAAAAAGGTTTGGTATTTAAAGAAATATTATTTGTCTGTCTGTCCACCAATATTAATCTTAAATTTATTTTAAATGAAAATTGCAAACGACTACAAAAAGCAACAAATTTAAGCAATTTCAGGGAAAAAAAACTAAATTCTTTCGTGAGATATCTTTGGAAAATCGATGTACTTCGGTCCCATAGGATTAACACGAAGAAAGGGAAACGGAGATTTGACTGAACTACATTCTCCTTAATCCTCATCTCATGCACAATTGCAATGGTCAACAGCATTATAATAACTGCCAACTCATCCTATTTTTACCATTATTTCCAACTAGAAATGTTTTCTTTATTTAATGACGAAATTTTGCGATAAAATAAAATCAAGATTAATATTCGGAAACAATAGTACTCGAAAATCAGAAATATTGATACCTATGGCATTACCTATTTTATAATTTAACCCTTTATCTACTGACGATACTTATAAGTACCATTAAAATAACTTGTTATAAAATTCATTTAATGCTTCGATTAGTTGCAATACAGTTTAGAATGAATTATAGGTACATTACTTTATCTTGCCAAAAGCATTATTGGTTACACAAAACAAAAATATTTTTAAAAGGATGATTTCTTTTACCTTTGCATTTTTTCAGCATTCTTGGAGTTGGGGGGAAGGGGGATAGTACTTTCAAATTCGGAAATAATATTTTTATATTTCTAATGTAAAAATATTATAGTTGTACATTTCCTAATTCTACAAAATAGTAAGAAAAACATTTAAAGAAAAAGATTTTAGGGGGGTTATAAATGTTGCACAAAATCCCTATAAATTCAAATTTAATTAATCCTTCTAAATCCTTCAATCTTTCTAAAATTCTTCTAAAATTCATTAAATGATTACACAAATTTTCTAATGTAGTTTCAAAAATTCACGAAAAATGCTTTAGAAGATAAAATATTCATGAATTCATAATTCAGTACATAAAGTGTTAATAATTTCGGGCTGCTTTAATATCCCTTCAACAATGATCGTAAGTATGTCTTGTAACTTTATGTTTTCTGCCGGTTACCACTCCAGTGCAGATATCTAGATTACGAAAGTTTATAATTTGGCTTATTATCTATCCTCTTTTCGAAAAAATGTTTGGTATTTAAAGAAATATTATTTGTCTGTCTGTCCACCAGTTTAATATTTAGTTTTTTTAAAATAGCTGGATTGTTAAGAAAATTTAATGCAAGAAACAGCTTATGCGTTTTTGTAATATTATGATATGAATTGTAACCTTTTTTAAATGAGAGCTTACTTTTGAGAATACTTTCATATTATGTTACCAAATAGAAATATGTCTAGTTACAGTTCGTACATAACATTAAATAAATGAATTAAAAATCACATCAATGATTAAATATGTATCATATATTTCACATTTATTTGAATGTATTAATTCAATACTTAAAAAAACTTGCTTCAACATTACAAATATGATATGCGCACAATAGGGTGGAGCGAAAAAAAATAATTTTTTACAATCAAAAACGGGTAGGTACCAAAAGTTGCCTTTATACTAGTACATCATCTGCGTGCAATATTACCGCTGTAAAAAAATGGCTTGAGTCTGCGCTTTTGGTCCAAAAGTCGAAATTTTGGGTAAAATTTGACATTTTTCAAAAAATTAAAAAAAATTCTATAGAGATGGTTATTATTTAAAAGTGTTATTTAAACCTTTATTATTAATGACTTAACATATTTAAACGATATCTTTGTTCTGTATAACTGGGACAAAACTGAGAACTTTTGGTGAAAAAAAGGCGTTGCCACTCTGTTGTGTTATACAAATAATTGTTTGGAATACAGCTCTTACGTGGTTGCTTTCAAACATACCCAGGAGGTATCACGCGGAGGTGGCTGCATTTCATGACACAACAGTGCATAGCCCGACCACCATTCCATCTGACACAATGTTTTATTTATATATTGAATTGGGATTTTTTATCAAAGACTGGCATAAGATTACTATGTATCAACCTAGTCCATCTCTTCTTTATATCCACAGACGTTGGGTAATGCTGCTGTGACATTCCTTCACGTATATCTCTACTGCTTGTGTATAAGGTAAGCAGAGTAATGCAGTGGAATTAATGGAATCTATTCAGACCCCTAGTATCTTCACCAAAATTTCATCCAGTTACTGTATAGTGATTGGGAGTTCTGTTCCTACAACATTTTACAATATTTATGTATTTCATCTTTGAGTATTCCATCCTTTACTTTACCTCTTGCATTTTTTATATGTTGATAAACTTGTTGTTTAATGTGATGGCAATCGTCATCAAAATTGCAATAAGAATTTGCTCTCGATGTGAAAAATTTGCTCTCGATGTCCTAAATAAATTTTTTTAGTATTTGTTTTTTGCCCTTTTCTGTGATGTTTAGTAGCCGAGTAATTTCCTATAGGTGTTTAGATCAATTTTTTAGATGTGGATTATATTTGATGTAAACCATCCTGCGGCATAAACTTGGATTACATACTTTGTGAGTGAACCAGACTCTGATGGTCAATCAGTGCTTATATAAAGGCGAATAATTTTACGCGCCTTTGTGAGCCATCTTGCATAGGAGAAGTTTCTTGGGTTCCTATTCGCTAGTTCTTCTGAGTTTGATGAAATTGGTTAAATAACTTTGCAAATGTCTAGCAGGTATTTCTGGTATATGCTGAGTACCCTTTTCTCGATTTCAGGAAATAATGTGTGAAAATTACTCTCTATGGCTTCAAAAATTGAAATAAGAAGGGAATAAGCACGTGGACAAAGATTTTCCCATTGGTCCGGTGAATCTTTGTGGGTTAGAATCTAATTTTTGCCAACGACCTTGTCTAATAAATAATGCAGAGAAAATTCATTGAACTTGGAGGTGGCATATGATCAATTGTAATGGTTCATTCTAAATATGCCCCTCGCAGAATGGATGGCAACGACTAATAGAATTATTCGCCTTCAAATGAGCACTCACTGCCCATCAGAGTCTCTACGTTCTCTCAAAAAGTACTATGTTATCCAAGTTTGGCCCCAGGATAGTTTACAATCAAATGTAATCCATAGCTAAAGAAGGGTTCTAAAAACTCTTAGTAAATTACTCGGCTACTAAACAACACACAAAACGGAATAAAACAACTACTGAAAAAGGGTTATTTCTGACAATGGTTGCTTCGCATACGCAGAAAAAATTCTTAATTCAATGCTCTCTGAAGATTTCCATCACATTAAACAGCTAGGTGCTCAGCACATAATAGTTAAAAGATGAGAGTAAACGATGGCATGCGCAAACCTGAAATATCGACAATCAACTTTGAAGCGGATAATTATATAAATCTAATTCATTGGAAAAGTGTTGTGGTAACAGAACCTCTAATCAATATGCATTTATCGGGTGAAATCTCGGTGAAGATAATAGATGGCTGAATAGATTACATTAATATCATCCGCACTGCATTACACTGTCTGTCTTCTCTTACACAAACAGTAGAAAAATCGTAAAGGAGATCACAGCAGCAGCATCCAAAGTCAGTGGATCCAAAGAAGAGATGTACTAGGTTGAAAAATAGAAAACTTAGGTCACTCTTTGATAAAAAATCACAATTCAATGTATAAACTAGCAAAAGCCAAGCTTTGTTTGGATTCGCGACGCATTATTTAATAAGATAAATATTTGAAAGTAACAATATTTTTTAATATTATTTTTGCATCTTTATTAAGCAAAAATATTATTTTATGTTTTGGCGCATTTTATTTTTAGAAATGTAAATTCAGCCAAATAACTAATAATTTCCTCGGAATTTGTTATTTATGAACTAATAAATTTAACAATTAATTTTATTTGTTTAAAATTCTTTTGTTGCCACTTAAAAAAAAAATCATATTATAATCCTTTTAAAATGCGTACCGTAATTTCCGGCGTATAATCCGCGGATCAAACAATCATTTTTCATCCCAGAATTTTTTTAAATAAAATGTAACTTTTTTAAATCGTGGTAAATATTTGCCTTCAATAACTAAATAAAATTTCTGGGTCCAAACAGAATTGTTTGATCCGCAGATTATACGCCAGAAATTACGGTAAGTATCGTCTGTGTAAATGATTTCACATAATAAGAATAAATTGTTTATTTGAATTCTTAACACTGAAAAATACTTTTATAATCGAATGTAAATAATTGAATTTTCACAAATTTTAATTCATTAAATACTCTATGTCTATAATTTTCATGAAAAAGGGTATTTTAAAAATTTCATAAAAGAAATCGTGAAACTATTTAATTAATCCTGACTACTATAACTACTAACTCCATGATTTAATTTTTCTTCACAAAATATACCTGTTTCATTTTTTATTTGCAAAAATGCGTCCGTAATAGAAAAACATGTAAAATAAATTAATTAAAATAATAAAATTTTTAAGGTTATTCTATAAAAAAAATAATATTGTGTAAATCTGCTGATCATAATTTATTTTTATGTTTAATTTCAAGTCTAAATATTGAATAGTTTTTTTTTGTAAAGTGTACGACAAAGTGTAATTTGTGTAGCCTAGTAGAGGATTCGCTTCGCTCATCCTAATAAAACATTGAGTTCAGATAGTAGGGTGGTCGAGCTATGCACTGTTCTGACATGAAATGCAGTCACCTTCACATGGTACCTCCTGGGTTGTTTTGAAAGCAACTAGGTAAGAGCTGTATTCTAAAGAACAATTATTTGTGTGACACAACAGAATGGCAACGCCTTTTTTTTCACCAAAAGTTCTCAGTTTTGTTCCAGTTATGCAGAACAAATATATCATTTTATCGTTTAAATATGTTAAGTCATTAATAATAAAGGGTCTAATAACACTTTTAAATAATAACCATCTCTATAGAATTTTTTTAATTTTTTGAAAAAATGTCAAATTTTACGCGAAATTTCGATTTTTGGACCAAAAGCGCAGGCTCAAGGCATTTGTTTTTAGCAGTAATATTGCATGCAGATGATGTACTAGTATAAAGGCAACTTTTGGCACCTACCCGTTTTTGATTGTAAAAAATTAATTTTTTTCGCTCCACCCTAGCGCACAAGAATTTTTTTCTTTCTTGAAACTATTTGTAATAAAAAATTGCCCTTTTACTGTCATTTCTTCATATTTAGTTGAATGTGCTATTTAACACATTTAAGGGATAACAGCACCATTATGACGGGTTCAAAACTTTGATTTTGAATTTCTTTTTAGCCTCCGGTATGCTATTTCTTTCTCCCTGCAAATAAAGTGTCGTCTCCAAAAATAAAGTTCCCCTGTATAAGCCAGCCGTAAAACAAATCAGATGTATCAGTGCACTGTTAAATACTCTATTGCAATTTTTTTAACTTCTAAGCATTGCACATTTTCAAATTTTATACCGTCGTATTGGGAAAAAAAAAATACTTTTCAATGTAGTTTGTTTGAAAAATGCATCTCCATTTATTTTTGAGATATTAATTTTTTTGTAGTTTTTAGCGTCATTTGTTTAATTTGGGTAACTCAAGTACTCCATTTCTGTAGAAAATAAATGAAAAATAGTTCGAAAATAGCAATTATATCTTTTTGTTGCCATTTTCCCATAAAAACTGAAAAAAATGTACTTAAAATACGTTCTATTTTGAAAAAATATTAATGAATGATTTCTGATAAAACTTGGAGCTATTATAAACTAAATTTAATTCTAAGTATCTATATTAATATTACAAACAGATGGAGGCATATGAATCTTTAGATAGCCGTTTTTTTTGTCGAGTTTCTTGAATGACAATATCACTTTTTTTTATTTTTGTATTATTCCGTGATAGTGACGTTATATACGTACTTTACTGTAGATTTTGATATTAATACTGAATCGCAAATGAGGAATTCTTCAGCGGAAGCAGATGAGGATATTTTACATACAATAAAAGCGGGTGTTTTAAGTCTTAAAGCTGAAATATCTTTTGTACTATCTGTCTATCTATCTATCTATCTATCTATATATATATATATATATATATATATATATACACATTTTTTTTTTTCATCGGGGACGACACTAAATTCTGAAAAAGCAGAATTTCTGTTTTCTATTTTTTTTTTTTTTTTTTTTTTTTTTTGCTTAACACTAGAACGCCCGGAAGGAGTCGATTTGACTCCGACCAAATAATTAAATGTGAATTGGAGCCATAATTTCTTTTCATAAAATAAGTTAAATTTGAAACGCACAGAAATACGTTAAGTAAATCAGTTAAATAATTTTAAATAAAAATTCTGGCGTGAAATATTTTTTTGAAGCTTGGGTAAAATTTCCGGGCGTTCTAGTGTTAAAGTACTCTTAATACATACAAAAATCATATATTTTATTAGTTAGAAATCTCTAACGATACTGAAATGTTAATTTTGGAGATATAGAAATAGAGCGTGCTAACACTCTCGCACAGCGGCGGTAAGGAAAGAGGAGTTTTGTCATTACCGATATAATGTGAATTACCTATGATTCATTAACTTTTTCAGCTTGTTAGAAGAATTGGTATACACTGTTTACCGAGTAAAAAAGTAACAAATAAACAATAAAGAGAACTTTTAACACGTTTTTCTCAGAACAAGGTTTTCAAAATCATTAGAACTCTGAACTTCAATCAATAGACCTAATCATCATATTTTTCTTGTGAAATTCGAAGAATTTTTCCTTTTCAAAGTATTGGAATCTCGCTTTTTGGTAACTTTAAGTATATAAATTTGTGGTTGAAAACTTACATTTTTCTTTGAATCGTTATTTCCCCAAAAATGTATATATATTTTTAAAAAGGCTACGTATTTCGATAACTTTTGAATTAAAAAGTTCATTTATTTTTTACCCAACTGCCAAGAAGGGTTATGGGTTTCAAGTGTATCTGGGTAAGTGGATTTCTTTATACCCTCGAAACATCCCAACGACTGGATGGATTTTAATGAATGAGGTCTCTATCGATTTGTCTTAACAGTCCGATGGTTATAGGCTTGGTTTTGTTTTCGTAAATTCAAACTGGCGGTATAGACGAAAAAAAAATTTTACGCACCCTATTGAGTGACATATCATTGGATAGGTCTTTCGAAATGAAGACGATGTTTCATTGACTATTTTACAGTCAGAAGCTCCGTTTAAATATTACACAACCTGGAAGTTGTGTAGGTAGGATCTCTAGCTTTACTTCAACTCTAACCTTCATAGACATCTATAGGCCTAATCAAAACAGTGTTTATAGATAGGAACTAACAATTAAACAAAACTTAAAAGCCATCAATACAAGTAAATATAAAAGAAAACTAGGTAAGTAATACAAAAGAATAGTTTCACATTGATGAGAAATAATAATTAGTTCGGGGTTTTTTGATTTTTTAAATTGAATCCTTTTTTTAATCATTGTTCTAGGTCAAGTCTAAGATGAGTTATCGTGCACAACTTTTGATACCCTCTTTTGGAAATCCTTCCGCCCATCAGCAATCAAGCCGACGTTTTTTAATCTACAGGGTGTCCGGTCTCAACGGTGTCCAATGGCTAATTCCTAAGCCGTTAGTCATAGACATATATTTCGAATTAAAAAAATGTTTTAAATCAAGTAAAGAAATATTTAAAAAGCGATTTGGTTCAATAAAAACATTTCTTAAAAAATTACGAAATTTAAATTTTTATATGGTCCCCCGGTCCTATAAGTTATATTTAGTAAAATTTTCCTATTACACTGACAAGTAAGACAAACAAAGTCCCATTCATATAACACTAAAATTGAGCAAGTTATGTAACTTTAAAAATGCAAGACTTATGCAACTTTTCTGATCTGAAAACAAATGAGTTCGGTTTGGCTTTGAGGGATCACATACCAAGTGCTTAAAGTATTCGAAGATCTTATTTCATGTGTATCTGCGCTTTGAAAAAAAATCGTACAGGTATTATGATTAAGTTAACATTTATTAAGTTTCAGATTGGCTAAAATAACATATGTTTTATTTTGTCAGGATTTGAGACTGTTTCTTTTATGATTTCTTTTAACAAAAATTATGTAATTTTCGTAAGTTTTTATGTTACTTCAATGATCGTATGTATGTTTTTCCAGTTCAAAATTTGTACTGGAACTTTAACTCACTTTCAAATATCCGATCGAGAATACATTTTACATACTGGCGCAAATCCGATAACAATCTAATATTATTATGATTTTCGGTAGTTAACATTTATACTTATTTTACAGGATAACACAAAAAATTTCGGATAGATTACCGCCAAGAAGTTTAAGAAAAAGTTTTAGATTAGATAATACAAGACTGCGATTGTTGGGTTTTTTAACTTTTATGTATTTTTTAGCACTGAATCCGAAAATTACCTTAATTTTTAATTATCATCTCAGGATATTTCGTAAATCATAATTTGTCAAATTTAAAGAAAAACAAAAATCGGATACTATAAAGTAGAGGTGATTTTTATGTTTTTTAACTTTTGATAATTGATTTTTACGTACTTTTTAGCACTGAATCTGAAAATGACCTTCATTTTTAACCATCACGTTAGAATTTTTTTGCAAATCGTAAATGTGTAAGTTAAAATATAGCGAAAATTTCATACTATAAAACGTATGTAAAATTTTTTATTTTATTTTATTTTATTTTATTTTATTCAATAATTTATTCGATATTTTTGCTTACCCTGGGATTTTTACAGCTAAACAGCTGAGTGGTCCGATGAGATGGGGGATGAGATTCAATTTTAACTTTGAACTTTTTAACTTTGAAATTTACAATTTGCGAAAAATCCTGAGTTGATTTTTAAAAATGAAGGTCAATTTCGGATTCAGCTGTACAGAATACATAAGAATCAATTATCAAAAGCTAAAAAGCATGACATAACCCAATTTTTGCAGGCTCAATCTAATAATATTTTAAAATACGTATCATTTTGTAAAGAATTGAGGCTGTTAATTTAGCATCATTTTATTTAACAAAATTCTGTTTTTTCTTTCTTCTTAAATGTTTATTACAAATTGCATATTTTGCATTAATATGTCAGAATGATTAAAAATTTCAAATTTATATTGCAACGTTAATTTTACTCTCAACTATTTTTTAATATATCTGACGAAATTATATTTCGACTAAATTTGTGAATGACCCCCAATTTGCAGCAAAAAATATGCCCCATCTTTAAACAGCTATTACTCGGTCAATTTTAATCGTAGAATAACGGGACTTTTTTTGTATTACTTGTCAGTGTAAAAGGAAAATATTGCTAAATATAACTTATAAGACCGGGGGACCGTATAAAATTTTAAATTTCGTAATTTTTAAAGAAATATTTTTATTGACCCAAATCGCTTTTAAAATATTTCTTTACCTGATTTAAAACATTTTTGTAATTGGAACTATATGTCTATGACTAACGGTTTAGGAATTAGCTATTGGACACCGTTGAGACCGGACACTCTGTATAATTAAAAAATTACAATTTTCTACTTTTATATATGTCTAATAAATTAATGTAAGTAGATTCTTATATACAGCTTGCATCAAAGACAAATTTCCGAAAAAATTTTAATTCCATTACGTCAAACGGTTTTACCTCTTAAAACAACTGTTGTATTAAAAATATATTGTTTTCTCAATATTTAACAAAATCAAAAGGAGTGACTGAAAATGTAGTCTAGTAGAAATAGCATTTTGCTTTGCAAAAATTCGGGTAATTCTGATTTTCGGGTATTATGTATAGGTTGACTCTCTAATGAAAAAGCCAAGTTTTCGATCTTCTACACCTTGTGCGTTTTTTACTATATCGAAAAAACCAAAAGTTTTCGGCACTTTTATCGATTTTTCTTGTTTAACTCGATTTCAGTGCATTTTACAGAAAAAATTATAATTACAATTTTGTAGAGGACAAAATTTTCTATAACTTGCACTATTCATGTTTGTAAATTGACCAAATAGAAGGCGAGATACGTAGCCGGGAATTTCGGGTACAATTTGGAAAACGTGGGGAAAAAAACAAATGACGTTAGTTTTTTCTTAATAACCCATTTTTATTTTTTATTTTTTCGTTTTAGGGACAAAAGTATTGTAATAAAACTTTATAAAGTATGAAATACCCTACAAGTTTCATTCATTAGAACTTTAATTATCTCTAACGGACTCTAAAATCAGAACAACGCGATTTACGGTTAAAACAGGAAAATACCGCCTGGCAAGTCCCTAATTTAAAAACTATCTTTAATTTTTGATACTGAATAAACGAAGAAATTAATTTATTTCGGCATATACAATAAAAAGTAATTGGAGAATAGTTGGGGGGGGGGGGGTGAAGTTAACCAGAGAACCTAGCCGGTAGATATAGGCGCCGCCCAGAGTTTGAGCTAAGAATCGGAAGCCGTAAGTAAAGTTAAGGGCTGGGAACAACATAAAAAATACTGCAAAGATAAATGAAACATAATTTAGAAATTTAAAAAGGATAAAAGGATTATACAGGGCCGAAACTAGAGGTGGGATGGCATATGCTTCATTCGCCAGAATGGAAGGCAAAGAAGGTGCAAAATGAAGATTTGTTTTGCCGTATTTGTATTAATTTGTCACACAAATTCTTGTTAGTTTTCAAAGTTTACATTGATGGTAAATCTATCTCACATTGAGAATATTATTTCCAACATAAAGATGACCAATAATTATTATTATGCATACTAAGACGGAAACCTGTATAAAGAGGAAGTATTTTCGTTTTTTTTTTTAAATTCAACTTTAAATTTTAAAATAAAGCAATGGATATTATAAACTTATAAAATTCTGTATGAAAACTCACTTTCCGTAGGAGGGGGAGCGTGTGTGTGGGGGGAAGAGACAAAATCCATGTTTGTCCCAGAATGAAAAAAAAAAAAAAACTAGTTTCGGCCTAGAAGTATCGAATAAGAATAACTGTTAAAAATGAGTTCGGAAAGCCCAAAATGCATGATCCTTAGAAGTAATAACGAAAGAAACATTGACAATTAATAAAATATATGAATATTATTACCGTAATTTCCCCCGTATAAGCCACGGATCAGATAACTCTGTTTTCTACCAGAATTTTTTAAAAATACATTGTGACTTATTTCTGCTTAGCATTTATTTGATTTCATTTTTTAAAAACAATTTCTAGTTTGAAGCAGACTTAATATAGCCGCGGCTTATACGCAAGAAATTACAGTAAAAAAACACTTTTCTAAGAGAGACGTTATGTCGGGAAAGACAAACACTGTTTTCGTCATTTTTTTTTATTAATATTTTTTGTATTTTACATTTAATTTACTAATTACTACATTTAATTAATAGTAATATTTTAAATTTCTGTTGAGGATAAAATTCTCTACAACATGCACTACTCATGTTTGTTATTTTACCAAATAGGAGGCCAGATGCAGAGCCAGGAAAATAGGGTAAAATGTGCAAAAATTACAAAAATCCATAAATGACGGTATTTTTTGCTTTATAGCTCACTTTTAGTGCATTTCAGAATCAAAACAGTCATAATCAACTTTTTAGAGCATGAAGTAGACCATAGTTTTATTTATTAGGTAATTATTTTTTGTAATAGACTTTGAAAATCACAGCAACGGGATTTTGTTTAAAAACAGGAAAATACTGCCTGGCAATTTAGTAATTTTAAAAAAGAGCTTTTTTTTTTTAATAATGAAAACACGAATTAATTAATTATATCATGTACAAGATACTAATAAACAAATATATAGTAAGTATATTCACTTTATATATGTTTCCTTTTTCTCTTGTTTGGCTCTGGTAGCCCGTCTCTTGTACTTGACTCGATTGTTTGTTCAAGGTCGTCAAAGTCCTCATTGTCCAGTATAACATAAGGAGCGTTGCCACATAGTACAATAATATTCATATACTTGATTAATTGTCAATATTTATTCCGCTATTACTTTTAACGTATAGCATCATGCATTTTGGGCTTTCCGAATTCATATTTCACAGTTATTCTTATTCGATACTTCCAAGCCTAAACAAGCTTTTTTTTTTAATTCTGGGGCAAACATGGATTTTGCCCCCCTCCTCCCTCCACACCCTCCCCCCCCACACACACACACTCTCCCTCCTGCGCAAAGTGAATTTACATACAGAATTTTATAAGTTTATAATATATATTGCTTTATTTTAGGATTTAAGGTTGAATTCAAAAAACCCGAAAATAATTCCGCTTTATAGAGGTTTCCTTCTTAGTATACATAAGCATAATTGTTGGTCTTCTTTATGTTGGGAATAATATTCTCAATGTGAGATAGATTTACCATTAATGTAAATTCTGACTAAATAACAAAAATTTGTGACACAAATTAATACAAATACGACAAATCGAATCTTCATTTGTTCGCCCTCTTTGCCTTTCATTCTGGCACATACCTTCCCTCCAATAGTTTCGATCCTGTATAATCCTTATCCTTTCCCTTTTAAAATTTATAAATTATATTTTATTTATCTTTGCAGTATTTTTTTATATATTATTCCCAGCACTTAATTTTACTTTCGACTTAACCCTATCGATTCTTAACCCAAACTCTGGGTGGCGCCTATATCCACCGACTAGGTTTTTCGGTTAATTTCACCCCCCCCCCCCCCCCCCCCGCACCCGAACTATTCTCCAATTACTTTTTATTGTACATACTATAATCAAATAATTGCTTCGTTTATTCAGTATCAAAAATTCAAGATTGTTTTTAAATTAGTGACTTGCCAGGCGGTATTTTCCTGTTTTAACCATAAATCGTGTTGTTCTGATTTTAGAGTCTGTTAGAGATAATTAATGTTCTAATGAATGAAACTTGTAGGATATTTCATACTTTACAAAGTTTATTACGACACTTTTGACCCTAAAACGAAAAAATAAAAAATAAAAATGTGTTATTAAGAAAAAACTAACTTCATTTGTTTGTTTTTTTCCACTTTTTGCAAATTGTACCCATTTTCCCGGCTCCGTATCTCGCCTCCTATTTGGTCAATTTACAAACATAAATAGTGCAGGTTGTAGAGAATTTTATCTTCTACAAAATTGTAATTATAATTTTTTCTGTAAAATGCACTGAAATCGAGTTAATTAAGAAAAATAAAAAAAAAGTGCCGAAAACTTTTGGTTTTTTCGATATAGTAAAAAACGCACAAGGTGTAGAAGGTCGAAAACTTGGTTTTTTTCATTAGAGGGTCATCCTATACATAATACTCGAAAATCAGAGTTACCCGAATTTTTGCAAGGCAAGGCCCTTTTTGGAGCTATTTCTACTGGACTAATGTGTGAGTGAACAGATGAAAACTTCATATTATCCCGGATGTACTCTAGGCACAGTATTTCTCAAAGACTATGCGTATTTCTTGGGGGTACGTAAAAATGTTCTAGGAGGTGATATGCAACGAGTATATTCACCAATCAACGTATAAACGACGAATCTAAATGAGTTGTTGAAGATATTTTTCCCCATTGTGTACTGAATTTTGAATCCATGAAAATTTTATCTTCGAAAGCATTGTTCGTGAATTGTTTAAACTACATTAGGAAATTTACATAATCATTTAATAAATTTTAGAAGGATTTTTGGAAGATTAATTAAATTTGAATTTATAGGGATTTTGTGCAATATTTATAACCCCTCAAATCTTTTATTTTAAATATTTTTCTTAGTATTTTGTAGAATTAGGAAATGTACAAATATAATGTTTTTACAATAGAAATATAAAAATATTATTTCCGAATTTAAAAGTACTATCCCCCTTCCCCCCAACTCCAAGAATGCTGAAAAAATGCAAAGGTAAAAGAAATCATCCTTTAAAAAATATTTTTGTTTCGTGTAACCAATAATGCTTTTGGAACAAGATAAAGTATTATATCTACAACCCATTCTAAACTGTATTACAACTAATCGATGTATTAAATGAATTTTATACCAAGTTATTTTAATGGTACTTATAAGTACCGTCAGTAGATAAAGTATTAAAAAACAAATTGTGAACGCACAATTGATGTTTAAGATTTCTTACGAATGCAAGGGTAAACAAGCACAAAAATAACTGCTAACTTTAAAGCTTATATTATATGTAAATAAAAGTTACATTTGTTTGTATGCATTCGTTGTTTTCTTTGAGCTCATTTTTCCATTTATGACTCATAAAAGTTAAAAATTAGGGGATGATTTAGGCACATGTATTTCTTTATCTGGTGCGTGAGGGTTAAATGTTTCAGAACTGTGCACAACTGTTTAAAAATTCTAAGAAAATAATGTAATGCGCCTTAACCTAAATCCACCAATAACCGGCCATTTGATCGGTACCAAACGAAAATATTTCGATTCTAACGAGAAATTTTTACATAAAATAAATATAAAACAAATCACACAGAAATAAGTTATCCCATTAACCGCCGAAACTAAAACATAGGGATCTTGAACTTTTTTGCAGATAAGCGTTTGCCACCACAAATTTTGAAAGAAAATCTTCGCTTCATTTAATCATTAAATATTTTGTTATTATAAAAGGCAATTATTCTAATTCAAAAATAGTGGTAGCTTGATAGTAAATTCAAGCATGGACATTTAATTTTACTGTTGCGTCAACGCAACACCAGGGATAAAGGGTTAAATATGAAAGTTAAATAGTTTTAAATAAAAATTCTGGCGTAATAGTTCCGACATGTTTAGTTTTAAAAGCACATTTAGGTTCTGCAATACAGAGTGTCCGAAATACATCTTTGCACTTTTAACAAATAATTAAAAATAAACAAAAAATTATATGCAGTTACGGTTTTTTATGTTCCATAAAGAAAATATCAAAGATTTTTAAATGAAGTGTAAACTACAGTGACGTAGCGTTTGCTTTGGGGATCTCGATCATTTTAGAACACTATTACGTAAAAAATTGCCTTTATTTTATCATTGAACGTTATACTATGAAACAAAGCAAAATTTAGCATACAATGATACTGATAGTAAAATGATTTACCACCCCCCCCCTTTGTTACGCCACTGCTAAACTAGATGGCGCTATATCAATAGTTTACAATATTCTCGTTGCCAAATGGTTTCACCGAGAGAACGAGCACAAGTTGTAGCGTATAGCGCGGTTTGTTGAATTTAAATCTGCAATGCAGGTATAGCATAAATTTCGGACTACCTGCAATCGAAGTCCATCTTCATGACCCACAATTTATGAATGGCATATATATTTATATGCCACATTTATAACTACAGGTAGCATATTGCCAAAACTAAAATCTGACCGTCCTAGCAGAAGTTTCGATGACGTTAAACGAAATCGTGGAATAAAACATTGTAAAAAAACTGTGATATTTTCAATATGGAACGTAAAAATCGTAAATGAATATCATTTTTCGTTTACTTTTAATTATTTTTTTAAAGTGTAAAGATACATTTCGGGTACCTTGTGCATTAGAATCCTTTATATATCAATGATTTAGGATGTGTAAGGAAGTATTTAACTTTACATCGCAATGATGTCAACTCAGTAAACAAATGCTTAACACAATACAGAATTTTAATTTGAATATTTTTCATGTGTTATATTTGTAAAGGATAGAATTTAGTCAAATTTATTATCCAAATTGTCATTACGAACATGAAGTTGAGAAATAATTTCATATTCCCCCGTTCAAATTCACAAAATTTGTAAAGTGCAATTCGCAAGTATGTGTCAGAATCATACTGTATGGTTGACAATCAATTGTAATGATGTAATATTTGCTTGCAGTTAAAGGGAAATACGTAATTTACATTATCCAGTGTGATTGCTTTCAACGCTATTTAGTGATCTTATATATTCTAGCCACGTCATCAGGGTTGATTTCCTAATGCTTTGGACTAACTGTGAATGGATATCCATGAAACTTCAATGATCGAGACATAATGCCATACAATCTTCGACACTGATCATACCAATATACTAGACAATTGTAAATTCTCATTTAGTAGGTGGACGATTGGTTTGAAATTGGTGTAACGTCTATATCTAACATTACACATTTTAACGGTCGTTGCGAAGTTATAGATTTCTCTACAATGTCTATAGCACATCTGATCACAGAGAAGATCACAGGAAATGTACTATATTTTCACAGAATGCAATTTTCTTTCGTAACATATATATGTGTGATGTTATGAAATACTTTTCAAAACAAAATTTGAAATTCAGAAAACTGTGAAACATTCATTTCGATTAATGATCAAGTAAATATCTGTCATTTGAATTTTTTGAATATTTTCTTTTAATAATTATTCAAATTTGCATAGATTTTATTACAGTTCAATTAATAAAAGCTAATTCCATGAATACGTGTCATGTCTGTCACACAGCTGAAAACCGCTATACTTGTTAGCCACCGTTATTTTCGAAACGTTTGCTTCGGCTTATTCAATTGATGAGATATCTCCGATAAAATAAGTCACCTTTTTTCCGTTCTAAAATACTGGTAGCCAACAAGCATAGCGATTTTCAGCTGTGTGACAGACATGACAAGTTTTCATGTAATTAGCCTAAAGAGCTTTTTCACTGGGTTTACGGATTGGTCAAATTTTGTTGTAACTGGGATAAAACATGGAGAATTGCTTTCATAGAGTCACTGTAAAAAAAGACAAATTATTCTTAATCTACGAAAATGTACTATAATCACGAACGAAAATATGCAATAACCTCTTCAGAGTCATCCAAGATTCCGAAAAGCATTCCTTTATCTTTTGAAATCTCAGAAAAAATTTATTTTCGCAATCTAAAGAATAATTTACAAAACAAAAATTAATTTTTATTAGTTGCCCGTCAACTTTGAAACATTCCCGAATTGCTTTTACAATGCATTAATGAGTTCTCTGTACACGGCAAATCGATTTTGCGGATACTATTCATTCTCAAGTAAACATTTTCAGTTTTATAAATGAATTTGTTACAAAATACTGTTAATGTTACTGTTACTGTTACTGTTGATGCTGTTAATTTGTATGTTTGTCTTTTAAATATGTTTACTGCTCATGAAAATATGTACTTGAGAATGGATAGCATCCGAAAAACCAATTTTCCGTCTAGAGAGAACGGATGAATGCATTGTAAAAGCTACTCGGAAACGTTTGCGAAAATAACGGGCAGCTAATAAAAATTTATTTTTATAAATTCTTCTTTAAATTTCAAAAATAAATTGTTTTCTGAGGTTTCTAAAGATAAAGGAACGCTTTTCGGAATCAAGGGTGACTCGTCATAGGTTACTGTTTATTTTTGTTTGTGATTATAGTGCATATTTGTAGATTAAGTAATATTTTTCATTTTTTTAGAGTGGACTTTACTCCAGTCTTTTCAATTTAGCGCTAGTTTTTCTTTTCTTTCTTTCTTTTTTTTTTTTTTTTTTTTTTTTTTTTTTGTATTTGGCACAGAGAAGATTTTTTGAACTTTTTATTCCTCTTTTAAGCTTTTTCTTTAATGGTATTTATGTGATTTTTTGGGGGGACGAGAGTTTTGATTTTTTTTTTCAGTTATATACAAAAGAGCAAAAAAGTTGCCGAAAATTCTTTTCACACGAAAATCAAAATTTTAAGGAAAATATTGCAACAACCACTTTGCTTTTAATAATAAAATATACAACATAAGCAAATTTAATGACAGCTCATAATAATTTTATTTTCGTAAACATACTTTTTACTTCTAAAGCAGGGCTGCCACATGCGACTATTTTTTAATTCTAACTGGCACTTTCTCAAAACAGAAATCCTTAACACACACTTTGACAACATTGGAAAGAGAAATATACTTCAAAATTTATATTAGAAAAATACTGGTGCGAACAGAATATAAAAATAGTCGCCTATGGCAGCCCTGTCAAGATATAATTATACTGAAAGTGCTATGTAAATAGAAACTAGAAAGAGACTACAATTTATTCATTTACAGGGCCACACAAAAGAATTCCGTTACATAATGATATAGGGATGGAGGGAATTTTTTCCGGCGTATTTTAATTATGTTAAATTATTTCATGTATAATGAAATTGATATACGTCACTGAGATTTACTATAACTCATTTCATGTATAATGCGAAGTGCATAGCATTTACAGGGACACACAAAAGATTTCAGATACTATATTGTATCCGAAGTACTGTACGGTAGCGATTGATTGCTGAAAATGCATTTTTAATTATGTTATGTGCTTTTATATTTCACTATGTATTTATGCATTGTATAGGGTGTGTATAAATGCTGTAATTCATATACAGGGCTACACAAAAGAATTCGTATTGGTCACTGGGTACGATTGCAAATTGCTTAAAGCTGGTTTTTAAGTGAGTTATGGATTTTTACGTTGAACTGAATTTAGTTTACTAAGAAATGTTTGTAGAACGTAGATAAAATGATATACAGGGTTATGCAAAGAAATGGATACATGGCCGTTTATAAATGATAATTTCTGGAAATGTGATTCCAGTAGTTTTAAGAGTGTTTTATTTTGAATTAAACTTTAGCTAAATAGTGGCGTGTAATAAAGGTACTAGGTTAACTACAGGGTTGCACTAAAGTATACAAGTATGTTTCCATCTATTAGTATAAATTGCTGAAAGAGAAATTTCAATCTGTTTTGTGTTTTCTTGCTAAACTAAATTTTCCCGTTATATAGTATACATACCAACCTACAGATCAAATACTGTGCTGTTCAAAAGAATTGGAATCATATTCGCTATGGACGGTAACTGCTGAAATCAGTTTTTCAAATGTTTTATGCGTTTTCTAAAATGTTTACTTAGTTCTCTTATATACCTTATATCCCTAAATAACGAAGCTTTGTTAAAGCATTCAGGAAGTGTTGGAAAGTGTTTCATAATCTATGCTTAACGCATGATTTTTCTTACTTGTTTTTCTTGTTTAACGGTGTATGTTAATTTTTTTTCATCATAGAAATATAAAATTTTGTGTATATATACGTTTCATCATAAATATATAAAACACCTTAAAAGAAATTTCCAATCTTTTTATAATTTTCAGATTAAAAAAAAATAAAATAAAAAAATAAAATAAAAATTAAATGTTTGGGTCTCATAATTTTTTAGATATGTCCTTGCTTTTGCATTTTAATTACTTAACACTCTATCACAAACAAATCTAAGCATCGATTTTTTACTCTCTTGTGCAGTTAATATTTTAGAATTTTTTTCTGAATTTCATATCGATTTACATCAAAATTTTGCATTTTAATACATTAAAAATAAAATTTCATTATCTTAATGAAGTCCAATTTCAAAATGCATGCTTAGTTTCTTTGTAAGCAATAGCATGATTCTTTCTTATCAATTTCATGAATTTTCATCAAAAGTTATGACGCCTGGAGCATTTCAAAAATCTAAAAACGTTGAAAAATTAGTTTTGAGAAAACAGATTTAAAGTATATTAAAGGGCCGAGAAAGTGTTGGAATACAAAATTCAAATGCTTGTAACTTTGTGAAAAATAATCGCATCTGCATGCGGTTTTTAGCAAATGGCTTAGAACAAGCTGGAGAATAATAATATGCACAAAAATAATTTTCGACTTTTGGGTCCTTTTCTGCTCAAATAAAGGTCCACGGTCAGATCACTTTTGACAATATGTTATGCTAAAAAAAATTAATTTTCAGTTTGTTTACTTTATGAAGCTCTTTTCAAAGCGATAGTTTTAAGTACCGTTGGGATTACATTGAACAGGATTTTTACTTAGATTTTTACCTTTTTAACACATATGGTGCATAAAAACGCATATAGTTACTAGGGATGCGTGTTTACTAGACAGATAGATTTTCATGCGATGTATTAGAAGCTATTGCATGATTTATGTATGACATTGATGAATAATTAAGCAAAAAATATGTTATTTTTATCTTTAAAAAAAAATGTTGTATTTTTACAATACAAAATGGAAAAAAAAAAATACAAATTAGAAAAAAAAATTGAAAATATCTTTTAGCATTTTTATGAATCATTTTGAGTTTTCTACAACTAAAAGTTTGGAATTTTTTTTGAAATACGCTTTCCATCGGACAGTGTTACAACTATAGAATATTCTTCTGACGTCAAAATGCTCACTGATGATGCACCAACAGCCTTATAATCTAGTTAAATACACATCACAGACTTATATACACTAGATATATGCATAACAAGTCACATTAACATAATAAGAGAAAATTGGATAAGTTTTTTTAGTAAGTCTCGATTTTCGTTCAACAATTATGACCCAACGGTACGTTTAAGTACCACATCAAGTAATTAGCTGTAATTAACAAAAAAATTAAATCTTTTGTTTTTAAGGGGTCTCAGGATCTTAAAATAGGAAAAAACAAAAAAAGACCATTTTCAGCATTTAATATCTTAAAAAGTAAATGATTTTTAAGACACAATTTTAATAGGGAATGAAAGATATAAGTATCGTCTTTCATTTCAAATATTTAAAAAAATTTCAAGATGCAGAATTAGCATTTACAGGGGGCTCCGATCAGGCAGACATTTCATGTGCAGAAAATCGGCATAACAGATTACGCGCAGGATTACAAAATAAATTTTGCAACTGGAATGAAAATTTTGGTGTCTACTTATATTTTAGATTGTAAAAATTACCTTGAACCTAAATAAATTTGTATTTATATTTTTAATACAAAGTTTTATTTAGCTAATGCAAAATTTAGAAAATTTCAACTATATAATCACCTAATTTTTTTTTTTTTTTTTTTTTAACAATAAAAAGGAAATGTTAGGTTCCGTTTATACAGACTAACATGAAACATATGTTTTGCAAATTTCATGAAAAAATATACAGAAATTTTTGAGTTATCGGGCGCGTTATGCCCAAAAGCGTCATTTGGAGAAAAATGACTTCAAAGTTTCGGAAACGCCGCTTCAGCTATGGAGCGGGTATAATTCTAAAAGCCATAACTTCTTCTGTAATGGAAATTTCAAGGAAAAAATTATATCAAAATGTTCAGAAAAGATAGAAGTTTAACATATAAAAAAATTTAAATTAAAAATTTTTTAAAGCTTTAACAATCCTGAGAGCCCTTAAATGTATATATCTTCTAATAGATCATAGTAATTCAAGGAAAAAAAGTTTCGAGGAAATTCATAATTTTGGATATAAAGGGTTAAAATGTGTGAAAGACCCCGAATCTTCACGGACTTCAAACCTGCCTCCAAAAAAATTAGAGAGTTATCAATAAAAAAAGCTTTGGAAATATAACTCAACCAGTATCATGGAATATGGAATTTTGTTGTTATTGATTTATGGCATTATATATTTCAAGACCTTTGAAGGCTTTTTTTAAAAATTGTTATGAAAATAAGATTAGAAGTGTGTATTTCTCGGAATGTGAAAACATAATAAAAAAGAACGTACAGTGAAATACGTTTAACACGAAATGGATGGGACCGAAAATTTTTTTTGCGTTAAAATAATTTCGCGTTAAAAGAATCGTAAAAAAAAAGAACAAAACTCAAAAATATTTTCGACGTTGTCAAATTTTATTTAGATTTCCTGTTAAACTACTAGTAGTTTTCACCCATTAGGATGAAAAGCAAGTAAAAAATATTATTTTTTGGGGAAAATATCAGATATCATTTTTTGAAGTGGTTTTTTTTTTTTTTTTTTTTTTCAGCATTCTGAGATCTAGCTTGTTTGAACCAAATAAGTAAAGCTGCCTCAAAATCTTCGTGCTGACCGGTTCTCATACGTTTTCTCTCTGGCTTAAACATACGCCGCTCAAACATTAACGTAATAGTCCAGGCAATAGGGAATTTTACCTAGCAAAATTAATGGTAGTTCTGGAAATCGGCTTACTTTATGTTTTTGGGGTCGCTGAATCCGAATTTGTAACTTCCCACCAAAATTTCCCCCGGCAACCCCCCAAAATGTTGGTAAAAAGCCCCCAAAAAAGGTTTTTATTAAAAAAAAATAATTTTTTTTTTATTGTTTTGGGGAAAAAGTATCTAGAAATTCAGAAAGTAGACAAAATTTGCAACAAATTAGATATATGACATTATGACTTAGGATGAAGGGGAAGGGGGGATCTGCCTCGGAACATGCGCGCGGTGCTGCGTGGCCTAAGTTGCGTATTTCCACTTAACAATTATTATCGTTGATAAAGTAGAATTTGCAATACCAAACTCTTTGCAGATTTCAGTTTTGGACGTTCTTTTTCATAAACTGCATTATGCAGCGTCATCGTCATTAGAATCGTAATAGCTGTTTGTTTTCGCACCGATTTCTTAGCCATTGTGCTCATAAGCTAATTTGCAAAAAAAAAAAAAAAAAAAAAAAAAAAAAAAAAACATTAAATTCATTGATTTTCACCCAAAATTCAGTGGTTTTAATACAAAATTCACCAATTTCAACTCAAACTAATAAAATCGAAAGCTAATTTTTTTTCGTGTTAAACGATTTTTGTTTCGTGTTAAAAGAAACAAAATGTATTAAATTGCATAGTATACTGTCCGGACTGCTATATCATTTCGTGTTAACCGATTTTTCGTGTTAAACGTGTTCCACTGCATTTTATCCCAATTGGAATTCTTGAATAAAATAATGTAAAATTTGTTAAATAATTTTCCTAATTAAGTTATGTTCAGGGCTTAATTTGCGCCGGAGCCCACCGGAGCCCGGCTCCGGTACTTCTCTATTTTTAGTAAATATTTAAATATTGGTCGGAATTCACCGGAGCTCATAAATACAGGGCTCCGGAGCCTAGTGCAATAGCGCATCCGAAAAAACGAAGCCAAAATTACCCTTTTCTTTCCATCTCCAAGCTTATGCATTCTTTTTTACCAAAACACGTATATGTGACGTAATGTGTCGCATACGTAAGAAATGGAGATAAAACGGACTGACTTGAGCTCAATCTGCATTAGAATTAAAATTTTATTTATTCATGTATAGAAAAAAAAAACTTTTCCTCCTTTAAAATTGCTTTTTATATTCTATTTCAAATCATTTAATGCTATTTTGATCAGAATGAAGGTGAAACAGAAATCGTGTTTTCTATTTCAAATTTATGTCGGCGACGACTTGTTCATACGGCGCCACCCTAGAGACTGAACAATGAGTTAGCTTTCAGTTCGATTTTCTTTTGTGACAGTAGGATAATTTTTTTATTGGCTGTTTTATTATTATTTAGATATTTAACCTGAAAAGAATATTTTCTGTTTAGCCAACGAGCATCAGCTTGAGGTTTTCTGTCTTCTATTGCGTACGAGTACAAAAATCACGCTAGTGATTCTTCTATTTATTTTGTATCATGTACGGCATTCATGCTAAGACTCTGCTCTGCACAATTATGAAGTCACTTTCATTTGTAGGTAGATATAATTGTCATGTATTGTTATTCTGATAGAAAGCAATCGAGCACTGTTTCCCCTTTTTCTATAAAAGCATATATTCCTTCCGATAATAGTGTCAAATTTTTAATTTAATCTGATTTTCAGGGACTCACCATAAAATAGTGTTATGCGGAAGGAATCGATTATAGTTTAAGATATGCACCTTTTATAGGAAATTGTAAAACATTGTTCCATTCTCCAGCATATAAATATTAATTTCAGTAAATTTCATTCATTTTTTCCTTAAAAATGCATAGCCGCGAAGTATCCATTTTCTGCGTTAACACTATTTTCTAATCATAATCCTTACTATATTTAATTGCAGAATTCTGCAATTAATTAACTTTAAAATAAGGCAAAGATTACTTACTATTCAGAAGGAGTGATAACTAAGAAAAGGAATAGTTGACAGCTAAGTATATGCTGATAGATATTTTTTTTTTTTTTTTTTTTCCAAAGAAAACAAATTCTTTAAATTTTGCAAATAATGTTCGAAATACAAATATGCAGATTGGAGTGATTGGGGGGTGGGAGGTGGAACGGTACGATTGTTGTACCGGTACCGCAGAATATTAGGGCTCCGGTACTTTTTTTGTTAGAAATTAAGCCCTGGTTATGTTTATTTGTATGTTTGCTATTATTTTTTTTTACTTTCTAATACAATTTATACCTAACGTATAAGATTGATCTTCTTCGAACAATAGTTTTCAGACGGATATTGTAACGTAAACAGCAAGCATTGAATTAGTGTTTCCACCATATTTTATTGGTGTTAAGGGCATATTTTAGCAATTGATCTTTGAATTATTAAATCTGTCGTTAGTGTTACGTAATATGCACTACTGTTACTTTTACCATTTGCTTGATTATTACATTTAATTATTCATTTATAAGAAATGATCTGGCGCTAGATTTCTTTAATGTGGTTAACTACGCCACTTAAATATATCCAGTTAAAGATTCTGCGATATTTTTGCACTCCTTTTAGCTAGATTATTCTTAGCTTTTCTTTCATACAAATCCAGCCTCTTTTTAGCTATTTTCTTCCATATTAAGTTGACTACACTAGTCGGTTTCAGTAAGGTTATTGTGGATAAATGAGACACGATTTGCCATAGGTTTGTCAAGTTTGGGGTATATTTGGAATTTTATAAAATAAATATTATTTTATTAAGCAGAAATATATTGAATGCTGTGCTTTTAATTCAAAACTTATTTTGTAGAAATTGAATCATTATCTATAATCTAAGCAAACACTACATAATTGTCGCATTTACATATTTTTTATCGCCTCTCCAGAAGTTAAAACCTAAATAAGACGACCAAAATACATTAATTTAATTGATATCAATTTTTGAAACGAGTTAAATATATAAAATTGAAAATCGAAACATAGTTATTGAATTACTAATAACAGAAAAAAAAATTGCTTTGAGATACATAATGTTGAATACATTATAATTAAATAATGAATACTCCGACATTCATTTTTTAAATACTTTCAACCCCTTCGGGACCAGCGGCTTTTACACAAATTTTATTCCATTGGCACCACTTTTTTTTAGAAGTTACCTTTACTTATACAATCACAAACATGCTCTAATTAAAGAAACTACATATTACTTTTCTTTTTGACTGGTGCATAAAACAAATTTTGTATGCTCTTTTTGAGGGCGCATGTATGCACCCATGGTGCCGAACGGGTTAAAGGGTGAAAATAGCAAAACTAATAAAAATATCGAAATTTCATGCTGCTTTTCGGCAGAACTAGTTAGCAGCACGAAGCTGGTTTTCCTTTCACTTTGTGCATATCCGGTCAGAAAGAGATAACAAAAACTTTGAAGAAAGTCAAACAAATTTGTGAGCGTAAATTCAGGTATACAGGACTCTCGAAGTCTTCGAGCGTGTCCGCCAGTCGTTCATCCGTAGATGTACTCTGAGTAATAATGTCCGCGGTCGACACTTTGAACAATTGTTGTAAAATATTTGTTTTCTCTGGACATCACGAGCTGTGTTGTACCTATTCTGTGCAATAAATAATTTTCTGGAATGTTTTTCTTGTCTCAGTTTGTCCATTTCCAGACGCATTTTCTCGATTTTTATCCTTTAAACGTCATTTGCGACCCCATCTTCATTGCATTTTTTGTTCGTCTTTATGAGTACTAACATCCCTCTAAGTTTGTTGAAGCATATCAGACACACCCTGTATTTTAAGGAAATATTTTGCATTTCAGTTTGCCTTTAGCTCATTTTTTCTTTTCATCTTCCGTTTAGGCCTCGATATTTTCAATAGATTCTGGAAGGTATGGATCTAGATAATTTCGAAGTTTAGGCTACTTCATATCTTCTTCGTCTGCTTTACCTTTATTTCCACATTGTTTAATGACTTAAATAACGTTCTCGTGACACTGTTTTTTGAATTTTTAAGCTTTAATTGTTTTTTTCATTTTCAATTTTTGTCTCTGTTTTTACTCTTTCACTTCTTTGTTCTCTTTTATTTATTTTTTCATAACGCTTCAGTTGTTAAGTATTTTTCAAAGTTGGATCCTACTGCTTTTCGCTTTTTGGATGGATTTTGATTTGTTGGTGAAATTGTTTTCTAATAAGCTTTAAAAAGCATTAGGCTGCTAAGCTTCAGGAATACATATTGGTGAGTGTGATTCTGTTTTACTCAAGAGTGTTCTTAAATAGAATCTGGTCTGTTTTTGACCCTAACTGTTCTAAAATATGCATATACATTGTTTGCAAAAATCCAAAATCGTCATTATTAAAATTCTATCCAAAGTTAAAGTTGTTTGAACAGATGAATCACATATTATTGCGGAATTTGCATCGATACATTCGTGGTGATGAATTTGTAAATTTGTGCTGGCAAACAGTCAGCATTAGGTGTTACCTCCTCTTTAAAAATGTTTATTAAATCACCGTTAACGTCAAAACCAAGAGAAATATTGTCTTCCATAACCGGAATAGCATCATTAATAGTTGATTCATTACATTAAAAAATCATCCATAAAATCGATGTATTCCAGAGCACAAATCATTGCTAATAGCAGAACTCTAATCAGCCAGATCATTGGTGGTTTTGTCTGGTCTAGAAGTAGTAATTAATTCAATTAATTCGTCTTTCTGAAATTATATTTTTTTATAGCACTAAAGGGCATGGGGATCGATATAGAATTTTGGAAAAGCACACCGAATGAACTGAAAAATGCTAAATATTTTAAAACATTTTACATTTAAGTGTTTAAAATCTACACAAGGATTTCCAGAGCCTCAATCATATTAACAGTATTCAAAATCAAGTGATTATATGTCTTAATAGTTTTCTTAAATATTCGCCACTATTATTCTGTCATATTATTTTATTAATATTATTAAAGATATGATGTTTTATATTTTGTTATTATATAACACATATTTAAGTACCCAGCTAATGAAAAACACTAGTGTATGATGATGTGGAAATTCCCAATGTATTAATACAACAAAGTTTAATTAATAGCAATTTTTGCTTTAAACGTAACTTTAAATACAATATATGAAAACACTACATAAACTTACCGCAGTAAATCCCGTAAAAGCGTCTTCGCATTTGACGGATCCAATTCTTCGCTAATAGATCGCTGAAAAAAAAATCAGTTACCAAAATGCGTAGAATATTCTAGAACGACTCTAATTTGAAAATATATCACAATTTCATCAATTTCACTTCAGGTATGTATATCAAACATACATTCAAGGCCTTGAAGTCAATAGTGTTATTCCATTTTTAAAGTAAAAAATGTGAAACGGTGATTTCTGTTTCGCTATTATTCGTCGCATTTAGGGAATTATGAGGCGCAGATAATGAAATATCACTTTTTAACTGGAAATTTTTTTTAAGAAAATGTTTCAAATATAGCGATATGTTTCGCGTTTTGTTATAGAAGTTCCGCTGTTTCATTATATAATATTCGTATACGATTCTTGTGTTACAATTTAGGTAAAGCAGGTCCAATACTGAGGCAACACAAGCAACACGAACTGAGACTTAGAAAAAGAAAGAGGTCGAAACAAAAGCTGTTTCTAACCGGTTTCAAACCTGTTTTTCCTCCGAAGTCGAGCAACATGTTGTACGAAACTCCTCAGTGTTAGGCCTGCCTAAAAGAACATTGTCACATTTCAGCACAATGATTTTATATTGAAATTCATCAAATAAATCCTGTTTTGAAGCATACATTTTTGTATTTTCAAATTAAAATTCACCCTACAGACATTATAGTGGACCTTTATTATTATCTTCAAATATACAGCCGTATTGAATTCCTTCAAATGTACCGGATTATTAACGTAAAAAAAATAAATAAATAAATAAATAAAAAATAAATAAATAAAATATGGTGCGCTGTATAAGAATTGTGGAGCAAAAAGTTATAAACAGTTACTGATAAAATGATGCTTACGTTACAACACTGATTGATTAGAAGCCCGTGATGAGAAATTGATTATCTTATCTTATTTATTTTCCCTATCTAATTATCTCTTTTTCTTCATTCATAATTACATAAAAAATGCAACCACGTTGCGTAATAAGTGCAACGAACGTTATCTGTTACGCAACGTGCATACAAAGATAATTTTATGAAGCATTTAGAAAGGCAAATTTACGCATACTTTGGCCATAAAGGTTAAATAATTGTGAAATTCGAGAAATTTACTGTCAAACACATTAATATTTAGAACTTCTTTGGTTTTATAATTTTTCCACGAGTGAGAAATCGATAATTTAAAAATAGCCACAGTAATAACAGTGGCTCCAAAGATATGAGAATTTCAGAAAATTAAATAAATTATAATAAAATGCTATTATAATAAACTATAACAGCAGTTTTATTGTTCATTTAAAGATAACGGGATTCAGTTTTTAATTTAATATAATTTAACTTTTGGAACGAAGTATCGGTAGTCGGCTATATATAGAGCTATAGTGTTCTAGTAGGCGCCGCGGTCGTCGAACGTAAAATGCCCTAGACCACCCGAACCCTCTGGGCAATGTCTTAAACTTATCGAATTTAGCTTTTAAATTTTTCCGGTTTCATCTTACATAATCGGATCTGTTACCGTTCTGGTGGGTAACTGAAGTAAGGGACCCCGGTTCCGACCGTGTGCCACCTTTTCCGCGAAGTAGCGTCTGTTTGCTATATAATTTATGTAAAACCAAAAATTTTAGATTAGGATTCGACAACTTCTAATAAGAAATCTTCAATCACAGTGGGTGCCGAATTTTTTTTTATAGATAAAACGGAATAAAGTACACAAAATGTATATATGAATAAACATATATCGTTAGCAATGTCACATTCACCTTGAACCATATCGAAATAAAATTAAAGAAATGCTTAAAAGGTGCATTTAATATAAAAGATGTCACTAATATATGAAAGATGTTATTACATAATATAGTTTTTAAAAACTTAAAAACTGTCACAATTTTCGCACAGAGCGCTTTCGATCAGACCTTGATCGTCATCAGGGCAGCTTTGCGTACTGACACATCCTAATCGTACTTCGTCCTCAGCTGGACAACCGGGCTCGTCCATGCAACAGTGGAGGGAGAGGAGACAGTAAAAGAGTCCAATGTACAGTGGAGGGTGAGGGAAAGGGACAGTAAACTGAACATTTTTACCCAAGCCTAACAATACATCTTCTGTTATATTATAACTCTTTATAACATTCCGAATATATGGTTGAAGTTTTTAAAATAGAAGACGTATTGTTTAGCTTGTGTAGAAATCTCCACTTTACTGTGCCCCTTCCCTCCCCCTCCACTGTAAATTGGACTATTTTACTGTCTCCTCTCCCTCCACTGTAGTATGGACTAGCCTGATTGTCCAGCCGAGGACGAACTACAATTAGGATGTGTCAGTACGCAAAGCTGCCCTGATGACGATCAAGGTCTGATCGAAAGCGCTCGGCGCGAAAATTGTGAAATTTTCTAAGTTTTAAAAACATACATTATATAATAATCTTTTATATATTTGTGACATCTGGAAAAAAATATAAATATATATAAAGGGTGTTTGTAAGCAACATTTACAAAATCAGACGTGTGGTAGAGCCCATAAAGATGAACAATTTATTTCCAGGAAACCGGGATGGAACCCAAATCTTCAGTGAAAAATAAAGGGGTTTTAGTCAAAGCCGAATATAATAACATAACGTGAAAGGGTATAAACGTTTGTATCCTAACAACAGGAAACTATATGATGCATAAATGAGAATACCTGACAGTACATTCTGTGACATAAAACCAACTACACTGTACTTCTAGTATTTTAATTATGTTATCACCTTTCACAAAGATCAAAACCAGTCTATCGAAAACTTCGCTAACATATCGTCGGTACCATGTCAAACTATCCAATATAAAAACAGTGTTGCCAGTGTGCTACTTTTTAAAATTCAGATTTCTTGACTGGCATCACTTTTTTGAAATAGTAAAATTCGCCTTATTTAATGACATATTAATTAAGGTGAAAACAAGGGAAATTTTATCATTTCAGAAAAGTGGTGCCAATCAAGAAATCTAAATTTAGAAAAAGTAGCCCTCTGGCAAGTTTGACATGGTACCGACGATATCATTATAATTGATAAAATTATTAACGAAAAATGAGGTTCAACTTGACGTGAAACACCCTGTATTTTTCATTTAGTAAGTGGGTTGAGACCCTACCCAGCAAAGAAAGAAACAGTGGGCCATCAGCTGGAAAAAAGATGGCAGCCAGCAGTGCCATCAGCGGTAAAGTGCAAGAGTGCCATTACTTAAACCTGTCGAAAAGTGCCCGAGCCGAATGCAGCTGGCCCATCAGTGATGGCCAACAACAGGCCAGCATTGGTATGCCATCACATTACTTCAATCCGGCACTCTTCCTGCAGTGCTAGCACCTATACCACTGCTATTCCTTTGCTGGCCCAGCACTTTCCCTTACAAAAATTTCTTATAGAATTCTATAAAAAAACAATGTATTATATAATTATGTCTCTTTTTTTCTATAAGCTAGTTTCACCAAGAGCTATAGAAATATCTGTAGAAGTGTCTATAATAGAAGGTCTATAGAAGTATTTGAACTGCATGTGGTCACCCTCCCAAGTACTGACCGAGCTCGATGCTGTTTGGTTTTCGTGATCGGACATGGACAAGTGCTTTCAGCGTACGCTACGAATGCTCGTAGGTTTCATGCTCTCCTTACACTATTTCAAGTTTGTTTCTTTTGTGATTTACGTTCCCAATCATTAAATTGGTATAGAAATTATTCTATTGTATAGAAATCCTATGTATTTTATACGCTTTTTTTTTAATTATTGATTCTGAACTGCGTAAATTATGAAAACCGAAATCCTTTGTAACCTAGTAAAACCAGATTTAAGTAGAAAAGAAAAGTGCGTTCAAATAAAGAATTTATTTATTTATTCATTTACTTATTTATTTTGTTGGTGGCAGTGGTGCTATATTTTTTACAGTTTCAAATAAAATTAGCTTCACAGCAATTGTGTTAAGATATTCATTTCAGATTTGTTTTCAAATACTCAATGTCTTCGATATGCGCAGCGCCACCTAGCTTAAAGGTTCCCAGCAATAATGCTGCAAAAGTTCAAGCACTTCCATGTAGTGGTGGGCCAGTGCATGAGATAAAATGGATGCCCACCAGAATTTTATCCAATGATTTCCAACAGCAAAGTTGACTGAAGCTGTCCAGCAGTGGTCATGCAGTGGTAGACTATTAGCCAGCACTTCTCCATCATTGCCAGCACTTATCTTGCTGCTGGCCAGCAATTTCCTCTTTGCTGTGTAATTTCGTATACATAAATTTTTCATCTTAATGTGTACTATCAACACTTGTATTTTTTAAAAGCAGTTTAAATAACACCCTCTAGCTAAAACGAAATAAAAGTTAAATACATATATTTCAATCATGCGGAAGAATGCGTTTACTACGAAATTATTTGCATAGAAATATTTTTTTCTTAATGCACTAAGAATTTTATGTTCGAGTAAAAATATAATATTAAAAAAAATAAAAAAGGAAAATAAAATATATAATCCATTTACAATATGTTCTGAAATTAAATTAGTTAATTTGATGAATGAAAAAAACCTCAGTTTGACATAGATAAGCATAACGCCTGTTTTCTATTCTTGAAAAAATGAAATTTTAAACCGAGGTCACTTAATATTGATGCACAACTGACATAAAATTTTTGAAAGTTATCCTTTAAAATGGGCTTTCAAATGTTAAAAGTCTTTCCTATCTAAACAGAATTTTCATTTTTAACTCACAGGAATATTTTAAACCAACTATTTTGAGTTATTCAAAGGAGCTTTTCAGATGAAAAGGAAAATTTTTGCTATAAATAGGTAAAAATTTAATATTTGTTCAATATGGGAAGTACATAAAAGTAGCTCATTATTTTTATTTTCCATTGTCAAATAAATAGCTAATGTGTATGGGGTTTTTAAGAAAATATATTTGGTATACAGTATTTTGTATTCTTAAAAGAGAAAAACGTAAAATTTTAAGTATATAATACATTGGCACTGTGTTCTGGAAGTAAATTAGTTAAATCATTTTTAATTTACAGGAATATTTCAAACCAACTATTGTGAGTTATTCAAAAGTATTTTTCGGATGAAAAAGAGAAATTTCGCTATAAATAGGTAAAAATTTATTTTTTATTTAATATGGATAAAAAATAAAAGTAGCTCATTTTTTTTCCATTGTCAAATAAATAGCCAATGTGTGTGTGTTCTTTTAAAAAGATATTTGGTAAATATTATATTGCATAAAGTATTTCGTATTCTTAAAAGAAAAAAATGGAAAATTTTAAATCTATAACACTTGGGCAATATGTTCTGGAAGTAAATTAGTTAATTCATTTTTAACTTACAGGAATATTTCAAACCAACTATTTTGAGTTATTCAAAAGAGTTTTTCAGATAAAAAGAAAAATTTTCGATTTTTTATATTATTAAAAATTTAATATTTATTCAATATGTGGAAGAAATAAAAAAGTAGCTCATTATTTTTATTTTTCATTGTCAAATAAATAGCTAATGTGTGTGGTTAAAAAAATATATATATATATATTAGGTAAAATTTGGTAAATAGATTTAGTGCGCAGTATTTTGTATCCCTAAAAGAGAAAAGCGGAAAATTTCAAGTATATAATACTTTGGAAGTATGTTCTGAAAGTAAATTAGTTAATTAATTTTTAACTTACAGAAATATTTCAAACCAAGTAGTTTGAGCTATTCATAAGAGTTTTTCGATAAAAAAGAAAAATTCCACTATAAATAGGGAAAAATTTGCCATTTATTCAATATGGATAAAACATAAAAGTAGTTCATTATTTTTATTTTCCATTGTCAAATAAATTGCTAATGTGTGTGGGATTTTTTAAAGATATTTTGTAAATATTATACTGTACACAGTATTTTATGTTCTTAAAAGAGAAAAACGAAAAACAATTATATAATACTTTGGCAATATGTTCAGGAAGTAAGTTAGTTAATTTGATGAAATAAATAAATTTAATTTTGAAATCATACACACATAAAGCATGTTTCCTATTATTGGAAAAATTAAATTTTAAACCTTGGTCAGGGAATATTGACATACAACTAACGTAAAAATTACGAACGTTATCTTTTAAAATGTGCTTGTTAAAAATAATTCCCCTCTTTAGAGAATTCATATTTAACTTACTGGGATATTTAATATTAAATACTTTGACTTATTCTAATGAGTTTTTCAAATGAAAAATATTTTTTCTTATTTCTTTGGTAATTTTATGATAGTGTAGCAAAGTTAATCTTAAATGAGAAAAAAAATAAAAGATTAAATTTATAATCCTTTGATAATATGTTCTGAAAGTATCCATAAAAAAAAGAATTTTTTCATTATCATCATCATCATCATCATCATTATTATTATTATTATTATTATTTTGCATCATAAAATAAATAGCTAATACGTTTTGTTTGAAGGTATTGGATAAATATTTATTTTGCATAACTTATTTTGTATGCCATGTAAAAGTTTGTTAGAAATAAACATTTTTGTAGATGTAATATAATATTTGTCATTTGTGATCTTTGGTAGCGAACTTATGTCAAAACTAATTAATTGGATGATTAAAATTAGCTTTTCATGCATAAAAATAACACATTTTTTTTTCCTCTTCTAAAAGCAGAAATGTTTTAAAATGAGGCAATAGAATATTGACATATAGTCCAGGGGACATATACTGAAAAAAGGGGGTGACCTTGCAAAAGGTCGGGTAGAAGATTTTTTTTTCTGAATTGTTTATAATGATGCCAACATGGAAAAACCAAGTTTTCTAACAAAATTTCTTAAGGCTAAATTTTCTGTGGCCAAAAAAAACAACAATATTTTGTGATCTTTTTTGATTTTTTTTTTTAAATATCTCGAGACCCGTTGCCGTAGCATAGTATTTGTCAATTACAATCTTAAAGAAGATAAAATTCTCTATAACTTTCATATTTACAACTTTTTTTATACACTCAATAGCAAGCGCAGTACGCCATTTCAAAAATAGGATAATTTTTTTAATTTTCTTAAAAACCGTGAAAAACGTAGTTCTGCAGTTCTGCCCCGATTATTCAAATGTTCCCCGCGGATTTAATCGTGTATGTCGACTTTTAAAAATTGGTAGCAGTAAATTATCTATTATTTTCACATTCCCGTCTTTATTTTCATCTCAACAGACATTTTATATTCCATAAATTTATATAATTTTAGAAGTAGGGTAGAGTGTAGATGAATGAAACAATTTTCATATTTAGGCAGTAACTTTAAGTGTATACAATGTTAACTTCAAAGCATTGTTTAAAAGAATACTTCAATATTTAGTAACTTATTGACACGGTAATTTCAATTAAAAAAGAATTCTTGTTTAATTTTAATAATTTTTATAATGCATACATATTTTTCCAGGTATCAATGGAATATGTATGAAAATTTGCGAAAAACATATTTTATTCCACACTACTATAGTATATTCTAATTATTGATAACATATTTTTTAATGTTTTACTGTTTTAAAGATGGCAAACATTGGATTGTAGTTCAATATAAAGGAGGGAACTCAAAAAATAAATATATTTTACTTAAGAAATACTTTTAGCTTATAAAATAGCTACAATAAAAATGACAACAGATTATTTTCTTAAAAACCGTGAAAAATGTAGTTCTGCAGTTCTGCCCGGATTAATCAAATGTTTCCGACTGATTTAATCGTGTATGTCAACTTCTATATATTGGTAGCAGTAAATTATGTGATTCATGGCCAAAACTAGCCTTTCTGTACCCGTGGCAAACATGGATTATGGACCCCCCCTCCCCTCTTTTAAAAAGAAAATTTACCACGAGAATTTTAACAAATATCTAATAGCCGGATTTTGAAAATTTGAAGTGTGTAATCATTAAATACGTAATGCTTAACTACGTAATCAGCTTTGTCAAATATTGATTCATTAAAACCTTGGAATTCGAACCGAAATATATTCCGCTTTAAACAGGTTTCCATATTAGCAAGTATAATTGCTTATATTCTTTATCTTGAAAAAATATTTTTTTTTCTTTAAAGACCGGATTCCGTATATACAGATTTCATTTTCAAAGATTTTACGTAGTTGCACTATTAAGGCGTTTAAAGTCAGTTATATTAATTATGGGACTAAATTAGTCAAACGAAGACATTCGCAAGGTAATATTAAACCTATGGGAGCGTTCTTGACAAATATCTCGCTCGCATTTTGTTACTTTTAAATATTTTTTTTTCATGGGATACCTGAGATGAATATCTAATGTTGGCTTTTGTACTTTTTTGAGTTTGGTTGCGTTTTTCTTTAATATTCGGACACTTTCATTTTTGGAAAACTGCTTGGAAGCCGTTCTGAAATTTCAAGTATCCTGTTTGAGCTTTAAAGCAATTAATAGATAATCTCAAAGTTTTATATATTTTGCATGATAAAATGATAATCATCTCTTGTTATATTTAATGACATAAGTGGGAAAATATTTTGACAATATTTTTTTAAATTAATTTTATTAATATTTTTATGAAAATAGTGATATCAAATATTTTATTGAAAGAATTTTTAAATTTTACAAGATATATATGCATAACATTAGTTAGTTAAATAATCTGCTGTCAGTTTTATTGTAGCTATTTTATAAGGTAGACGTATTTCTTACATAAAATATATTTATTTTTTGAGTCCCCCTTTTTATATGGAACTACAATCCGATGTTTGCTATCTTTAAAATAGTAAAACATTATAACTTATGTTATCAATAATTAGTAAATAAAATATACTGTAGTAGTGTGGAATAAAATATGTTTTTCGCAAATTTTCATACATATCCCATTGATACCTGGAAAAATATGTATGCATTATAAAAATTATTAAAATTAAACAAGAATTCTTTTTTAATTGGAACTATCGTGTCAATAAGTTACTAAATATTTAAGTATTCTTTTATGCTTTGAAGTTAACATTGTATACACTTAAATTTACAACCTAAATATGAAAATTGTTTCATTCATCTACACTCTGCCCTACTTCTAAAATTATATAAATTTATTGAATATAAAATGTCTGTTGAGATGAAAATAAGGACGTGAGTGTGGAAATTATAGATAATTTACTGCTACCAATTTTTAAAAGTCGACATACACGATTAAATCCGCGGGGAACATTTGAATAATCGGAACAGAACTGCAGAGCTACGTTTTTCACGTTATTAAGAAAATTAAAAAAATTGTCCTATTTTGGAATGGCGTATTGCGCTTGCTATTGAGTGTATAAAAAAGTTGTAAATATGAAAATGAAAGTTGTAGAGAATTTTATCTTCTTTAATATTGTAATTGACAAATAATATACTACGGAAACGGGTCTCGAGATATTTAAAAAAAATCAAAAAATGTTCCAAAATTTTTTGTTTTTTGGCCACAGAAAATTTAGTCTTAAGAAATTTTGTTAGAAAACTTGGTTTTTCCATGTTGGCATCATTATAAACAATTCAGAAAAAAAAAAATCTTCTACCCGACCTTTTGCGAGGTAAAATGTACATTTCTCCTGGACTAATACAACTAACATAATTTTTTTAAAAGTTATTGTCTAAAATGTGCTTTCAAATGTTAAAAGTCTTTTCCTGACTTTAAAGTTATCATTATTAACTTAAAAGAATATTTTTAACTAACTTTTTTGGTTTATTCAAAAGACTTTTTCATATGGAAAGAAAAAAAAATTCCCTATACATAAAAGAATAATATTTATTCAATAAAACATCTGTATTAAAAAACAAATAGCTAATAATATATTTTTTTTTTCTTTTTTGCGTTGTGAAATAAATGGCTAATGTATTTTGTTACATGCTTTCTTTTAACTAACAATTCTATAAACCATATTATAAATATACCACTTGGAGGAAGGAATGGGACACAGAGGGAGCTGCGTTCTGATGGGAGATGTTCTACTTTTTCCTTCTTTATTCCCAAATAGCTCCATACATTTAATTCCATAAATATAAATCTCTCTTTGCATTGTTGAACAATTTTTCTAATATTTATTTTGTCATAAATGTCAAAATCAATTTCAAAATACAATTCGCTACTTACTTTTGACCTATAAAAAGGAAATATTTCAAGTTGAAATGTTTTTAATCTTCACGCTGTAAATTTTGTAGAATACAAAGTAATAAATAAATCCAAATCCTACTTTTCACTTAACACAGATCTGTGATAGTATAATATTTGTTAAAATATAAATTTTTCATACCAGTAATTTCCCATGTATGCCCCTCCCCCACCCCCGCAAATGAAAGAAAAAGAGTGGGACTAAATTTTCCCAATTTTCTGGAAATTAAAATTTTCAAATAGTTTGGATCTATCTTATATTACCTAGTTTCATATAACAATAAAGATTATTATAGCATAATTTTATCTAAAACTGAGACGAATATATTAAGTATTAAGCGTTTTTACCAAAATCGCCCTATTTTTAAACCCTCTTGTTTTCGGTTGCAATGTACAATTTTTAAAATATATGAAATTAGTACTATTATAATTGAAAATTTAAGGTAGCCAAATTGAATAGCTATTTTTAGATTTCGGATATCATGGGCTATATTTAAATAAGAAGTAATCTTCGTGAGAAGATTTTTAAGAATAAGTTGCTCGAAATCACCCCTTTGTAAGGGGAAAAATATCTAGTAACGTCTTTCTTTGGATTGCCTGAAATTGAACCTGCGAACTTCGACTTGAAATTTCCTGATATTTCCAGAAAGCAAACACATAGCTAATTAAGTTATTTTGTAATCCGAATAAATAATAATAAGATATTTTTAAATAGCAATAAATGTAATTAGCCATTGTTGTTTATCACGAACAATAATTGTAAAATATGCGATTATGTTCACACGACATACTTAGCATAAACAAAGTGTGGAAAAGCCACTAAATTCATGAAATCAATGTAGGTTGAAATTTGTCTTTTGTCTGAAACTTTCAAGAATTTATTTAAAGTTGTTCTCAAAAAATTACGTTTTCCTGCGCGCGAGTGTTCCTGAAACATTCACAAAATTATTTATTTTCTTCTTTGCCTTAAATGTTCAGTTAATCACATTAGGGTGCATGATAATAGTGTAGCGTTTTCTGTTTTCTTATGAGTTTAATATATCTTAAGATCTAGCGTATTGCTCTTCGAGGATAACCATTCACTGTCAAAAAAAAAAAAAAAAAAAAAAAAAAGATCGAACTAAAAAACGGAGATTCTACTGGCAATCTAGACGCCAGTACTATTTCCGTATTTTAACGGAAAATTTTCCCGATGAATTCCAGAAAAACGGAAAATTTTCTGTAATTTATGGGGAAAAATTTCCGTAAAAATACGGATTTTTGGAATTTTTGGGAGGAAATTTCCGTTAAAATACGGAAATAGTACTGGCGTCTCAATTGCCAGTAGAATCGCCATTTATTTAGTCCTTTTTTTACAGTGTTCCGTCATTATCATATCTGGGAAATCGTTTAAAATGCAAACTTTGATGGCATGTACTGCAAGATTCGTTACTTTTAAATGAAAAAAATTGTGTTGGATTTTCTTTTTGTATCTGAATAACAATAGCTGCAAATTTTATTACTTAGTCGATAAAAATAATTTGCTGTCCTCAAAACCAAAGGGGCTACTTTCTGACGCATCTTTTGATACATTTTTGTTTGGAAACGCATAAAATTGGCAGATATTGTTATTCAAAAACTTTGTAATCGAAAGAGGTTTTCCATTTTTAAACGCTAACGATCTTTAAGAAAATACTGTCAAAGTGGGAGTTTGAACTGAATTTCCTCACGAAACACCGCGAGACAGGAGAAAAACCGGTTGTCACCTGATCAGAATCACTTATAACTCGGCAAGAAATTTATTTATTAAAAAATGGAAAACTCATTTCGATTCCAAATTGCTTCAATAGTCAGGCCTGCCAATCTTATACCTTTAAGTTAAAAAATGGGTCCGAAAATGTGTAAGAAAGTTTCCCGTTATTGAGCAGGGAACTTAAGAACTGATTTAATGAATGTGTTCAAAAATAGCGACTCTAGATTTGAGAAAAGATTTAAATAACTAATGCATTTAGTGTAGATCTTTTGATAACGCACTTCTAATCGGATATATCATATGGCATCTTTTCATATCTACAGTGTGTCCCAAAAGTGACGCAAATTTAGTAACTTGCAAACGGTGACAGATATCATTATTATTATTTATTTATTTATTTATTTTATTTATTTTTTTTTTTTTGCAGGAGCATTATGTAAAATGTCAGGAGTTTTTATGCTGCGATTCCCAGTTTTAGTTACAAATAGCAGTGATAGATGGTGCTGCAAGCAATAGGTGCTAAATCCAGACTCGATTTTTCGACCTTTTTCTTCTCCCATGCGAAAAAAGGAGATTAAAATGTTTTGAATGGATCCCGATGTGCCTAAAATTGGGTCTGGAATTAGCACCTATTCCTCGCGGTGCCATCTATTGTTTGAAATTCGAACTAAAATCAAGAATCACAGTAAAAAAAAAAAAAAAAAAAAAAAAAAAAAAAAAAAAAAAAACTCCTGATATAATGCATAACCCTCCTGCACTGTAAAAAAATACTGCCAGTTTTCCGGTAGGAATCGGAAAAATAGTTGCCCTAATCGTACCGGAATAATTTTCGACCCAGCTTGGAATAAAATTCGTAAAAATAAGGAAATAGTCAGTAAAACGGTATTTTACGGATTTTATTCCGAGCTGAGTTGGAAATTATTCCGGTACGATAAGGGCAACTATTTTTCCGATTCCTACTGGAAAACTGGCAATTTTTTTTTTTTTTTTTTTTTTTTTTGTACAGTGTGCAAGAATTTTTTAAATATCTGTCACCGTTTGCAAGCTGATGAATTTTAAAATCTATCAGTCATTTTTGGGACACCCGGTGTAAATGTGCTCGTGAGAGTTACTTTTGAACCCCACACTTACTTAATTGGCCAGCCATCGATTCATCCAAGTCTCGCTAAGTGTTTACGTAATAATATCCATTAGAACGACTTCTGATATGCGTGTTTACTGGAGAAAATTTCACCACAGTATCAGAAAGAAGCAATTGCATTTACCGGTGAAAGGGCAAGGAAGCTAATTTTCACAGATCAGCGTCACCCGTAAATGCGCAAAAGTTCACAAAATTTCATCGTCTGTCGATCATCGATTGAGGGAATCTCACTGAGACATTTCTTATAAGTTTTCGAATAAAGTTCATCCTAGGGGTGACTTTTGTCCATTGATATTTAATTGTTAAGAGGCTACTTCAGTCAAACTAAAAGACGCGTTCGCTAATGCTAATCCTATGGAAGAAATTTATAAAGATATCCCGGTCGCATTTCAATATTTTTAAATTGTTATTATTATTTTTTTTTTTGCATTGAATAACTGAGATCGATCTGTATACAGGCCGATTTTACTTTTTCGATTTTTATTGCAGATTTTTTTTATAAGGATGCATTTACTTTCGGAACCGGTTTCGAAAATGAAAGTGTCCTCATTAAAAATACCTGTAAAGAGAATCGAAAAATTAAACAACGGTCTCTGTACAGATCAATCTCAACTACTCAATGCAAATATATATATATATATATATATATATATATATATATATATATATATAAATTCAAAAGAGATATCTTTATAAATATATTCCATAGGATTAGCATTAGCGAGTGCGTCTTTCAGTTTGACTGAAGTAGCCCCTTAAAACCTTCATTATCCTATCAGTTTTAGCTATTAGGGTACATTTCAAAAACATACACTGTGTTCATATTTAAACAATCATCGTTTTATGTATATATTTCTTAATCTATAAAAAGAATTAAAGTTATATACGTTCATTTTTACAAAAAAAAAAAAAAAAAAAAAAAAAAAAAATTTTTTTGTTGGGTAATGCAATATGCAGGCGTAATGCCAATGTACTGCACTTCAAAGATAATCGGTTACTAATATGGTACAATCATATACTGGTGAAATATTAATATTCCCATTCTACATGTTTTAGGTAGCTTTCATTACAAAAAGCTACCTATTGCAGCCGTTCGGAGGAAAGCGATTTCAAAAAATTTTGGTATATTTTCATCGATCATGACCCCCAGACCCCGAAACCACCCTCCGTTCAAAAGTTGATATATATATATATATATATATATATATATATATATATATATATCCATATATATATATATATATATATCTGACATTTGTCATACTGTAACTCTCGAATTTATGAACCGATTTAGATGTAATTCGGCATGTACATAGTACATACCAATGTCTCGACCGAGTTCGTTGGCCAGTTTCATCCGCCATTTTGTTTCAAAATGGCGGCCATTTAAAATTTTTAAAAAAATTTTAAATTTGAAATGTGGTACCAAAGAATTGAAAATTGAAAAAATATTTTTTTCTTATGTATTTGACCTTGATACAAAGATTCGGGAGCAGTTCTTGTTTCGTCTATATCTTAAAAAATGGCTGAGTTATAGCCTTTTGAATTTCTAGCGTGGCTGATATTTTGAAACGTCCTGATATTTGTCACGTGATAAAAGGCGTATTTATGAATCGATTTGGATGTACCTCGGTGTGTACATAGTACATACAAATATCTCGACCGAGTTCGTTGGCCAGCTTCATCTGCCATCTTGTTTCAAAATGGCGGCCATTTAAAAAATTTAAAAAAATTAAAATTTAAAATGAGATACCAAAAAATTGGAAAATGAAAAAGATTTTTTTCGTATGTGTTTGACCTTAATACAAAGATTCCGGAACAGTTTCTGTTTCATCCATATCTAAAAAAATGGCTGAGTTATAGCATTTTGAATTTCTATTCTGGCTGACATTTTAAAACGACCTTATTTTTGTCACGCGATAACAAGCGTATTTATGAACCGATTTGGATGTTACTTGGTCTGTACATAGTACATACCAATGTCTCGACCGAGTTCGTTGGCCAGCTTCATTCGCCATCTTGTTTCAAAAGGGTTGCCATTAAAAAAAATTAAATTTAAAATTTAAAATGAGGTATTAAAAAATTGGAAAATGAAACAGATTTTTTACGTGTTTGGCGTTGATACAAAGATTCCGGAGCAGATTTTGTTTCTGAAAATTTGTTCTTTTGTTTATATCTTAAAAAATGTTTGGATTATAGCACTTTGAATTTCTAGTATGGCTAAAATTTTGAAACGATCTTGTATTTGTCAGGCGATAACACACGTATTCGCCTACTTCCTTGTAAGAAGGCATGTGGATAGTATACATCAACATCTCAGCCAAATATAAGTTACTTGAAATAAAAGCAGCTTGGATAAAGCTGACTAATTTCGCGAAATTCTCATTCATAATGATTTAGTATTGATAAAAATTAGTATTGAATCTCCTATATTCGGTTTTCACTAAATTGAGCTTCTTGTGTTTGAATAATATAAGTTGGCATTTTTAAAATAAGCAATTTGAAAGCTACCTCTTCCTCCCGGCACTGGCCGGAAGGACTTTTTTTTTATTATATGTAAATTTAATAATAACCCAAATCGCCTAATTGTTATCCAGCGAGATTTTTATATTACTGGTCTCGTATTTAAAGATACTAAATATTGCTTCTTTACCTGCAACATACATAAAATTAAATTAAACATGACGTAATTACTCTATTAATAATATTAGTTTACAATTTTATTGTATACTGAGGAAAATTTCTGGCAAAATGTTTATTAGAAATTTTATCTGTAATTAACATTTAAAGAGAAATATAGTGTAATAGTATTTAAATATGATGCGTTAATTCCCTTTTAAATTACCTATTCAATAATTTTTTATACTTTTAAAAAAGGAAGTAAAATATACATTTTGATCCGAAATATAATAAACATTATCCTACAAATCCTAGACATGAAGATTCTTGGAAAAATATATTAAATAGTTTAAAGCAAGCTTGTGCTTTTAGATTACAGTAAAAGCAATAATTACTTTAATTCATTTATGCATTAAAAATAAAAGAATAGTAATAAATAAAAATAAGAATGTTTATATTAAATCTAAAATAATAGTAACAATAATAATAACCAAAATATTGATGAAAATCGTAAAATTATTATTTTCATTTATTATTATTATGAAACGCAAATGTTAGACCAGAATATATCAGGTTAAATAGTGTGCTCCAAAAAATAACATTTTAGCAATCCGACTTAAAAAAAAAAAAAAAAAAAGACTCTACATCCAAGCCAGTCGAATCCATTTAATCTGTAGTAAATATATAAAATTACCAACATACAAATGAATTACGGATTTATAATGAGTATACTAATAAATAATACAAGGTAATCTATATATTAGGGGCAATCAAATGAAAACAGAATATCCGCCGTAAAACACATTCCTCGCTAAAGTCGACAACATTGTTGCAACATATCGATACTTCCATCTCGACGGTTGGCAGAAATGTATAATGACAGCTCACAGGTACTCACAGTTGTTTTTTAGGTGCGTTCGTAATTATATAAATACGTAGCACCTATAGTCCTCATCTGGTTTGTCCTTCTGTCTGTCTGTCTGTGCATCTGTCCGTATATAGTAGGGTGGTGCGAAAAAAGTCAAGTTGATATTTCCGAGTTGCTATAGTGCGGAAAAGTTGCGATTGATAAATACAAGAAAAACAAAAAAAAATTATTTAAATCGGACTTTATCTTCCGATCCCGCAAACCGCCTAAAAATTTAAAATAATTGAAAATTTCCGATTTTTCCAGAATTTTTTTCTTTTTTTACGTATATATATTTTTTATCGCTATAGTGAAAAATATTTGCAGATTGTAATGTTTTAATAATAATAAAAATAAACAGTTGCGTTTAAAGAATAGCTTCCGATCACGCAAGCTCAATAAAAATCGGCAAAAATTTAATTTTCAGTGATTTTGATGAATAAAGAAAATAATCACCTGAGATCAGTTTGCGTTCCAATATTAACATTTGCATATAAATTGTACAATATACAACTCTTTGCTTGTTTAGATATTTGATAATGTTTAAACAAACCAGAACTCCCCACGGGAAGGTAGCTCCACTTCGAGTTCAAACCACACCCTATCCTCCATCCAACCAATGAGGGTGTTTGCTATTTACATTACTTAAATACATAATTTGTTATAATAGAATCAAAACACTGTATTAAAAAACTATTGTCGTGACAGTATAAGATATACAATTTGTTATGTCATCTGTTTAAGTCTGACTTTTAGACGCAAATTTGTACTGCGATTTGGTGGTAATGTCTGGTATTATGGACATTGATTTCAGTGTGGCCCTGATGCTCTCTTGATTGGGGCCCACATACCTTAAATGATGCTTCCGTTACCGATTTAATGCACCGCTGGACATCTTACGTGTGGTTGAAAAACTTTTTATCATCCTAGACTGAGATATGACCTGATTGAACGAAGAAATGTATTTCTTCATGGGTTAATCTCCGAAAAAGCGGTGGAAATGTTAATTTTGCTACATTACAATCAATTAATTTTGGATTGTAGGAGTGATAAAGATTCAGATGCCTTTACCCTTTGAAACATTCTGCCTGGCTTTTAACAGCAGTAGCTCTCTTATGTGCCTCCTTTTATAAAAGACCATTGCCATCAGTAGGTTTTCCGCATGAGCAAAGAACGAGTTTCATTCAGTTTCAAAGACTACACTTTCTTCAGGTTGTCACGAAAGTATCGAGATGTTTCAATTGCTCTGTACAGATGAATAGGCCCGTCTGTAATGTACTTACAGCATTTTATTTCAAAACAAACTGGCAAGTAAGATTTTAAAATAAATGTCAATATGGCTTTAAGGCATCCGATGGGTTTTCCACGCTCGCGTAAAGTCGAAGGGCTCTATTTGCACAAGTGAGCAATCTGGCATGTGAAATGGGACCGGAGTCACACTTTAATAAGTCATTTGGAAAGTTGTAACTGTTAATTGCTTGACTTACGCCAAGAAGATATCTTTGGTCCTTGCTCAACTGTTGCCTGTCCACTTCTGGAATTTCACAATCAGTCAATTGAAAATTTATCACCGAGAGCTTTACACAACAATGATATTGTGTCCAAATGGTGTATTAAATGATCTTGGGCCAGTAGTTTCAACATTCAAATGTTGAAAAGATGGCGGGAAGGTAATTCAACAAAATGGAATAACCAAACAACCCACTGCAGTGGTCGTCAGAGATAAACTTCAAGCTTTCTGATAGCACCACCTTTCTATCCAATATTGGTATTTGTACCATCACAGCCTACCAAATCTAAGTATTCTAGTGAAACCCCTTGTTCAGTAAGACATGATACTATGAAAGCTACAATGTCCTTAGCAGGCCCGGAGTTTGGAGGCACATGGCCTAAATAAACTGAGTCACGTTCTTTTATGACAGGAAAGTGTTCCTCTTTAATAGTTCGACGAACCTGTTTAGATGCAATACTTTCTTTAACTGGGGTATCGTCCTTTCTTCCGTCAAAATAGTATATGCCATGTAGTTCATCTGAATCCAGTTGACTTTTCTGTAAATTTTATGGAGTTAGGTGAGACTAGGTGGGAGCGCGCACGCCGACTTTAGCGCTGTTTTCCAACGTGGCTAACGACAGTTGGGTGCACTACTAAACTTTTCAGACCTGAAACGAACTCTTCGTGGTTGTTTAAAAATAACTTAATATGCTCAATAGTATCAATTAACATTTAAATCTTAACCTGAGACTGCAAACTGACCTCAGTTGATTATATTCTTAATGCATGAAAATCACTCAAAATTGAATTTTTGCCGATATTTATTGAGCTTGCGCGATCGGAAGATATTCTCTAAACACAATTATTATTATTATTATTATTAAACAGAACAAACGGCAAATATTTTTTCCTATAGCGATAAAAAATATATAAACGTAAAAAAAAAGAAAAATTTAGAAAAAATCGGAAATTTTCAATTTTTTGGAATTTTTAGGCGGTTTGCGGGATCGGAAGATAAAGTCCGATTTGAAGAATTTTTTTTTTTGTCTTTCTTGTATTTACCAATCGCAACTTTTCCGCACTATAGCGACTCGGAAATATCAACTTGACTTTTTTCGCACCACCCTAGTATATAGCAGAACAAAAACTACCCAACCGAAGGGTTGGAAATTTTAAATAAATAATTGTTGCAGAATTTTGTCGAATCATTTCAAATTTTATAAAAATCGGATATATAGTTCAATTGTAGTGACAGTCAAAAGCATTCCGTGACATTACGGCCAATGGGAAAAATTGTTTCAAGTGCATTTTAATTATGTTACACCCTTTCGAAAATAACGAAATTTATACGTATGTATGAGGTGCACTAAAATTTACATTCTGTAGAATATGCGCTACAAAGAATATTTATTATTAATTTACAGGGCTGCACAAAAGAATTTCGTTCCTTTAGGGTATAGGCGGAAACATTGTTTGCGACGCATTTTAATTATGTTAAACTATTTCACATATAATGAAATTGATATACGCTGCTAATGTTTACTACAAGTTACCTCTTATATGTAGAATTTGCATAGTATTTACAGGGGCACACAAAATATATCGGATACTATACTGCATCCGAAATACTGTATATTAGCGATGATAGCTGGAAGTGCATTTTTAGTTGTGATATGAGTTTTTAAGTGTAATTAAATTTTGCATATTACGTTGTGTGTATAAATGCTCTAGATCACTTACAGGGCTATACAAAAGAATTCGTATGGGTTACATGAGTATGAACGAAAATAGTTTTAAGGTGTTTTTTAAATGAGTTATGCATTTTTTCGCTGAACTACATTTAGTATACTAAGATATGAATATAGAATATAGATAAAATGATATACAGGGCCACGTAAAGAATCAGATACATGGCTCTCTATGGATGATAATCTCTGGAAATGTGATTTCACTAGTTTTATGCGTGTTTTAATCTTTATTAAATTTTAGCTACATAGTCGCATGTACAGCGGGTTGCAAAATTATTAGGGACAGTCATATTTTTTGCTAGTTTTATACTTTGGGTGCACTTGATTGCGGCTCTAAGTGGTTTAAGTGTTGCAGGAATGTATTTTACCGTTATCAACATCTCTATAATTCAACTTTTAAGTACTTTTGCTATGTTAAAAGGTTTGTTTGCTTTCTATAAATATTTTAATATCGGGAGAGACGCTGTGTCTTTTACACACGCAATAGTGTAAGACGCTTTTCTTTAATTTAAACAAAATTCTTTGGTTTTTTTGGAAAAGTTAAGAATTATGTGTGAGTATTATCTTTCTTTTATTGATTAAATATTTGTTTTTGCGAAATTATTTACGATTTTAATTTATTTTTTATTTTTATTGATTTCAGTATGGGTCGAGGGGTTGATTTGCCCCCTAGGAAAAAATTTGAAGTAAAAACCATTCTTCTGCATACGAGTTATTCCCAAATGAAGATAGCAGAACTTGCTGGAGTTTCCAAGTCCCACAGGATAAAAATAAATCTGGACAAAAATCTGCCACTTTCGCCCAAAGGAAAGAGTAAAAGTGGAAGAAAACGCATAACAACTCCACGTACCGACAGAAAAACCCGTGATATCTGTTTAGGAAACAGAAAGAAAGGTGTAGGACTTTTTACTCAGATCGTTTAAGAATCTGAAATACCAGTTTCTAAGAGAACTGTGCAGCGGATATTAGCGGAGGAAGGGTTGACAGGTCATCATTTAGTCAAGAAACCCCGGTTGACAGAAGCGATGAAGAAGAATAGCCTTGGATGGGCTCGTGAACACCGCCAGAAGACAGTCGATGACTGGAGTAATGTCAGTTGTTAAGATAATTATTATTTATGTCATTTAAAATCATTTATTTCTAAATTATTAACATATTTAATTTTTTTCAGCTGTGTTTCTCAGATGAATCAACCTTTGAGATTTTTGCCGATAAACGCAGCTTTGTCAGGCGACGGACGCCCAGGTGAAAAATACCGCCCGGACTGCATCGTGGAAAGTGTTATAACACCCTGATAAAATAATGGTGTGACCTGTCATAAGCGCTAAAGGGTTTGGACGCCTCTACATTGTCCAGGGAACCATGAGACATGACCAGTACAGGCAAGTTCTGGAAACTCAGCTGCTGCCGCAAATTGAAGAATGGTTCTTAGGTGGTGAAGAATTCATATTTATGCATGATTCAGCGCCTTGCCATAAAGCTAGAAGCGTTGCAATGTTTTTGGCAGACCACAACATCCCAGTTTTATCTTGGCCTGGCAATTCTCCTGACATGAACCCCATAGAAAACTTATGGGGGATCACCAAATCGGAAATCGCCAAAGATATGATTACAACCAAGATACAACTCATCGAAAAACTGATAAATGTATGGCATCACAACCCTAAAATAAAAGGAAGTGCCAGAAACTGCATAGAAAGCATGCCGAGACGCATCGAAGCACCCCTCGAAGCCAAAGGAAATGTCACCAAATATTAATATTCTTTACTTAACATTGGTAAATTGACTGTATTATATTTTTGTTGGGCTTATTTTTTCAAATAATATTGCGTAAATACTTAAACAATAAAGCTTTTTAAACTTAAAAACAGTGATTATTTTCAAATTATATCCTAATATTGTACAAAAAACCTATACTTCATGACTGTCCCTAATAATTTGGCAACCCACTGTATATACAGATAGTAGGTAAAATACAGGACTGTAAAAAAGCATTCATGTATGCTTCCGTCTTCTGGTATAAATTTCTGAAAGTCAAATTTCAACATAGTATGCGTTTTTATCCTTTTCAACTTAGTTGAAATTGTTCATGAATTCGGTTTGTCTGTCCGCCTGTCTTTCTGTCTGCCCGAGCTCTAACTTGCATTAATATAGTTGGATTGCTCTGTGATTGATACATGTTATTGAGATTTAATATGTCATGATCAGTATTGAAAATCAAGTATGTAGCATTCATAGTTTATTTACAGAGACTCTGAAAAGTATTCCATTACATTATGATCTATGAGGAAATGTTGTAATTATATAAATACGTAGCACCTTTAGTCATCGTTGGGTTCGTCCGTCTGCCTGTCCGTCTGTCGGCATATAACAGTGCAAAAACTACCCAACCGAATGGTTTGAAATTTAATATATATAATCGTTGCCGAAGTTTGTCGAGTCATTCCAAATTTTATGAAAATCGAATCAAAACTTGAAAAGATATTAATAAAAGTTTTCTTCATTCTATTAAATGCTATCATACTTAATTTCAATGATATTCACGATTGCCATGGTGATTACGTCCTATTTAAGATGGAGTCATATTATTACTATATTACAGAATTTATTATATATAATCGTTATAAAATTTTTATTCAGGCATTTTTGTATAAGAGTGAAACAGATATTGCACCAAGATCTGAATATTTATAAAATTTGTATTAATACGGACGCACCTCATTTGCCACATTTGACGTACAATTTCCAACTTGTTTTATTTCTTTATAGGTGAGCGTAGTAAAAATTGTGTTCGTCCAGCTTTAGAAAGGAAGGCAAGCAAAGAGCAGAGAAGTGTGGTTCGGTTTTTGGTGGCTGAGTACACGCGAAATTCATCGTCGCATGTCTGAGGTCTATGGCGAACGCCATCACTGACAAGTGTGCACGAGTGGCATAAGAGATTCCTTGAAGGACGCACATCACTGCAAGAGGATCCTCAGCCAGGACAGCCCCATCGAGCCATTACTCCTGATGTGATTACGCAGGTTGATGGTCTTATCCGGGAAAACCGACGAATTACAGAGGAATAAATTCGTATTCAGGTTGGGATTAGCCATGGCTCCGTGCATGCCACATATCAAAGATTCATTCGGACGAGGAAATGCAAGAGTGAGGGAGGTTGTGGATCCGTCAGCTCTTTCTACAAGACTGGACTTGATCGTCTAGTCTCCCAGTGGGATAAATTTCTTAACAGCTCTGGCAATTATTTTTGAATAAGAATTTTCCATACTCACTTTTTAGTGTGTTTTCGGTTTTAATTTGACTGCCCCTTATAAAAAAGACAGAAAAAATATATTGTAATTGTTAGATACATATTTTTATTGTTTTCAATTGTGTACATGCTCAAAGTGGACAGAAGCAATTTGCGTATCCAATGGATCCGTCTTGTTAGTACGGAGATTAAAAAAGTAATAAGGTAATAATGTAATTCAAAATTAATGTAATTGAAAAAGTTCGAATAATGCAAAATGTTAAATGTAATGCAAATAGGGCAAAATGTCAAACCAATTAAATATTAATAATTAATGCAGTTTAAAATTAATCGTTTAATGGAATTTTATATTTTTAAAAATGAGTAAAATATATGCTATGCTTAGAAATACAATAAACGCTATCCTACAAATCCTAGACATGAATATTTAATGACCATTCTTGGAAAAGCATAATAAATAGTTTAAGGCAAGCTTTCTCTTTTCATCATAAAGTTAAAGCAATCCATTGTAACTTTTATTAGCTAGATGAAAACTAAACGCAATAAATGTCATAATCTGTTATGAATATACTCGTTTCAAGTTACGAATAAAGATAAATTGAATTTTCTTGAATTTTTCTGAGAAAAAGGATGTTTGTTTGCCGTGTTCGCATTACTTTGTAGCTTGTTCTACAATGAAGTAAACACAACTATGTTTACACAGAAATATGTTATTCAAAATAAATTACAAAGAAGTAGCACATAGTATCGCATAGGACAATCTTTCTTTTTTTCACGAAGAAAGCTAAAGTATGAATAAAAAAATTCCTTTAACATTCTTGTGGAATGTTAAAGTTGCAATTTTAGAATTGCAGTTTATTATCATGAGACAAGAAATTGTAAATTAAAATTAAGAAGGCTTTAAAATAGGCGAAGTGTTCATTGCTATCGAGTTTTTATAATAAAGAAAGTTATTTCGTTCACGGAAATACAACAGAGCACAAATGAAATTTTAAATGAATTCCTTTTCAAACATTTTAAATGAAGCTAATTTTTTATTTTTAATAAAATGAATGAATTATAATAATACTTTTCTAAAATTTATAGTAAATTTATGCTGAACTAATTAAGGCTGTCTTCAAATTCAAACTGGACAATTTTCCTTAAATAATTTTTATTCTTTGAAGCATAAAACTGGTAGGTGTTTCTATTCAGGATCTATAAAACTGATGAGAGGTTTATATTTTTCGGTAAAAGCAAGACAAAATTTAGAAGATTCTGTCAACTTTGACGCTTTGAACAGAATATTCAGATGAGAAAGTAATTGATTGTAAATCAAGATGCAATGCATTTATTAAAAAAAGTAACAGACAATTCGATTCCAAATTGTTTCAACTGTCAGGCCTCCCAATTACATGATTTTATGTATGTAAAAGTGTTCATGACTTTCTTAATGTTTCAGAAAGTCTTGCGTTATTTACAGGGGAAAAATACGTTTTTGACAGCAGCCTTTTAAACTTCTCTCGTCAATTCAATACAGATTATTCAGTTAATATAGAGATAAACTCAGAAGGGACGCCAAAACAATCAAATTTTGAAGTGAAAACTTACGTCGCAATCCACTTATTCTCTTAAAATATAGTGCTGAAAAAAGATTGTTAAAAATATTCCGTTAATAAATTAGGGAAAGTAACGATATTTTAATGAACACTTAAAGGTTAGTAAGGAATGTGATAATATCCCGAAAAGTACTAGAAAAGCACAGTAATTGCGCAAGTATTACCATATAAATTGGCAAACACATTCTAAAATGTAAAGTTTTGAGATTGTTCAGTGTGGTAAACGCATGCATTGGGCGGGAGAGGAGCAAAAGGAACATCTCTACCGGGTCTTATACTGAAGGGCCCAGTCAGGTTCTGATTTTGTATGAAGTATATGCAGGTACAGGAACGTAGATACCCTTTGCATAATCTGTAAATGTCACGAAATTTCTGTGATACACCGGCTGTTTCGTCGTGAATGGTGAAAGTTTCTAGCAGTCGTCTTGATTTATCGAAATATTCATAAAATAAAGTAAGTTGTACAAATTTTCACTTTTCGTCTGTACTTTTCTATAATATAGCTTTACTTTTTACTAAGTTATTAACGGAAACTCGAGTTCTATTAGAGTGAAGCGATGTTTGCCTGAATCAGTAGGATGCGACCCCAGATTCCTTAGCAAAATTTTATTTGTCTTAACCTGTATTTTTACCCCTCCGACCATATTAATCGGAACACTTTGTATAGATAAACGATAAATTACTACACGATTTTTTTTTTTTATTAAGGGGACGAGGGACCTTAAAAAACCTTAAAAATCAATTCTTTATTTTTTGAAATTTTGACTTTAAATATTATTCAGGGGTACATTATATGCATTATGACAAGCATTTATCAAAAAAAAATTTTTTTTAATTATTTTTGAGAAAAAAATGGAGTTTTACGCCTCGTCTTAGAAATCTTCGAAATGCCCCATGCGCATTCCAAATCAATGAAAATCCCCAATATTTTTTATAAAAGTTTGGTTTATATATATAAATAAAACTGTGCATCGAATTTTATATATTTGAATATAAAGGTAAAAAAAAAAATAAATAAAAATTTCAAAAAATTTTCGAAAAAATTTCAAAAATTTTGATTTTTTTTTTTTTTTTTTACACTTTCATATTCAAATATATAAAATTCGATGCACAGAATTATTTATATATATAATCCAAACTTTTATAAAAAATATTGGGGATTTTCATTGATATGGAATGCGCAGGGGGCATTTCGAAGATTTCTACGACGACGCGTAAAATGCCATTTTTTTCTCAAAAATAATTTTTTTTTAAATTTTTATTTGATAAATGCTTGCCACAATGCATATAATGTACCCTTGAGTAATATTTAAATTAAAACTTACAAAAAAAAAGAAAAAAATTAAAAAATTTTGAAATTTTGAAATTTTTTCGAAATTTTTCAATTTTTTTTTTTTTTTTTTACCTTTATATTCAAATATATAAAATTCGAGGCACAGTTTTAATTATATATATAAACCAAACGTTTATAAAAAATATTGGTGATTTTTATTGATATGGAATGCGCAGGGGGCATTTTGAAGATTTCTATGACGACACGTAAAATGCCATTTTTTTCTGAAAAATAAATTTTTTTTTTATTTTTTTTTGTGATAAATGCATGCCGTAATGCATATAATGTACCCTTTAGTAATATTTAAAGTTAAATTTGCAAAAAAAAATGAAAAAAAATAAAAAATTCTGAAATTTTGAAATTTTTTCGAAAAATTTCAAAATTTTTCAAAAAATTTTTTTTTTTAACCTTTATATTCAAATATATAAAATTCGATGCACAGATTTTTTTATATATATAAACCAAACTTTTATAAAAAATATTGGGGATTTTCATTGATATGGAACGCGCATGGGGCATTTCGGAGATTTCTAAAACAACGCGTAAAATTCCACTTTTTTCTCAAAAATGACTTTAATCTTTTTTTTTTTTTTTTTTTTTTTTTTGTAATAAATGCATGCCATAATGCATATAATGTACCTTTGAGTAATATTTAAGGTGAAATTTACAAAAAAGAAAAAATTTATTTTTAAGGTCCCTCGTCCCCTTAAACTAATGTTAAATTTCTTATCAACACATAATTCAATATAATCGTACTTTAATGTCATCCTCTCAAAAGAATTCGTCAAAAAACGTAAAAAGTGCTGGCAGCACATTTGCTTGAAATCCCATGTGATTTGAAGAAATTTCCGTGTTTTGATTAGAATATTTCAGAAAATTTTGAACTTACATTTGTGAAATTCCCAAGATTTGGGGGTGGGGGACAGGACATATACAAAAGGTTTATGAAATGGAACGTTGTTCGGAGCACAGTTCCTAGTTTCACATCATCACGGTTTGACGAAAACGCAACTTATTGCAGGTAAAACTAATTCAGACTGCCTATATCATTGCAGGTAAGATCATAGCAGCCTACCTATATTATTTTAGGTAAGATTATTTCAGCCTACCTATAGTTTTGCAGGTAAGATTATTGTAAGTAATTTTAGGTTAGTTTGGTGACGTTTTTGTGAATTGAGTTAAAATGGGCCAACTAAAAGGAACATTTTCGACAATTAATGGGCATAGTTAATAGAAAAATACTTGTCTATTGACTTTTCTATTTATAGTGCAAATATTAATTTCATATTATGCTAACGTATTGTTTTATCGATATCATTTGCCAATCTAATGTACTCAGATGCAAACATCGAATGCGAAAATATTTTAAAAGTTAAATTTCATTTTTATTAACTTGTAAATCTAAGATTATAAGAATTTATAATTAAACGATAGCTATAGAACGTAAACTGCAAGCATGAACTACTATTTGGATGAAACGATTATTTCAAAATCTCAAATTATAACTATTTTTTCTGCATCATGTTGGTATTTGTGGTATTTATTTTGATCATAATACACGTAGCCTATATGAATGAATTTAAATTTGGTTATTAAGTAAACATTACTTTCAAGATCTTTAATTATATTGTAAATCACATTCAACATTTATTTATAACTAACCTATTCATAGTTTTAAAAATAAATTAATTCTATTTTTATGCATTCAAGAACAACCTATTGAACTATTTTTATAGGTTAGAGGAGTTTAAAATGTGGTAATTATCTTTAGCAGAGATACGGCAACTAGAAAACAGTGTAGCTAAAACATTTTATTATTATCAGTTTTTAATAACCAACTAACTAAACTAATATGAACTTAACTAATACATTATTATTTCAACGTAATAGTTTCAGATATGATTTTTGACTAAATTAACTAGTATCGTTATTTAAATTTTGATTGTTAAGCAAAAGGTATTTTCAAAATCTAAACTTCTATAACTTCGTTATTCAAGCTTTTAACATAATTTAATTTTGTTTTTGTATATTCAGGAACAAATATCTGAATGATCTAATCTTGAAGGCTTGAGTTCAAAGTGGAATAACCTTCTTTAGAGACGTGGCAAATAAGGGAAATATGTACTTTAGATGCTTTATTTAAAAGAGTACTACTTCAAAATAACTAAATTTTGTTTAATAACGATGATATTTACGATATGAATTTTAATTAAAGAAAACAAGTAGTCGATAGGGTGACCACGCCTGTGCCAGTAGTTGATACTCTTCCAGTAGTTGATGAAATTTTTGAAATATTGCGCCATTTCGGCGGAAATGAGTTTTACACATGGCACTGCATCTGTTGTCACATTGATTTCAGCTGCCTGCTGTAAGAGAAGCCATTTTATGATTTTTGTTAAATTAGAAATTGTAAAAATTTAGTTTTTGAAAAGTTGGAGACAATTACGGTAAGATAAAATAATCCACTTCCATCTTGTTTATTAAAAAAAAAAAAAAAAAAAAAAAAATAGTTTTATTTGAATTATTGTTAATCACAGCTTAAGCATGATATTTTAAAGATTAATTTTTCAATTTTCGACTGATTTCTTCGATTGATCAACTACTGGGAAAATGGTGATTAACGAAATTATTTACTTATAATTTTGTTGCTATGTAATTTCAGCAGATTTCCTTTCTGCTCATTATAGGACATTCATTAAGGGTTTTAGCAATCATGTTAGTTTCCTTATAAAACAGCCCCACCAGTGGCTGAGAGGTTCTGCTCTCGAAGCTGGTAGACGGGAGGTGCTGGGTTCGAACCCAATCGCGCCCGTCGGCCTAATCGTTCGGAGTTTTCGTGGTTTTCTTCGAGCCATGGATTTCCATGCGTAAAAATGGGTTAGGTTCCCTTAGAAAGACCCCCACGAAGAGCACTCCCCCCCCCTGGGCCTATATCCCTCGTGTAGATAATTAGCCGTCAAAAATCAACCAACCAACCAACCAACCTTATAAAACTTAAAAGGAAGGAAATATAATAAAAACCTCGTAGCACCGACCTTATTTGATCGACTACTGGCTGGGTCACACTATCTATGGTGCAAATTTTGATTATTAAGGAAATAATATTTAAAATAATCTCAAATTATAATATAATTTAAATTAACTTTGTTTTATAACTTTGCTATTGGTAGTTTTTAATTAATCACAATTCGGTTATAATGTATTCCCGAACAGATAGCTGAATAAGTCGTTCTAGCTCTGTCCAAAGTGAGCTAATCTCCTTTACAGGAGAGAAATCAACAGAAAAAAAGCCTAGTTAAAATATTTTACTTATGAAATTATTTTAAAATAAGTATTTTTTAGTTTTATAGTGATTATACAGAGGGTTCTCACACATTTTTGTAAAAATTTTCGAAAAAGAAATATATAAACAAAGATAAGAATTTTATTTTTTCTGTCTTTTTTTTTATTGTCTTTTTGTTACGTTTATTACATCTTGAATTCCAAGTTTACCAAGATAAAAGAGCTTTTCTTAAAAGATTGAGGTTGATTTTTTCCATCCCTTGACCACAATCTTCCAGAATCCAAACAATGTTTTAGATTTCCCTTAAAAAACAGGTTGTTTCAAAAGTTCAAATGCACTATAATCCATAGGAGGCACGTCGAGGGACTTCAGATGCATTTAATTGGAATAGCCTTAATTTCGATTTCATTTCTCAGTTTTTCAAAGAATATAGCAGTAGAGTTAGAGGTACACACAGTGAACATCGTGTTTTTTTTGTTTTGGTTTAATCAGCTTAAAAGGAAATTTTACAATTTTGTTTACAGTTCCTATACAGATATTCAAAGATTTTGCGATAGTTCTTTGGGAGGGGTGGGATATTGTTTTAAAACATGAAATGCGACTTTAAATACAATAAATGGCGAGCGTACCTTTGTTGCGTATACATTAGAGTTCTATGCGGCCCGGACTTGGCCCGAGGTCCGTTCCCCGCCCAGCCCGCGGGCCAGGCCGGCAAATCAAAATTTCTAACGGGCGGGGCCGGGTCGGCAGATTAAAGCAATTATTTAACGGACCGGGCCGTCAGATGTAAAAATGAACGGGCCGGGCTGGATCCAAAATTACGGGACCGGCTCGCATATTTTTTATAAAATCCGGTTCTGGGCCGATAAAAAGATTAAATGCGCCGACCAGTCTGATATAGAAATTTAAATATATCAAACTAAGTCGATAAAATACGCACAATTTTCAATGGAAGTGACCGGGGCGAGGATAAATGTGCTGCACGATCCGATGCTAGATTGATGACATCGATAAAGAAAACATGTCCAGCGTAAAGATCGGTAACGGACAGTTAAATCCTGCCTCAAACAGGGCTTAAAATTTTCAGTAGACTCGGGTCGGGCCGGTGCCAGGCTTAAATTTTTTTCTATATACTAGGTCTAGGTGGCGGGCCGGTAGTAGCCTTAAAAGGATACTTCAGTCATGCGAAAGCACCATTCGTTAATGTTAATCCCAATGGGAGACATTTTTTAAGATATCGCGTTTGCATTTAAATTTTTTAAAATGATTTTTTTTTGCATTGGATAGCCGAGTTCGATCTCTACAAAGGCCGTTTTTTACTTTTTCGACTTTGCTTGCAGTTGTTTTTAATTAGGACAACTTCATTTTCAGAACCGGTTTCGAAAGTGAAAGCATCCTCAAAAAACAAATCTGAAAGCAAAATCGAAAAAGGTAAAAAAAAAAAAAAAAAAAAAAAAAGAAAAAGAAAAAAAAAAAAAAAAACGTCTTTTGTATATATTGCCCTAAACTATGCAATGAAAAAAAATCATTTAAATATATTAAAATGCAAACGAGATATGTTAAATAATGTTCCCCATTGGATTAACATTAGCGAGCGGGTTTTTTCGCCTTACTGGAGTAGCCTATTCAGGCAAGCAATTTGCTTTGTAAAAATAATAGAAATAATAATGAACTTTTGGTAACGAAAGTTTTGAAATACACCTTAATAAATTACAAAGAAATATTTTCAAAAATGTCCTTTTTTTATTATACAGCTTTCATTCTGAACATATTAATGTTTCTAATTAATCTTAGTTTGAATTTAAGTTTCTAATGAGTGTAAGTGATTAGTAATGTTGCTCTTCTCTGCTCTGCCATCCAAACATTTTAGTAATCTAAAATTTACTGTAAAATTTTTATGTAAATATTTATGCAGTATTCTAGAAAATAATCTTAATTGTATTTTAAGAAAAATCGGAATTTTTTGTGGAAATTTAGTCTCTTTGATTTTGAACGGGCCAGGACTGAGAGGGCCGCGAACTGCGAAAATACAAACAGGCCGCCCGAGCCCAGAGCTGAAAATTCCGGCCAGTGCAGACTTCTAAATGCATTCTTTACCGTTTTCTCAGTCAAATATAAACTTTGACTTTTCTTTACTTTTATATTAACCCTGTCACTAATTTTACGTGTAGAAATATTAAACTATGCTTTACACACCCATTTTTACTTTCTTCTATCTTTACAAGAAGAAAGTATTGGATTCATGAAAATTTTCTACTTTCGGTTTTCGACGGATTTACACGTTTTAGAGGTCAGAGATTCCAAAAAACATGTTTTTACAAAATGTCTGTCTGTGACTCTGTGAGTCTGTCTGTCTGTCTGTCTGTGTGTATGTGACACAAATTTTGTGGGCGCTCTATCTCAAGAACTAATGCACGGAATTTAATAAAAATTTATATTAAGTTAGCCCCTAATACAAATTGATGCTGATTAGTTTTTGGTGTAAATCGCTCAACAGGTGGCGCTGCTATGCTGCATTTCCCGAGATTTCTGCACTTGCTCTATCTCAAGAACTAATGCACGGATTTTCATCAAACTTCAGATTTAGTTAATCCTTGATATGAATTGGTGCTGATAACGTTTTGGTGCAAATCGCCCAACAGATGGCACTGCTATGCTGCATTTTGCAGCATTTACACGATTTTCGTAATAGCTCTATCTCAAGAAGTAATGCACGGATTTTCATCAAACTTCAGATTCTGTTAGTGCTTGACATGAGTTGACGTTTTGCACCTTGTGGTGTAAATCGCTCAACAGGTGGCGCTGCTATGCTGCCTTTTTTGTGATTTCCGCGATAGCTCTATCTCAAGAACTTATGCTCGGGTTTTCAACAAACTTCAGATTCAGGTATACCTGGATATGAATTAGTGCTGTTTATGTTTTGCTGTAAATCGCTCAACAGGTGGCGCTGCTATGCAGCGTTTTTCTCGACTTCCACAATAGCTCAATGTCCAGAACTAATGCACGGATTTTCATCAAATTTCAGATTCAGTTAGTTCTTGACGTGAATTGATGTTTTGTACCTTTTGGTGTAAATTGCTCAACAGGTGGCACTGCTGTGCTGCATTTTTTTGTAATTTCCACAGTAGCTTTAGCTCCAGAACTAATACACGGATTTTCATCCAACTTCAGATTCCGGTATACGAATTAGTACTGTTTGTGTTTTGGCGATTCCGGTTTACGATTCCGGTATATGAATTAGTACTGTTTGTGTTTTGGTGCAAATCGCTCAACAGGTGGCACTGCTATGCTACATTTTTCAAAATTTCTCCTACAGCTCTATTTCAATAACTAATGCACGAATTTTCATCAAATTTCAAACTCAGGTATACTTTTATATGAATAAATTGATGTAATTTATTTTACTATTTAAATGATTTAATTGACGTGATTTATATAGAAGAAAGTTTTGTGATGGCCACAACATACTAGTTAAATAATCGAATAAGTGTAATTCTCTAAAGCGCAAATACATAGCCTTGGACATATTCTTTATTTATCAGCGACATTTTAAAGCTGTTCTTAAATCCAAAAGTGCAACTTTGTGACATAAGTATAAATTTATTTTTGTTCGAAATTGCATGGAACTAGCAGATGTTGTTGTTCAGAAACTATGTCATCGAGCTTTTTTTTCCGTTTTTTTGCAAACGAAATAGATCTTTCATAAAATGCTGTCAAATTTGAATTTTGAACTGAACTTCCGAAAAAAAGACAAAAATCCAGTTAGTAAGGGAAGAAAAATGCCGTGTCACATGATAAAAATCGCTTATAATTCAATAGGTATTTGATGCATCAAAAAATGGAAAACGCAGTTCGATTCCAAATCGCTTCCATGGTCAGGCTTTCCAATTTTACATCTTTCCGTGAAAAAATGAATTTGTAAATGTGTCAAAATGGTTTGCGTTTGTTGAGCCGAGCCGTTGAGAGCAGCCTTAAGGATGCTGGTCACTCAGCTTCCGATTTCTCCGCACTAATGTAAAGTCTGTGGGCATTTGATGCATTCGTATATTTAAAATATCTCCTCGGGAAATTAGTATTTCTAACTTCTATTTTTTGTGTACACTTCCTAAAAGATGTCTCTTTTTTTTCTTAGTTCTCAAAATATTTCTAAAGTGCAGACTTAATTTTATACGAAGTGTTAAAATCTTACTCCCAGTTCGCCTGATTTTAACACATAAAATATTAAATTCAGCATAGATTGTAGAAATATTTTGAAAACTGAGAAAAAAAGAGAAAACTTCCTTTAAGAAGAGTACACAGAAAAAAGATGTTAAAAATATGAATTTTCGGAGAAGATATTTTAAATATACGAATGCATCAAAAGTCCACAGATTTAACATTACGGAGGAGAATTCCGAAGATGAGTGACCAGACCCCTTAAAGCAAATAATCTTTTTAACATTTTCCAACAAAGTTGAAAAGTGTCCATGCTCTAGCTCACGTATATACACTCGAATTTTTATGCGATTGAAAATTGTTAATGATTCTTACCATGGCATGTTCGATATAGTATGTGAAGTGTGTAGCATTAATAGTTCATTTACAGGGACACTCAAAAGATTCCATTACATTATCGTATATGGGGGGAAAATGTTTGCAGATTATTTTAATAAGATTACGGCTATCTCAAATCTTTTGAAACTGATATAAATCACTGAATTTCACTTCAAGTACTGTCTTTCGACAACAATTGCTGGAAATGCGTTGTAAAATTCGGTTTGTGCTTTTAAATTTAACTAATTATTTTGCATGTTATTCGTTGTATACAAATTCTATACCTCATGTACAGGGCTGCTCACAGAGTTCGGATAATTTTCCAATTGTAAATGGGAACAGTTGAAATTGGGTTTTCAAATGTGTTATGCGTTTCCACATGGTTGGATTAAACATAATATTTTAACTTATTAAACGCTGCAGTTTTGTTACATTATTCTGAATAATTTAGAAAGTGCTTCATAATCTATGTTTGACGCATGATTTCTTCTTTCTTGTTTAATGATGCAAACGATAAATAAACTCTATACGGAATGTATGCCATATAATTTTTTTTTCATTTAAATTTAAATCATAGAGAAAGTCAAAATTTCTACTAAATGCGTGAACATCCTCTGTGTTTAAGATATGAATTTTGACTATAATAAAATATCCGATAGGTATTACAATCTTTTGATTACAAAGTAAATGTTACTTGAAAAAAAAATCACTTGGTTTCAATGCAGCTCAAGTTCGCTTTTGTTTTATAACTTCTCTATTACTAGTTTTTAATGTAATTCAATTCCATTTTCATGTATTCACGAGCAGATCTTTGAATGAGCTATTCTTAAAGGCTAGCCGAGTTCAAAGTGGGCTAATCTCCTTTAGAAGAGAGACGGCAACAGGGAAAAAAGTGTAAGCTACTCTCTTATTCCCGGAGATATTTTTTCTTGTGAAAGAAGGAAAAAAGTTTTTCTCTGAAGAACTTTAAAAAAAGAGAGAGGAATATTTTTAAGATAAAGGAAGGATGGACACTAAGGAATCTTAATCGAAAAATGGGAAGGGAAATACAAACTCGCGTCACGACACACAGTGGAAAAATGATATAAGTTGAGAATAGATACATTGTATTTTCATCTTAAAACTGTTTCAAACTTATTAAATTACCATATAATTGATATTTAGTGCACTATTTTTATAGACACATTTTTATCGATAATATTTCAGCGAGGAATTATTTTTAATTGCGACATGTTAATATTAAGTACAGTAAAACTCCCTTTATCCGGCATTCTTTTAAACAACAGTTACTAGTATTTTATGTAAGTCACTATACAAACATGCATAACCAGGGTTGTACATGTACAAAACACGAAAACCCTGGAGATTACAACAACAAAAAGATAACAGGTAAATATTGACTGAATCAATAAACGGCTTTGAGAGCATATTCGAGACAATTTAAGGATTCAACTGTTGCAAAGGTTGGTTGGTTGGTTGTGTTTATGACGGCCAGTTATCAACACGAAGGATATATGCCCTAAGGGGGCGGGGTGCCCTTCGTGAGGGTCTTTCCAAGGGAACCTAACCCATATTTACGCTTGGAAATCCAAGGTTTCGAAGAAAACCACGGAAACCCCGAAACGATTAGGCCGACGGGCGCGATTGGGTTCGAACCCAGCACCTCCCATCTACCAGCTTCGAGAGCAGAACCTCTCGGCCACTGGTGGGGCCTGTTGCAAAGGAATCGAAATTCTTTTTAATTTTTTCCGGAAGAACCTCTCATTTGGCAAGTAAAATTTATTAAAGTCCTTACTTTACTATTAAAATTTTAAACTAAATGTTTTTTAATTTTAATTTAAAGAAATATAAATTCTATAACTTTTTTTAAAACTTTTATGGGGGCAGTTTACCTTTTCAACAATTTTTTTTTTTTTTTTTTTTAAATATGGTTCAAATGGTGAACTCACTGCATTTCAATGTTCAACTAAAAGTGCATTTAAAAAAAATTCTTTTTTAGCTGCATATTTAATGAAAATATTTAAAAAAAATTAAAAATTTTGATTTTTTAAAAATCTCTACTATTGTTTTAAATATTGATATTGTTGCCCATTTTTTTAAAAGATTTTCAAATGCGTATTACACAAGACTGTGCATGGATTTTTAGATACATCTAATATTACATTTAATATAACTTTTTACTGATCTATATAATGCAAAACAATGAAATGTAGCACATCTTCATATACTTTTGTTTTAAAAAAATAACAAAAACCCGATGGCTAATTCTATGCGCAGATGTATCATATATATAGTAAAGGACATGTTCAAGAAAGTTTAAATCTCTATCTCAAATACAAAAAAAAAAGGCATTAGCATTTAAAAAAGAATCCCTGCAGGCCCGAGGCAGAGGTAGATTTCGAAGTTAAGTATACTAATTTCACCAATAAAAACAAAATCATTATTAGATATAAATCCACTTTAACATCTGTCTGCTTTTGACGAGTTTTTATTTACTTTTTATAAAATAGCTGGTTTTATCAGAATCATGTTAAGGCGATATTAAAAAAAAAAAATATTTTTCCATACACAACAACGCGAAATTTTCTGGCACATTTTCAGATTCATTTTTAATTTAAAAAAAATATGAAACATGCTGACGTGATTTTTGAAAAGATTTATAAGCGACCTGTGTTTTTATTTTTCTTTCAATTAATTAAAACTTGATTAATAAACAATTATTTTCTCAGTAGGGCAATATTTTTCGTTTCTAACAATCGCTTCGGGAAATTCTGTTCAAAATGCCCACTTTGACATCCTTTTTTGAAATATATTCTGCCTCTATCAAAAAATCGATCATTACTGTACATTATATAATTTCTGAATAAGAGAATCTAGCAATTGGATGCGTTTGAGAGCAAAAATGAATTTAAAAATGAGTAAGAAAATAGACAGTTTGGATTTGAATGCACCCTTAATAAGATGATTTTTTTCTTCAATCGCTATGTATTTTTAATTTGTTTTTGATGTAAGAATTGGCCCTATCAAAAACGTCTCTATATAAATATTGAAGACAATATTAAGAAGATATATGATAAATTCATGGAGATTTTATATCTTGTGAATTGACGGAGTTTTTAAAATTTTTCTTCTTCAACCCCCCTTTTATGTTTTCGTTTTTAATTTTTTTTTCGGTACGAATTGGTCCTATTAAAAACTTGTGAATATAAAAGTTGTAGATAATATTAAGGAGATGTATAATAAAATTATTGGATTTCATATCTTGAGAATTGACGAAGTAAGGAATTTTTTTTCTCCCCAAAACCCTATTTTTTGCGCTCCTTGAGCCTATTTTAAATTTTATCAAAAATCTGTGATGCATGAATTTTTGGCGCTATTTTTAGAAGTAATAAAAAAATTAAACTGATTTGATATGTACAAAAATTAAGAAGTTATGGGTTTTTTTCGGTTTTCACAAAACCCCTCCCTATTTCCATCCTTTTTTGTCCGCTTTTGCCCATTAACGAACTTGAGCGAGATTTTATGTCCCTTGATTTTATGTATCAGTTTGAAAGAGATTTATGCAGAATTGGGGAAGTTATCGTGTCCAGAAGAAAGTGATAACACAATTGCTTCGGGAAATTCCGTTCAAAATGCCAATTTTGACATTATTTTTTGAAATATATTCTGCCTCTATCAAAAAATCGATCATTACTTTACATTATATAGTTTCTGAATAAGAGAATCTACCAATTGGATGCGTTTGAGAGCAAAAATGAATTTAAAAATGAGTAACAAAATAAGCAGTTTGGATTTGAGTGCATCCTTAATACAATGATCTTTCCAACACATTCCGCTTCGGGAAATTGGGTTCAAAATGTCCACTTTAACAGCACTTTTTAAAATATATTCTGCCTCTATCAAAAAATCGCCATTTCGGTACATTATATTTTTTCTGAGTAAGAAAACGTAAAAATTGGAAGCCTTTGAGGGCAAAAATGAATTGTAAAATGAGTCAGAAAATAAGCAGTTTGGATTTGAATACACCCTTACTTAGATGATTTTTTTCTTCAACCGCTATGTATTTTTAATTTTTTTTTGCTGTAAGAATTGATCCTATCCAAAACTTGTCTATACAGATGTTGTAGACAATATCAAGAAGATATATGATAAATTCATGGGGATTTTATATCTTTTGAATTGACGGAGTTATGGATTTTTTACTTCTTCAAACCCCCTTTTTGTTTTCGTTTTTAATTTTTTTTTTGCGGTACGAATTGCTCCTATCAAAAACTCTTGAATATAAAAGTTGTAGATAATATTAAGGAGATTTATAATAAAATTAATTGGAATTGATATCTTAAGAATTGACGAAGTTATGAATTTTTTTCTCCCAAAAACCCTATTTTTTGCGCCCCTTGAGCCCATTTTTAACTTTATCAAAATTCTGTGATACATAAAATTTTGGCCCTATTTTTAGAAGTAATAAAAACTTTAAACTGATTTGATATGTATAAAAATTAAGAAGTTATGGGGGGTTTTCGGTTTTCGCAAAACCCCTCCCTATTTCCACCCCCTTGGTCCGATTTTGCCCATTAACGAACTTGACCGAGATTTTATGCCCATTGATTTTATGTATTAGTTTGGAAGAGATTGGTGCAGAATTACGAAAGTTATCGTGTCCAGAAGAAAGTGATATATATAGATAGATACCCGTAAGGCATGGTGACGTCACGGCGACGTCGTTGTGAAGTCACACTGTGATTTTGTGACCGTCGATGTGACGTCATAGTGACTAGAATGCGAGGTCGTTATGGCCGTTTTAGAGGTCGTTTGTGACGTCACATTGTGACCACTCTGTGAAGTCACGGTGTGACAAATTTGTGAAAAGTGTGTCATTTGTGACTATTTTGGCATTAACTTTGTGACTAACCTGTGACGACAGCGACAATGTTTTGACGTCACACTGTGACTAATTTGTGAAATATGTGTCATTTGTGACGAACTTGTCATAAACAATGCGATGATTTCAAATGAAAATGAAATTTCAAATTAATTGCTTAAAAGGGCAAAGGCCAACACAGAGAAAAAGATTCCAAGCCAGGACTCGAATCCGGGCCATCAGTGTAGCACACTGACATTCTACCGACTAAACCACATGGAACGAGACCCAGCCTGGAAAATTTCTTACTAGTACATGTTGGCAAGGCTACAAACACAGCACAAGATGGAATATTTATCGTGAGCCGCCAACATCGGGTAAACACGAAACTTAATTAAATCCAGCATCGATTCAAACTATATAAATACTTCGAATTTTTTCCATAGAGAACCATTCGCCTTGCATACAATATTTCAAATAAAAATCAAATTTCAAATTAATTGCTTAAAATGCAATTTTAATTTGAAATTTGATTTTAATTTGAAATATTGTATGCAAGGCGAATGTTTCTCTCTGGAAAAATTTCCAAGTATTCATATAGTTTGAATCGCTGCTGGATTTAATTAAGTTTCGTGTTTGCCCCATGTCGGTGGCTCACGATAAATATTCCATCTTGTGCTGCGTTTGTAGCCTTGCCAACATGTACTAGTAAAAAATTTTCCAGGCTGGGTCTCGTTCCATGTGGTTTAGTCAGTAGAATGTCAGTGCGCTATACTGATGGCCCGGATTCAAGTACCGTTATGGAATTTTTTTCACTATGTTGGCTTTTGCGCCTTTTAAGCAATCAATTTGAAATTTGATTTCCATTTGAAATATTGTTTGCAAGGCGAATGTTTCTCTCTGGAAAAATTTCCAATCATTAATACTGTGACGATTCTTGTTATAAACACTGGGATGAATTTTAAAATAAAGTTTTGTTTGAAATATACAATATTATCTTTTTACCGTACTTTTTTGCAATGTATCGCTATTTTGGAGTCCTATTCTTCTAAAATACTTTTAATTTTTACACTGAAAAAAACAATGCTTATCAACTGGCATCATTTTTTATTAAGTTCTAAGCTTGATCTTGAGTTCAAGCTTTATATTAAGAATGTTTTGTGTGTTGTGATTTGTTATTATTTTATTAAATACGAACATGGAGTCTAACGGATATTAATACATTTCCTATTTAAAGAAGAATAACATAAGCCATATTTATTTAAATTTTTTATTCCCGTGTATATTATATTTTGTTAATATGAGCTAAATAGATTTGGTATGATTTTTAGGAAATGACTGATCTGGGAAATAGAAAAAACAAGTAAGAAAAATCATGCGTTAAGCATAGATTATAAAGCACTTTCCAACGCTTCCTGAATGCTTTAACTAGACATCGTAATTTAAGGAAATAACGTAAATAAGATAACTAAGCAAATATTTTAGAAAACGCATAAAACATTTGAAAAACTGATTTCAGCAGTTACCGTTCATAGCCAAATATGTTTTCCAATTCTTTTGAATAGCCCTGTATTTAATCTGTAGGTTGATATATACTAGTATATAATGTGAAAATTTAGTTTAGCAAGAAAATGCATAACAGGTTGAAATTCTCATTCAAAAATTTATACTAATATATAAAAACATACTTGAATACTTTTTTACAACCCTGTAGTTTACCTAGAATCTTTATTACACGCCACTATTTAGTTAAAATTTAATTCAAATTAAAACACTCTTAAAACTGCTGAAATCACATTTCCAGAAATTATAATTTATAGACGGCCATATATCCATTTCCTTGCGTGACCCTGTGTATCATTTTATCCATATTCTACAAACATTTCTTAGTAAATTAAATGCAGTTCAACATAAAAATCCATAACTCATCTAAAAAACACCTTTAAGCAATTTGCGCCCATACCCCTTAACTCTTACGTATAATTTTGTGTAGCCTTGTATATGAATTATAGCTTTTATATACACCATATACTATGCATAAATATAGTGGATCATAAAAGCGCATATTATAATTAAAAATGCATTCTTAGCAATTATCGCTAATGAACAGTACAATATCAACTTTTATAAATATCATAAATTATAAATATTTTTTTATAAATATTATAAATATCAAATTTTAAAAAGTATAGTAAAGCAGTTTAATCTATAAACTTGTTATCAGGCATGAAAAACACTTTATTTCAATGCTTAATTGTCATATTTTATTTTTTAATGCGAAGTATCGAACGTGTATCGAAAACGTAGAAAATGAGTTTACAATCGAAGAAAATTTAATAACTGATTCTAAATGTCAACAATTAAATGTTTGATTAAAATCACGAACAGCAAAAACGTGCTTACATACAATTTAAATAAATAAATATACCAATTTGAAAAACACTATATAATTAGTATTTATAATTGTACTATTAAACAACAACAATGTACAATAGATGAATTAAATGTATTATTAGATTTAACAATTTCTCAAAAATCTCTCCATATGTTACAAGGAATTCCTATTATTTTATAATTTTGGCAAATGTTAAATCTGAAAACATTGATATGAAGATTTAGGATTTTAAATAATAATTTAAAATATTATTAGCAATGAAAAAAAGTCTTTCAAAAGTTTCACTACTATAGTATGTAAAACGGCATTTCCCATTCAGTATAATGTTAATTTCTAATCTGAAAAACAATCCCAGAACAGTCTCTTTCTATAGGTATAATATAAAACTATTTAACTCATCTCACCAAATATACAAAACAGGAACAAACAATTAAAATTAAATAAGACTTACTTTTTGAGCTCCATAAATTAATTATTAATATCCGTGTGTATCCGAAAATGGGGACGTCTTTTTCTTCCATTAAAAAAAGCACACGCAAAAGCTTACATTTTAGACTAGTAACTTACCGCATCTGTTAGAACAAAAAGTTCTCTGTTTACCCTGCAGTATCGTGGCAGACGATTTGGGGCAGGTGTGAGTTTATTTCCTTTTATATAAACAGATATGGAACTTATATGTGCAATCGTTTTATGAGACTGTCTGTATTTAAATTTTTGTATTTGAAGAATTTTCCAATGTATTTTACCTTTTCTTTTTATCAGTTTTAACCCCCCCCCCCTCCCTTTTTCTAAGTAAAGATTGTTTCACACAAATACAAAATATCTTCCTAAAAAATAAAAAGATATAAATAAATATCGAGGATAAAAAAAATTTCTTTGTCAATCGTCATTCGTTTCATGTTAATTTCTTGTAAAATAAAACAATTCGTAAAATAACTTTTTTTTTAGAGTCATATCTCTAAAACACAAATTTGAAATACGAATAATAAATTATATCATGGGTTTTGCATAAATTTTGTATTATTTTTATTTATTCGGAAAATGCTAATTTTATTTTAAAAGACTGAAAGAATTAGAATTTTTTTAAAAAATAGTTACTTAAAATAGGTACACTAACAGGAAAAAATATGACTTGAATGCAAATTATAAAGCAAGAAATGTATGTATGACTAAACTCTGAAGACTCTTTCTACGTGCTCATTAAAAGCTGCAGACTTAACTATAATAGAAATTTTTTAGTTTGAAGCCACAAAAGTGTTTCGAATACCAGTGGTCGGTAAAAATAAATTAAAAATTTTCCTTCCTGCAAACTAAATATGTAAAGTGTATATATTTAATATTCCTAATTCTAAATATGTTATCCAAATTGCTCCAGCACGTACCATTTTTCCGAGAAACACTTTTATAATAATAAGAATAAGAGAAGGATTATTATATTAAATTGCAATACTAGATAAAATTGAAATCAGGAAAAAAGTATACTTTCACACTCTTAGATATCAAATTGATAAAATATTGCATGGAAATCTAGTTTGTACCGTGCATTTTCCTTTATATGCCCCCCCCCCCCCCCACCACCACCATCTTTTCGTGTCTGAATTTACTACTTGCTACCCACTAATATATTTTCATTCCTTATGCAGCTGTAACTCGGGCCTTTTTAAAACATTTCTCTTCATTTTCAAAGATTTTTGAAGTTCATATTTTTCTCACACTGTGACTTACAATATGGGTTACAATTTTTTACAATTTATTACAATTTTTTTTGTGAGTGTGTCGTGACCTACGTTACATGCAGTGACATGACAATTCTTTTTTATTGCCAGAAAAATAAAATTTTACAGTAACAATATGTTTTGAAGATTTTTTGTAATTTTTTAAAGTTTTCTAAGAAGTTCACATCTCATTCACAATGTGACATCACTGAGTGGTGGCATTTCGGTCACAGATGGGACGTGACCACAGTGACTCACAGTGACGTCACAACGACGTCACTGTGACCATGCATGCTATGAGGGTAGATACATAGATAGATAGATAGATAGATAGATAGATATAAAGTTTTTTACTGAGGGTGGTTTTGGGTTCTAGGGGTCATGATCGGTGTAGATCTGCAAAAATTTTTCAGAAATTCCAACATGGGAACGATCCCAATAGGTAGTATTTCATACGAAATCTACCTAAAAACATGAAAGTGAAAAAAATAGGAACATGGAGAAAACGCCATTGAAAATTTTAATTTGTGTGTGTAATTGCTCTGAGTATATTAACAAAATTCACAATATCTCGCGATATAATTGCTCTATGGTTAAAACTGAGATGTCAAAATACTGACAATTAAACAGGCTTTCATTTAATATTAAAAAAAGAAAATCGATTTGATGATCAATTTTGAGGTAAACTGTCATCTTAAAAGCTTTATGTCTTATCGGTTATCTTGGTTGCTGACACAGAGTTAACGTTTCGAACTCGCAATAGGAAATTTATAGACTGAAGATTTGTAGAACGAACACTATCGTAAATTGTTTACGGAAATTTGGAATAACGTTTTAGTTACTCACTTCAGTAGAAACGTTTCTCCTATATTTAAAACCTTGAAGAAACGAATCAATTCTGAAAGCGATCGGTGCCTGAAATTAACACGAAGGACTTTCGAAAAATTCTGGGCAGGAAAGTGACCCATTTTCCTAAGAAGTGTTTCCATAAACATATGATATCTATTATTTTGTAAGATTTCTAACCTGTCTTTGATCGAACAGTTTCAGAAAATATATGAAATCTTTGCGGAATCATGAGTAAATACGAGGACATTAAATTTTCGAAACTTATTCCAGCAGTTTTTATCATCCAAATTTCTGCTACATCAAGAAATAATTTTCAAACTTTTATTGTTTATTGATGTTGCCTCCGAAAGAGACAGCTTTAGGGTCGTGTCGTGAATTGTATCCGGTTTTCCAAGTTGGGCTGAAATCTCTGGTTTTCGGAACAAGTTATTGCATTCGGAAGGTAATGACTTAATGCGAGTGCAACGAGGTAATCCTAAAAAAATTCATTTCGTCAAAACTTGGGAAACCGCCTACAGCAGATGGAGCAATATTCATTCCTCTTCAACGAAATTGCACAAACCTAAATGGACCAATACCTGAAAACTGGATAATTTCACTCCAGAATTTATATATATTTTTAATTAATGTACCAACTTCCAAATACAATTATATACTATAATACATGTTTTGTCATTTGAATGCTGTAGTGTTTTGAGATCAAGAATCTATATTTTATGCGTAGGATAAACTTTTATGGAAGAAAGTGTCTCTTAACACCATAATCAGTGTCTAATAATTGGGACTGAGATGATGGCTACTGAGGTGATGTTTTTGTCTTAACAGCTGCGCAGCCATTTTCTTGGATCATTTTGCCCACATGTAAATAATTAAATATGCCATGTGACTTTTGTATGTTACATAAATAAAGTTGCAATAAGTTTTTTTTATAAATAAAAATTTAAATATGGGGACATGAATGATGCTATAAAAAAATTCTCATTCCTATTCAGAACAAAAAACTACATGTTTCTAAATATAAAACAAAGAGAATAACGACTTACCTTCATCCATGGTGGCTAGTTGATCTTTAATTGCTGTTGCAATGGAAATAATTCAGCCAGCGCCACCTAGTATCCGTTAACCTAAATGTGGGTGTAGAGGGACTGAGATGATGGTAATCGTCAGGGACAAATATATTTACTACAATATTTTACTATACAATCTGCACTAATAAAGAATAATTATATTTTACCATACTATATATATATATATAGAGGTATAAATATATAACAGCAAACCTTAATGATATTTATAGAAATCTTTACAGCATATAATTAATATTGGATATTTGTACCTGGGGACAGGAACTGAAATGATGATTTCGTTTGCTTAAATTTATACATCATACATTTATACATATACATTTATACATATTTATACATCATTATATGTCCATTTATCATTGGCAATTGTTAAAAGAAATGTTTCAATATATTACATTTTTCAGTTTTTGGTTTCAGTATAATTAATGAAATATTATTAGCTGTGGACGCAAATTGTCCAATTTTCAGATATTGACTCAAATAGTCATTTTGGTTTCTGCTCCAAAGAAGTGCTGCTGCTGTTTCTCAACCTTTCTTTTTTCATTCCGCAGTGAAGAAGAGTTTGCTTTATGAAATTATTAAAAAGAGCATAAGTTCATTTTATTCAGGCTCAATATTCCATCCTTGATGGACTTCTTATTTTCTCCGTAATTCTTGAAAAATCATCAGAGGCAAGTAAATGTGCATCTATTTGCTTCTTAGCAAACTAATGAAGATACCGGTGCCTAATCAACCTTTGATGTTATAACAAAATGCGTTTTGTAATTTTGGAAACTTAGTCTGTTATTTGTTTTTGTGTTTACTGGCGATATTTCGATATTCCCTGTTTTTTTTTTTTTTTTTTTTTTTTTTTTTTTACAATGACTTATAAAAGATGAGAACTGAGATTTCTTTTTATGATTTGTTGTTACTGCAATAGTTTTAGTAATCTTGAATGTGAAAGTTGTCAAGGAATTATTTCTGCAATGAAAATTTATAGTATTTTCCTACCTTTGTGTGTCTTAAAAGGTTAAACTAAATATAAAAGTTGGCTTCAAAAATTTACTATTGCAAAACCTGCCAAATCAGCGTAGATTATCCAATAAATATGAACTTCATCAATACGAAGTTAATTCTTTTCGCATAAGCAAACAAAATTCAATTCAAACAAATGTCTCATGTAAGATGTATGTTACAGGATCCGTATAGGTGGTTATTTTTTAGTGTAACTGTTTCTGAATAGTAATATTCGGTTTACTTAATCGAAGAATTCTGCGATTAAATAAGTCAAAAATTACTATTTGGAAGTAATAATACTAAACAAGTGGGTAAGTGTGATCACAGATCGCATAGAGAGTTTTGTTTAATATTCCTTTCAAAACACTTTATCCTTTTGCAAAATCTGTTAGTTCCACATTTCGCAACCAGGGGACGCACTCTATTCTACACAAACCTCTATCCGAACGAAACTACATTTTACAATTTATCCATAGATATATTAGTCGAGGGGATCGGGCCCATAGCACCCGAGATAGGTAGGCGCCCCTGGCGGTAAAAAGTGGAACTAAAATATGTAAGGTTATGTCATAATATAAAAGAGTGGTCAAAGGTGTGTTGGCAAAAGTTAGAAAAGTACGGGTGCAATGGTGGGAGGTTAGAAAAATTGCTTAAAATACACAAGTTAGAGCCCAGAGGGGTAAATAATATAAGACTTTCTGAAAATTTTATGATTTGTCGTTTGCTGTGAGGTGTTCAGCTACAAGTATGCAAAATTTCAAATCTCCAAAATATATAGTTTCTGTGACGGACAGACAGACAGACAGAGAAGTGAGACGAATAGGGTTTCGTCAGATGAGCGAAACCCTAAAAATAAGCGCTTTTAGACAACCCGTGTTATGTGTCCTTCTCTTTATTTTTGTTATGAAAGTTTTCTCTGTGATAGTTATTCGTTCATGTTCTACATCTTTGCTGCTTTTAACATGTTCTTTTAATATAAAAGTTTTTTCACATTTCATTTTAGTTTTTGTGATTTATCTCTATGGTAATTTATTCACACTTGCTTTTTTCTGTTTGTTACAACATCAGTTCTTCCTAAATACAAAGCAACCAACGTATTTTACGCTTTCTACAATAATATTGAAGATCAATTGTTGGTTTTACATAAGAGTTTATTTTCTGTAGCATTGTACATATGAGGACGTGAGTATCAAAAGTCGCCTTATCCGGAAAATCAAATTTTGGGAAATCTCGAAAAACTTCTGACTGCGTCTATTGATTTTCCTTGTAAACCAAGATTTTACAATGCCAGCAATACTAAAAAAAAAAAACTAGTTTTTTTTTTTTTTTTTTTTTTTTTTTTTTTTTTTTTTTTTTTTTCAGATTGTATTGTATTTGCATGATTGTATTTGTATGCAGGTTCACCAATAGAATAGATTGATAGTGAAAACTCGATTTTTTAAATGTTGCGTACGGCGAGTTTTGAAACTCATGTCCTTATATACTCTTATTCGGAATATTTTAATAATTCGAATTGAATACTTCCAACTGAGCGAAAAAATGCGCAATCTGGGAATCGAACCCAAATCCGTTTAAGCAACCTGGGCTGACAAACGGCAAGCATATTTCACTCAGATAACCTTACTGCTAATAACATCTGGTCTGCCATTTAGAGAGCTCAACAGAATAAACCGCAGTTAAAGTAACTCCATACAAACGATTGGGTACGTAGCTATATTATTATTTTTAACACCCGCATATAAATTTGATTCCCGGCTTGGGCATTTTTTCGCTCATTTAGAAATATTCAATTTGTATGATAACTTTACCAATCAGTATGATTGTATTAAAAAATAATAGTATTTTAATAATTGTTTACAGGCAAGTGAGTCACATTTTTATCTGCAAGATATCTTAATCCATGTGCGTTATACAATTTTGATAAAATAGTCTGAAGTATATCGATATCAATCATTTTTGTAGACATTTCTCTTAAATGTCTCAGTTCCTTTTCAAAAAATGAAAAACAAACTGTTATTTTTTTCTTGTTTAACTACAGTGTATTCATTAGATGAAAAAATACATTTGTGAATATGACAAAAAAAAAAAAAAAAAAAAAGAAGGAAAATAGCATTTTATTAAAACTTCTTTAACCGTTTAGAATTCGTGGCACCACATGGTTGTAGCGTAACTGCCAACATTCCCGTTTTTTGAATATCTCTATTATGTAAAATATTAGCTTTATTTAATGAGCTAAATTTTTTGATAAAATGTGACGAAGAATATTCGAAAATAGCGATATGAAATGCAATTTGGTTGGTGATAAAAACTTAATGAGGAAAATAATTCAGACATTAATGAATTAAATTGAAAAATGAATTATTTCTTCATCTATTTTTAAAGATTTTATTCTGCTTATAAATTCGGAATGGGGAAATTATTAAAGAAAATGGAACGCTACATTTAGTAGTTATTTAATTTCCTCGTTCTAATCTAGAAAAATAAAATGGTGGCTATTACAGATAAAAATCCTATAATCTTTAATGGTTTAATTTATTTTCCTGTGTTTCCTTATGATAAGTCTCTAATGTGGCTGTTGAGAGCTCTGTCGTAAGAAGCAAACGCTGTGGTCTCTTAATAATTATTGTTATAAACGAGTTGGACTCATAAACTGTAAAATAAAAAAAAATAAAAAAACAGAAAAAGAAAAAGATGTATATCTTCACTGTAAAACAAAATTCCGTTAAAATACGGAAATTGTACTGGCAATCGAGACGCCAGTACTATTTTCGTATTTTAATGGAATTTTTTCCGTAAATCTTGTGAAAAATGGATTTTTTTCCGGAATTTACGGGGGGAAATTCCGCTAAAATACGGAAATGTTACAGGCATCTCGATTGCCGGTACAATTTCCGTATTTTAACGGAATCTTTTTACAGTGTTCAAAATTAGTTTTGGTAAAAGCTTCAGAAGTGTGTATGTTTACTAAAATTTTATCTGTACACTGTACAGAAAAAAAATGCAAAAACTACAAAACTAAGTTTGTAAAGCTTACATAAATCTGTATGCTTACTAAAATTTTCTCGGTAATCCGGGATAATTACATGATTTTTTTGTTGTTGTTGCAGTTGGATAAAAAGTTCCAGGCATCCGAGTTTCTTAAAAAATTCTAAGTAATATTACAGATTTTTTGTTTTACAGTGCAAACGTGTATCTTTTATCTGAATTTCTTTTGTTGCAATTACATGAAAACATAGCTGCCAACTTTTACGCTTTCTTGTTACCACTAAAATTTCATAGTAAATGTTGTCTTATTTAATTGTCGAAATCTCACGATTAGACAAGACGAAAATCTCTATTAAATTTTAATGGTAGCAAAAAAGCGTAAAAGTTTGCAGCTACACTGTTAAAATTTTGCAGCATTCTGGCAGGCCATTTGACCGTTTTTTCTGAAAACGCTTACACAACCGTAATTTTAACACTATTCTGACCATAATATGGTAGAATAGTGTTAATAGTGTGTACTGACCATATTCTGGCTATTTTATGGTCAGAATATAGTTTAAAAAAAAAAACGGTCGAATGACCTGCCAGAATGCTGCAAAATTTTTAACAGTGTATGATGAAAAATTCTAGGCATCCCAGTTTCATAGAAAATTCTTAGGAACCTTATAGTTTTTTTTACAGTATAAAAGCTTATGCATAATATCATAAGTGTTTATTTTTTTATATATACATTAAAACACTGAAACAATTCAGAAATATATTATTAAGTTAAATGCCGCGATAATATAAGCTTAAATCAAAATACTGTATTTACGTCATAAATATCGAAAGAAACTTAATCCTCAGAGTGTCGTTTATGCAACTCATACCTGCATTTCTTTGGTTACTGCATCACCCATTAACACTTTATTACCACTTAAAGAATTTGAAACTTAAAATAAAATATTTATCCTTGTATGGCTCTTAGAGCATCTCTTAGGAATGCTCGTCCCATAAGGTGTTTAAACTAAATTTCATGGCTTAGAAAAAAAAAATGTCAAAGATGGTTTTTGGAAAATATTAAAATAATGGATCCCTAGGTAGTCGGCGAAGCACGCAGTTCGAATGGAGGATCAGTATGTTTCGACTCGGTTGAAACCTTATCGGTTTTATCGTATGATTTTCAAAACACACCACGGAAGTGTTTTTAATTCGATTTTCAAAAGGAGACGTAAAATAGTCAAGTTATTAAAAAATTGAATTAACTAAAATTTGCATAACAATCTAAATGTGTAACAATCTAAAAGTATAACAATTTAAAAGAATAGTATAATTAATAACATAAAAAAATAACCATCAATCTCTACCTGTGAATAATAGTGTTTATTTACGCTACAACTTCTTACAACTTCTGAAACGTAAGGTATCCCACTCTCCCTTACTGAAACAATAAAAAAAAAATCTATTATTAAGTTAAATGTTGCTATATTATAAACTCAAATCAGTGTTCTGTATTCACAACATAAATATCGAAAGAAAGTTCTCCCTCAAAGTGTCGTTTATTCAAGACGTTTATTCTGCATAACTTTTTGGTTGTTGCATGGCCTTTTTAAGATCTCACTATCAGAGTAACACTTCGTTTTAAAGTGTTTGAAATACATAATAAGAGATTTATCCGCTTATAGAGCCCCTCTTAGGAATTTATTTTCCTTCAGGAGTTATATCCGAATTCGTCAGTTTGAAAAATAAAACGTAAAATGTTTTTTGGAAATTTTAAAATAATGAATCCTTAGGCAGAGAGAGGGGCACGCAGGTTGAACGGGGTGATCGGCATACTTCGATTGGGTTGAAACCTCATCACTTCTATTGCATGATTTTCAAGAAGCACCACAGATACAGTGAATTGTTTTTAATTCGAACTTGAAGAGGATACATGAAAATGAGAATTAAGGAAAAATCGAATAAACTAAATTTGTATAAAAATCTAAATGTATAAAAAACTAAAAGTATAACAATCTAAAAGCATAGTATTATTAGTAGCATCACCTAAAAATAATCTATTGCTCCGTATGAATAATAGTGTTTATTTTACGCTACACACTGTTAAAAATTTGCAGCATTCTGGCAGGTCATTTGACCATTTTTTCCGAAAACGGTTACGCAACCGTAATTTTAACACTATTCTGACCATATTATTGGCCATTTTATGGTCAGAATATAGTTAAATTATGGTTATGAGAACGTTTTTTTTAAAAACGGTCGAATGACCTGCCAGAATGCTGCAAAATTTTTAACAGTGCAGCTTCTGAAACACAATATGTCCTACTCTTCCTTTCTGAAACAATTAAAAAATCTATTATTAAGTTAAATATAGCGATATTATGAGCTCAAATAAATGTTTTGAATTCACAACATAAATACACTGTAAAAAGAATCAGACTTACGCTTTACACTGTTAAAAATTTGAAGCACACTGTTAAAAATTTTGCAGAATTCTGGCAGGTCATTCGACCGTTTTTTGAAAAAACGGTTTCATAACCATAATTTAACTATATTCTAACCATAAAATGGCCAATAATATTGTCAGAATAGTGTTAAATTGCGGTTGTGTAACCGTTTTCAGAAAAAACGGTCAAATGACCTGCTAGAATGCTGCAAATTGTTAACAGTGCATTCTGGCAGGTCATTTGACCGTTTTTTCCGAAAACAGTTACACAACCGTAATTTTAACACTATTCTGCTCATATTATTGGCTATTTTATGGTCAGAATATAGTTAAATTATGGTTATGAAACCGTTTTTTTTCCTTCAAAAAACGGTCGAATGACCTGCCAGAATGCTGCAAAATTTTTAACAGTGTATGTGGGTTTTTGAAATGCCAAATGAGGTTTAAATATGCACCTCTTTAGGTGTTAGCACTAAATTAAGTGTTATCATACACTCTAAATGGTGTAACTTTACACTAAAATAGAAATTATAGAAGCCAAACATCAATTTCGGTGTACCATTTTACTTGAAAACCGCTTCGTGTTTGGATACGAATTGTTGATCTCAGCATACAACGGGAGCCATTTTATTCTCAGCGATTTATAATCATCTTTAGAATTTTCGACTTTCTTTAAAGCAACAATCATAAGGTAAGAAATGTCATTATTCTTTATAGATTTAAGTGATAAGAATAAATAGCGTTTCTATACGAGTATAAATGCTCTTAAAAATAAGATACAACGTACTGCCAATCAAAAAAACAACAACAACAACAAAAAAAACAGTGGCTACATGCTTGAATTTAATGTGAGATAATGCATTTTGCTGACTGTTTACTGTTGCTGACAATTTTTTCTATGCAGCTTTGTTTATATGTTAGCTACTTTATGTTATGCATTAAATTGATTTTTTTAAAGAAAAAATTGAATATCATAATGCACCATAATTTGTAAATAAGGTTTTCTGCTAATCTTTATATTTAAATCATTCTCTGTTAAAAATTAGAGCTTTCAAAGGCTTATTCTATTACGAAAACATGATTACGTATCATTGATTCAAGTGTGAAAGTTTTCCTTGAAAGTGTAATTTATGTCACAAAATAATAGGCCAGCAAACAGTAAATGCTGCGGGTACAAATTACGTAAAGAAATTTGATAAAGGGAATACATTTTTGTTCTTTGAAGCACATCGGGTCAATAGAACAAATATTTAGAATTTCGTGCGTTATAAAAATGTATTATAATTTATAATAAATTTATTATGAAAATTGTTATAATTAATAACAATTTATATTTCCTTAAGAATTTTAATGTATTAAAACAATGCTAATTTACTCGGATGTGTTTTATTTTCAATTTAGTTCATTTTCATTTTGTTAAAAGCCTTTCGCTCCTGGCGTCCTTGATCAAGGACATAGTTTTTAGAAATTTTTTAAAGACATTTTATTTAATTAAAAAATAATTTACGAATTTTGTCTGCATTTTTAAGGGGTCTCAGGACTCTTAAAATCGGAAAAAAGGGGAAAAACAAGAATGAAAAATCATGCCTTGAGCATAGATTATGAAAAACTTTCCAACATTTACTGAATGCTTTAACAAAACTTCGTTATTTATGAAAATAATGTAACTAAGTAAACATTTTATAAAACGCATAAAACATTTGAAAAACTGACTTCAGCAGTTACCGTCCATAGCCATATGTGTATTCCAATTCTTTTGAACAGCCATGTATTTGATCTGTAAGTTGATATATACACTATACAATGGGAAAATTTAGTTTAGCAAGAAAACGCATAACGGGTTGAAATTACTCTTTCAGCAATTTATACTAATAGATAGAAACATACTTGAATACTTTTGTACATCCCTGTAGTTTACCTAGTACCTTTATTACACGCCACTATTTAGCTAAAACTTAATTCAAACTAAAACACTCTTAAAACTACTAAAATTACTTTTCTAGAAATTATCATCCATACACTGTAAAAAAGAAGGACAAAAAAACAGAGATTGTATCTACAATCTAGACGCCAGTACTATTTCAGTATTTTTACGGAATTTTTTCCCCATACATTACAGAAAATTTTCCGTTTTTCTGATTAAAAACTGAAATTTTTCTGTAATTTATGGGGAGAAATTTCCGCAATAAAACGGAAATAGTACTGGCGTCTAGATTGCCAGTAGAATCTCCGTTTTTTTTTTTTTACATTGTAGACGGCCATGTATCCAATTCTTTGTGTGGCCCTATATATCCTTTTATCTACATTCTATGCAAACGTTTCTTAATAAACTAAATTCAGTTCAGCGTAAAAAGGCATAACTCATTTAGATCCCACCTTTAAGCAATTTACGCTCATACTGAGTATTCCTTACGAATTCTTTTCGGTAGCCCTGTATATGAACATTTATACACACTATATAGTATCCAAAATATAGTGAAACTTAAAAGCGCATATCATACTTAAAAACGTATCTCGAGCAATCATTGCTAATATACAGTAATTCGGATACAATATAGTAGCTAAAATCTTTTGTGTGTCCCTGTAAATACTATGCACTTCATATTATACATGAAATAATTTATACTAAAGCTCAGCGACGTATAATAATTTCATTATACATGAATTAGTTTAACATAATTCAAATACGCCACAAACAATTCGCCCCTACACATTATGTTTTATGTTTTCTATACCATTATGAATTCTTTTGTGTGGCCCTGTAAATGAATAATAACTGTTCTGTGTATCACATATTCTACAGAATGCATATTTTAGTAGACTTCATAAATGCATATGAATTTTACTATGTTTGAAAGAGTGTAATACCATTAAAAATCATTTGAAACGATTTTTTCCCTTTGGCCGTAATGTAACGGAATACTTTTGACTGCCCCTGTAAATGAATTAAACATGCTACAAACTTCATTTGAAATAGAGATCGTGCTATGGTAGAGGTCAATAACATCCAAAAATTTCAGAATGATCCGAGTATATTTACGAGAGTTTGAGCGCGGATAGACGGCCAGGCTGACAGCGGACAAACAAACCGAAGTCATAAACACTTTTCAACTTTGTTGGAAAGTGTTAAAAAAGAGACCATTTTCAACATTTAATATTTTAAAAAGTACATGATTTTAAAACACAATTTTAATTGGGATGGAAGATATAAGTATTTTCTTTCATTTCATGTTTTTAAAAAATTCCAAGATGCAGAGTTAGCATTTATAGGGGGCTCCAAAGTGTCAGATATTTGATGAGCAGAAAATTGGTATGACAACTTACGCCCAGGATTACAAAATCAATATTGGAACTAGAATGAAAATTTTGGTGCCTACTTATACATCAGATTGTAATAATTACCTTGAACCTAAATAAATTTTTATTTAAAGCATTTTTATATTTTTAATACAAAGTTATATTTAGCTGATACAAAATTGTAAAAATTTCAACAGTATAATCATCTAAACAAATATTTTTTTGAACAATAAAAAGGAAATTTTAGGTTCCGCTTATACTGACTAACATGATATATATGTTTTGAAAATTTCATGAAAAAATATTCAGAAGTTTTTGAGATATCCTGCGCGTTATGCCCAAAAACGTCATTTGGAGAAAAATGGCTTCAAAGTGTCGAAATTCAGCTTCAGCTATTGTGCGGGTATAATTCTAAAAGCCATAATTTCTGATTTAATGAGAATTTCAAGGAAACAAGTACTTCAAAATGTTTAGAAAATATAGGAGTTTAACATAAAAAAATAAAATTAAAAACATTTTGAAGCTTTAAGTGTCCTGAGACTCCTTAAATATTTCTCTATCAAAAGCACAAATATTTAGAAATCAAACCAATATACTACAGATTATTTTAGAATCAAAATGGATGCTCTCGTCCAGGCAAGAGTTATTAAATTTACATAATTCTGACATAATTTAATATCAGAAGTAGCTAAGTCTATTTTTTATTTTGCTAAGAAATTTGGAAACTTTGATTTAAACTTATCTTGATAGTTATAAGTAATTATAATTTTGTTATAGAATTATTTTAAAATGCGTGCCTATGACGGTTTTTAACTTATTGCGAGCATTATTAACGACGTGTGAAAATTTCATAATTTTTGTTTTATATTTTAAATGTTGACACTGAAAGGGTTAAACATAAGAAAAATCCCTGCCGGCCCGGCCTACAGGCAGAGGTAGATTTCGAAGTCAAATATACTAATTTCACAAACAAAAACTAAATCATGATTATAGATAAATCCACTTTAACAATTTCATCTGGCCGCTCTTGACGAGTTTTTATTTCATTTTCATATAATAGCTGGTTTTATCAGAATCATGTTAGGGCGGTATTCAAAAAAATACTTTTCTATGCTCAACAACTCGAAATTTTCTGGCATAATTCCAGATTCATTTTTAATTTAAAAAAAATATGAAACTTGCTGACGTGATTTTTGAAGAGATTTATAAGCGACCTGTGTTTTTATTTTTTGTTCAATTAATTAAAACTTGATATATAAACAATTATTTTCTCAGAAGGACAACATTTTTCGTTTCTAACACAATCGCTTCGGGAAATTCCGTTCAAAATGCCCACTTTGACATCATTTTTTGAAATATATTCTGCCTCTATCTAAAAATCGATTATTACGGTACATTATATAGTTTCTGAATAAGCGAATCTACCAATTAAATGCGTTTGAGAGCAAAAATGAATTTAAAAACCAGTCAGAAAATAAGCAGTTTGGATTTAAGCGCATCCTTAATACAATGATTTTTCCAACACAATCCGCTTCGGTAAATTCGGTTCAAAATGCCCTTTTTAACAGCATTTAAAAAAATATATTCTGCCCCTATCAGAAAATCGACCATTACGGTACATTATATAGTCTCTGAGTAAGAAAACGTACCAATTGGAAGCCTTTGAGAGCAAAAATGAATTGTAAAATGAGTCAGAAAATAAGCAGTTTGGATTTGAAAACACCCTTACTAAGATCATTTTTAGGTAGCTTTCTTTACAAAAAAGCTACCTATTGCAGCCGTTCGGAGGAAAGCGATTTCAAAAAATTTTGGTATATTTTCATCGATCATGACCCCCAGACCCCGAAACCACCCTCCGTTCAAAATTGATATATATATATATATATATATATATCTGACCTATGTCACACTGTAACTCCGGTAATTATGAACCGATTTCGATGTAATTCGGTGTGTACATAGTACATACCAATGTCTCAACCGAGTTCGTTGGCCAGCTTCATCCGCCGGTTTGTTTCAAAATGGCGGCCATTTAAAATTTTTAAAAAAATTTTAAACTTGAAATGTGGTACCAAAAAATTAAAAATGGAAAAATATTTTTTTATTATGTATTTGACCTTTATACAAAGATTCCGGAGCAGTTTTTGTTTCGTCTATATCTTAAAAAATGGCTGAGTTATAGCATTTTGAATTTCTAGCGTGGCTGACATTTTGAAACGTCCTGAATTTTGTCACGCGATAAAAGGCGTATTTATGAACCGATTTGGATGTAATTCGGTGTGTATATAGTACATACCAATCTCTCGACCGAGTTCGTTGGCCAGCTTCATCCGCCATTTTGTTTCAAAATGGCGGCCATTTAAAAATTTTTAAAAATTTTTAAATTTGAAATGTGGTACCAAAAAATTGAAAATGGAAAGATATTCTTTTCTTATGTATTTGACCTTTATACAAAGATTTCGGAGCAGTTTTTGTTTCGTCTATATCTTAAAAAATGGCTGAGTTATATCATTTTGAATTTCTAGCGTGGCTGACATTTTGAAACGTCCTGAATTTTGTCACGCGATAAAAGGCGTATTTATGAACCGATTTGGATGTAACTTCGTTTATACATAGTACATACCAATGTCTCGACCGGGTTCGTTGGCCAGCTTCACCAGCCATCTTGTTTAAAAATGGCGGCCATTTAAATTTTTAAGAAAAATTTAAATTTGAAATGTGGTACCAAAAATTGAAAATTGAAAAAATATTTTCTTCTTATGTATTTGACCTTGATAAAAAGATTCGGGAGCAGTTTTTGTTTCGTCTATATCTTAAGAAATGGCTGAGTTATAGCATTTTGAATTTCTAGCGTGACTGACATTTTGAAACGTCCTGATTTTTCTCACGTAATAACAGGCGTATTTATGAACCGACTTGGATGTACCTTGGTGTGTACATAGTACATACAAATATCTCGACCGAGTTCGTTGGCCAGCTTCATCCGCCATCTTGTTTATAAATGGCGGCCATTTAAAGAAATAAAAAAATAAAAAAATTTAAATGAGATACCAAAAAATTGGAAAATGAAAAAGATTTTTTTTGTATGTGTTTGACCTTAATACAAAGATTCCGGAACAGTTTTTCTTTCGTCTATATCTAAAAAAAAAATGGCTGAGTAATAGCATTTTGAATTTCTCTTGTGGCTGACATTTTAAAACGACCTGATTTTTGTTACGCGATAGCAGGAGTATTTATGAACCTATTTGGATGTAACTTGGTCTGTACATAGTACATACCAATGTCTCGACCGAGTTCGTTGGCCAGCTTCATTCGCCATCTTGTTTCAAAAGGGTTGCCATTTAAAAAAAATTAAATTTAAAATTCAAAATGAGGTATTAAAAAATTGGAAAATGAAAAAGATTTTTTTTATGTGTTTGGCCTTGATACAAAGATTCCGGAGCAGTTTTTGTTTCTGAAAATTTGTTCTTTTGTTGATATCTTAAAAAAATGGTTGATTTATAGCACTTTGAATTTCTAGCATGGCTAACATTTTGAAACGATCTTGTATTTGTCACGCGATAACACACGTATTCGCCTATTTCGATGTAAGAAGGCATGTGGATAGTATACATCAACACCTCGACCAAGTTCGCTGGCCAGATTCATCAGCCATCTTGTTTCAAAATGGCGGCCATTAAATTAATATATATATATATATATATTTAAAGTGAGGTGCAAAAAAATTAGAAATTGAAAAAGGTTTCTTTCTTAAGTATTTGATCTTGATATAAGGATTCAGGAGCATTTTTTGTTTGTCTTTACCTTAAAAAATGGCTCAGATATAGCAGTTTCAATTTCTATTGTGGGTGACATTTTGAAAAATCTGATTTTTTGCATGCGACAGCACTCCTATATATTAACCGATTCCGATGTGAGTGAGCATGTGCACAGCAATTACTAAGGTCTCGACCAAGTTCACTGCTTAGCCTCATCCACCATGTTGTCTTAAAATGACAGGCACTTTAAGAAATTGCCGAATTTGGCAGCCAAATATAAGTTACTTTAAAGAAAAGCAGCTTGGATAAAGCTGACTAATTTCGCGAAATTCTCATTCATTATATTGATAAAAATTAGTAATTGAATCTCCTATATTCGGTTTCCACTAAATTGAGCTTCGTGTGTTTGCATGATATAAGTTGGCTTTTTTTAAATAAGGATTATGAAAGCTACCTCTTCCTCCCGGCACTGGCCGGAAGGACTTTTTTTACTTCAACCGGTATGTATTTTTAATTTGTTTTTGCTCTAAGAATTGGTCCTATCCAAAACTTGTCTATATAGATGTTGTAGACAATATTAAGAAGATATATGATAAATTCTTGGGGATTTTATATCTTTTGAATTGACGGAGTTATGGATTTTTTTCTTCTTCAAACCACTTTTTTGTTTTCGTTTTTAATTTTTTTTGCGGTACGAATTGGTCCTATCAAAAACTTGTGAATATAAAAGTTGTAGATAATGTTAAGGAGATTCATGATAAAATTAATTGGATTTGATATCTTGAGAATTGACGAAGTTATGGATTTTTTTTCTTCTTCAAACGCCCTTTTTGTTTTCGTTTTTAATTTTTTTTTGCGGTACAAATTGCTCCTATCAAAAACTTGTGAATATAAAAGTTTTAGATAATGTTAAGGCGATTTATAATAAAATTAATTGAATTTGATATCTTGAGAATTAACGAAGTTATGATTTTTTTTCTCCCAAAAACCCTATTTTTTGCGCCCCTTGAGCCCATTTTTAACTTTATCAAAAATCTGTGATACATAAATTTTTGGCCCTATTTTTAGAAGTAATAAAAACTTTAAACTGATTTGATATGTACAAAAATTAAGAAGTTATGGGGGGTTTTCTGTTTTCACAAAACCCCTCCCTATTTCCCTCCCCTTGGTCCGATTTTGCCCATTAACGAACTTGACCGAGATTTTATGCCCATTGATTTTATGTATCAGTTTGGAAGGGATTGGTGCAGAATTACGAAAGTTATCGTGTCCAGAAGAAAGTGATATATATAGGTAGATAGATAGATAGATAGATAGATATATAAAGTTTTTTACTGAGGGTGGTTTTGGGTTCTAGGGGTCATGATCGGTGTAGATCTGCAAAAATTTTTCAGAAATTCCAACATAGGAACGATCCCAATAGGTATCATTTCATACGAAATCTACCTAATTGTCATACTCCTATTCCTTGTGTTTATTAAATTGCTAAAACATAGTTAAAATAATCATGGGCGCCCATTTGGCTTTATTTAGATGGAAAGCTCAGTACTTCCAAAAGGGTGAGGTGCAAAGAAAATAATTATCTTTCAGATACACCAAAAAGGGCTTAATTTTAATGCTAAAAATTTATAAATAATATGACTATACCGAAATATAGGGGTGCTCTAGCTCCACTCTGTCTTTCTCTCGCTACATGGGCATCCATGAATATGATATATTTAAACATGTTAATGCATAAAATTTTGTTGTTTACCAACTAAAATGTTTAAATTGTGTATTACTAAATTATCTCAACTATATAAAAGTTTACAAACCTCTCTGCGTAAAACTGCTAATTTTAATACGAACTAAAAGATCTTCTTAAAACCTTAAAACACCTCCAAAAACTTAAATGCGCAAGGCCTTTCGAAAGATCTGAGTCTTTCTTCGTCAGGCGCAAAGAAGACGTGCTTCTACTATGAAAGAAGCAGCAAGACATGATAGATGGTGTTTTAAGAAGATCTTTTAGTTCATATTAATTCACACCAGTTTCAACTTATTTTCTTCGTTAATTTTAAGTTACGGCTGTATTAAATTTAAAAAGTAACGTTTTTAGTTATTTTTTATTTTGGTGTTAAAGTACAACAAATCAGTGGTGGTGTAAATATTGGTGTGACTTTATACTAAAAATGGCGGTAACTAAGTTGTCACCAAAAGTGGTGTTTCTTTACACCAGTTAATTGCTGGTGTATCATTACACCAATTTACTGGTGGTGTTTCCTTACACTACTTTCGGTTGTAACTTAGTTGCCACAATTTTTGGTGTGAAGTCACACCAATATTTTTTACAGTGTATCGAAAGAAAGTTGTTCCTAGGAGTGTCGTTTATTTTCAAGTCATATCTGAATAAATTTTTGGTTGCTGTATGACCCGTTAATACTTCATTTTAAAGAGTTTGAAATACATAAATGTTTATGCGATTTTAGAGCACTTCTCAGACATGCTTAGGTATGCAGTCCCTTCAGAATTTATGACCAAATTCATCGGTTTGAAAAAGTAATACGTCCTTTTTTTTTGGGGGGGGGGGGATTTAAAAATAATGAATCCCTAAGCAGCAAGCGGGGCCCGCAGGCCGAATATATTTTAATTCGTTTGAAACCTCATAGGCTTTATCGCCTGATTTTTCAAGAAGCACCACTGATACAGTGAACTGTTTTTACTTCGAACTTCAAGAGGACACATAAAACAGCCAACTTGTCTATGTGTCTTGCCAACTTGTCTGTGTTGTTATACAACTAAAACTTGTATAACAATCTAAATGTGTAACAATCTAAAAGCATAGTATAATTAGTAACATCAAAGAATAATAATCTATCTCTACCTAGGAATAATAGAATTTATTTGCGCTAGGGGAGACCGGGGCTAGTTGGCTACAGGGGTAAGTAGGCGCAGCCCCCATTAATTGCCTGTTTGTGAATAGAATGTGCAACCAGTCACAGAGTACATTTCTTCTTGCGTTTTACAATCCTCATTGTAGTTTTGCAGCGTTACCTACGTGCAGTGGACATTTATTACGATTTTTCTGTTTTTTGCTCTCATAAGTAATTTTTTGTTGCTTTATTCTTTTTCTAATTTCTAATACTTATCTTAATAATTGCGATTTAAGTTGTGCAATTTTTCTTAGTGTATGATTAACTGTACCTACCCCATATCTGATTTATTTGGATTATTTATGCTTAGATGGTTACGTGTCCTTTTTGTGTTTCCCCTATAATTTATTATGGGGTTAGTAGGCGCATTGAACACGGGGCAAGTTGGCTCGGTATCTGGTGTATGCTGGTAGCTTGAAAAACAGCAAACACCGCAAAAAGTGGTTGCAATGCAAGATTTTGGGCTCACGGGTCTTGCCCAAACGAAGACACTCGATTTTTTATTTGTGACAACTGTAACTCTGATGATGTTATCGAGTAGTATAGAAGTTACTCAATGTTAATGTTTCATTCATTATTTTTATGTCTGTATGATTTAAAATTTACATTGTACGGCGATAACGCCTTTGGTTAAACCTACTGGTAATAAGGAAATTGATTTCTCTTAGCTGCGTGTCTTATTTAAATTTTTATAAAGCGTGTGCCAACTTACCCCATAGGTATAGGCAACTTGCCCCGTGACGGGGTAAGTTGGCGCACAATTTTACTTTTATTTTAGGCTTCCGCTAAACATAAACTACAAAAGCTACAAACACAAAACTCCAGGTATTTATAGCCCAATGCCTGTTCTTTAAAAGTACAGTTATAGTTTTATAAAAAACTTAAACAAAAAATTAATAAAAATCAATAACTAAAAACTGCGCCTACTAGCCCCGGTCTCCCCTATAATTTGTGAAACATAATGTGTCCCACTCTCTCTGTCCATTATTACCTTAAATGTTGCAATTTTATAAACTTAAATCAAAGTTCAGTATTCACACCATAATATCGAAAGAAAGTTGATTCTAAGAGCGTCGTTTATTCAAGTCATATCTGCATAACATTTCAGTTTGCTGCATCACCTGTTAACACTTCATTTTAAAGAGTTTGAAATGCATAATAAGACCTTTATCCATGTAAAGCTTTTACGGGATCTCTTAGGGTGGCTTTGCCCTTCAGGAGTTATAACTGAATTCATTGGTTTTTAAAAAAAATAACACATCAAACTTTTTTTTTTTGGAAAATATTAAAATAATGCGTCCCTAGGTAGACAGCGGAGTACTTGGGTCGAAATAAGGATCAATATACTTTCAGTCGGTTAAAAAGGAAAATAAAACGGTTTTATGACGCGAGGCTCAAGAATCACCGCTGATACAGCGGACAATTTTTAATTCCAATTAGAGTCCTGTACCGAGTCGGGCAACTTTAATTTAGCGAATTCGATCCTATCCGCTGCTGGGTTTGGGAGGAATGTGTTTTTAAAAACGGAAATTTGATATTTGAGTACAGGGAAAGCTGAAAACTCGTAAATTTCACTATATCATAACTCAATAAGTTTTTATTTTAAAACAATTCAATTTTTTAAAATATCCACCAGAGACGCAAGACAGCGTTTTTGTATCAAAACTCGGTAATATATATATCTCATGAATGCTTTACCCTTCAGGAGTTATAACCGAATATATTAATTTAAAAAATACGTAAAACATTTTTTTTTTTTTTTGAAACTATTAACCCTTTCTGGCGCGGTGTCCTTAAAGAAAGGACACCTAATTTTAATTCCAAAACTGACAAACGGCACCAAGAATATTTAACTAAAATATTCCTATTATAATGTACATGAAAATAATCAATTTCGTATTTTCTAATAAATTCGTTTATAAATTGCGGTGTCAGTCCATTATTTCAACAGTTTATTAAGAGAATTACTCCGCGCCGGTATGGGTTAAAATAATGAGTAGCTTTGCAGACAGTGGAGTACGTAGGTTGAATGAAGGATCAATATATTTTCATTCGGTTGAAAACTCATCGGTTTTATCACGTGAGGTTTAAAAAGCACCGGACTGTTTGTCGGGTATCCTTACCTTACCGAATCCAAACCGACCAGCGTTTCGGTTTGGGAGAAATTGTATTTATAAAAACGGATATCGATATTTTAGTGCCGGAAAAACTGGGAACTCATAAAATTCAGTGTATCTGAACTCAGTAAGTTTTTTATCTTTAAATAATTGATTTTTTTAACGTATCCTTCATAGACGCAGGAAAGCGTTTTTGTATCATAATTTGGTAATATATATATCTTAGCAACATTTTTCATTTCAGGAGTTTTGAACGCTTTTTTCAAGTTATTGAAAAAAATAACAAGTCAAATGTTTTTTTGGGAAAATATTAAAATAATGAGTCCGTAGGGGGACAGAGGAGTACGTGGGTCGAATGAAGGATTTACATACCTTCAGTAGGTTGAAAACTCACCGGTTTTAACGTTTTAACATGTGATATCCAAAAAGCACCGCTAATACAGTGGACTGTTTTTAATTTAAACTGGCGTCTTGCATCAGGTCGGGTAGCTCTATTTTAACCTAATCGAACGGAATACATTTATAAAATGTAAGTAAGTAATTTTAGTGCCGGAAAAACTCAAATTTGAGTACCATAAGTGTATCATAACGCGGTAAGATTTAGTCTTAAAACAATTGGACCAATGCATGACTCTAAAGGGTTTTAAATAATTACAGAATAATACAAAAAAAAAAAAAAATCAAGTATTTCCCGAACAGAATGCATTAGCATGCAAACTGAAATTCGGTGAATTTGGATTGTTAGTACTTTACTATAGTTTGCGTTTTCTTTTCAGCTTTCATTCAACCATAAATGTTTTATCAATTTCTGGAAAATATTCTCATTTACAAAAAGAAAAAAAAATCACAAATTTACCTTCCAATATTTACTTAAATCGTTTTTATCTTAAATTGGATAGATTGGTAAAATATTATTTAACATTAAAACATATTCGTAAATATGCGGTTCAAAATTACAAATGTTGTCCTGGTTGGAAAATTCCCGTTATCGTTAAAATAGTAATTGCAATGTAGATTGCCAAATGAGGACCACAGAAGCCAAGGGATACAAGTGACAAAATTTAGATTTAGAATAAATTGAGCTCAAAGTTGAAAATGAATAGTAATTGACTGAATTAAAACGTGAAGCTGTTGCTTACTTCATAGCGGTCTTTAGCTTCTTAGATTCAATAACTGTGAAGGATAAGGGGCGCACAATATTTTTTTTAATTGAAGTAGAGATTAAAGAAATTAAGTAGATAAGTAGTTTAAAGAGCTTAAGTAGTTGACCTCTAGGACGCAGCATATAATAAGAAAATTACTTATATCTCTTTACCACCAAACAAATAGCCTTATTTGTTAATTCCCATTACAAGAATATAATGATAATCATAGCTTTCTTAAACCTTAAATGCGCTATTTTTTATTTTGTTTCGAAAAAATTATATATGATTCTCTGTTTTACGCTAAAATAATGCAAATTAGTAAAGATTTTAATAAGTATGTCTCCAAATATCTTATTTTATATTATTATTACTTATTTTATAAAACTTAAAGTTTTACCATTTAATTCCCATGATAGAATACGTTCTAGAAATTACTTAGTTCAGGGAATCTGACTTTACACCAGTAAGTTTTAACGGTAATTTCGCTTTATTTAAAAACGGAATGTCTGTTATCAATTAAAGCACATATTGCTATTTTAATTTTCTGGTGTGAATTAGGTATATACGAATAATAATAAAAAAAAATCCTTAAAATTCAAAACACTGTTGTTTGCATATATCCAAAGCTGCGCACTAAAGGGTTAAGTACAGTTGTAATAAAATCTAATTTACAATTTTACTGTTATTATTACACGTAATTGTAACTAAAATTTCTTATTTACCATTGCAACAACGTAATGATATTCATAACTGTCTACAGTACAATTATAAACTCATCTTATTTAAAAATTTGCTATTATAGTAACATGTAATTATAACAAAAGTTTTGTAGTTACCATTGCAGCACCGTAATGAAAATCACAAACTTCTGCAGTACAATTATGATCTCATCTTATTTAAAAATTTGTTATTACAATTACAAGTAATTGTAATTTGTAACTATGAATTTTCAATTACAATTACAATTGTATAATGTTAATCATAGCGTTTAGATTAATGATTGAAATGCTAATGTATTTTCAATTTAACCATTATCATTACATGTAATGGAAATTATATTCTCTTACATGCCATTAAATGGTAATTACATTACAGATTAATCAGATTGCCAATATGCCCAATTCTGCTGATAAATACTGTTTCTGTGCACATATTTATGTACAGGATTATTATAATTAAAATTCACCTATTCAGAAGTCTTTAACGATAGCATTAAGGCTTCAAATAAAGCAAAATGTCAGTAGTATCTAGTTAAATTGACCGGCTTTGTGAAAATCGATAAGAGCAGCAGTCTTTTAGACCACTATCTGCAATTAAAGGTTAACGTAATTAATTACAATCAAGCTTATATAAACACTCTTTACTCGCAAAACAACATGTCTATAAATATTGGGCTTTTCACTTTGCAGTAAAAAAAAAGACTTAAACAAAGAAAGTCATTTAAAAGCATCCTTTCTCAAAGTGTTGTTATTAGATACTTAAAGAGAATTTCTACATCTTTAGACTTCTTTCAAGCGATTTTAATGATCATTTTTTCAGTTACAAAGAAAAGAGATATCACTTTCGGACTTTTTGAATTATATTCATTGATATCTCACTTATATATTTAAAATTTTGTGTGTTACAAAAAATATGCAATACGCCTTGTGCGACGCGCAGTAGAGGAAAGTGTTGTAGCTTGAACATATATGTACCTTGGGCCTACGTATTTTTTAGCTCTATCTACTGGATTTGTGTAAAACTAATCAATGTAGTTTTGATATATACTACTAGATGTCACTTTAATATAGACAGCACTTGTTGCAGACAATTGATAAAAAAAAACCAGTTTGGTTAGCAAAAATTATTTTTCTTAATTTACAACTTTTCATTATATCTTGTTATCAACAGCATTTGTTTAAAATTCAGTTATACATAAAAGGGTATTTATTGTGTATTATGAACAATAGTTTCAAATCATGTTAAGCCCAATTAGAAAATGGTAAGAAGTCATTATTTTTCAAGTCACCAAGTGTTGTACCTTGAACCTAGCAATTGTGTTGTACCTTGAACAGGTCCTAAGTAAAACACAATTGCAGAATATTCTACTAAAAGGTCAACAAATGAAAGTGCTATTTCACGAAAGTTTGTCCTTGTATCATTAATGGAAGGAATTGAAAACTCAATTCTATAATATGTACACCAGCTGTGTACAGAAAATATGCATAAGTGATGACTATGGCGAAGAAGAGATTATTGTTGTGTCATTGAAACATTTTAACAGCATTAGGATAGAATTCATACTTGGGGAAAGTATATTTTTCAATCAGTTGCGAACAAATCATTTGCACTGTGCCTTAACCTAGTCTTATTGAAAGTGTCAGAATAACGCTTTATGCATTTCCTGGTGTAGTATCAGTTTCAGAAAAATAGTCTTATCTTTTTAGGCAATTGTTTTTTGTGAATTTTGCATCGTGATAAAACAAACATGTTTACAAATATATATAAATGCAATAAAGTAGTTAAAATTCAATTGATATTTTTGTAGTTGGAATACCCCCCACCTTCTTTTCCTTCTAATTACACCTTCTCTTTTATATTAATTTAAAAAATACTTTAAATAAATATCTATGACAAAAATTTTATTAAATATACTTTCAAAATTTATTTAAAATACATCATAAAAATGTTTGTCAATTTATTTTTAGTTTTATAGCAAAATGATGCATGGTCCATGGTACAACATGCTTAGACAAAAGTACAACATGGGTGTTGTACCTTGGTTCTAAAATTAATATTTTTATTTTTTTAAAGGAAAACTATGATAGGTCTAAAATTAGAGCTCAAGAAAATTAAGAGGGAAGCAGAACATGATAAATAATTAGAAAATATCTTTATAGATCACTATTTACATATTTTAATTAAATTAAAAATTAGGATGCCAAAATAGGACCGATGTACATGACCTTCCCCTATCTGCAGATGAATGTCGCGAACTTCCAAACGGGTGACCGTTTTTCTCCGGTCAGAATTATTTGAAACAAATTGGGTCTCCAAATGGGTTATGAAAGCGAATTCAATTCTGTCGAAACTTATACCAACAGTTGTTTTAAAGAATTATTTTTAACAAATAGCGGTCATTTGAATAAAAAGTTCTTTTTATCGAAAATTTTTACCTTATGGGAGATCGGAAAAATAATTCAATGAAAATTATATTTTTCAGTGGTATAACCTTCAGCAAAAATGATTACTTTTCTTTCAAGGTGGTTCTCAAATCCCCCGCTCAACTAACGCGAAACTTTCTGACATATTTTCTGACTCATTTTTAAACACAAAGGCACAAAATTGGCAGGTCTGATTATTAAAATGATTTGGAATCTAATTGCGTTTTTCGTTTTTGATAAATAAATTACGTATCGAGTTATAAGTTATTTTTGTCACGTGACGACAATTGTTTCATCTTCCTCTATTGCCAAAACGCCAACTTTGAGAATATTTTCTAAAACATCTTTTCCGTTTACTAAGAAATGAAAAACGTTTTTCCATAACATAGTTTCTGATTAACAACAACTGCCAATTTAATGTGTTTCCAAACGAAAATAAATTAATAAATGTTTACAATTTTAATAAATGGTATATAATAATTTTCGTCTACTATTTGAATTGGTGAACATATTGCTTTTATTTTGTTCCGTTTATATAAATAGATTTACTGACTTTTTGTTTACCTTCTCTTAAAAAAGTGTATCGTAAAATACGTTCACCTAACTTTTTCCCAGATTTTCTAAATTATTGACAAAAAATCTGAAGGATTGCAATATCATTTGATTGTACTTTATATCATTTGCTGAATTGAAAGAAAATGTAGATAAATTGGCTGTGATAGGACATGGAGCTATTGTAAATGAATTAGCTTTCAGTGGCGATATTATAGCGCATTAGAAGAAACATGCTTACATACATCGACAAATACCCTGACTATGGAAAACTGCCAGGAAAGTTTTTCTAGAGTACGGAGGACCCAGGACCCCACCGGAAATATTTAAAAGAAATATTCCTTAAATGTAATATATCAAACAGTGGTCAAGGATAAACGTTTCTTATACGAGGTGTAGTCGGAAAATAAGTTTCCCCTGTCGACTGTGGTCAGAGTTCTGTATGAAAGTCAAAAAATAGAATGAGACATTAAAAATAAGACATATTTTTATTTTTCTACATAATTACCAAGTACATTGAGACATTTGTCATACCGCTTGATAAATTTCAAAAAGCCCTCCAGGAAAAACTCCGGGCTTTGCATACGGAAGAAGCGTTGAACGGCTTGTTTGACATCAGCATTGCTTCCAAAGCGCCTTTCGCCGAGATTCTTTTTCAAAGCTGGAAACAGATGGAAGTCACTTGCTGCGAGATCAGGACTGTATGGCGGATGGCGTAGGCGCTCCCAACCAAGAGTTGCAATATGGTTTTGCGTTGCCGTCGCTGAGTGTGGTCTCGCATTGTCATCCAACAGCAGAACGCCAAGTCTGAGAAGGCCAGGCCCCTTTTTCGGAATCACCTCTTTCAATTTCGACAGTGTCACAATACCGCGCAGCATTGATGGTTCCATCCTCCAAAAAGTCCAGCAACAAAACTCCTTGGGCGTCGTCCCAGAAAACGGTGAGGAGCACTTTTCCTGCAGACGGAGTTCTTTTGAACTTCTTTCGGACAGGTGATGACGGATGTTTCCACTCCAAGAATGCGGCCTTCGATTCGGGCGTGAAATGGTGGGCCCGCATTTCATCCCCGTCACAATCCGATCGATCCAACCCAATGGTGTATCGGTGTCTTGCACGTTCGTGTTCACCTGCTGTGTCGTCTTTCGCCCATAGCCGTTCAACGCTTTGTCCGTATGCAAAGACCTGATTTTTTTCTGGTGGGCTTTTTGAAGCTTATAAAGCGGTATGACAAATGTCTCAATGTACTTGGTACTTATGTGGAAAAATAAAGTTATGTTTTATCTTTAATTTCTCATTACATTTTTCTTCTTTCATATACACCTCTGTCTACAGTCGCCAGGGGAAACTTATTTTCCGATTGCCCCTCGTAATACCAATGATCGTACCGAAACGGCTTCGACCAACTTCGAACGAAAGCCTTGACACGCATCACAAAAACGTCACACAAAGCAGGGAAAACGAAGAAAAAAAAACTTGCATGTTTCCTTTTCTTTGGCTCATGGAATTATTAATTATTATTAGAAAATAAGAATTAATAATTCCACTAGCCAACGAAATCGAAACATGCAAGTGATCGATTTTTTTCTTTGTTTTGCCTGCTTTATGTGAAATTTTCATTTTCGTGACACGATTCAAGGCTTTCTCCCTTATCTAGGGGGCGTTGCTTCGACCCACGACCAAATTCAGCACCGGCCAAGAAAGTTCTTGTTTGTGTCTCCCACTTTTGGAAAGAGTTTATGACGTCAAATCATATGACCTCCGTCCGACTCAGTCAGCTGAAAAAGCTCTTGTTTGTTGTCTTTATTATCTTTACTTTTCTATCCCTTTTAGAACATCTTTCTCACCCAGTGGACCTTATGCACGCGACCTGAGGTCGAGGCTAAAATTCGTCAGCTGGCGGTATTTACTAGCGGTGTTTAGCATAGCAATCTATGAAGTGTGAGTTATTAATGCCTGTTTGTTAAAAGTACGGCAAAAAAATTCTTTGTTGTAGCAGCATATACTTAATATATTGTAATATAAATTCAAAATGTTGTTCTGTATGCGAGAAAGTTCCCTAAGTTTGCCAATTTTCAGTAAAATATATACACTCAACCTGAATCATGATCTGCTAGCGTTGTTTGACCCTGCGCATACTAGCATTCTGGCGGTGCAGTGGCTAGAATAACAGATCAACATACTGCCAGCTCGGGCGTCTGACGTCACCTGCATAAGGTTCATTAGGTCGGCAGAGATTGCGTGTTCTTTGTTCTGACCTCATGAACTCAGTCCTAAGGCACCGTCCTAAAAAACAACTACTTTCTCGGTCGGGACTGAAGTTTGCCGTATCCATTTCTCGCGACACTATCTCACTTCTTGACTCTATAGCAGGGTTGCTACAGGCGACTACTTTCTATTCTGTTCGCACCACTATTAAAAAAAAAGGATTTTGTAGTATTTCTTCTGCAAATGTTCTCGAACAGTATGTCCATAATTTTTGTTTTGAGAAATTTGTGTGAGGTAGAATTAAAAAAATGTCACCTGTGGCAGCTCTGCTCTATAGAGATAATTATGATAAAAACAAATAAAGGCATATAATTTAATTTCCTAATAATTTCCTAATTTTTATTAAAAGTTTTTTGAATGAAGACACCTCTTTGCTCTAGGTTTGTGCTCCAATAATTCTACTGTGAGATGTCATTTACATACTACATACAAAATGTTGTTTTTTATTGTTCTTCAAGGTATTAAAAGTGGAATGATTTACTGGTTGAATATGACATCATATTTAATATGATTTATATATTTTATCTCCTAAAACTAAAATATTTTTGTATACGTAGAATTTGATATCATTTTTATAAAAACAGCTTCGTCAATTTTCAAAAATGAAATGTTTTGGTAAATGCATTCGGCTTTTGAAAATAACGGCATTGAAATATACACTGAGCAACGTTTTATTATAACTTCTAGTGTCATTATGAGAAAGAGCTGATATACGCACATGGAGCACACTCAGATTGTAAGATATAATGGCAAGTTCCACAAGTCTTTATCCAAAATCTTGTCAACCAGTAAAATTTTTGTTTTTGTTTACCCGTATCTTGCCATAAATTTATAAAGGCATACTAAAATTGCATCACAATTACGTAATTTTCAAATGTAATTTTTGCAAATTTCTGTCGAACTGTATTTAAAGTTTAATTTTTAATTTTAAATTGAAATTTCAGAAAACTAATGTCATAAATATTTTTTTAATGTAGGAGAAAAATACATTTTCGCCCCAGAAATGGGAAGATGCCATACAGTGCAAATGTAACACATCGGGTCACTATGCAGGTAGTTAATCAATAAATAAATAAATTCAATTATCTATATCAATAAAGAAATTCTGTTACTTTAATAGTATAAAAGTAACCGTTTTTATTTTTGTGCCGCCATCGTTTTATAAAAATGTTACTTTAGCTGTATACAGATCAGCTTCAGCAAACTTCTTGATGTGAGTATTACTGGAGAGGAAATGTATACGCATGTAAAGCCCGACTAAAACATCTTTTCAGGCCGAATCTCAATCAAAATAACCTTTCGGTCCTTTTTCAAGTTTCAGCAGAAAACGTAAACTAGACTTTCTCAAAGAGAAATTTAAGAAATTTATTGAAATTTAAATAAAAGTTAAATAAACTTGTTTAAATGTATAAATGTAATTTATATCTTTCTTTTGTAAACAGAAATTTTCATTATAGAAACTTTTATAGCAACAAAATTCAAAATTTTAATGCAATTTACATAAATTTATATAAATCAAATGCATGAGATAAATCAAAGGCGTACATCTACCAATATTTGATGATTAATTTAGCTGTTTTCTAATGAAAGATGCATTTAATCGTTTGGAGCTTTAATATAACTAAAGAAATGACATTTTAAGGCTTATTATTTTTATTTTCTGAAATATTTTGAAATCTTCTCTGAAATTATTAAAAGAATTCGTTTTAGGTAGCTTTCTTTACAAAAAAGCTACCTATTGCAGCCGTTCGGAGGAAAGCGATTTCAAAAAATTTTGGTATATTTTCATCGATCATGACCCCCAGACCCCGAAACCACCCTCCGTTCAAAATTGATATATATATATATATATATATATATATATATATATCTATATATATATATATATATATATCTGACCTATGTCACACTGTAACTCCCGTAATTATGAACCGATTTAGATGAAATTTGGTGTGTACATAGTACATACCAATGTCTCGACCGAGTTCGTTGGCCAGCGTCATCCGCCGTTTTGTTTCAAAATGGCGGCCCTTTAAAATTTAAAAAAAAATTTAAAACTTGAAATGTGGTACCAAAAAATTAAAAATGGAAAAATATTTTTTTCTTATGTATTTGACCTTTATACAAAGATTCCGGAGCAGTTTTTGTTTCGTCTATATCTTAAAAAATGGCTGAATTATAGCATTTTGAATTTCTAGCGTGGCTGACATTTTGAAACGTCCTGAAATTTGTCACGCGATAAAAGGCGTATTTATGAACCGATTTGGATGTAATTCGGTGTGTGCATAGTACATACCAATCTCTCGACCGAGTTCGTTGGCCAGCTTCATCCGCCATTTTGTTTCAAAATGGCGGCCATTTAAAATTTTTTTAAAAATGTAAAAATTGAAATGTGGTACCAAAAAATTGAAAATGGAAAAATATTTTTTTCTTATGTATTTGACCTTTATACAAAGATTTCGGAGCAGTTTTTGTTTCGTCTATATCTTAAAAAATGGCTGAGTTATAGCATTTTGAATTTCTAGCGTGGCTGACATTTTGAAACGTCCTGAATTTTGTCACGCGATAAAAGGCGTATTTATGAACCGATTTGGATGTAACTTCGTTTATACATAGTACATACCAATGTCTCGACCGGGTTCGTTGGCCAGCTTCACCCGCCATCTTGTTTAAAAATGGCGGCCATTTAAATTTTTAAGAAAAATTTAAATTTGAAATGTGGCACCAAAAATTGAAAATTGAAAAACTATTTTCTTCTTATGTGTTTGACCTTGATAAAAAGGTTCGGGAGCAGTTTTTGTTTCGTCTATATCTTAAGAAATGGCTGAGTTATAGCATTTTGAATTTCTAGCGTTGCTGACATTTTGAAACGTCCTGATTTTTCTCACGTAATAACAGGCGTATTTATGAACCGACTTGGATGTACCTTGGTGTGTACATAGTACATACAAATATCTCGACCGAGTTCGTTGGCCAGCTTCATCCGCCATCTTGTTTCAAAATGGCGGCTATTTAAAAAAATTAAAAAATTTAAATGAGATACCAAAAAATTGGAAAATGAAAAAGATTTTTTTGTATGTGTTTGTCCTTAATACAAAGATTCCGGAACAGTTTTTCTTTCGTCTATATCTAAAAAAAAATGGCTGAGTAATAGCATTTTGAATTTCTCTTGTGGCTGACATTTTAAAACGACCTGATTTTTGTCACGCGATAACAGGCGTATTTATGAACCTATTTGGATGTAACTTGGTCTGTACATAGTACATACCAATGTCTCGAGCGAGTTCGTTGGCCAGCTTCATTCGCCATCTTGTTTCAAAGGGGTTGCCATTTAAAAAAATTAAATTTAAAATTCAAAATGAGGTATTAAAAAATTGGAAAATGAAAAAGATTTTTTTTATGTGTTTGGTCTTGATACAAAGATTCCGGAGCAGTTTTTGTTTCTGAAAATTTGTTCTTTTGTTGATATCTTAAAAAATGGTTGATTTATAGCTCTTTGAATTTCTAGCATGGCTAACATTTTGAAATGATCTTGTATTTGTCACGCGATAACACGCGTATTCGCCTATTTCGATGTAAGAAGGCATGTGGATAGTATACATCAACACCTCGACCAAGTTCGCTGGCCAGATTCATCAGCCATCTTGTTTCAAAATGGCGGCCATTAAATTAAAAAATATATATATATTTAAAGTGAGGTGCAAAAAAATTAGAAATTGAAAAAGGTTTCTTTCTTAAGTATTTGATCTTGATATAAGGATTCAGGAGTATTTTTTGTTTGTCTTTACCTTAAAAAATGGCTCAGATATAGCAGTTTCAATTTCTATTGTGGGTGACATTTTGAAAAATCTGATTTTTTGCATGCGACAGCACTCCTATATATTAACCGATTCCGATGTGAGTGAGCATGTGCACAGCAATTACTAAGGTCTCGACCAAGTTCACTGCTTAGCCTCATCCACCATGTTGTCTTAAAATGACAGGCACTTTAAGAAATTCCCGAATTTGGCAGCCAAATATAAGTTACTTTAAAGAAAAGCAGCTTGGATAAAGCTGACTAATTTCGCGAAATTCTCATTCATTATATTGATAAAAATTAGTATTGAATCTCCTATATTCGGTTTCCACTAAATTGAGCTTCGTGTGTTTGCATGATATAAGTTGGCTTTTTTTAAATAAGGATTATGAAAGCTACCTCTTCCTCCCGGCACTGGCCGGAAGGACTTTTTATAGATAATCCGGAGGCATCCTTGGACATAAGGCGCTTGTGTGTATCACACACTTCGCACACGCTACGCGGCAGCCTGTACATAATACACACATGTACGTAAAAATAATAATATAAAAATACTCAACTTGCCTTACATAATCACAGAAGATCTGTCATTAAATAAGGCCAATATTGCTAGTCGGAGAAATTGGCACTAAAATTCAAGAAATATATGAAACCTGTGTAAACACCCGATAGGGGAGAGTGGGGATGAAAGGGACATTTTGTCTTTATAAGCTTATAAAATAATGACATTAAAAGATATCATTCTCATGTTTGCGCCTAATTCTCGTGTAAAACCTTTGTTTTAATACTAGTAAAACCTCTTATTCTCAATTACAGTAATTTAAAATCGGTACGCATTTTTATAAATTGGGAGAAATGTCCCTTTTAACCCCATTGTAGGGGATGAAAGGGACACTGTGCGGGGTTGAGAGTGACACACATAAATAAACCAAATTTATGAACATTTTTATCTTTTTATTTGCTATTATATTATTCAAAAATAAAAGATAATAATGCACAAATAAAAATAAAATATATCGTAACGTATAATAAAACAAAAACAAGGAAAATAACTTGTTTAGGCCTACTTGACATATAACAACTTTAAATCAAAAATTTTAAGAAAGATTTAGCTCTACCTGTCTCACCACCAGTTATGGATTTAGGTAACTTCATCACAATATCATTAATATTCACGTCATTCATGTCAATAGTACCGGTAAATACAAAGTGGTTTTATTTTTTTTTCTAAAAAAATGTACTTCGAATTCATTCCGAGTGCTTTTGTGGAGTTTTTGGATAAAGGGCAACAGGAATGTCACCATAATTATTCCATTATCTTTTGCAAATTTTATTGTCTTAATATTTATATTGCTTTCATGATTACCAAATAGAAGAAGCGTAGGATCAGTTTTACAACAACTAGAATATTAAGCTGATATGAATTGCTTTAAAAGAATTCTGCGGTCATCAAACCAACTTTGATAAACAAGTTCAATCCTTTGGCATCGGGCAGCTCTGGATATGAACTGTTTGTAATTCTTCCTTGGGAAAACGAACACTGTTGAACAGAATTACCTGATGCAGAAACAAAAGTGTGATAACTTTACCACGTTCAGCTGATGCTATGGGAGAAAATTACTTTCACCACGTTTTTGCTACTATATTAGATGGCTTGTGCCCTGTCATTAAACCTGTTTCATCACAGTTATTATATTCCGTATGAATTTATAACGATTCCTAACTGACTAAAGGTTTTTTAAAAATATCACCATTAGCTTTGTTGAAACTTGTGCTTCTTGTTAAACTAATAGCTATTCTGAAATCCTTAGCACTGAGGACGGTATGCCAAATGCTACTGAAACCGCATACTTATAATTTAAAATTATTGGTGCTTTTAACGTTTATATTTTAACATTTTTATTATAATGGGTATATGTTTTCTGAAGAGAAAGTAAGAATTTCGTTGATTAAAATCTTGGAACCAATCAATTCCAGCTTGCTTGTTTGTTTGCCAAGACAGGAACATATTTGGAGAATTCAAAGAAATTGAAAGCTCATGGGCACAATTGTCAAACCATAGTTCATATTAAATGCTTGGAGCAAATATGAAGCTAACTCTTTTCATTAAGCTTCACTAAAAACATTTCTATTACCAAATGGGCGTATTGAAATTCATATGATTGTACATTCTTACATTTTAGAACAATTCTTTCTAAATAGGACTTTTCAATGCCGCAGGCTTTAGCTGTTGATCATACAGATATTATCTTTTCCTCTACTTCAGATGCAGCACCCATCCTTTCTTCATCAGTGATTCGATTTTTCTCAATTTTCCTTTTACATTTTCGAAGCATATTGACTTTTGGATGATTATTGGAAAAGGAAAAAAAAACCTAAATTGTCGGTATATGTTATTGTAATATTTGCATATTTTTGTTCTACATAATAATGCATTCATTCTTTCTACATAAAAAACTAAAAACCATAACTTAAATTTTATGAAACGTAAATAATATTTTGTTGAAATAATTATAAACAACGAGGGGACATGTCCCTTTCATCCCCTCAGTTACTGTCCCTTTCAACCCCATACCCACGTACCGAAATTAAAAATTTATTCATGCATGACAGTATTTTAGCTAACACAACATACTGGTATTCACATAAAGCGCATACTTTAGAGTGTTAAATAACATAAATATTATAATTCTAAACACAATATTAATTTTTTAGAGAAAAAAAGAAAAGCAAGATCAAAATTTACTTTTTTATATCAAAAGCAAGTTTTGCTTTCACCACCTACAACGCTACAATTGCTGACGTTAGTTATAAGGATTATTAAGACAGAAAAAGTATCGCCATTGATTGAGCCAAAGTTGAAAATATCTAAATTTTATTTTCTTCCTGAAATTTTGTGTGTTCCTTTCATCCCTCGGGCCTTTTATCCCCAGTCTCCCCTACATATACACAAACATACAACATCATGTAGTTTTTAAAGAAATTATAAGATTACTATAATTTTGACATTATGAAATAAATAAAGGATTTAATAATACTTTCGACACATACAACATGATATTATAACATAATTATTACTATTAGTTTTAAATTAATTTGAATAATGCGATAAATAATTAAATTAATTTAAACATTAGAAAAAAATAAAATTACAATCTTCACAAATTATAAGACAACTTGTCGAAACTTAAAAAAAGATATGAAAATCAATATCATATCAGTCCTCCTTTTTACTTATATCAAACTGCACTGTCTTTCAGTGAAGTGGTTAGGTTTTTAAATTCTGTTTCGCGGATATTCTGTTATTGTCTTACAATGGCAACTTCCATTCCAATCAAAAACTAAAACTATTTATTATTAACATAAACTCGGCAACATAAAATATCCTAAAAGTTTTCTTTGGGGTTCAAATTAGAACTTCGACTGAGAAATGTCAAAACATCAACTTTTTCTTTTTTAAACCATCCCTGAGTGGATTTATACGCATGGCAAGTAGCCTAATTCTTCTGAAAAATCCACTCAGCATCATCTAATGAAACCCCACATGATACGAAATGTTCATGTAGCAGAGCTTGCTTCTTTTTAAAATTCATCCGTCCCGAAATGTGCTCTAAATTCCAATCCATAATGAGCAAACTCTACCCAAACCATTATGGAGCCTCCGCTGATTTGTCAACAAAATAATAAGAAACAAATAACAGTCTTTACTCAAGTCATGCAAATAGTACTTGTATTATTTTGGAAGTCAAATTTAAATTTATTTTCATTAAAAAATATAATTTCTTTTCACTCATCGTCCCATTTTTAGAATATTTCTGTCTTTACTCTCGATGATGTTTCAGTAACTTTTTTTCTCCATTTTCCCAAATTCGTATTTGCATTTGAGTTAAGAAACTTCCACACCGCGACATATGATTTTTTTTTAATTTTATGTGTGGAGAGATCTTTTTGTAGATAGCCGAAAAACTTGTCAATTGTCACGTTCTGTGTTCTTCTTTCCAGATCATTTTATTTTTCTTTGTAAATCGTTCTTAATTATGGCAGTGTGAATGACAGTTTTTAAACGTTTAATCAAGGTCACTATTTCTCAGTCATATTTACTAGCTCCTTTAAAAAATAAAAATTTTCTGACCTCGTGCTCAACTCTTTGTCCGACGGTATCGTCAAGTAAATTGTGAATATCACAATCAAAACCTAAAACTTTACTTCTCTTTTAGTAACTTTACGAAATACTATCGCAGGCGTTTTATAATGATTCTAAGTTACTTGTAATACCTACATTTTCACAGGTTGTCTCGAAATTTCTTAACGGATCTCTTATTTAGTTTTTAAAAAATGGATAAATTTTAATAAAATTGAAGTTTTCTTTTAAATTTTTAATTAGTATAGAAAGTATTTTACAATCCCTTTTAAACATACGAAGTAAAATTTCTATATTATTTCTTCAAGTCACAAATTCTTCAGTGGTTTACTAATTTCTTAACACGCTGTATTATTAAATACGTGAAATTTTTTTTCACATTGCTAACTAAGTGTAAACCAACAGAGTGAAAAATGTCCAAGCCGGGAATCGAACCCGGAACCCTGGAATAACGCTCCAATGTTCTACCATTAAGGCCCCACCAGTGCCTGAGATGTTGTGCTCTCAAAGCTGGTAGACGGGAGGTGCTAGGTTCGAACCCAATCGCGCTGGTCGGCCTAATCGTTTCGGAGTTTTCGTGGTTTTCTTCGAAACCGTGGATTCCCATGCGTAAATACGGGATAGGTTCCCTTAGAAAGACCCCCACGGAGGGCACTCCCCCTAGGGCCTATATCCCTCGAGTTGATAATCGGCCGTCAAAAATCAACCCAACCCAACCCAACCCATTAAGCAACGAGGACGATATCCAGCTTAGCATCTCTCGCTCTTAAGTGGCGTAATTTCACTCCTGAAAATTAATTGAAAAATTAATTAAAATTATACTTATATGTGTTCAATAATTTCGGGCGTAATTTCACTGCTGAAAATTGATTGAAAAATTAATTAAAATTATACTTATATGTGTTCAATAATTTCGGGCGTAATTTCACTGCTGAAAATTGATTGAAAAATTAATTAAAATTATACTTATATGTGTTCAATAATTTCGGGCTAATTTCACTGATGAAAATTAATTGAAAAATTAATTAAAATTATACTTATATGCAATGTAATATTCATAATAATACGCACCGCACATATACATACATAAAAAGATGAAAACAATGAAAGCCAGTGAAAAACATACTTTCTCAAAACGTTTTCTTTACACACTTAATCGATAAATAAACTAAGAAATTCAATTCTCCATATCAATAAATCCACTCAGTTAGTGTAATATTAGAAAGGCAACCGTTTTCATTCAGTTTCATCACCATCCCACAAAACTGTTATTTTAGCTGTATGCAAATAAGCTTCCGCAAAGCTCTCCTTGATGTGAAGATTACAGGAGGAAATATATACACATATTTGCAATTGTGGCGAGATTTAGCTAGGAAATTGCTTTACCTTTGAAGGAGGAGAGTTTAGAACGTACATATAGATCGCTTTCGAGGCTACGAAAATCGAGCTTCTTGTAAATAGAGTATACTAATAGCTGCGAGCTATTCACGAAACTTTCTTTTTATGAAAAGTTTTAAGGCATTTGGCACTATTTCTTTTTCACTAACCCTTTTAAAAATTTATAATATTGTTATTCTTTTTTTTTTTTCTCTCAGGCGTGTTATTCTGTTTCTCAAGTGCTTTGAAAATTTCGTGAATATTAGAGAAACATATTTCTATCAGTGTGTGTTTTGTTTTTGTTTCTTTTAATCTTATAAGGTAAACTACCGAATATTCCATTTGAATAGGCACTATTTTAATCGAGTATGTGCTGAATATAAGCTTTATCGTAGCTGTGATTATTTAACGTTGCTTTTCGAGATATACATGATTACTGAAATCTTGATAGTTTTTTTTTTTTTTTTTTTTTTTTTTTTTTTTTTTTTTTGTGAAATATTTTAAAGTATATCACAATGTTTCTTTTATCCTTAACCTTTTAAAAATGTCTAAAGTATTTGTTATTTTTTTTCTCCGGTATTTTATTATCGCTTTAAAGTACATTAAAATTTTCGGGAATAGTAGGGAACACGCACATGGCAAAAGTCCACGGACACTTTCGAATTTAGACGTTTTGTCGAATACCTAGAGAAATACATGATACGTTCTTTTGGAACTTACAAAAAATAAAGAATGGGTTTGATCTTTTATTTTTCCGTGAAAGTTTTATCAAGACGGTAATCAGGGGACCAATAAGAAATTGAATTATAAATAGTATATTTGGGATTCCCTGTAAAATGAATTGCCCAAATTGATTTGTAGCAGTAGTAGATCTTGCACAACATTTTTGTTCATTTGTGTAAGAAAAGCACCTGTATTTAGAAAATTGAAGAAATTTCCGCATGTTCTTTTTATAGTATGCACTGTTTTCAAACAGATATACTACCATAATTCGTTGATACTATATTCAAAAAGATACACTACTATACTTTGCCAATTTTTTTAAAGTGGTGTTACATTTAAAAAAAGAATTGGCAAAGTATAGTAGAAACAACAAACTACGTTAGAATATAAATTTGTTAATATTTGATGAAATATGAGCATTTATATAAAATATTTTTAACTGTGAAAGCGCGACAATTTTTATTTTCATAAATTAGTAGTCAACTGTATTAGGCAGATCTTTTAAAAAGTGGAATATGATGAAAATTCAGAAAGATATCAGCGAGCTGAATTTCAGTTGTTTCTAAAAGTAGCTTGATGATAAGGGATTTATCATATATTGTCATTTTTCCTTGTTTTTTTCATTGATGTTTTACAATCTAAATAAATAATCTGAATACTCACTCCTGAGAAGTGAATATTCACTCTAAACAGAGGGTGAATAATCACTCTTGCAAAAGGAGTGCGTTTTTTTACCCCTGGTAGGAATGAATAGTCACTCTTTCATAGGAGTGAGTGTTCACTTTTTATGGAGTTAATTCCTTTTTTATGTTGCTTTTATGGGCATTTTAAAAGAATGATATCTTTTAGAGCATGCAATGAAAATAGATACAAGCATGGTAAAGTACTAAGAATAAAATACTTTATTTGTAATATTTACTTAATTTATAGTTTGTAACAATAATTGAACTTTTAAGGAAAAATTCAATTAAAGTTATATATGAATTAAATTAGATTACTGACAGAAATAAACTAAAATATTTTATTACAATCTTATCTCTTGTGTTTGCTTTCATTGCATGCCATATAAAGATATGATGGATTTAAAAAGCACTTAAGGGCAAGTAATTAACCAAAATCTTAATCAGTTAATATTATTTGTTACTTTTCTAAGTTGTATTTAGAATTTTAATAATTCCCGTGATGTACGTTAATTATGGGGGGGGGGGGGGGTTCTCATGTGTAATTCATGTGTAAATGCGCTACCCTTTCATAAAATATAATTATAAAAATTCCAATAATAAATATTTTGCATGTTATTTTTAAAATATGAAACATTAATTTATTTAGAAATTATGTATAACAATTTGGAAACATTTGAAAGCATTACTATGAAATAAGAAAAAACTTTAAAATATTTAAATTGTGCTAATATTGTATAAATTCACAAGATTTATTAGAAGAACAAAATATTCTTCCAAGTATCTAGCTGATTGTGTTCTTAAGGGACGGTAATATTTGATGTATGAGCTCTATGAATATATCTTTGCTGGCACGCTTTAAAAATCACCTTAGGTGAGAGTAGCCATATTTGCACTGTAAAAAAAAAACAAAAAACAAACAAAAAAAAAAAACGACATTTTTACAGTACAAAGTACTGTTCATCTCGCGCACAAACTCGATCACAGTTGAATGTACTGTATCTTTCTTTGATTTCCTGACTATTTAAACATGGAAAATACAGTAGTTGCGTAAAATTAACAGCACAATGTACTGGCAATTTAGACGCCAGTAGTTTGTGCTGTGGTCCAAATGCGTCCAAAATTGCCAGTACACTGTACTGTTAATGTTACTGTAAACTACTGTATTTTTCATGTTTAAATAGTCAGGAAACCAAAGAAAGATACAGTACATTCAACTGTGATCGAGTTGTGCTGGCAAATTTACAGTGGATTTTTTACAGTGTGGACCGCCGCTTTAATTGGACTGTTGCCATTCTGCCGCTAATTACAGTAACAGACTCCATCTACCGCTGAAATCCTACTCATCAGAATGACGTCCCTCATGATTAGAAGAAGCAGCCGCCTACCACTTGCTGTTTTCATACAATTAAAAAAAAACCTAAAGTTAATTGTTTTGATCTATTTTTTTCCTACTAAAAGTAAATGAATATTTTAAAACTAAGGTAAATTGCTATGTTTTCATATACATATATGAATTCATCTGTTTATTGCGCATATTTTTCACGCGGATTTGTTTGATTTCATTTTCGTTCTTAGTCTTGAAATTAACTGTTTAAAAAAATGGCGCAGTTGCCGTAATTGGGCCAATTTAAGTTGCTTAAATTGGACCAGATATGCGATCATAAATTTGAACAGTAAGTAATGAATTTCGAGGACGGTATGCTTTGTACACTATTTTTTATATATATTTTATAATGTATTACTATCTCCATGCAAATTTATTTTTGTATATCTAGATTAATTTTTTTTATACAGTTTAGGCCTATGTAAACATAAAAATATTTTTACATGTCTATGCAATAAATTTTGTTTGAAATATCTTTTATCTTGTATGTAATTGTATTTATTTTCTTTGAATTCTTTATTCCTACGGCATATTTGATTTACAGAGTTGAATTCAAACATTTTCCTCCTGCAGGATATTTGTGATGGAAGAATTTTTACAGTTCTGAAGGGTGGAATCATACTTTTTTGCCATTAAAACGCATAAAATCTCAAAACTTGATGAAAATGTTGAAAAAGAGATAGACAAACTGTCTGGAAGAAAAACACTCGTGACAGCAAAAGCTGTTAAAGATATAGGAAACAAAAAGCAGACAGTAAGTTGTGAAGAAATTGATCTGCAAAAAGGCTGCAGCTACAAATCCTCTCCAAAAGCAAAAAAAAAAAAATCATTGGAAATGTTATTTCACTTGCTAAATTCAGTTCAATCAAAGTACAGAGGCAGCCAAAAACAGTCCTGTTTACATCTTCGCCGGATAAACAAACCTTGAAATGAAAAAAAAAAAAAAAAAAAAAAAAAAAAAAAAAAAAAAAAAAAAAAAAGACAAAAAGAAAGCTTTTACAGCACAAAAGCAATTAGAACATTGAGTTTTAAAAAATAGGCGTAATGCAATTAGCAAGAAAATAATGGAAGAGAAGAACTACAAACGTAATGTAAAGAAAACTCGTGTTGCAAAAAAAAAAAAAAAAAAAAAAAAAAAAAGTCTGATAATTCAGAATCTAAAAAGATAATTCTAGACAGTGATGATTGGTTTTGCCTAATTTGTAAGCAAAATAAAATAACAGAAATAATTCAGTGTTCAGATTGCCATATACGGTTCCATGTTGTGTGCGCTGGAAAATAAACAAAATTCATGTATAATCTTTGCGTCACTCCTTACATAATATTCATGTAACTGACAATTAGTTCCATAATTTCTATTCTTAGTTACTCATAACTTTGATTTATATTTTGCATACATTTTGATTTAAAACAATTACTCTTATTTTCAGATATTTGATTTCATTATATTTCATTACTGTTATTTTGTTTGATTGTTTCATTAATCGCAAACTTTGCTTTTAATAAAATTAGTTATATTCCCTAGTCATTAAAACAACCTGATATTATTTGGTCCAACTTAGGAGACTGTAAGTCCAACTGAGGCGACCAGTTGCTGAATTTGGACCACTTTTGACAAATTCTTCAAATTAAAATAAAATTTAAGATTTTCAAAAAGAAATTGATCTAAATATTTATTTAGTTAGTAGATGAATAGATTGACTCTGTGTAATGACCTTTTGCAGATATTCCAAAAATTATGTGAGTCACACCTGAAAATAAGTGAAGTGGTCCAAATTCGGCTACTCTCCCCTATGCAACGAAATTTTTAAATCGTAAATAGAATATTACTAGTATCAAATTATAAATTATTTCTTAAAGAGAATAACATTGAATACCCCCCCCCCCCCACACACACACAAACAAAATATAATCAAATTCGAATTTGATTGTACCAGTCAAAAATCAATACTTTTTTTTTAAACTTGAAAAGAAGTATTAAACATCTTAGCGTTTAAAACAATGTACTATGTATACTATTTCTAAAAACGTACAATTTATGTTACGAAGACAAAGGTCACCTGCTGATCTATAGTGGTAAGACCCTGAGCTTGTGTAGAGTTCGAATCCCGAATGCAGCACGGATGTCAGGTTTCACTTTAATTAATCAAGGATTTTTATAGCAAAAATTGATGTTTAATATCTGTGCCCCATACTACATAAAAAAAAAAGTACAGTTAAAGGCAGGTGGCATTGACAATTAGATTTAAATCATGTATATGAAATATTAATAAAAAAAAAAAATAATAGAATGCTTTCTGGGTTTTTTAATCTTAATTTATATATTTTATTTATGTCAAAAATTATTTAATGCTTGATGTTATTTTCATTACATATAATTTTTATAGTACCTCACAAATACAATAAGTATATCTGTTCAAATCTTTCACAATACTTTTTTCAAAATGTATACGTATCTTTTCAATAATTCCATAATTACCTCTTGCCCCACCAGTGGTCGAGAGGTTTTGCTCTCAAAGCTGGTAGACGGGAGGTGCTGGGTTTGATCCCAATTGCGCCCGTCGGCCTAATCGTTCGGAGTTTTCGTGGTTTTCTTCGAACCTTGGACTTCCAAGCGTTAATACGGGTTAGGTTCCCTTAGAAAGACCCCCACGAAGGGCACTCCCCCTTATAGGGTCTATATCCCTCTTGTTGATAATTAGCCGACACAACCAACCAACCAACCAACCATAATTACCTCACTTCTAAATACCATTGAAAAATATGGCAAAGTGTACAGTTCAAGTCATAAATGTTTAACAGAGAAATAGCATAGTTTTAATTATTGTGAACATTTTTGTATGCTAAAATATACAAATGAAGTTGAAGTAATTGAAGTAGAAAAGAATATTAAAAAAAATGTGGTATTTGCATAATAAAATTTGGTATATTTAAAACAATTACTTTTATTATCATTTTCATTGCATCTACATCTCTATATTTATATTCAGTGTGTGGTTTTATATTTATAATTTTACATGTTTAACGTTACTAGAATGTGAGCTGCCAGCAGAGCCTATTACACCGTACAACAATGGCTTTGTCCCAGAACTGAAATTAGTTGATTCTAGATCAGTTTTTCGTGCTCATTCCGAATATGCTTTTCTTTTTCTCTAGATGGTCCAGTTTTTGAAAAATTTGCATATGTAAGTTTATGCAAATTTAACCTTTTATGCGCTATTTTATGCAATTTTTAGATATAATATATATCACATTGAATTGACTTTTCAAGATAATGACTACTGGGCTATTTGCTTCACATAAATGTTACGATTTGCATATTCTTCACATATATCTGTCAGTTATTAAGCCTAATTCGCATATTTTTCAATTGTGTAATGTTTACATTACTATCAACTTTAAAGTAGCTGCCACAGAATTGATGTAATGTTTTCGTAGACTAAATTTTCATGCTTATTTCAAATCTGTAACCTGTTTTTATATATCACGTCTAGTTTTTGAGTAAAATGAATTTCTACTCTTCCACGGCATTAACACGTGTTTGATATAAGATACTTTTTAGGAGTGCGTACTTCATTGTCAAGAAGGTGAACAGTGTCAGATTCTTATCAGGGCCATAAACAACAATTTATATAGTCGAAATTTTTTTAAAAAGTAGTAGAATCTATCATAACTAGTTGAAGTACATCAAATAGTAGTATAAAAAGCGATTTCTGGATTTTTTGACCAAAAAATAAAATTTCACTTTTTTCAAAAACGAGACGGGATAGAAGAAAACGAATACCAGATTTGAAATCACTTCAACTGGTTTAGAAACATATTAGCATACTCGTGTGGCAGAGATATTTGAACGTCAAGAAACATTATTAGAAAAACATGAAAAATTTGCAAATTAGGCACAATATTTCAAGGCCACATGATCTGAAAAATATCTGAGTAATTTCAAAAACAACGTTTTTTGAAGTAAACTGGACAGTAATCATAACATAAAACAAAAAAGCCAGTCTGATATTGCTTTATACCTAAAATTTGCATATAATTGTACAAACTTACTAAATTTGCATAAATCCAAATATGCAAATAATCTCAAAAACAAGACCGGCTGGAGTAAATCTAAAACTAGATTTGGAATCAGCACAAAAACCGCATAAAAACAACTAATTTATATTTTGGGACAGAGAAAAAGTTCACATTTGCTGACCCGTGTTATTGTAGGGGAGAATTTCTACTAGTATTTTATAATAGAAAATTTTGCCTTGTTTAAAACAAACATTCGATGTCTAAATAAACCAAAAAACTCTATACTAAGATACTGGTAGAATTTTGGCCTAGCGGTAATGGGCCATAGTTGCTACAAGAAACATTTTATCCAACATGGGTCGTCTCCGGATATGATGAAATCCGGCTGCATGTGGAATTCTAATCTGAGCATAAGTAGAAAAATACAGGGTGTCCCAAAACTTCCAGATACAATTTAAAAATCAATGTAAAATCAAGTAAATGTCGTACAGGAGTGCAATTTGGACTAAAATACTTCTAATGATGAAAAGTTTTCTTCAAGAGAAGAAAATAATTAGTTTCAAACTTCGATTGTAGATGGTGCCACTTGTCAGTATGTTTCATTTCAAATATGCTTTTTTTTAATTTTGAGATTAGCTTTGACGCTTTGGCTCAGAAAGGACGACTCCCAGCGAAAAATCCAATTGCGTAGGTTGGTACTTCGAAACCAAATCGAAATTAATCTGAAAATCAGAAAAAACGCATGTTTGAAACGAAACATACGGACAAGTGTGGACATTATGATCGAAGTTTGGAACTAATTTTTTACTCGCTTGAAGAAAACTTTTCATCGTGAAAAGCATTTTAGTCCAAACCGAACTCCTGTACAACAATTACTTGATTTTATATTGAATATTAAAATGTGTCAGGGACTTTTGCGGCACTGTACAGTGTACTCCGCTCCGGTAGTATCGGGATCAAGTAAAATTCGGTTACCCAGCCCTATTCCGAAGTATAATCCACAGTCTGTCTGAAGTAAAAAAAGATCAAAGAAATTACTGCACAATCGGGACGGTTAACTCGATTTTACCCACACCCGAGATTTCTTGCAATTCGGGTCGGGTCAGATTTTAAAGTAAAGAGAGTAAAATGCAATTTAAAAAAGTTGCGGCATTTGCATAGTCGAATTTCGCAGTATTGTAATACAAACTTTTTATTATCATATAATTATGATCCCGGATATCATACCTCATCCTCTAATCGAATAAAAACTGGTTACCCGACACGAACTACGGGTTATATCAGGTTGACGTAATTTGGTTTTTGTTGCGAGACCGTTTCGTGTCACGTTGACTCTAATTGCATCGAGTTCGAGTGAATTTTGGTTCATATTTTATTTTTATGTGCGGATTCAGCTTAATCCAGTTTTTCAAGTAAAAAACCCTAATTTTATTTTAGGTGCAAAACAATATTTCAATATTAATGAGCCACTATACATGTTCATTTATCTGCTTAAAAGATAATATATATATTAAAGATATCATAGATTGTAGATCAATATTGGTGTCCAGAGCATTTTAAGATCCGATTTACGCGGGACAACTGGCAACACTGGCGGCGAGTGAGAATCAACTCTCGGGTGCAAAAGGTTAAAAAAAAGTAGGGTGAAGTAACTTTAGCTACTATCAAACATGTAAAAATTTAAAGATTAAAATTTTAGAATAAATCTCAATAATGAAATAGGTATTATAAAAAAAAATATATACACAGATGTATGTATAGATCAGAAAATATTTATTATGGTGATTTAAATGATAAATTGCGAATAATGTCTACATTTATATCAAGTAGAACTCTAAAAAAATTTATCTAGAAAATGTTTTACAACAGTATATATGTTTGTTTACCTTAATACTTTATCACATAATTGGGTGTATTTTTTAAAGTTTGTAAACGTTATTCGTAAGTGATTAAAGTGGTTAATATTATAAACTTTACATCCTTCCCATTTAAATACTCTGTTAAACATAGTAATCGAATCATGTTCAATCCATATAATTAGTTCAGTCATCATCTAATTTTCACTTTTTGAAGATTTAGTGACAGCTCTACACTCTTGTGAATTAGGGTGGGTAAATATTTTAAACACATAAGAGACATTCTCACAAAATTTTAACTTTCAGGCACAAAAATCTGGCGAAATTAAATTTAATAAAATAACATTTTAAACTTAAAGAGGAATGCCTTAATGATTCAAAATAAAGAAAAATGGTCAGCAGCGACGATTTCTTTATTTAAATGATGTTTAAGTTAAACTTGCGAGTTTAATTTTCCTTACCGTTTTAACTCTCTAACTTTTTATTTTCTTCTAAATTTTTACTTATAATGAATTTGTATAGTACCCACAGAAAATTAAAATAAGAAATAATAATAATGTAGTAATTTTAGTACAAAATTTTGGTATAAAATTTTCTTAAAAGGGTGTTAAATAAGAGGCGGTAAGGAAAATTACCACCTATTTTAAATCATATTAACCCTTAAATACCTGGTGGGGCTTTTCGGCAACATACCAAAATTGGGCTTCTAAAATACTATTAGAATAATATTGAAGCTATAATGCCTAATGTTGCCAATAAAATACATTCTAAAAATATTAAATAGATTTTCAGCATGTAGATGGCAACACTTGTGCTGATTAAGAATAAAGATAAATTTATTTTTTCAATTGTTGCTACTGTTATTTTTGTTTTGTTTGGAAGCTTGCAAAATACCCTATTTTGTTCTGCAGGGCAAGTAAAATTTATTTCTTATTACAGTTCCTAAAATTCTTGTGCTTTTAATATTATAGAATTTTATCAAGGAAAATTATTTTTTCAATTAAAGACCAGTATTGCCCATTAGTAACAAACAGTTTTTTAGCCGCAAACTATACTTAAAACAAAATTTGATTTTTTAAAATATTTTTCCCATGATCTATTTAAAAAATGAAAGCCGAAAAACATTATTACAATGATTTTAGAAAAATCAGGCATTTAAAGGTTAAGACTAAGTGATAGCCACAATGTTCATTGATTTTTAGCAACAGTTATTTACATTGGATTAAATAAAAAAAAAAATAATTTACTTCGAAAAGTGCAGGAATGAACTTTGGAGACGGTAAGACTAACAATAAAGCCACGATGCTTGGAATTGATATTTAAATGCTGATTTAAATTCTGTGGTAAATTTCCTGTCAAAGAATTTTAGCCATTCTATCTCTAGCATACTTCTGCATGAGAAAAATGTAAAAAATAATTCTGTGGCTGCATCCGATGTGATTTTCTGTATAATTTTAGCAAGAGGGACGGTAAGGAATCTAAAATCTAGGGACAGAGTTAAAAAAATAATAACAACCGTAAAAATGTGTGCATGTTAATTTGTTGATACATATTTATATAAAACAATAGTCCCAGTTTCGGAAAAAAATTGCATCGAATTACTTTTATTGAAACAATTTTGTACAGACAGCTCCAGACTTAAAAATCAGCATCAGGGACACGGGACGGTAAGGAATCTCGTGGTATATTTGGACCCCAAAGTCGGAGATCAAAGTTTGGAGATCGTCCAAAACTTATTTATTTCGTTAATATTGTTAGACAGTCATGCAATGGTATGTTTTTTAGTATAAGAAATAATTAAAAAAACAAGAATATGTACTAAAATAAAAATTATTATTCAGGGACGTAAAAGTCAAAATTATGTGAGACTGCTTCATAAATTTAATAACTGAATCATTTAATTCAGGAATTAAATGTATTAAAATTTCAATCTGATTTTCCTTTAGCTTTCTTTTAGATGTTTTAATGCATTTACATTCCGCATGTATATCTCGGAATCACATTTAATACAATGCTATTATTATTCGCTGTAAACAAACACAGGGATAAATAGTATCAAAGCTAAAATATATATATATATATTTAAATTATACTACTTTAAAATATTCATTGTTATTCTTTAGTTCGAAGGATATAGCTTATTTTTATTTAGATCACGTTTAAAATGCCGTATACGAATTATAAATTGAGTATTATACATTTCTAGGGATTTCAACACTGTTAACTGTATGATAGTTTATCGTTAGCTGTATGGATGGTAGCTGTAGTATCTAGTTTACTGTTGTTCATATGTATCATCTCTTTGGAAAGTTTATTCATAATTGGAGTAGAAGTAGAGTCTATGTGGGTATAATTTTTCTCGTGTTCATGTCTTCGGTGTGGGTTGAATCTGTATAAGTTTTGTAATAAGCAGGCGTGAAAACATCATTAGTAGTTGATGACTTAGTTCTGGAAACCATCATTTTCCGTATATTAATAATAAAATCTTAATTTGTTAAAAAATATGTAACTGATCCACACATCTCTGATACTTAGTATAAAATATAAGTTTTTTTCTTTTAAAATTCACTAAAAACAGTACAAAATTTAATACTTAAAATTACTGCAAAGGGTCCAGCCCAGTGGTTCCCACCTTTTATCGGCCACGCCCCACCAAAGCACCAGTAAAGTCACTATGTCCCCCCCCCCCTTTAATCTGTAAATTATGCCTCTTATTATTTAAAAAGTGAACTCTATTCAAACAGCGGAGGCGCAACAAAGCTTTAACAATAACAATTCATTTCACATTTTTTAACTTATCAAAGAGGTGAATCTTCTGTGACAAATGAGTTTTAATATTTTATAAATGCATTCAGGTTATACATCTTCTACCTTGTACCAAAAAGTTTTTTTGTACTTTCCTAACTTAGTTCAACGTTAAAATAAAAGTTATACGGTCTGCATTTTTATCTTCACAAAATATCTTGAAGAGAGACTTAAATTTAACGTGAAACCTGATAACATTCACGCATTTTACAATCCATTTTTGTGATTTATTAAGAGTTGGTGGAAAAAGTTTTGGACACTAAAATTTCTTTCTATGGATAACACAATACACAAGCAGTATTTCAAAATTACCATCTTTATCAAAATTAAGTAGCCATTATTCCCCATCACAAAACATTTTCTCTGTTTCCCATTTCCCAATATCGTTAATTGTCTTTACCATTTATTATCTGATTTTTAAATTTAAAATGTATATGTTATTCGGTAGGTTAATGTACTGTGCAGGGTGCCTGCTCTAGAGCTATAGATATTTACTATCTACCCATTTCCTTTCCTAGTGCTATTTAAAATGTATAAGTTTTATAAAGTTGGTAGTACCTTTTCCAAATATTTCATATATTTTTTGTGTTAATCAGGTTAGGTTTAAGTTAATTTTTTAGGTTCAAGACAGCAAACTTATATATACTTTTAATTAATTTCACTTGTAAAAGAATTTTCGAGAGGAAATAGGAGCTCTTTCAATAATCGAAAGCGTTACGAAAAATTGTAAAATCTCGTCCCAGAAAAATTATAGATAAATTTAATACTAAATTATCAAAATATATTTAAAAAGTTACTAGTATGATTATTCTGGTTTTAAATGTATTTTAAACTTTATTGGGAAATATTCCATTTTTAGTCTACAACAATACTTAAAAAAAAAAAAAAAAAAAAAAAAAAAAAAAAAAAAAAAAAAGAAAAAAAAAAACTGATAGCGAATGAGTGAGCAACAAACTTGGAATTGCCCCCCTAGAAAGTCAAATTGCCCCCAGTGGGAACCACTGGTCTAGCCGGATATGCATAGCAAAATGGCCATTACAGCCGATGTTTGAAATAACATGTGTGGTACTAAGGCTCACCACGAGAATAAAATATAGAGTGTTTTTAGCACCAGACCTTGAACTGTCCTTGAGATAATCGGGGAAGTATGCGTCGGTGCTACTATTTTCAAATACGTTTTTTCTCAAAAAATACAAAAATTAAAAAAATAAAATCAACGCCAATTATTGAAGGATATACTACTTCACATTATATGTTTTTTTTTCACATTTTTACACAAATTTTAACATAGAAAAATAAACAAAAATATATTTTTTTAAATTATTAATGTAGTAATTTTATATTTACACTAACCAAAAAATTACAGAATAATGCTCAAAGTATGTACTTTTAAGGAAACAAATTTCGTTAAAATCAAAGATGCGCTTTTTGAGTTATAATAAAAATAATGCTAGCAACTTGCTAAAATATTCGTAACTTTCCCTTTTTGTATTTGAAGAAATACGCTGCTATCAATGCATTGCTTGATTCGTGGCATTTCCAATCCGGATTTTACGGTAGTTATAACTTTAAAAATTTTGCTTTCTTAAAATATTACTGGTATTTATCTCTTTTCAAAGCATTATATGCATAGCTGTTTTAGAGACGGAAGTAAGCCGTCATCGGAAGTTTGGAACAAATGAAATAGAAAAAAAAAATTCAAAGAATATAACGATGTCGCTTTAGAATTTCAGAGTTCTTAATTTCAAAATTTTAAGCTCATGACTTTTGCATGTTTTTTTTTGTTGTTTTGGCTATTGCAAGACTTGGTAAGAAGAAGAATTAATCATATAAAGATTTTAAACGATGACTTACGCCCGAGAAATCTTAATTTAATTACCTGAATTTTTATTCACATTGCTAACAAGGCGTAAAGCCAATAGAGTGAAAAAGTATCCAGGACAGGGTTCGAACCTGGGTCTTTGGTTCAGCGCACCAACGCTATGCCCACTGAGATACCCACCTGGAACGATACACCTAGCCTGGCACCCTTCCCTCTTATATGTTGGTAAGGCTGCAACCGCAGCACAAGATGGGATAACTCCATGAATCACACACACATATATATTATATACACAGGCTGCTCCAAAAGTCCCTGACACATTTTAAAATTCAATATTAAATCAAGTAATTGTCGTACAGGACTGCGGTTTGGACTAGAATGCTTCTCACAATGAAAAGTTTTCTTCAAGCGACTCAAAATAATTAGTTCCAAATTTCGATCATAGATGGCGCCACTTTCCGTATGTTTGGTCTCAAACATGCGTTTTTTTCTGATTTTCAGATTAGTTTTGCACTGAGACACAGAAATGATTACTCCGAGCGAAAAAGGTAATTGCGTAGGTTGGTACTTCGAAGCCAAATCGAAACTAACCTGAAAATAAGAAAAAATGCATGATTGAAGGCAAATATACGGACAAGTGGCGCCATTTATGATCGAAGTTTGGAACTAATTTTTTATTCACTTCAAGAAAACTTTTCATCGTGAGAAGCATTTTACTCCAACAGCACTTTTGTACGACAATTGGTTGATGTTATACTGAATTTTATAATGTGTCAGGAACTTTTGGGACACTCTGAATTTTATCGATGCTTTATTAATTTCGACTCATGTGTCCCGCAGGGAGTTATACCATCTTGTTCTGCGGTTGCAGCCTTACCAACTTGTAAAAGTGAAGAGTGCCATGTTAGGTGTGTCGTTCCAGGTGGCTCAGTTGGCAGAGCGTTGGTGCCCTGAAGACACAGATTCAAACCCTGCCTGGATACTTTATCACTCTGTTGGTTTAATGCCTTGTTCGCAGTGGGAATAAAAATTCAGGTAATTAAATTAAAAATTAATCAATTCCGCTATATCTTCAAAATTTTTGCAGTCTGGATTTTACGCTTTTTTAATGACAGAATAAATGTAAAAAACATTATCAACAGAAATAATTCATACAAAGCTGAGCATTTGTGCTTCCAAACAATTTAGCAAAATGAAAAGTATTTGAAAAGCAACAAAAATGACTCCCATACACGTAAAACATGAATTAAAGGATTTTTAAAAAGTAAGTAAACAAACAAAAGCAATTTTAGTACTAAAGTGTCGGGTGGAAAACAGATCCACATTCCATTCAAAATATATATGGCAGACGGAAAGAAAAATAATGGTAATTATGCTGCGTTCAAGTCAAATCAAATCAAACAATCTTTAAAATTGAGGAACCGTAACATTGCAAAAGAAAGAAAGTTCCTTATTTAAATTGGAACGAACAAATATACAGTAAAATGTATATTGATCAAGCAAAATGTATATTGATCGGCTGCAAGGCAATTAAGAACTGATACTTTAGAAGTTGCGATTCGCATTTATGGGTTATGAATTTTGATCTTTTAGGCAGTAGGAAATGAAATTCTTGCTGTTCCAGTTCATCCTTTAAAGATTTTGGCATCATTTAAAATATCAAAATTCGACGCCAGCGCTTCACAGTATCAGCGTCCTTAATTTACAATGTTAGTGTTAGGATGCTTCATATTTTATGGGTTTATTTATAAAACTTTTGAATTTATCGGAACACAAAATAAAGTATTTTAGAATGGACGGAATTAAAAGACAAATTTTAAAAACTGATATTAAAAGTAACATAACATGCATACGAAAGTAGATGGCTTGATAAATTAAACTTCTAGCTCATCTCAGAGTTGGAAAAAGAATTGCTTTTTAGACCGTAATGAATTTGATTTGAAATAATGAAGTTTTGCCTTTTTTTATCATCATATTATTATGTATTTTATATCTTATATAAATTCAGGGTACATTTGAAATAAAGATTAGAAGTGTCAAAAGTGATAAAACTGCTCTAATGGTACTTGTTATCTAAAAAGAATCTTTTGACTATAAGGGATGATAACACATTGCAAGACAAACAATTTTTGCATAGCAAACTATCCAGCGTTTCCACCTATTCCCTAAAATATATAAGGTGTCTCACGTTAAGCTTTCTTCATAAACTTAATATTAATGAAGATAGTTTAGAGAACAGAACTATAACAGAATTCTTCTCTGCAAAATTACATAACATAAAGGGAAGTGCTGGAATTCAGCCAGTCACAACCTATGCATTGTTAGTCAACTTCAAAATTTGGTAGTGCTTAGCTCAGCGTTGTTTGGATGTGTAGGATAAGACAGCTAATTCTCGCACTTCTTGTGATTTCACCACATTTCACAGAACGAAAAGTAAGTCTGCTGAAGAATAGCAAAAACACAGTTATTATTCTAGATTAATTTTAACACAATTATTCTAATTGATAAATAAATCATAAGAGATGTAAATTTCCAACTGGGCGGAAAAAAATGTCCGGACCAGGATTCGAACCAGGGAACTCTTGGCGAACCCGCCAATGCTCTACCATCTGAGCGATCCAAAAAACGAAAAAAAAAAAAGAGAGTTGCACCAGATTCGTCCGGGATAGCTCAGGCGGTAGAGCATCGGCGGCTTCAGCCAAGAGATTTTTTTCTTTTTTTTCTCCCTCCCCCACAAATAAATAAATAAATAAATAAATAAATAAAAGAGTTCCACCACATTCGTCCGGGATAGCTCAGATGGTAGTGCATTGGCGGTTTCAGCCAAGAGAACCCTGGGTCGAATCCTGGTCCGGACATTTTTTTTTTCGCACAGGTGGAAATTTACATCTCATACAGTTATTATTGCGGAAAATACCCTGTAGACCGGGCAGCATAAAACACCACCTCATAAAGATCACGGCTGGAATTCCAGGATTAGATAGAAGTCGATTGGCATGTTAAAATGGATCTTTTTGGCCAAGTCATATATTGGTGGAAACCACCTGCAGACCCACTTTTAGTAGTTTATTGGCAGACCCCATTGAGTTTTCCAATGAAATTCCTGCATCCTTTTATGTCTTTCCATGCTGATATGCTGATGCTGAAACTTGGAAGACCAGTTGCATTTTAATATAGTAATCGAGTTCTATCTAATTCTGGAACTACAGCCGTGAACTCGATGAGGTGATGGTTTGTGCAGCAGCCGTTCGCACTATTGTATTTTTGTGGGAATTCGTGGGTTAAGAAGACTCTGGTGTTCTATACGAAAATCGTTTGTAATGACATGCATTTTCCTCCCTGACAGTCAAAAGATTCTTTTTAAATAAAAGATACCACAGAACCCAGCCCACACACTCCTGGGCCCAAGGAACATCATCAACTTCGGGGATCCCACTCTCATTTCCCTACTGGTTATATAGTACTATATACTGAAAAAAAAATGTTGATTTTACAGTATAATACTGGCAGTTGGGGTGCCAGTAATATACTGTAAAATAAGCAATAATATACCGTCTTATAAATGAATTAAACAGTATATTACTGCTTAACGGTATATTCCTTGCTAATTTTACGGTTTATTACTGTTTTTTTTGCGGTTTTAAACTGGCGCCCCAGCTGCCAGTATTATACTGTAAAATCAACATTTTTTTTTTAACAAAATATATATATATATATTTAAAACTAGGTATTTAACTTACCAACTTTTGAACGTAAAATATTATTATTAATTTTAAAGTTTATTCAATCATTCAATTTGGAAATAAACTTTATATCATAATTTTAATTTGCTAAGGCTATTTTCTTGTCCACAAAATTCCGTGAATTAATGGCTGGGACTTGCGGGTCCAAGTGAAAATTCGAAACTGGGTACAATTTTGCCATTCATTTGAATACTGCGCTAAAAAGTAAGCTTAACATTTTTTAATTCAATTCACTTATTTCATACAGAAAAAAGGAAGAAAATTGTCATTTTTGACATTTAAAATGACATATTAGATTTTTTATATAAAATTTTAATAGTTCGATTCATTTTACCAAATTATGAAGAATAAAAAATCGTTTTCCCAATGAAGCATAGAAACTTATATTAACTAACATATAAATAATTAAGCGTGTAAAATACCTGCAAAAGTATATTTTGAATTTTACCTGAAGCGATAATATGAGAAATGTTTATTAAATAGAGGAGAAAGGAAAAGTCTTACATTGTTATTATTATAATTATTTGTTACTAGCTGCTACGCGTGACTTCGTTCACGTAACATTAAAAGAAAGATAAATGTATTAATTAAGTAAAATATTTCACTCCCAATAAATAAAAACATACATGATTAACCTGGGAGAACTCGCTGAATGAGATTTTCTCTCACCGTCGTACTTTTTTTAAGACTCTTATTTAAACAATTTTTCATTTTAATTAAAATTTAAAAATGTTATTTTAATTATTTTACCTATTTGTGAGTAAAAGTACTAAGCCAAGCGAGAAAAATGATATTAAGCGAATGTAAAGTAAAAGAAAAGCAATTGGGCACCGTGAGAGAAATTCTCACTAGCGAGTTCTCCCGGGTTAACCAAATCTTTATCACATTTTATAGGAGACAATGAGGAATTTCTTATTTGTAATGGCCTTAGCATAACACAGTCATAAAAAATTGAAATTTGTGCCACATAATAAAAACAATCGTGAAAATGAAATTGGAACTAATGAAAAAAGGAAGGGCAAGCAAAAAACGTGGAATTCGACGAATCGTTCTTCATAAAACAACAAAAGAAAAAAAAAAACACTGGGAGAATTCTACTAGTATTTTAGGTGGTGTTTGGTGTGAAATTTTTATATGTATTCATTGCATCCTATAAGACTTTACAAAAATCTGTTATAACAAAAATATTTTTAAAAAGCTAAATATTTTAATAATGACAAAATATTTTTAGAATTTTAAAGCTAAAACAAATGTGGAATTAAAATCCGTTACTAAACTACGATTTATAAGTGTGTCTCCAATATACTTAGAGCTACCGCGCCTTAATTTCGATACTGGTAGTGAGAAAAGGATTTTTCTTTGCTACAATCATGTTAAACCTTTATATTTTACGAACGAAAATGCACCTTTCCTTTAAAAAAATAAATAATTTTTATTCATATTTTAATAAACTGCTATACGAATTAAAGCTCATTAATTATTTTTTTCCTATTTTATGCAATTGAGTTAATTTTATAGATCTTAAGAATGAAAATAACTATTTCCCGCTAGTCATGACGCTAATTCGGGCATGGATAATTTTGCGGTACATATTATTGACATTTACTATCCATTTTATTCTTAAACTTTATAAAAACTTATTTTAATTTTAAATTAAAAAGCAAATCTTTAAGTTGACCTTGCGCAGACGATAAACCGTCAAGTATTGATAATAATTTTCTTTATATAATATGAATTGATTCCATAACTCAAGACTATTTTATTTCAACATCAAAGCATATCCGTTTTGTTTTCCATATATGACGTCATATTATCATGTTTTCCGCATTTACTAAATTTAATGTACCTTATATTACTAAGGAGTGCTTGAAAATATCCGTTTTATTTCCAATATGACATCATATTCTTATATTTTTAAATTCTGAATTTTTTTTATTTCATTTTCCTTTTTCACGTAAAAATCTGTCAATTGAAAATTAATTATTGAGAAGAAATTATTATTCTGGGCTTTCATTTTTTTGGCAATGAGATAAAAAAGATGGTTAAATTTCATTGCAAAAATGTACATTGATGCTCTATAAAAAATAATGAAATTTTGCATTATTAAGAAAAATATTTGAATACAACAAATAAAACACATCATATGTTCATTTCTGTGTTATAACCCATCTATATGCAAAGATACAAAGGCATTAATTCATCCATTTTGACGTTGATATCATTCAAACTTTCACACACACTTTCGCATTTATAGTATTATAAGGATTATCAAATATGTATTGTTTTTGATCACCTCGTGAAAGAACGTTATGCCAGAAATTATAACTCATATTTTTATTTATGTTTTATGCAGTGTACTGAACATACATTTGCGAATTATACGCAGATTCCTCGAATAGAAATAAACATTCATATTAAGACTAGACCGAAACAGGTTTTTAAGACCAAAACCGAAGCCGAAACTGAATTTTGGTAATCTTGCTGTTTTCGGCCGAAAATGAAAATGAAAATATTTCCAAGTAACTGATACATACATGAACATATATAATTATTAATTAATTGTACGTGTTTATTAAATATACATAATTATTAATTAATTTATACGCGTAGCCCAAGTTGGTTCTCTGTGCCTCTGACCAAAGCTTTTTATTTTCATATTAAATAAAATGTAATTAATTCGTCAACGACACAGAATGATTTTCTAATTATACGAATTTCATCTAATTAAAAAATATTTTAGATATGCATACCTTGATTTATCTTTCATAATGATTTTTGTAAATGATCATCTGTTATACTAGAACTTTCTCAAAGAGTATTCGAAACACTTCTGCTGTTTCAAACTAAAAATTCTCTATCACTGTTAAGTCTGCAGCTTTTAATGAGCACGTGAAAAGCGTCTTCAAAACATAGTCATATATGCATTGCTTGCTTTATAATTTGCACTTATGTCTTGCCTTTACGTCATGTCTGATAATTATAAATAGTGAAATACATAGCAATAAATAAAGAGTGTCTCATTTGAACGGATACAGCTCAAATCAATGAGTAGGGTTGGAAATTTCAGAAAGAAGAAACGAGATTTTTGGAATACAGGTAGTTTTGGTCGGGTTTCGGTCCGGCCGAATTTTCCACAGACTTTTCGCCGAAACACAGATTTTGGGCCGAAAATGAAAACGAATCTGAATATTCGATCGTTTTCTAATTCATATCTACAACTGTATAATACATAGCTGTTTCATCACAGATTCGGAATTTCAAGGAACAGCTCTCTTACATGTATTTTCTGTAAATACGAAGTTCTTTTTTCTTATTTTCTTAAAAGTATTTATATGATGACTTACATATAGCTTCAGCTGTATTACGCTTTTTTTTTACCAGTGAAATTTAATAGAAATTTTTGCCTTACTTAATCGCCGCTTTCGGCAAAAAAAGGGCAAAATTTACTATTAAACTTTAGTTGTAAGGGAAAAGAGCAAAAGTTGACAGCTATGCTTACATACATAACTTTCTTATCGTCTTTAAAAATGAATAAATGTATCACTTATTTTGTACACGCTCATACGCACAATTTATATAAGATACACAATTTATTACTTCGACGGTATACAGGTTACCCCAAAAAGATTGAAAAGCACCTAAATTTGTAACTGTTGGAGATAGTAAGCCATGCCAACTTCAAAACTGCTCAAAGGTGTAAATAAGATTATTTTAACGAATCCCTTACCATTTCAAAAGTTACCCTTTTGCCAATTTTTTTACGACCCCCCCCCCCCCCTCTCCCTAAAGAAAATTGTTCAGTAAAGACAATTTTTCATTTTGTTCCAAGAAAATAAAAAAATGGAATGCAAATAAATTTCTTACCTGTATAATTAAAATTAATTTAATTATAATAAATAATAAAAACCTGATGTATACCACTTTTTGATATCCTTTAAAATGCTATTCTTTAGTAAAAATAAGAACCATTCGGAAACTGACGATGCCCCTATTGAAATCAAAAATATGTGGGAAAAAATTACACGACAAATACAGCTATAAAAAGCACTGTACAGGCAGATATTATGCAATGATACAAATGTGGTTTTTAACCGATGTATGTTCACCAATTACTCCGAAACTACGAGACTGATTCATGAGGTTTTTTTAAACTGAAAGAGAATACTCTCGAATGGATCCTATTTAAATTTCATCAAAATTGGTTAAGTACTTTTTTTAGAAATTCAACAAAAATAGAAAAAAAAAATGTAAGCATCTTTAAAATATTTTATTTACAAAGATTTTCCAGAAGTGACATAGTGATATACGATTGGCGAGAAAGTTGCTTACCCGAAGATTTTCCTCCTTCTTTATGCGGTTTTGTTTCTAGAATTGTTGTTGGGAAATCCATGAAATAATGTTTTAATCGCTAAAAACTTTTTTGGCATAAATAACAATAATAATAATAAAATCAAAATTGTAAAGCGTTTAAATTCAACCAAGATTTCTGCGGCACACTCGCTTCATTTGAAAAACTATATTTTTACGGTGATAAACATAATCCAAAACAAGTTTTTCACAGTGTTTTCTGTCGTATCTAGTACATAACTGATTACTTTAATGTTAATTTAAAAGAAATTTTAATTCTTCATCATTAATATTGTAACAAGCATTATTTTTTTGTTATGGTCAACTGTATTATCTGTCGTGTTACATGTTTTTGCAATATTTCACAAATTTACATTTCTATTTTGATATAGGATCTTCAATCAGGATGGTCAATTTTCAATTAAGCATTACTACATTCAGTATTTAATACACAGATATGCAAATTTTGTAATAATCCTGTTGCGGCAAAGGGATAATTCTTCTAACTGATCAATTTTGACAAATAGTGTTGTATTTTTTTTTCTTGTGTAACAGTTTGAAAATTAAGAGCAGGTCTATTTCATTAATATAAACTTATTTCTTATATTTCTTTGAACACTATTACAATTTGCATAGTCCACTAATTTCCAACAGGTAAGAAAATAAAACTCATTAGAATCCTTATGTGAAACCCTGTATTTTGCATCAACAATTTATGAGCCTTTTTATAATTATCTATGTTTAAGAGAATATCTAATATAAAATATTTAATATTAAGTATGACATTAATAATTAATTTTATAGGTATAACTAATTAATTAAAAACAAAATGACTACTTTTTCTTATAAGATTTAAATCAGACGAATAAATGAGAGTTTTTAATATCTTAGATTAAAGAACCCAAATAACTTTTTTCCATTTGCAATTTTTTTCAGATAGAAGTTTCTTTTAAATAACAGGCATCATTTTTCCATTAATTTGATTACCGCGTTGAGAAGAAAGTTTAACTAGCTTATAAGTGGCATATTTAATTTTGAAATAATCAGGGTTTTTTCGCATTTAAAAAATAATGTATTGCATTTCTGTTTACGTATGTAATTTAAATACTTTAATGTAGTTTCTTAAAATGAGATGCAGAAAATTTCTCAAACTGAAGATAGAAAGTTAAAAATAAATACTTAAATAAATATACGTATAAATTAAATGACATTCAGAAAAAAGTTTTAAATTTTATATCAAGTGGCGATATAATTAATGTATATTAAACTAATCAAATGCAGTTCATGCTTTCATTTTGATTTTACTACATTAAATAACTGACAAAATGCTTTTTTATATGTTAAATGAATATAAAAAACAATTTTATGAATATGTATTACTGAAAAATGCTTCGTTATTAAACAAGGAATGAAATTAATATTGAACCGAAATATCTTAATAAAGCAATCAAACTGTTGACTACGACGGTACACATGTGTGCCGCCGTGCGACTATATTTTTATTATTTTGACTACCACTGTTTCCGAACAATAATCTTCGTGGTGTATTCTACTAGAAATGCATCACGAATATTATTGTTTGGAAACAGTAGTAGAAAAAAAAAGAAGTAGTCACCTCTGACACTTTTGTACCAATTGGTGGAAATAATGGTATTCTAAGGGTTGAGTGGTTGATTTTCGGCCACAAGAATCATTCACAGTGGCTAATTTTCAATCAATAAACAACCAGAAATTATATCATTTCAGATTATTTGTATTACCGTGGTCTTTGCTTTGCTTTGCCGTTCGTATTACTTTGGCCTTTTCTTTGGTCCATCCCATAAAAAAAGGTTTTATTCTTTGTATTGAACAAACAATACAAGATAATTTGGAGTTTTTGCCCTTGAAAAATATTTTATACCCTTCTATAGGATAATTGAATAGGTTGGGGTTAATTAAAATTTTTTTAGTGGCAACTCTGGATGGGTTTGTAAACAACTGTTTTCGTGTGTAAATTTTAACTCTCGAAATTTTCTATAGTGGAACAATCTGGATACGAGCTACAAATAAGGTAAGTGTCAAAATATTACATTTAGTAACCTGTAACCCATGTGGAATCACCGTTTTTCCTTTAACTTTTTATTTTGACAGGAAATGTTTACGTTTTCATAAAGCTAACATGAAAACTAATACTTCGAGGCTACTTTGTGCCAGGTCTTTTTTGGTCCAAAAATAGCCCCAATTACTTGGAAATGCCTTTTATAAAACCAAATCCCTTATAACATGTTTTAAGTAAATTTTTTTTTTTCAAATGTTACTTAAACTGTATGCGTTATGTAAGCAAAATGTTACATTAATTGATTTTGTTCCAGTTGCTGAGGATAACATGAAGAAAACTATTTCTCGTTTCTTTAATATTAACAATTGGTTTATTGTGTTTAAATGTTAAAAAAAAAAAAAAGAAAAAGAAAAAGAAAAACATTTGTTTCTCGAGTTTTCAGTGTTAATTTATTAGCAAATGCTATTGCAAAGGGGTTTCAATAAAAATGCATTAATTTACAAATAAAATGTATTCATTTTATATGAAACTAAGGGAATGGACCAAAGAAGACCCGAGCAGGGATTACTTTGTTCCAAAACTTTAGAAATAGTTAAAAAATAAAAAAAATAAAAAATTTCCTCTTTAAAACCATACCGTTTGCTTCATTGTTTCGTGTTAATTGTTTACAACTCCATTTCGACGTTGAAAAATCACATATAATATTTTTTAATAATGGAAATTTGAGTGAAACCAGGAAAAAGTGCCCCAAAGTAGCCCCGGTGACGGTATAGATTTTTCTATAGAAAATTTCAGCTAATTTTTCTACCTTAGAATTTTGAAAAATGAACAATGGGGAAAACGGATCGTCGTAACTATTTAAGAGGTTAAAGAGCAACGGGAAGATTTTTTACAAAACCTGAGGTGGCGATACGCAGTTAAAAATTCTTTATTATCACTGTATAATTTGTTTACTAGTTTCTCATAATTTAATTTTATAGTCATTTTTTTTCTATTATGCGTACTTTCTAGAGCAGCATTATAAAGCATATTGTAAATGAAGTTTATTTGTAATCAAATTAAAACCTTCTCACCCCCGTGAACTGATATATCCGTTCACTAAGATCTGGGTCCCGCCTTCTTGGATATCCCTGATTTGTTGGCTTCTGCGAAAGATGCAGTTGCAAAAATGGACTCCTCCATTAAGCATAAAGTGCGTACAGAGATTTCTAAATGCATCTTGAATGCCACCTATTCTGTTCCTCATACCACAAAGCAATATATAAGTATTAAAAAAAATTGAAGTCGGATAATTCCATAGTGATTACTAAAGCAGACACAGGTAGAACTACTGTAATTATGGACAGGAAACTGTACAACTCAAAAGCTCAAGAACTTTTGTACAACCCGAATACGTATGCTGTTTTAAAAAAGGACAATACACAATCTATCCAACGTAATATGAACTTGATTATCTCTAAATATGAAAAGCTTAAGAAAATTCCTACTAATATTGCTTCCAAATTAAAATGTTATACCGGTTTAGTTCCAAGATTTTACGGCTTGCCTAAACTACATAAACCGAATATTCCGTTACGCCCAATTCTTGATTTTTCAAAATCCCCCCTTTATTGTCTTTCGAGTTATTTGGCTAAATTATTGAAACCTCTTACTATCCATTCTAACTACAGCTTGAATTCCACTTTCCGGTTTATGGAAGACTTAAAAGATTTTGAATTTCCAAACGGTTACGTTATGGCGTCGTTGGATGTCGTAGCATTGTTTACTTCAATACCTATTGATTTAATTTGTAATACCATACATAAAATCTGGCCGAAGTCTCCTCTTGATACTGATTTAAATGCTGATGAGATTACTGACTTCTTAAGATTCCGTTTGACTTCAAATTGTTTCGTGTTCAACGATTGTTTTTATAAACAGTTGTCCGGAACCGCTATGGGTTCCCCCCTTTCGGTTGTGGTTGCCGAAATAGTGCTACAGAAAATTGAATTGGATATTATTAATGAACTTGGTCCCCGTCTGAGATTTTGGAGGAGATACTTGGATGATATTTACATAGTAGCCAGTGATAGCGACCTGGATGACATTCTCTCGACAGCCAACTTAATAGCAGAACCTTTAAAATTTACTCTCGAGCGTGAAGTTAATGGTAAGTTACTATTTTTGTATATCCTTGTTCAAAGGAAAAATGACATTAATTTTCAATTAATTTCAACTTCAGTTTATAGAAAACCAACTTCAACGGGTCAGTATACGCATTTTGATTGAAATTGTCCGATTAGCCACAAACTCTCTATTATAAATACATTAGCATTTAGAGCCGCAAAGTATTGCAGTAGCGATGAAATCCTTGAAACTGAAAGAAATAAAATATACGAAGATCTTAAGAATAACGATTATCCGAAAAAATCTAATCAGAAAAATTTTCAAGAAAACTCTGGAGTTCATGAATTCAACCCCTCCCCCTTTCCAGCGGTTTAAACCTCATTTTTTTGTTTCTTTACCATATTATAATACTGTGTCAGAAAAAGTTTCAGCTGTATTTAAATCTTTTGACATTGGGGTTTCTTTTAAACCAGTAAATAAATTAAGTTCTTTTTTAAATAGCCATAAACATAGTTATAACGTAAAAAAATCAACCGGTGGGATTTACATGATTCCATGCAGTAACTGGGATAACGTGTATATAGGTGAAACTAGCAGATCGTTGGATATCAGACTCAAAGAACATATCGGCGCCTTTAAAAATGGAAGACTGAACTCTAAATTTGTACAACATGCGTATGAAACAGACCAAACCCCAGCCTTCAAAAATTCTTTAATTTTGAAGAGAAATTGCAACACTTATCATTACAGATTGTTCATGGAGAGTTGGTTTACAAAATTATACCCTTATACACTCACGAATCCGGTGCGATCCCGATGGAATATTTTTTGTTTTTAAATGATGAACTTTAACTTTGATTTTGACTGTGTCCAGGAAATGTTTCGATATTCTGCTGTAGCTGATTGTGTACTGATGAGGCTGTGCGTTTGCACAGCGAAACGTCTTTTTGTATTTTTGTTTTTTAATTTAATGTTTTTATATATTTTTTGATTTAAGTGTAGTCAAGTCTGTCTGATGTATGAAAATTAATTTAAAGATTTTAATTCAGACTAAATTTAGGTGCATCTTAAGTTGCAGGTTTCACTGCAATAGAAGCATTTTTTAAATTAATTTAATTCTACAGATATAATCTAGTTTTGAAAGATTAAGTTATGATTAATACTCTCAAGTGTTAAATTTTTATACATAATTAAATTTCTTATATCATGTTTAAAAAATATCTTTTTTTAGCATTAAAAAAATACAGAGGAAACAACATTACAAATTTGCCGTTTTGCTCGGCGCTCAGGAGGTAAAAAATTAATCTCACAAACATTTTAAGAATAAACTAGTAGGATATGACAATCCCAAAACTTTCTTCTACCTTATACATTTTAATACTTCAAATTTTGCAATCAAAGTGCCAAAATTAAATGGCAATCTATGCCCTCATGAGAATTCGAAAGTTATGAAATCCCGTGCATTAGTTCTTGAGATATGACTATCGCTAAAATCGTGTAAATCCTGCAAAATGCAGCGTAGCAGCGCTACGTGTTGAGTGATTTACACCAAAACCTAATCAGCAACACTTTATGTCAACGAATCTGAAGTTTAATGAAAATTCTTGCATTAGTTTTGAGATGGGGCTACTGCGAAAATCGTGAAAAATCCAGCATAGCAGCACCACCAATTGGACGATTTACACCAAAACATAATGAGCACCAAGGTGTACCTGAATCTAAAGTTTGATGAAAATTCGTACATTAGTTCGTGAGATAGAGTTATTGCGGAAATAGTGAAAAATGCAGCATAGCAGTGTCACCTGTTAGGCGATTTACACCAAAACGTAATCAGCACCAAATCATATCAAGGACTAACTGAATCTGAAGTTTGATGAAAATCCGTGCATCAATTCTTGAGATACAGCTATTGCTGAAATTGTGAAAGATGCAGCATAGCAGCGCCACCTATCGGACAATTTACACCAAAAACTAATCAGCATAAATTTATATCAGGGACTAACTGAATATACATTTTTATTAAATTCCGTGCATTAGTTCCTGAGATAGAGTGCCCACACAATTTGTGTCACATACATACAGACAGACATTTTGTAAAAACATGTTTTTCGGGGTCTATAACCCCTGAAACGTGTAAATCCGTCGAAAATTTTCATGAATCCAATACTGTGCTCTCGTAAAGATAGAAGAAAGTAAAAAGGAAGAATTTAGAAAGGAAATTCATAATTGTGCCATTGTACAAGACCTCAAATTTGTCTAACCTTTGATGTTAAGTATTTTTTAGAGTAAAATCAATGTTTTTGAAACTTAAATTCTTATTAGTAGCTAATTTTGTTACAGCGGCTCTCAAAAAAGTATTTTCCCCCGCTCAAAAACACGAAAATGTCTGACACATTTTCTGATTCAATTTTAAACGTAAAAGCATAGAACTTTCAATAACCCTTTAAGACCGGGAGTTTTTTTCGTAGAAATTGGAAGTTTGGGTTGTTTCCCTTTATCGATAGGACCGTGTTTGATTGAAATAAATATAAAAAAAAAATACCCGATGTCAGGTTATGCCTAGGGAGTACCCGCAAAATTGTGCGGGTTCGGTTTTAATGCAGCCGTTTTTGGGCTAAATCTACACAATTGTGTAGTCTGGGATTATGTGTGCAAATAGCTAAAGATAAAAGTTTAAGCAAAAAAAGTTGTTGCTTATTGAGATAATTTTCATCAGCCACAATGAAAATGTTTGAAACAATTTTTGTTTTTGGACAGGCAACTACAATTTCATTTTCTGAGACGTGCTCAATGCTCGAACCCCTCTTAAGAGCCGTTGACTAATGGCATACCCTTCACTCTGTTTGGATTGTGCCTGATAATTCAAAAAAAAATTTTTTTTTTAGTTTTTCCAGAAGCGGTATTTTGTTGAAATACCGATCAAAGTACATAAACCTAGGTCTGAAACAGAGTAAGGACTACAGCAGTTCCTAAGCCCAGATCCTTGTGGACCAGGTCTGTACTTTCCCACTGGTATACTACAAAATTTAAAACTATCCCAGGTGATACCATTACAGCAGAGTGTGGTTTGCTTTTTATATACTGCTTTACTTAAGCACGTCCTAAAAAAGGGAATCGTCTGCTCATCTATGGAAATTTTTCCCTGATCTCCGGGTAAATTCAAGCAGACATTACGGAATCTGTCGAGCAATTGCTGAACTTTTCATAATTTATTATTTATTCCTGGTGGTTTACTTGCTGTGTCCACAAAATGCAATGAATTTATCAAATTAAAAAATCTATCTCGTGATATGCATATAACTCATATAAAATTTATAAATCATACATGACATCTATAACTTAGAGCAGAAACATACAAGTTCGTTACATGTGCATATTATATATCTAATACTACTAATTTTAAATAGAAATCATGAATAGTACAAACCTGTTAATTTAAAATTAATCCGATTTAAAAATGTAATTAATAAAAAATAAATTGCTAAAAACATAAGTTTTAAAAAAATCACTTAAAAATAAAAATTTTATATGTTAGGAATTGCGCCTATTTTGGAAGTGGTAAAGCCCGGACCCGCACAATTGTGCAGGTCATTTGTTTTTCAACATTTGTAAAGCCTAATTAAATGTATCAAAGACAAAATCAATTAAAATCATGAATAAAGTATATGAAAAGAAAAAATAAATCTAAGCAAACACTTAAAATCATATTTAAAAGAAATTACGACTGCACATACTTTTTGTCTATTGCTGTTAGACGATATAGTCTTTTTAAAAGCAGAAAATCTATCCCTTTATTGGAGTTGGTGCCCCTATAGTTGTGTCTTATCAAAACATCTGAAGCCAATTAACTCATATAAATGTGCAGATTTGGTTTTAAATCTCACAAAAACAGGAAATAGTCATTCCCTTTTACTTTAGTATTACCCGCACAATTGTGCGGTTCAGGGCTTAAAGGGATAACGTATATTGTAGTGATTTGTAACCAGTTTGTTTCATTTTTCGATAAATGAATAACAACTTAAGTTATAAGAGATTGTTTTCTCAGGAGGGCACTTTTTTTCCTTTTCAGCAATGTTGAGACTGGAAATATCGTTTTAAATGACAAATTTGACGGCATTTTTTGAAAGATCAACTGCTTTCACCAAAAGAGGAAAAAATTGTTCGACAGAGGAAAAACGTGTCAATTTCATACGTTTGAGATAAAAAATGAATTAAAAATATGTGAGAATGTATATTGTTTTCATTTGAGATCGCCCTTATACTGTCTACGTCTTTTTTCTTTCCAGAAATTTTCGTTAATTATTTTTTTAGACATAAAAATGCAAATCCTCAGCCATAAAAATATTTCTGAATAGAAATTAATTACAGAATAATTTACGAAAAACCAGGAATTAGCGTCTGAGATTGAAAAAGAGTTAATAAATAACGCATTTTCAAAGAGTTAATTAATTTTTTTTTAATTCATCAGGTATTAGGCAAAATAATTAACAGATATAGAAAAAGAAGATTTTTTAATCAACTAATTCTTTAATTTTGTTACAAGATTTCCTCATATGCATATTTTGAGTTTCATATTACATAAGAAAAAAGAAGATTTCAGTTATTTATTAGTATCGTATATTAAATTGGAAGTGAATTTTATTACTTTAAATGCGGCACAAGAATTTTTAATTATAAAAAAATGCTGTTGGTTTCTATTTGTATTTTTTAATTGTATACATCTCGGATATTACAAACACTTTGATTAAAATATGAAATAGAAAGAAAAATCGTTACTCTAATGCAAAATATATTGCAGATAACTCTGCTGTAATGAGAGAACCCCGGATATAACATACACAAATTCTAAAAGTCCCCCAAAAATTTTACGATTTCTTGCGCTCTTCTTGTAGAAAATGTATTTTTTCTTGGGCGTTCTACACTTCTAATGAGATAAGCTAAAACACATTGAAGAGAAGAATTGAATACTATTTATGTATTCAATTCTTTTAAATTACTTTTTTTTTTACAAAACGTACAATATATAATATTTTTATCGGAATTCATTGATATATATATATATATATATATATATGTAATTGAATAAGGATAAAAAAGGAAAACATCATTTCACCGCGATCAAAGAAAAAAAAAAAAACCTTTAAATGTAACTTCCTTTAAACCAGTCCAAATTCTTAAACAAAAGTGAGTCATAATTTCTTCAGCTTCTTTTACAGTATTTTTCATATTTAGAAATTTATCAACTGAAAAAAAATATATTAAAATAAATGTTAACTTGCAATTAATAATTTAATTCACACGTCTTAATTCCGAAATGTAAAACTAATCCTATAATTAGTCATTTTAAAAAACTGAACATTTACATATTTTCCTACACGTGAAATCTTAAACTTGATCATAATGAGAACTCTTTAATAACGAACAAGTGTTAGGGTCCCTTCCTCTGTGTTTTAACCGAGATTCACTGCACTTACTACTGAAAATCCACAATTAATTTTATATCCGCAAGCTGAGTTTCTATTGTAATTGCTTTTTTACGTTCGATTGCTTATCTAGAATTAATCACAGAAATTACATTCGAGACTAAACCTAAACTCATATCTCAAAACAGAATTAAACTGGTTTCATTATTACGTATTTCCCTAATTAAAATCCATCTTTTATATTATACAATGAAATGTAAAATTATCATTCCTCTTTCTTTTAAATTTCATTGCTGATACTTATTAATAAAATCTGGAGAAATTGAATAAAGACATACTAATTAAATTTCAAATAGTTGAATTAGAAACTATTGTCTAACTATACTGTTTTCAAAAATAATTAATCAACAATTAAATTTAATTGTAAGAATCTAACATTTAAATTACGATACCTGATATTTATTTTAATTTGGATTCAGGTCTATTTATTCTCTCAGTACAATTATTGATAAAGAACGCGTCTCAATTGTTATGTACAAGTTATCCGTAAAAAAACCCGGCGTTTTAAAAAATCATATCGAGTTAACGGTATGAGTTAGGTAAGGTCAGTTAGTTTTCAAGAAATCAGAAGGTCATCAAATTTTATCCACACTAGTTTCAGTTTTTTTTCCAATACTAGGTAGCGCTGCGCGTCATTGACTTTGAAGTAACCTAGCAGACGCTCATTTCATCATTCCATTCAGTTAACACAGTGCGATGGCGACGTCACAACAAATGGCTCAGTGTCTTATCTGGCTTATAGAAACTGGATCTGTTACCATTGTACCGCGGAACTTTCGGCGAGTATGGTGGTAATTGTAAAACTACGGACAAAACCATTCGTCAGTGGCTAAGTGCGTTTAAAGAAACGGGAACCATCCTTCTAACTGTTATCAGTGGTGTCGGCGCCTTTTCTTGTGGCCACGTGGTGTTTTTTATCTTTAATAACTTTAAAAGGAAAGGGACTGATGTCCTGCAAAAGAGGAACCTTTCCGTCAAGTACAGTTGATCTCCTTATCTCCTGACCCATTGTTGATTCCCCTCATCCTTTTGTGAATAAACCGCAGAAGGGTCCAGAACAAAAGATTTCCAAGAAAAATGTAGAAGGATGGCAAAAGAAGCGTTTGCACGGAGCTTTAGACTTTTTTTTTTTTTTTTTTTTTTTTCTGGGGACATATCACAAATCTTGTTTACGCTGAGAAAATTCAAGATGCAAGGCTGCGTTTAGAAAGCAAAAATGGCTGAACGTCCCGTGAACGAAGGTCAGGAGATAAGATAAGATCGCACTTGAAGAAAGTTCTCCCCTTCTTTCAGGACATCCAGCACTTTAAGCTGCGAATGGACCATCCTTCTAACTGTTATCAGTGTCGGTGTCGTTTTTTGTGTCCACGCGGTGTCTTTGATTTTTAATGACTTTAAAAGGAAAGGGACTGATGTCCTGCAAAAGAGGAACGTTACCTTCAAGTAGAGTCGAGCTCCTTATCTCCTGACCCATTGTTGATTCCCCTCATTCTTTTGTGAATAAACCGCAGAACCGTCCAGAATAAAAGATTTTCCAAGAAAACTGGAGAAGGATGACAAAACACGCGTCTGTATGCCTCTTACTTGTACAGTCATAAAAGATGAAAAAAGCCGCGAAACCACAAAAAAGCGCCGGCTGGCCCGGAACAAAAAAACCGCAAGTAGCATGATAGTCTATCTGAAGCTTAAGGCTCAGTTAAAGCTGCGAACGCACCATCCTTCTAATTGTTATCAGTGTCGGCCTCGTTTTTTGTGGCCACGCGGTGTTTTTGTCTTTTAAGGAATTTAAAAGGAAAGGGTCTGATGTCCTGCAAAAGAGGAACCTTCCTTCAAGTAGGGTTAATCTCCTTATCTCCTGGCCCATTGTTGATTCCCCTCATTCTTTTGTGAATAAACCGCAGAATGGTCCTGAACAAAAGATTTCCATGAAACCTGGAGAAGGATGGCAAAACACGCATCTGTGTGCAGTCGTAGATGCCTGTTTTGCCATCCTCCAGCACTTGCCCAGGAAAATTATTCTTCCCCACCATTCTCTGGTTTATTCACAAAAGGATGGAGAGATTCAACGATGCAAAGGAGATAGGAAGATTAGATCGGCTTGATGAAAATGTTTTCCTCCTGCAGGATGTTCGTCAATTTGCTTGGAAAGCTATTAAAGATGAAAAGCATCGCGTGACCAATACAAAGAGGCCGACAATTGTTGAATGATACGCCTATTCGGAGTTTAAACCATCTCATGCAAAGAATAGTCAATTGTGTGGCAATCATCATTTCAGACATGTTGGACACGACATGGGAAGAGGTTGAATATAGTTTGGATGTGTGCCATGCGACAAACGTGCAACACATTGAAATCTACTAAATGGTAAAAATCTTGATAAATTTACCTTTAAGTACGTATGTATAACATTAACCTAATTTTATGATTGAATTAAAAAGTTTTGTTTCAAAACCCCGGTCTTTTATGGACACTCTCTATTTTGGGCTAAATTAAGAAGTTTGGCTGAAATTTAAACGCTGTAATTTCTTTTTCCTCAAATTGCTGATAGGAAGCAAGCGTACAAATCACAATTTTCTAAAATTTAAAGACATGCTATATCTTAATTCCATGGAAGGCAAATAAGAGACAGAAAGAAATGGAAACAGCTGCTATTTTTTGAACTATACCCGGATCGATATGATAAAAGAAAACGTATATTTAAGGGGAAAATCTTATGGGAATGCGAATTTATGTATTCGTTCATAAATATATAATTTTCTTGAAATTCCTATTTAAATCGACATTGAAATTTATTTTCGAACGGAGTTCTGGAAGCTTATATTTGGATAATTCTAAGTCGGTATTTATGGTTTATAAAAACAAAAAATGAATTTTGTTGGTCATGGTTCAGCTAATACATCTAAATTTATGTCAGTATTTTTACTTTCTTCTATCTTTACACGAAAAAAGTATTGGATACGTGAAAAATTTCGACTTCCGGTTTTCAATGGATTTGTACGTTTTTGAAGGTCTTGAACACGATTTGATGGTTTTAGAAAATGTTTGTCTGTGAGTCTGCGAGTCTGTCTGTCTGTATGTGACAAAAATTTTGTGGGCACTCTATCTCAAGAAATAATGCACGGAATTTCACAAAACTTTAGATTTGGTCAGACTTTGATATAAACTGGTGCTGATTAGTTTTTGGTGCAAATCGCCCATCAGATCCCGCTGCTATGCTGCATTTTTCATGATTTCCGCAATAGCTATATCGCAAGAACTATTGCAAGGATTTTCATAAAACTTCAGATTCAGGTATACCTTGTTATGAGTAGGTGCTGATTATATTTTGCTGTAAATCGCTAAACAGGTGGTGCTGCTATGCTGCGCTTTTCATGATTATGCAATAGCTTTATCTCAAAAACTAATGCACGGATTTTCATCAAACTTCAGATTCACTTAGTCATAATGACATAAGTTGTTGCTTATTAGGTTTCGTTGTTAATCGCCCAACAGGTGGTGCTGCTATGCTGCATTTTTCATGATTTTTGCGATAGCTCGATCTCAAAAACTAATGTACGGAATTTAACTTTATATTATGTTACATTTTCACATAAATAGATCCTTAAAAATAGCAAATAAAGCCTTTGTGCAACAATATTAAAAAGTAGAAAAACCAACGTTTAAAATGCACAAATAATATATGAAAAGCAGCAAACAGCTGTTTCGAATCTACTAGCGAGATTCTTCTTCAGTGAAAAAGGAACAGCGTGCTAGAAAAAGCAAGGCTGAGCAAAATCATAGACAGAGACGCGCTGGCTTTTATACCCTAAGCGGGTGGCGAAGGCGCCGAAACAACCAATGAGAGAGAAGCAGTGGAAACGACTGGGTGGACAAGTAGCGACATCTACCGGAGAAGTAGAGAAAAGAAACCAAAAAAGGGGAATTAAATTAACGCTTTCCAAATACTTGGAAAATCTGGAGTACTAGATAAGTCATTGACTAAAGAGTGAGAATTTTTAATGATATGGTAAGCTTCCCAAAAATCAAGATCAAGGTTAGAAGAACATTTTTGGATAATGATGGCTGAGGAAAAATCGAACCTATGTTGAGAAGACCAAGAATGTTGAGCAATAGAAGAACGTTTGAGCTCCTGATTTTTAACATAACCTTCATGCTCTTTTAAACGAAATCTAAGAGCACGTTTCGTCTGACCAATATAAGAAAGACCACACTGACAAGAGATTGGTAAATGCCCCAATTATCTAGGCGATCAACGGGGTGTTTGAGATTTGAAAAAGAGATTTTATTAACAGGAGAAAAAATAACTTTAAAATCAAACCTTCTTAGGATTTTAGCAACTTGCTGACTGATTTTAGGAAAAAATGGTAATACAACTGAAGTATTAGAGTTGGAATTAGAATGCTTTTCAGAATGGTCGGATTTCGTCAATTTCTTATAAATAGAATCGATAACATTAGAGGAATAACCACGATCGACAGCAATAGCTTTGAGGTAATTAAGTTCAGCACTATGTAACTGAGGAGTGGAACAAATATTAGTAGCCCGAAAAACAAAAGTATTGAAAGCAGCGAATTTCTGGTTAGGGGAATGAGAAGAATACCTGTGAGGTGGGAGACTGACAGCAAAAGGTTTACGAAAGACGGTAGTCTGAAAGCCATTTTCACAACGAATAACAAGGACATCCATGAAAGAAAGGCAGTTATTGGTCTCAATTTCAGAGGTAAATTGAATGCAGGGATCAATGGAATTCATAATAGAGAGAATATGATTAATATCCGAATTCATTTCAATCATGACATTTCCGTTCTATGTTCGTTATGTTGATGATGTTTATGTCCTGATTGAAATGAATTCGGATATTAATCATATTCTCTCTATTATGAATTCCATTGATCCCTGCATTCAATTTACCTCTGAAATTGAGACCAATAACTGTCTTTCTTTCCTGGATGTTCTTGTTATTCGTTGTGAAAATGGCTTTCAGACTACCGTCTTTCGTAAACCTTTTGCTGTCAGTCTCCCACCTCACAGGTATTCTTCTCATCCCCCTAACCAGAAATTCGCTGCTTTCAATACTTTTGTTTTTCGGGCTACTAATATTTGTTCCACTCCTCAGTTACTTAGTGCTGAACTTAATTACCTCAAAGCTATTGCTGTCGATCGTGGTTATTCCTCTAATATTATCGATTCTATTTATAAGAAATTGACGAAATCCGACCATTCTGAAAAGCATTCTAATTCCAACTCTAATACTTCAGTTGTATTACCATTTTTCCCTAAAATCAGTCAGCAAGTTGCTAAAATCCTAAGAAGGTTTGATTTTAAAGTTATTTTTTCTCCTGTTAATAAAATCTCTTTTTCAAATCTCAAACACCCCGTTGATCGCCTAGATAATTGGGGCATTTATCAGATCTCTTGTCAGTGTGGTCTTTCTTATATTGGTCAGACTAAACGTGCTCTTAGATTTCGTTTAAAAGAGCATGAAGGTTATGTTAAAAATCAGGAGCTCAAACGTTCTTCTATTGCTCAACATTCTTGGTCTTCTCAACATAGGTTCGATTTTTCCTCAGCCATCATTATCCAAAAATGTTCTTCTAACCTTGATCTTGATTTTTGGGAAGCTTACCATATCATTAAAAATTCTCACTCTTTAGTCAATGACTTATCTAGTACTCCAGATTTTCCAAGTATTTGGAAAGCGTTAATTTAATTCCCCTTTTTTGGTTTCTTTTCTCTACTTCTCCGGTAGATGTCGCTACTTGTCCACCCAGTCGTTTTCACTGCTTCTCTCTCATTGATTGTTTCGGCGCCTTCGCCACCCGCTTAGGGTATAAAAGCCAGCGCGTCTCTGTCTATGATTTTGCTCAGCCTTGCTTTTTCTAGCACGCTGTTCCTTTTGCACTGAAGAAGAATCTCGCTAGTAGATTCGAAACAGCTGTTTGCTGCTTTTCATATATTATTTGTGCATTTTAAACGTTGGTTTTTCTGCTTTTTAAAATAGATCCTTATTAGGCTTTGGTATATACAAACCGACTGGTGTCGCCTTTATGCTCTCCGTGTTGGAAATTTTGATTGCAGACATCTAAGAGGGTGGGTGCCGAAATTCAATGATTTGTTTCAAAGATGTTTGTGTCTTCTTTATAATTGCACACAATTCAAGGAATCTATACCTTTTAAATCTTCGTGATGGGCATAAATTGTCATTTCATTTTGGTACTGTGATGGCGAATTTTCAAGTATTAATATGCATGCGACAAAAGAAAGTTTTGGGATTGGCACACCTGACTAGTTTCTTACTGCGTGTAGTAAAACTGATTTTATTAGAAAGTAGACCTAATGTCAGTTGAATACGTTAGTCGTACTATTTCTTCAACAAAAGCTATCTTAGATTTTTTTTTTTTTTCCAACGTAATCTTTTTTAATGTTCACATAATTATCTGGATTTCTGAATATCCGAAATGAACATGGAATAGTTTTTAATGACTATAAGATAATATATGAAATTGAATTTATTAAATAAGACGTTTGTTTGAGTGGAAATATTTCATTTATAAAGAAATCAGTATTGTTTATATTTTGAAACTAATTACGGATTTCTTCAGGAAAAAGAAGTTTCTAGAAAAACTTAATTGAAAATGTTCTACTGTTAAAATATGATTGTAATTAAGGAGCCGTAGTTACCACTAATTCTTACGGCATGATGCAGAAGACAAAATACATAAAATGCATATTAGTTAAATAGCTTAAGAATAATCAATTGAGAAATTATTTTTAAAACCAAGGCACACATCTTTTTTAATTAAAGGTTCATATATTAAAACAGACTTAAACACAATTAATACAATAACCCAACAGGAGGGAAATATTAGCCAAGGCCAGGACTAAAACCTGGGTCTCCAGCGTACCGTCCTGGTGCCTGCTAATTTTTCACTCCTGTTGGCTTATTGTATTAATTGTGTTCAATTCTCTCTTAATATATGAAACTTTAATTTAAACAAAAATGAATTCAGACGTTAATTTATGTGTAATCTAAACATTCTATTTAAATATGTTAAAAGTGACAGTTTCTTATAGAATGGCACATACAAAAACCTGGCCCATTCAAAGGTCGTAAAGCACCACACAATACATTTCACTGAGTTTAAGGTGAAATATACTAAATAGTGAAATCATGTTACCGTGGTTAGGATAATATTAATTTGAAATATACTAGTTTTTTTTTTTTTTTTTTTTTTTTTACATTTTAAATTTTATATTAAGTACAAGTTACAGAGAAAGTGAAAAAAAAATACATTCTTCTATTGTAATACAACGAATACAATTGATTCAAATACAACTTAAGCCACAATTAAAACAATATCTAGCTTTTCAATTTGCCTAAATTATCAACCACTGAAATACATCATGTACACGCAAAAATTATCATGTTTAGCACTGCAAAACACGAAATAATGAAAGAGAATTTTTTCCTTACGTTCAAAAAAGGCGTTGGCAATTATTTTATATTTATTTCTAACAGTATTTCCAAGCGGCCATTCGTGATATACTTCTAGAACATCTCCAACAACAACAACAAAAATCTAACATTACAATTACTGTTTGGAAATAGTGGTACAAACGAAATATAAAATTAGTCGACAATAGTGAAGCAATAAGTTGGAATATGAATAAAATATTGCTGTAAAATTATTTCTTTATCCAAATTTTGCAAGCAATTAACGAAATTTTGAAGTAAAATTCCTGGTCTAAAACATAAGAAGGTAATAATAACGCGAATTTTAGATTCAGGTAATGTATTTAGGGGAAGGTGGCCTAAAATGATCCCCTTAAGGGGAAAACTTCTGTAAAATAACATAACTGTTTAAATAAAACTTTGGCCCTATGCTAATATGTTTTATACTATATTTTGCATTATAATCATACTTTAATAATATTTTAAACCCAAATTGAGTAATGAAAAAATGGATTTTTAAAAAAGTGTCCAAAGGATCAATTTACTCTCACCAAAGGGCAAAATGATTCATCATTTAAAAATAATTGTAAATTGTTTTTTATCGGCAAAATAAAGGATATAAAAGTAATTATGACAATACATAATGAAATAAAATAAGTTTTACAATCAAATAGCATACATAATTTATTTTATGTAAATTTTAAAATAAAAAGTGTCACAAATAATTTTGAAAAAACAATAAAATGGAATATGTGAAAATTAAGATCCAAAAATAATAGGATAACACGTGGACTCAAAGACAAAGATTTGGGGCAGTCACACATTTGGCTCCCATGATGGCTAGAACCCAGTACCGGATTTTCTTTAGCCTATGAAATAGTAGTAAAACGATCCACATAATGGATCATTTTACCAGGAAACATGGTCGTCCATTTTAGGTGATATAACTGGATGACGCCGAGAGACATAACAAATTTAGCAAGTGTAATTCACGTCTAAAGACATGCTCTATTAAGTAAACAGAGTCATATTTCTGTACATGAAAGACTGTAATATCTAAATAAATATAAAAGTTAGTGCTTATCTTAAAAGTTAGTGCTTATGTTATAAAACCTACTTTTTCAAAGAATTCTATTCAGATGCGTAATACTGCGATCGCTTGAATACCATCATTGATTCTTCTTCACTTGGAACAACTAGTTCATGTGTTACCCTGTAGATAGCATGGCCTGTCTGGAAGAAAACATATGTGGACCGTTTTGCCCGCTAGGATAATTTTAGGCCCCCTTCCCCTAATCAATTAATCGAATATAAGTAGGCTTAAATTTTAATTTTTTCATTAGAGATATGAAATGGCTTATAAATCAATAAACGGTCAAGTGCAAGTATTACTCGCGCACAGAGGGTTCCGCACAATAATATATGAATTAGTAAGTGTATTATTAAAAAAATACCGTTGCTAAAAGAATATTAAAACTTTGTAAGAACTATACAACGTAGGGTTGGGTATAGTTGTATAGTATACAGGTTGCAAAGGAAAATCCCTTTAACCTGAAAATACTTGCGAACGGAGAGAACTACACCTATACAAGTGAGGTAACGGTACAGTAAAGCGACTATTTCCGACCTAATGCAAACGACAGCAGCACCCCTAGTGGCGAAATTTGGAAGATAGCCATTGCAAATCGAAAACGAAAAGAGGTAGAACAAGTTTTCCAGTTAGAAAGTTTTAGAGCATCAATTAATTAGTACGAAACGACATTTGGTTCACACGTATAAGATAAATCGTCGCCTGCAAACACAAAAATGTTCGAAATCGATGAGCGACGATTCTACTTTCCCTATTCACATTCCGGAAATGTAGCAGTGCACAATTGCAGATTGTGACGTTGTACTGTGCTGTAATGTCTGTAAAGATTCAATTTCCAATGCATTTAAAATTTCGGAATAACCCTTTCAGGGCCAGAAGAATGCTGTTCGTAAACTGATGAAATAATTAACTGACACCAGAATATTCAAACGAATTTCTCTGAAAACAAAACCCCTCTAATTTGCACTTTCATTACAAAAGCAAAATTTTATTAAAATATTCTTGGTGCCATTTGTCAGTTTTGGAATTAAAATTAGGTGGCTAGAGCGTCTAGCCACCGCCCTTGAAAGGGTTAAATTTATGTCGTCGTATTGAAGAGGCTTGCAGTAGACGTTCCATGCTGAGAAATGTGCGTGCAGAATTACTCTCATGAATACAAACGTGTATCGTGAGCAAGGGCGAACTTTTCGAACATACTGAATATTAACTTTTTATCACTGTGAGACAGTTTTTCTTTTGTGTGTGTGTGTGTGATGTTATCAAATTGTATTGAGATAAGTACGTATTTATAGCATAAATTGTGCGTACTTCTTCATACTTCTGACTATTCCATTCAAACGTTTACACAAAATGGAGTGCATCGATTTCGGACATTTCTGAGTAAACAGGCGAAGATTTATCTTATCCATGTAAACCAAATGTCATATTCTATTAATTAATTGATGCTCTAAAACTTTCTAACTGGAAATTTTGCTCTATCTCTTTTCGTTTTCCATTTGCAGAGGCTATCTTCCAAATTTCGTCACTAGGGGGGCGCTGCCGTCGTTTTCATTAATTAGGGCTTAGTCGCTTTACTATACCGTTACCTCACTTGGATAGCTGTAGCTCTCTCCGTTCACAAGTATTTTCAGGTTAAAGGGACTTTCCTTTGCATCCTGTATACCAGGAAAATATAAATGAATATACCATGAAAGTTCAAAGATATATGGAACCTAAATAATAGCAAATATAGCTATTCTCTATATTTTTTATTCCATATAGGTTTTTAGTTAAACTTTAAAGACATAATAGGTGTATTGAGAGAGTCAGTCAATGGAAACTAGTCGCGAATCACATATAGTCCAGGCAATAGAGACCGCATTGGGGCCCTACCTAGCAAAATTCATGGTAGTTCTGGAAAAAGTCTTACTATATGTTTTTTGGGTCGTTGAATCCGAATTTGTAACTTCCCACCAAAATTGATCCCGGCAACCCACCTAAATTTTGGTAAAATGCCCCCCAAAAAAGGTTTTTATTAAAAAAATAATTTTTTTTATTGTTTTAGGGAAAAGTTTCTAGAAATTCAGAAAGTAGACAAAATTTGCCACAAATTAGATATATGACATTATGACTTAGGATGAAGGGGAAGGGGGGATCTGTCTCGGAACATGCGCGCGGTGCTGCGTGAACTAAGTTGCGCAATTCCACTTAACCACTCATCCGTTTGCATTCGCCCTCCCATCTCCCCTCCGAACTTTCTCTATTAGGTTTACTTTAAATTTTTTGGGTCGCTGAATCCGAATTTTAACTTCCCCGTAAAATTTTCACCCCCGAAACCCCCCCCCCCCCCAAATAGTTGTTTTTAACTTAAATTTCTTATAGTTTTAGGGGAAAAGCATTACGAAATTCAGAAACTAGACAAAATTTGCAACAAATAGGATATATGACATTATGACGTAGGATAAACGGGGAGGGGAGGGCTGCCTCTGAACATGCGCTGCGGCGCTACGTGCACTAAGTTATGAAGTCCAGGCAATAGGGGATTTTACCTGGAAAAATTAATACTAGTTCTGGATTTCGACTCACTTTATGTTTTTTGGGTCGCTGAATCAGAATTTGTAACTTCCCACCAAAATTTCTCCCAGCAACCCCCCAAAAAATTGATTTTTTGAAAAAAATTGGTTTTTGAGAAAAGCGCGCGGGGAATGATCCGAGGCAGACCCCTCTCTCCCCGTTTATCCTACGTCATAATGTCATTTATCTTATTCGTCGCAAATTTTGTCTAGTTTCTGAATTTTGTAATGCTTTTCATCTAAAACAATAAGAAATTTAAGTTAATAACAACTATTTTGGGGGCTTTTCGGGGGGGGGGATTTTAGGGGAAAGTTAAAAATTCGGATTCAGCGACCCAAAAAACTTAAAGTAAATCTTATAAGGAAAGTTCAGAAGGGAAATGGGAGGGCGAATGTAAACGTGTGAGTGGTTAGGTGGAATTGCGCAACTTAGTTCACGCAGCACCGCGCGCATGTTTCGAGGCAGATCCCCCCTTCCCCTTCATCCTAAGTCATAATGTCATAAATCTAATTTCTTGCAAATTTTGTCTACTTTCTGAATTTCTAGATACTTTTGCCCTAAAACAATAACATGATTTTTTTCATAAAAACCTTTTTTGGGGGGCTTTTTACCGAAATTTGGGGGGGGGGGGAGGAGCCGGGAGAAATTTTGGTGGGAAGTTACAAATTCGGATTCAGCGACCCAAAAAACATAAAGTAAGCCGATTTCCAGAACTACCATTAATTTTGCTAGGTAAAATTCCCTATTGCCTGGACTAATAGTATTTATGTGATTAATTCTCGTTAAATTAGTCTGTTTTTAACAATTTGACGTTTATTGCTTTTATACTGCTACTGGGCATTGCATTACATAAATATATCCTTAAAATTTGTTATCTAGACTTTAAAAGCCAATGGAGCATAGAGTACGCCGTCCCTGTCATTATGTATGTCCAAACCGTCCGTGTCTTTAAGGGTTAATATCTCGGCTAATTACCGACGATTTTTTCCGAAATTCATGATGAACAATGCTTTTATACTTCTGCTACGATAGGTGCCTCCAGCTCTGCTGAACGCTTTTGCTGAAGCCCGTAAATCGAAATTTGGCTGTAACGGAAAATTGCGATTTTCTCAAAAACTATGTGACCTAGGGCAATCCCTATAATTTTCTTGTAAGGTTTAAATTAATGACTACTACCTCTAATTTTTTCATAATATTAGTTTCAATAGATTCGGAGTTAGATGGGGGGGGGGACATATTTCTGCACTACATTTTCCACCATAACTTTGAAAATACAATACCTAAAATTAAATGAAATATATTTTTGATTTCAGCGTTACGAAAGCTTTCACACGATATCCCGCACGATTTACAAAAAAAAAAGATTTTTTTTTCAAGTAACTTAATTAGCCCCTCTACATTTTTACTAAATATATTTATGAATATTTATTTATCTGTAAATATGTGGGTCAATAGTCTTTATTACTTCCCCCAATTTGAACTTTCCACATTGCATAGTTTACGAGTAAAAGGGCTGTGACAGACAGACAGACACAGGAGTGATCTTATAATGGTTCCGTTTTTACTTTTTAAGTACGAAACCCTAAAAATGAAAATAAAATTGGGCAAATTTTACATAAATATCAAAAACTATCTTTAAATGAGATACAAATTTTTTTTATCTCGTTATCGAAAAAAAAAAATCTGCTCTGTCATTCCTTACTCGAAGAATATTTCTATTATCATGTCATTTGTTTCTCTCTATTTTGAAATAATGTAATGTTGATGGATTGAAGTATTTTGAATACTATGAAATTTAAATAGGCATCTTTTAGTTATTTAATCAATGAATTCTGCTATTAAATATGAAGAATATTACTACATAGAATTGCTGGTCTTCAAAACACTGGGACACTATCACCCCAGATAATTTAACTAACCACACATTACATCAAATATTGCATCATATAAAGTATTCAACCAATTAATAGAATAAAATTAGGCTTAAATTTTAATTAGTTCTTTAGTGAAATGAAATGATTTGTAAATCAAAAATAAAGATAAAATTATTTTTAAAAATGGACAAGTATTGAGTCATATAATGTTTCCAATCAATGGAATAAAAGAAGGTTTAATTTTTACCAATTTATTAGTAAGATGAAACTATTTGTAAATCAAGAACGAAGATAAAATTATTTTTAAATAATAAAACCCATGAAATATAACACTATATAGTGCTCCGTATAACATATTCAATCAATGAATAGAATGAAAGAAAGTTTAACCCTAAGTGTTTGGGGCGTAATATTCCGTTCACTAAGCTCCAGGTTTCACAGCAATACAAGCAATATTTAAGATAATATAATTCTATAGATTTAATGAATTTTAAATACATTGAAGAATGATTGATACTCTCAAGGATTACATTCATACTTGTAATTGAGTTTTTTTTATACTGTTGAAAGAATCATATTTTCTTAGCATTTAAAACAAAATGCAAAGAAAACAACATTACAATTTTACCCTTTTGCAAGACATTCGGAGGGTTAATTTTAACCAGTTTATTAGTGAGATGAAACGTTTTATAAATTAAGGACGAAAATAAAATTATTTTTAAATTATTAAACCTTGGAATTATTGTATATAACATATTACATCAAATAATGCATCATATAATGCATTCAATCAATGAATAGAATAAAAGGAAGTTTAATTTCAACCAGATTATTAGGGAGATGAAACGTTTTGTAAATTAATGAGGAAGATAACATTATTTTTAAATTATTAAACCCTGAAAATATTACATTAAATATTGCATCATATAATGCATCCAATCAATGAATAGAGTAAAAGAAAGTTTAATTTTAACCAGTTTATTAGTGAGATGAAACGTTTTGAAAATTAAAGACGAAGATAAAATTATATTTAAATTATTAAACCCTCGATCTATTGCATATAACATATTACATCAAATAATGCATCATATAATGTATTCAATCAATGAATAGAATGAAAGAGAGTTTAATTTTAACCCATTTATTAGTGAGATAAAACGGTTTATAAATAAAGGGCGAAGATAAAATTATTTTTAAATGATGGAACAAACATTGTATGCAATTTAGAAGTAAATTATTACATCAAATAATACGTTATGTATTAAATAAATGAATAGAATAAAAGCAGGCTTAAATTTTAATCAATTCATTAGAGGGATGAAACGATTTGCAAATCAGAAATGAAGATAAAGTTGCTCTCATTTTGTACGAGGGTCAAAAACTATCTCCGAATTAGATACAAAACTTATTATCACGTTATCATAAAACTAATTTTTTCTGCTTAATCATTCCTTACTTGAAGAACGTTTCTATTATCATGTCATTTTTTTCTTTCTATTTTGAAATAATTGAACTCATCAAATATTACATCACTTAATCTAGAGCAAGATTTCTTGTTACCATTATAATTATGCTGAACTTGCCTGCTAGTGATGGTATTGAAATCTTCAGCGTTTATCTGAACAGTTGAAGAAGGAGCAGAGAGAAAAAAAATCCCGATGGATTTTTAATGGTGACAGTTTGAAATGTTCACTGGAGTACTGGTGTATCTAAGTCTCTTATCTTAATTAATTAGTATTTTAATTCAAAATTAATTACTAGCTTAACTAAAATTATCCATATCGGATCATCTTAATAACTTTATATTACTACATAATAAACACACTTCTAGAGATTCAGCTAAAGAAACCGATTAATTTGATAAAAATATACTTCATTTATGCAACATCTCAATTCTTGTTTAACTTTCAGATTTTTTTACCTCATTTTAAACAACTTTTCTCTATGCGCTTAACTAGCTATTTTGAACATTATACTTTCACCAAACTGAGCTCAGATATTAAAGATATATGTTTCAAATATTTTTAAGAAGTTATAGTTATTTACAATATATAATTAAATACATAATAATTAAAAAATATATGTTTAAAATTCATTAAAGCTTTTAAGTTTTAAAAAATCACATTTAAAAAAACCGTTACCATTATGTTTTCTTTTTGAGGGATTATTTTTCTTAAGGGATCTTGTACCTTTTAAACTCGTCGAAAGTCAACAAAACATTGAAAGATTGAATTAGTGTACCTTCATTAATTTTTTTATCTATAAACATGAAATTTTGACTTTTGATTAAACAGATTATGCCTTTTTAATATAATACCACCAGAAATTGACTAGTCTTTTAAAGAATTTGTGTATTGTTGAAATTAAAACAGTTTTTTCTCTATCCGTGAGGCATTGCACGCATGATATATTGAAAACGTATGTATGGATTGTTATGCAATTTGGTGGCAAATATGTGTGCTTAAAATGATCTACTTTTCAGGAATTACAGTGGTAATATTTTTAGTTATGATTATTTTTATTCATTAAAAAATGTAAATTTTGCATTTTTTTATAATTTTTTTTACATAGTTAATGAAATAATTTTTACCTAAGAGTAGATCATTTTAAATACACATATTTGCTTAGTTTCTACACCAAATTTCATAACAATCCATACTCACGTTCTCAAGATATAATGCGCGCAATGACTTACGGAGTAAAAAAAAAAAGAGCTATTTTAATTTCAACAATACAGAAATTCCGTGAAAAGCTAATCAGTTTCTAATGGTTGTGTATTACAAAGCACAATCTGTTTAATCAATATTCAAAATTTTATTTTTATACATAAAAAGGTTATGAAGATAGACTAATTCGAACGCTGAATTTTTTCGTTAATTTTTGCCGCGTTTAAAAGGTACAAGAGCCCTTACTTTAAGTCCTTAAAGAGATTTTTAATGGCGATAATCTGAAATATTCACTTAACTACTGGTGTAGCTAAGGCTCCTGTATTAATTAATTGATCATTTAGTTCAAAATTAATTAATAAGCTGTATGAAAAAAAACTCCCTTATCGAATTATCTTAATAACTTTATATTACTGCGTAATAGCGATTTTGTTTCAGATTCATCTAAATAACACGATATAGTTTATAAAAACATGCTTTATTTATGCAACAGTTTAATTTTTTTTGGATTATGGTCCGTCATTTTAATCCCCTTTCCTCGGTGCCTTCGGCAATTTAGTCCTAGTGAAAATATATTATTGGAGCACTGGTGTATTTGATGTTCCTACCTTAATTAATCACTGTTAAAAAAAAAAAAAAAAAAAAAAAAAAAAAAAAAAAAAAAGACTAAAAAACGGAAATACTACTGGCAATCTAGACGTCAGTACTATTTCCGTTTTTTTACGGGAATTTTTACCCATAAATTACAGAAAAATTTCCGTTTTTAATCAGAAAAACGGAAAATTTTCTGTAATTTATGCTAAAAATTTCCGTAAAAAAAAACGGAAATAGTACTGGCGTCTAGATTGCAAGTAGTAGTTCCGTTTTTTAGTCCGTTTTTTTTTTTTTTTTTTTTTTTTTTTACAAGTCATTTAGTTCAAAATTAATTGTTGCTGTATGAAAAAGTATCTATTTATCGGATCATCTTTATATTACTGTTCTTTCAAGATTATCAGATTCTGCCCTAAAAAAGTATGCTTTAATGGGCATGGTGACGTAGATTACATACTTTATATTAATTAATTTTCACCCTTTTATAGTGTGAAAATAATATCTAATCTTATTTTAAAATACAAACTTATTTTTTAGTTTAAAAACATTATTTACTTCTCGCCGACATCTGTTATGTTCCTGAGTGAGATAAAATTAACTTTCTCCTTTCTGCATCCCTTGATTAAACTTCCCCTACAAATTGCTCCGTCCTCTCTGGTGTATGCTTTTTACCGGTGTATAATAGTAATTTCCCTCTGGTTAAAGCTCTTGCCGATGAATGTCTCTTTTTCAAGATCCTATGTTTTTGTGTAAATAAATATGCTGTCCCCCTCCCTCCCCCCCCCACACACAAAATTATTTTTAAGCATTTTACCAAATTCAGCAACTTTGTAATTCTGTTCAAAACTTCAAACTTCCACGGCCGAAGATTCGCTGTAATCTGGATAATCGTTAGATGCTCCGATGCTTCGCTATATATGAGGGGTTCACAACCATAGTAGACCAAGTCCATTTTGAAAAAAAAAAAAAAAAAAAAAAAAAGATAGTCCATTTAGAAGGCGCATAAAATCTGTTTTATGCACTCCCACAGTGAACCAAGTCTGTTTTCACACACTTTCTCATATATGTTATATGTTTAAAGATTTGGATTAATGTGGGAGTGGATAAAACAGATTTTATGCACCTTCTAAATGGACTATCTCATTTTTTTTTCAAAATAGTCTTGGTCTACTATGATTGTAAGCCTCTCATTTATGATATGAGACAGTGGCGTATCCAAGGGGTGGGCTGATAGGACTGCAGCCCCCTCCGAAATTTATTGAAAAATCAAGTTTAATTACGAAAGTTTAGCAAAATGTAATGAAACGGGCTAAGATGAAATTCAAATGGAACCAAAAAAAATTCCGTTTTAGACAGTTAGCACGTTGAATGCCAAGTCTATTTTGTCTGTCTTTCCGTTTTGGCCACGAAATAAGACTCCCGTTACTGAATCTATAAGTGTCAGTGACCGATGACTGACGCGCCCTAAACGGAAAGGTCATGGTCAGTCCCCGGTGACTGACGTGGCATTCAACGTGTTAATAAAGTGTGTTAGAAATTATCTTAGAAAGTGTGCTTTGTCGCAGAGACCACGAAATTTTCCATTTTAGCAAAGTTTCTATTATACACAGGCTGGCTGTCTTTACACACGTTTTGTTGTATAAAATATGATATATGGGGATTAAAAGTTCATTATTAATTTTTATTACTTGCTATTTATCAGTTTGAAAGTCCTTGATTTAATGTAATGCATAGACTAAAACATCTTCTTAGTATGAATTGCAAAGCCTTGAACCTTTTTCAAAATGTATTTAAATGCGGTAGGGTGAGAATGCTCTTAAATAACTTTAAATTTTCTGTTTACTTCGGTTTTATTTACTATTTATGAGATAATGTTTAGCAGATAACTTTCAGTATTCCATTTATAAAAAAGAGGTGTAACCATGGAATTATACTTGCTAAGACGAAAACCTGCCTAAAAGGAAATTTTTCCCCGTTCCATGCGATTATATCTTAGCAGGTTTGATTGTATAATATATGTGTTACTTGCTATGATACAAACATGTTTAAAGTGGAATTTTTCCGGTTGCTTGTGATTCCATCTTAGAAAATTTTACTGTATCTCAGCCTCTTCCGAAATGATATGTCTAGATACGCCACTGATATGAGATTAGTGTTGCCAGGTGTTCCTATTTACGCGGGACGACCCGATTTTCAGGAGCTACAAGACCTGCCCGTATAAGCCACTGCGTGAGACGCCAAAAGTCCCGATTTTTCATAATGCAAAAATCCTTTTAAATTTCTCTTCGTAGCATGCTATTCGTTAGTCTGCATCAAGTGGAACTTAATACAGTGAAACCTGTGAAGACAGTACACGTCTATAACGAAAAATATTTATAACCCTTTTGAAACGAATACGTTAAAAATCTACCTGCCTATACGGAAGACCGTCTAAAACGGAATTTTTTGCGGTACATAGCGATTCTATTTTCGGTTTTAGTGTACTTTGTTCAGTAAATCCTGTTTTACCCTCAGAGGTTTTACCAGACCTATTTATTTCGGAATTAAGTTTTAAAAGTAAAAATTTCATTGTCCCAGCGTTTCTATTTTGACAGAGTTTATTACCGTATAAGATTTCTGTGTTTATTTAATGGGCAGCTTTCAAAAGCTGGGCACTGGACACACATCATAACTTTAAGCGCTTCAATAAATAAATCTAATTATCACTGACTTTAAATTTTTTTTCTCCGAATTTTTAATTCTGCCCAGAGACAGAAAATGACATAATTCATTGTAAAAGCTTTGTACAAATATCTTAAAATTTTACTATTTTATGGTAAAGAGGCCAATTTTGGACATTCATAACGGTAACTGTTCCAATGTACCACCATGTAAAAGGGTTTTAACTTGTTTCCAGGTGGTTCTAATGGTAAAGAACGAATTCATAAAGGAAACGGTTAATTTTTTGATAATTTCGTTAAGAGATGGCAGTCTGATTTATTGCTTTTTGAAAATAGAAGAACTTTTCTAGAAAGAATTTGTCAGTGTTTTGTTATGTCCAAAAGTAACGATCGTAACAAAGCTGTTACTTCCACGAAAAATACATCAAGTAAGTACTTTAAACTCTTTTATATAACTTTAAAATCCTTTACAAAATTTGTTTAAGTATTTGTATATATGTTTCTGTAAGATTTTTTTGCAATAAATGCACCTTTCTCTAATAAGAAACTAGCATGTCAAAATCGCATAACGATCGAAACACCTGTTTTTTTTTTTTTTTTTTTCTTTTTTTTAAAGATGCTTTGTGTCCTGAAACGTATAAAAAGATATTTATTATAATGTTTTATCGTAAATAATTACCGTGTTTTGCATTAATAAAGCGTATTTAGGACGTGTAATAATAAAATTTGACTAGAAGCATGCTTAACTTACGTGTGTACGATCGACACAAAATTTCGGCCACTGCGATCGTTACGAAATTTCGGACATGCTTATTCAAAAGTATGATTTAAAATTAATAATAAAACTTCTTTTATTTATTTCAAAAGTAATTCTTCAGTGATCTTACACGTTGTTATGCATTTCGCAAAGTTTTCTTTGCAGCAAATGTACCCAAAAAGGTTATTTAATAACCATGTCCAAATCGTGGAACGATCTAAAAACTAATAATTTTAATTTTCTAAATACATAAATAAATATATCATAACAGAGTTCATTGTTCTAAAATACATCTAATATATATATATATATATATATATATACATATATTAAATTATTGTATTTAAGGTCTTATTTTTTTTAATTCAAGGTTTAATTATCCCCTCTCCTTAGAATTTCATTCGTCATCTTTGCACCCCCACCAAAATGCAAGGCAAATAAAGAGCTTAAGCCACTACGTGCTGTAATTTTGGTAAAAAAAAAAAAAAAAAAAAAAAAAAAAAAAAAGAAAGAAATTAACAGTGCTCGAAGTATTGTAAGACAGCCAGCGAAAACTATTAAAGGTACTCAAATGATTCACTCCGTACAAACGACAAACAAATTTAGCACTATTCAAATTAGAAATAGATCTTGTTTTTGCAGTCTCTGTAAAAACAATCAAAAATGCATTACCAGTGAAGCTGGTGAAAAAAAAAAGATTGTTTCTATAATTGATTCCTCACAGTTGAAAATAGATTGACATTGGTGACTGGTGCTTTGTAATTTATGATGAAAACTTATGGCCAGGTATTATTGAAAAGATCAGCATTGATAATAGTGAACAAATATTTTCTATAATTTTTTTACTCCTCTGGGAGACATTGATTCATTGATTTTAACAGGTTTCGTTATTCATCTAAAAAAGACAGCCCAAATTTAAAATATGAAGATATTTTATTGAAATCGCCACCGCCACCTCACCCTGTAACAGCAAGAGGAGGTTTTTTTTTTTTTTTTTTTTTTTTTTTTTTTTTACAGAAATTATAGATATGTGCATTAAAAAAATGGCAGTGTGACTTGTTTTCTGAGAAAATAAAAAGAATAAATTATATGTTGGATTTTTCTAATATTGTGTAAAGGTATGTTTTTTGTATAATGTGTGATTCCTATAAAATTAAGATATTACTCCTGAAAAAGTAGTAAATATTTTAATATCAGAGTTTAACATTTGATTTTATTATTATTATTACTGGATAACAAAAAGTTAATTATACATATATATGTATACACATACAATTATAGGACAAATTTACTACATTGTTAGTCTTAAGAATTTTTTAAAGCAAAGCGCAACTTATTTATGGAAAGGTCAAGACTTTGTAACCTACATGTCAGCAATGTCCAAAATCTGTAACCTACATGCCAGAATATGTCCAAAATTTGTAACCTACGGATCTACTAATTAAATGCTTTAATAATTAATTTTCCAGAATATTTGCTGTCTTTTAATGTTTGTGTATAATTTTGTAGATTTATATACTATACTGTAAAAAAAAAAAAAAAAAAAAAAAAAAAAAGGGCTTAAATTTGAAAATTTTAAAAATTACATATAGTTAACGTTTAATGATTCCACCTTTTGAGAATCTCCCTAGTATAGTAAAATCTACTAAGACAAAAGTAAATGAGACCAGAAAAAAATTTCATTTTAAATAGGTTTCAGTCTTATCAGGTATAATTATATAGGGTGTCCGGTCTCAAAGGTGTCCAATAGCTAATTCCTAAACCGTTAGTCATAGACATATAGTTCCAATTACAAAAATGTTTTAAATCAGGTAAAGAAATATTTTAAAAGCGATATGGGTCAATAAAAACATTTCTTAAAAAATTACGAAATTTAAATTTTTATACGGTCCACCAGTCCTATAAGTTATATTTAGCAATATTTTCCTTTTACACTGACAAGTAATACAAAAAAGTCCCGTTATTCTACGATTAAAATTGACCGAGTAATAGCTGTTTAAAGATGGGGCATATTTTTTGCTGCAAATTGGGGGTCATTCACAAATTTAGTCGAAATATAAATTCGTCAGATATATTAAAAAATAGTTGAGAGTAAAATTAACGTTGCAATATGAATTTGAAATCTTTAATCATTCTGACATATTAATGCAAAATATGCAACTTGTAATAAACATTTAAGAAGAAAGAAAAAACAGAATTTTTGTTAAATAAAATGATGCTAAATTAACAGCCTCAATTCTTTACAAAATGATACGTATTTTAAAATATTATTAGATTGCACTAGCCTGCAAAAATTGGGTTATATCATGCTTTTTAGCTTTTGATAATTGATTCTTATGTATTCTGTACAGCTGAATCCGAAATTGACCTTCATTTTTAACCATCAACTCAGGATTTTTCGCAAATTGTAAATTACAAAGTTAAAAAGTTCAAAGTTAAAATTGAATCTCATCCCCCATTTCATCGGACCACTCAGCTGTTTAGCTGTAAAAATGCCAGGATAAGCAAAAATATCGAATAAATTATTGAATAAAATAAAATAAAATAAAATAAAATAAAAAAATTTACATATGTTTTATAGTATGAAATTTTCGTTATATTTTAACTTACACATTTACGATTTGCAAAAAAATTCTAACATGATGGTTAAAAATGAAGGTCATTTTCAGATTCAGTGCTAAAAAGTACGTAAAAATCAATTATCAGAAGTTAAAAAACACAACCATCACCTCTACTTTATAGTATCCGATTTTTGTTATTCTTTAAATTTGACAAATTATGATTTACGAAATATCCTGAGATGATAATTAAAAATTAAAGTAATTTTCGGATTCAGTGCTAAAAAATACATAAAAGTTAAAAAACCCAACAATCGCAGTCTTGTATTATCTAATCTAAAACATTTTCTCAAACTTCTTGGCGGTAATCTATCCGAAATTTTTTGTGTTATCCTGTAAAATAAGTATAAATGGTAACTACCGAAAATCATAATAATATTAGATTGTTATCGGATTTGCGTCAGTATGTAAAATGTATTCTCGATCGGATATTTGAAAGTGAGTTAAAGTTCCAGTACAAATTTTGAACTGGAAAAACATACATACGATCATTGAAGTAACATAAAAACTTACAAAAATTACATAATTTTTGTTAAAAGAAATCATAAAAGAAACAGTCTCAAATCCTGACAAAATAAAACATATGTTATTTTAGCCAATCTGAAACTTAATAAATGTTAACTTAATCATAATATCTGTACGATTTTTTTCAAAGCGCAGATACACATGAAATAAGATCTTCGAATACTTTAAGCACTTGGTATGTGATCCCTCAAAGCCAAACCGAACTCATTTGTTTTCAGAGCAGAAAAGTGGCATAAGTCTTGCATTTTTAAAGTTACATAACTTGCTCAATTTTAGTGTTATATGAATGGGACTTTGTTTGTCTTACTTGTCAGTGTAACAGGAAAATTTTACTAAATATAACTTATAGGACCGGGGAACCATATAAAAATTTAAATTTCGTAATTTTTTAAGAAATGTTTTTATTGACCCAAGTCGCTTTTAAAATATTTCTTTACTTGATTTAAAACATTTTTGTAATTGGAACTATATGTCTATGACTAACGGTTTAGGAATTAGCCATTGGACACCGTTGAGACCGGACACCCTGTATAGTATTCTTACCGTATAGGGACAATGAAAGTTTTATGTTTAAAACAGGATTCTGCTATAGAAATGTTCCATTTAAATATGTATATTTATGTCCCGATTTTTTTGTCTCCCTGTCGCGCTTTTAGTGATACTGGACCTGACAACACTATATGCGACTTCATCTGCACACGGATATAAACAATGGCGATATAATGGAAAAAATCTGTGATAATCGAATCTGTGATATGCTGTTAAAAAAGTAAGTGGTCGGCTCGAAATTTTTTTCGCTCATAATTTCAAGGTTTGTCTAAGTTTTATGTACATTTTACAAGGGATTTGCGTTAATTATGATTGTTATATATGTCATAAATGATTGTTATACATGAAAGATTGGCGTAGCCCGGGCCCGTGATAATGAATTTTATAGATACCTAAAATCAGTGTTGAATACATATCACATCATTATGTAGAAAATCTGTGTTAAAATATTCATATTTAGTCGTAAAAAGTTTTGCAAGAAATGTCTTTCTTCTCACTTTTTTTAAATACCGAGTACATTTAATAATAAAAAAAAATTCATATTGTAGAAATTCCTTGAAATATTCTTGAGTTATAAGTAAAATGTTTCTGAACCCTGCGTATATTTTTTCTACTAAAATATTAAGTTCCTAAAATAATTTTTTTCTTCTCACTGTTCCTTTTACATCGAAATACTGTGGCAATTTTATTTTTTTCAAACTGATTATTTCTCCCCCTAAATTCCATAATTTCTTTACCAAATTTATGCTGGATCATTAACTAGAAGTTCAGTATTTTGTATTAAACTTGCACAGCGATTCAATAAAATTATGCTTTTGTTAAGTAAGATGTGCCTAATGTTAACCCGGCAGTGGTCGCGTGTCGGTCTTTTTGCCGCACATATAACTTATCTTCCTCCTAACTCATACCCCCTTACAAATACAATAAACTTCTATCTAGCTCATTTTAAATGTTTTTTTCACCATTATAGTGAAGAAACAAGACATCTCTGTTTCTACTTCATGTACATTTTTAGAATCAAAGTTTAAATTGGTGGAAAAGTCTGCGCAAAGATCACTGATGTCAGTTCATTTTTATTTTTTCCCATTATTCCAAAAACAATGAAACAATACTTTAAGTAAACTGCAAATGTATAACATAATTGAAATGTAATAATTCAATATTATGTGAGAAATATTTCTTATTTTACATTTTCTGTATGCTGGGAGCCGGCGGCAAATAGCCGAGCGCGACTAATAACCTCCTGAAAAAAGACGCGACTACTTTCGGGTTAATCCTATGGGCACTAGAAACAAACAAAACTAAATATGTGCGAATTCTTTCATGTAGCCATCTAAGCGATCTATAGAATTTAAACATTCCACCTAATACACTCAAAATTAGATAAGTTTAAAAATACATACCACCACGAAAAAAGCTCTTCCAGCAATTATCGATCACTTAGGGGATCCAACCCTGCCTTCCCGGGTTACAGAATATAAGTGAAACCCATTTTACGTAGATTTCGTAAGCAATACTACCTACTACATCCTCCCCTATGTTGGAATTTCTGAAACATTTTTGCAGATCTACGCCGATCATGACCCATACAGACAAAAACCAACCCCAATTGAAAACTTTATATTTATCTATCATATATATATATCACTTTTTTATGGACACGATAACTGCCATAATTCTACACAAATCTCTTGTCAAATCTTATGTATTAGTTTGGAAAACTGGTACATAAAATCAAAGGGTAGAAAATCTCGGTCAAGTTCGTTAATGGGCAAAGCGGATCAAGTGGGTGGAAATAGGAATAGGGAGGGGTTTTGTGAAAACCGAAAAAACCCCATAATTTCTTAATTATAATACATATAAAATCAGTTTAAAGTTATTATTACTTCTAGGAAAAAGGGCCAAAATTTATGCATCACAGATTTTTGATAAAATCAAAAATGGGCTCAAGGGGTGAAAAAAATAGAGTTTTGGGGAGAAAAAATTCCTAACTTCGCCAATTCTTAAGATAGAAAATTCTCTTAAACTTATTATAAATCTTCTTAATATTATCTACAACTTTTATATTAACAAGTTTTTTATAAAACCAACACTTTCCGCAAAAAAAAGGAAAAAAAATTGAAAACGAAAAAAAAAAAAAAAAAATAGGGAGGTTGAAGAAGAAAAAAATTCATAACTTCGTCAATTCATAAGATATCCAATCCGCTTAGATTTATTAAACACCTTCTCAATATTATCTACAACTTTCATATTAGCATGTTTTTATAGGACCAACTCGTTCAGCAAAAACAAATTTAAAAATATAGGGGTTCACGAAAAACACCGTATTAAGGGTGTACTCAAATCCAAACGGCTTTTTTTTCTGGCTCATTTTAAAATTCATTTTTGCTATGAAACACATCCAGTTGGCAGGGCCTCTTATTCAAAAATATACAATGTACTGTATTGGTCGATTTTTTCATAAAGGCAGAATATTTATTCAAACAATGCTGTCAATGTGGGTATTTTGAACCGAATTCTCCGAAGGGATAATGCTGGAAACGAAAAAAATCCCTGCTCGCTCGGCCTACAGCGCAGGTATATTTCGAAGTTAAGTACTAATTTCACCAAAAAAAGATAAATCATGATTAGAGATAAGTCCACTTGAACAATTTTATCGGGCCGCTTTTGACGAGTTTTTTATTTCATTTTTATATAAGAGCTGGTTTTATGAGAACCATGTTAAGGCAGTATTAAAAAAAAAAAATTCCATGCTTAACAACTCGAAATTTTCTGACATAATTTCAGATTCATTTTTAAAAGGAAAAACATAAAATTGCTCACGTGATTTTCTAAGAGATTTATAAGTGACCTATGTTTTTATTTTTCGTTCAATTAATTAGAACTTGATTTATAAACAATTATTTTCTCAGCAGGACAATATTTTTAGTTTCACAAAATCGCTTCATGAAATTTGGTTCAAAATGCCCACTTTGAAATCATTTTTTGAAATATCTTCTGCCTCTATCAAAAAATCGACATTTACAGCACATTATACAGTTTCTGAATAAAAGAACCTACCAATCGGATGCGTTTGAAAGCAAAAATGAATTTAAAAATGAGTCAGAAAATAAGCAGTTTGGATTTGAGTAATACGATATTTTTTCTTCCACCTCTATGTATTTTTAATTTGTTTTTGCTGAAAGAATTGGCCCTATCAAAAACTTGCCAATATAAAAGTTGTAGATAATATTCAGAAGATGTATAATAAATTTAAGCGGATTGGATATCTTGTGAATTGACGAAGTTATGGATTTTTTTCTTCTTCAACATCCCCTTTTTGTTTTCGTAAGAGTTGGTCCAATCAAAAATCTGTCAATATAAAAGTTGTAGATAATATTAAGACAATTTATAATAAATTTAGTTAGATATAATATCTTGAGAATTGTCGAAGTTATGAATTTTTTTCTCCCCGAAACCCTATTTTTTTTTTTTTTTTTTTTTTTTAATTTTATCAAAATTATGTCATACATAAATTTTTGGCCCTTTTTTTAGAAGTAATAAAAAATTTTAACTGAATCGATATGCATTATAAATAATAAGTTATAGGGCTTTTTCTTTTTTCACAAAACCCCTCCCTATTTCCACCTGCTTGGTCCGATTTTGCCCATTACTGAACTTGACCGAGATTTTATGCCCCTTGATTTTAGGTATCAGTTTGGAAAAGATTTGTGCAGAATTATGAAGTTATCGTGTCCATAAAAAAGTGATATAGATAGATAGATAAAGTTTTTTACTGGGGTTGGGTTTGGGTTTTAGGGGTCATGGTCAATGTAGATCTGCAAAAAATTTTCCAAAATTCCAACATGCACTGTAAAAAAAATCCGACCAGTTTTCCTGTAGGAATCGAAAAATAGTTGCCCTTATCGTACCGGAAAATTTTCCGGCCCAGCTCGGAATAAAATCCGTAAAAACCGTTTTATTGACTATTTCCTTTTTTCTAAGGATTTTATTCCGAGCTGGGTCGGAAAATGTTCCGGTAGGATAAGGGCAACTATTTTTCTGATTACTACAGGATAACTGGTCGAATTTTTTTTTTACAGTGTAGGGGAGAATGTAATAGGTATTATTTCATACGAAATCTATCTAAAAATGGATGTTCTGAGGAAATAATTGTTTTTAAATCAAGTTCTAATTGATTCAACCAAAAATAAAAATACAGGTATCTTATAAATCTCTTCAAAAAATCACATCAGCAAGTTTCATATTTTTACTTTTAAAAATGAGTCTGAAAATGTGTCAGAAAATTTCGAGTTGTTGAGTGTGAGAAATTTTTTTTTTTCTTTTATACCGCCTTAATATGATTCTGATAAAACAAACTCTTACAGAAAAATGAAATTAAAACCTCGTCAAAAGCGGCCAGATAAAATTGTTAAACTGGGTTTATCTCTAATCTTGATTTAGTTTTCGTTGGTAAAATTAGTACTTTACTTCGAAATCTACCTCCGCCTGTAGGCCGAGTCGACAGGGATTTTTTTTTAAAATTATTATTATTGAATTCTCTAATATATTTTTTTCATTCATTTATTTTTATTTATTTATTTACATTTTGCCCACTAACAACACCAAGAACTATTTTTATCAGAAAAATATCAGTAAGGTATCAAAATAAGGTATTGAAACTTATAAAAAGCTATAATTTCGTATTGGCCACGTGCCAAGAGTTAATAGACAAAGAAATCCCCAAAGAATGCTATTTACAGCAGCAATTTTAATTTTGATCATTTTAGTTGTTTAAGCGCGTAGTTGAATTACATGTCTTAAATTGTACTCTATTTATTTTTCATTATTTTATTTATTTGTCGATGAAGTTTTAATTTGGTATATTTGGTAATCGTCTGCTCGCTATAAAAATAAATGAAAAAAAATTCAAGTTGAAAAATTATTTTAAGAACCATAAAAAACGAACAAATTACGATACGGTTTTCAAACGAATTGCATTTGAAAGTACGGTTTTTTTCCCTGTTCGACGGTGTAAAAATTAAAAATATGAGATGGTTAGAAGTTAAAAAAATTCTACAAAAGTGAAATTTAATCGTCTGCACTGTAAAAAAAAAATTAGACTAGCTTTCCTGTAGGAATCGGAAAAATAGTTGCCCTTACCGTACCGGAAAATTTTCCTACCCAGCTCAGAATAAAATCCGTAAAATCGGAAAAAAGTCCAAAAAATGCCGTTTTAATGAATGTTTCCTTTTTTTACGGATTTTATTCCGAGCTGGGTCGGAAAATTTTTCGGTACGATAAGGGCAATTATTTTTCCGATTCCTACAGTAAAACTCCTCGGATTTTTTTACAGTGTGCTGTTGCCAACCTCAAAATGACGTCAGCGTTACGCACAGACACGTTTGTCCTTCATAATGAAGATAGTCAGTCCTGTAGCGGAATTATTTTAAGTGTTTATAAATGAACGATAAATGCTGTGGGTCAATCCATTTCAAATGGTCCAGCAATGGTTGCTTGACCATTTTGGAAAAATCTGAAATTTTTTGTACAGCAACCATAACATGATGGAAGTTGAAAATGACTATTATTTTAATTTTATTAATTTTTGTTTGTGCATGGCGGCCAACCTTTTTTCATCGTCTGCAGCAATTTTCTCACATGAAGGGTTTACGGAATTGTAAATAACTCATCGTTTATTTCTCCAATTTAAGTACGGATTAAAGCAATTTGTGCAGAATACATTGGGCTAAAAATTTGGTAATAGAGTAGTTTCCAAAAATAAAACCTTATTGTGGAAATTCCAGCATAAAGTTTCAGGTTTTTCCATAATTTGTCCGTTTACAAGAGGAAATTTTTCCAGCAAGGAGAACTGTCAGCATGACATAATTTTTTTTTTTTTACAAATAGGCCGAAAGTACTCACACGCCATGTTCCAGATCTGGGACTTGCTTTCTCTTCGCTAAAAAAAATCTCTAATTTTTCAAAAATGTCAAAAATCGCACTTTTGAGGCTTTGATATCTCTGGTGGGGCACGAGAAAATCTGAAGTTCTGGTTTCTGACAGTATTTTATGGTAGTGTTATGCACAAAAGAAATTCAGGATGGAGGTTTGACTACAAGCTGATATATGGCAAGGGCAATATGTCAATAAAATACTGCCAAAGAATTGATTTGTTGTATCACAGGTAAGTATTTTATAGGAGTGTCATTTAAATTTATTTCTTTTATTATCTTTAAATAATAGTAACAGAAAATAAAGTCTCTTGCAAAGCTTAGCAGTAAATTTAAAAAATAATTATACCTAAGACCTACATTTTGTATGGTTTCAGTAATTTTTGTTGTAAGTAATTTTAGTAACTGAAGGAAACCTCGACACTTTTACATAAAGAAAAAAAAAATATTTTATTTAAAAACGAGACAAAAACAGAATAGGCTAGAGAGAAGAGAGAGAAAAGCTGTTAATGTTGACATACTTGTTGAGACATGCTCAAACGTGTCAAAACACATTCCTGCTTGTTGGTTTAAAAACCACTATTTTAATGCCGCTTGCCAGTCAGTGAAACTTGTTCCTACCATAAGTATGTTCCTGTAAATTAAACATTTATATGATGTTACCATGCATCAGCCTCAAGTAATTTTCAGAAAGTAAAGATATCCAAGCCCTTTCAAAATTTATACTGCAGATAAATGACAATGTTGCATGATAAGAAGTAAGCTAGGATTTATTAATGAAGTGAGACTTGACCATAGTGATTTCAAAGTTCATTGCTATGAGCCATCAGGGCCAAGAACTTCAATCAAGTTATCAAGAGATGGCAAGACTTGGTTCCTACAAATAAAATTTTGAGAAAGATCACCTCTATGGAACTGACAACAGTAATTGGTCGAACTCATAACATCTTGCCTAAATTCTGTGAAGATATTACTCAGATCTTTGTTGAACATATATAGTCTCTTAGTAAGTAAAATGTTTGTTATTACACTGTTTTCAACCTACCATATTTTGTGTGTAAATATTGTAATAAAACAGTTAAATCTAATTCATCTGAAGGTACTCTTAATAGCATTTATTGATATCTTTTCCTCACTACATCTCAGCTTGCAGTCAAATCTCCATCTTTAAATTTTTTGTGCATAATAGTACCATAAAATACTATCAGAAGGCATAATTACTAGGCCTTAGGCATAGTGCCCGACCAGAGATGTCAAAGCCTCAAAAGTGCGATTTTTGACATTTTTGAAAAATTTGGGATTTTTTTTAGCGAAGAGAAAGCAAGTCTCAAATCTGGAACTTGGCATGCGTGTACAAATAATCTCGGCCTGTTTGTAAAAATGTTGTCATGTTGACAGTTTTCCTTGCTGGAAAAATTTCCTCTTGTAAACGGTCAAATTTTGGAAAAAAACTGAAACTTTATGCTGAAATTTCACCAATATAAGTATGTCAACATCAACAGCATTTCTCTTTCTCTATTCTGTTTTTGTCTCAGGTCTTGCATAAAAATATTTTTTTTTCTTTATGAAAAGTGCTGAGGTCTCTTTTAGTTACTAAAATTACTTACAACAAAAATTACTGAAACCATACAAAATGTAGGCCTTAGGCATAATTATTTTTTAAATTAATTGTTAAGCTTTGCAAAATACTTCATTTTCTGTTACTATTATTTAAAGATAATAAAAAAAAATTAAATGACACTCTAAGATAAAACTTACCTGTGACTACAGCAAAAGAATAGTTGGCAGTATTGTTTGACATGATTGCCTTGCCATATCTCAGCTTGTAGTCAAATCTCCATCCTGAAATTTTTTGTGCATAACACTACAATAAATACTGTCAGAAACCAGAACTTCAGATATTTATCTCGCTCCGCGCCAGGGATATCGAAGCCTCAAAAGTGCGATTTTTGACATTTTTGAAAATTTTGGGATTTGTTTTAGCGAAGAGAAAGCCCGAATCTGGAACTTGGCTTTTGAGTACAAGTTCTTTCGGCCTATTTGTAAAAGAAATTATGTAATGGTGATAGTTTTCCTTGCTAGAAAATTTTCCTCTTGTAAACGGACAATTTTTGGAAAAAAACTGAATCGTTATTCTTAAATTTCACCAATAAGCAGTTAATTTCGTAAACTACTCTATTACCAAATTTTTAGCCCAACATATTCTGTACAAATTTCTTTAATCCGCACTTGAATTGGAGAAATAAACGATGAGTTATTTACAATTCCGTAAACCCTTCATGTGAAAAAATTGCTGCAGACGATGAAACAAAGATGGCCGCCATGCACAAACAAAAGTTAATAAATTTAAATTATAGTCATTTTGATATTCTACCATGTTAGGGTTGTTGTACAAAAAATTTCATATTTTTTAAAAATTGTCAAGCAACGAATAAATGATTTTCTGGACCACTTGAAATGGATTGACACCTATGCACTCCATAACCTGTAGAAAACAACCAGTAGTGCACCTTAAGGATTCTTTTAAATTTAATTATGTTTCAAATATCATTACACAATTAAAATGCACCGAAAACGATTATCCCCATCAACCATAATGTAATGGGATTATTTTGGGCGTCCTTGTAAACGAACTATAAATGCCACACACCACACTTTCATGACCGAAAATTCTATAGAAAACCTCAATAACATATAAAAATTTCATTGCAATACGAAAATATTTACGAGAGTAAGAGCACGAACAGACAGCAGACAAACCGAATTCATAAACCCTTTTCAACTACGTTGGAAAGTGTTAAAAAAGTGGTTTGAATTTGCAAGGATATTTTTATTTTTTTATTATTATTACAGTTTAATACGGAGCAGCTCTATTTATCGGAGATATTTGGAAGTAAAACCTGCAAGAATGACTTTCTTACCTGTCAACGTTTGTTGTTAATAAATTTAAAAAAGTTCCCTTTATTTCGGGTTACTTTGCATAATAAGAACAGCCATGAAATTAATTAAAAAATATAAGAAAAAAAGAATGAATGGCACACTGTAATGTGAAACATTTTCGTAAAGACAATAGGAATTCATAAACCGATACCATTAAATTTCAATCGCATTTGAATGGTAAACAAAACTAAGCATAAAATAAAACAAGGTTTACAAAACAGGGCGTTACCTATAACTCTTTGAATGAAACCGTTTATACTTTTCACTTTATAGAAAATTCCTGACGCCTGCAATATTTTAGCAAGGAAAGTTTCCTTAGCAAAGTGAAAAAAATGACAGTCAAAATGTTTTGGAAGAAAAACGGCAATACCTTTTCCCGGAGATTTGAATATAAAGAACAGCAGAATTCAAGCTGTAAAAAATGCAGGATGGTGGCATATATTTTCTAAAACAGTGTTTTCATATCCTAATGTTTACAAATATTTTCATTTTTATAAAAAAAATACTCGTGCACCAATAACTGCTGTTTATTTCTTGTATGGGAATAATTTTGTATTATTACACTCAGGTGAATTAAACAATAAGCAAAAAATTACTTTTTAGATTACTTATTATAAGCAATCGATTCAGGGAGATGCATAGATAAGCCAGATATCTGCACGGGCCGGGCTCTGGCCTATATTCATTCACGACACTCGGGCCGGGCTCTGGCCTATATTCATTCACGACACTCGGGCCGGGCCCGGCCCATACACTTTCCTGAAAGCTCTGGTCGGATTAGGGCCTTACTTTTTTCTGAAGGATCTTGCCGGACCGGGCCTAACTTGTTTCTTCCGTACCGAGCCGGTCCGTTCAAAGATTAGTAAACTTTGGCCTGGCCGAAAATTTTTGCAAAAAATGCTTACATTTTTAAATCGCTATTGTTCTACAATTTAACGTTAAAATTTATTCTTTTTAAAGAACAGTACACTGTAAAAAAACCACTGTAAATTTGCCAGAACAAACTCGATCACAGTGAATGTGCTGCATCTTTCTTTGGTTTCCTGACTATATTAACATGGAAAGTACAGTAGTTGCGTAAAATTAACAGTACTTTGTACTGTAAAAATGTCTTTTTTTTTTTTTTTTTTTTTTTTTTTTTTTTTTTTTTTTTTTTTTACAGTGTAGATTTCTAGGCTTATTAAAATATAGTAAAACGTGTGAAAAAAACCCTGACTATGACGGAATCCTGTCTTATACTGAAAAATGTGTAGGTCCATGCAAAATGTATATACTAATTGGTAAGAAAAGAATATACAATACGTTTACAGGCCTGCTAAAAAGGGAACTTGTTTACAACGCATTTTTTTTTTCTTTCCTATGCAATTCCGTTTTAGGAGATCTTAATTTACCAGCATTTTTCAGGTTTTTAAGTCTCTAATACATGGAATATAGATTAACAATATTACTGATAACTGAAACATTTACATACAACAAATATCAATAGTTTCAATAAAAAAATAAATATAGCAGCCTAAGGCATTTCTATAAGAAAGAAGATTATAGACATGAAAAAAAAAAGCCAAGTTAAGTATTTTTGGTTAGAACCCCTAGTATTAGACAAATTTTTAACCAAATCCACGTAAGAATCAATGTTTTGTAGAAGTTCCCCGGGCCAAGATTTTATCTTTTTTCCCGGGACGGGTCAGTCTCGGGCCGATGTTTTAGCTGTTATACCGGGTCGGGCCATAAAAAAATTTCTAAGTGCCGGGCCGAACTTTTAAACTTTTATACCGGGTCGGACCGGGCCAATATTTTTTGTACGGTCCAGGCCGGTCCGGGCTCGGGTCGAACTTTTAATTGTTATTCCGGGACGAATTTTTTCCTAGGTGCCGGGCCGCGCCTGGAAATTTCACTCCGTGTAGATCTCTAAGATAAGCATTAATGTTTCCCTCCCCCCCCCAGATATTGTTAAATTTTTATTCTTTTTCCTTAGATTGATTGTTTTAATATAACCAGCGGGGAAGACCGAGCTATGCTCGATTAAAATTATCGATGTGTTCAACTCGATATAACCATAAATTCTCACTGTATTAGTGCAATAAAGCATTTTATTTTATAACAGTCTAGAAAATTCCTTCATATTCTGAAAGCCAATTATTTCGCAAAATTTAGCAAAATTTGACAACATTCTTTCATTTGACGCCAAACATGTGTTGAGAAAATTCTATGTACCCTGATTGATTGAATTCTGTTTTCGAGAACGTTCTATGGACTGGGATTAGTAGAATAATGTATCTCGACTCGTATTAGGAATTTCTAGATAATTCCTTTTCGCCAAATTTGTCTATATTCTTGCATTATGTGCCAAGCATATTTGTTTTTGCACTGGTAATCTTGAAAGTCGATTGTACCTTCAAATCAAGCCAATGTGGCCAAATATCGCCAAATTTGGCGAACTGTTTCCAACTTTGCAACTTTGTTTACTGCCTAACAACTTAATGACTGTTTGAACCTTCATTCCCATTGAAATGCATTGACCCATACTAACCCCAAAATGACCCACTAATCTAATTTTCTCAAACATGTGACCTAGCCCAGTCGTCTTCTCGTACTCAAAAACGGTAGGATACAAAATTTCGTAAAAATCGTTATGATCGTTTTTAAGATAAAATTTGCATACACACACGCATAGACACACATACACAAGATTTGCTCGTATGATAATATAGGATTTATGATCTAGGGTGAAATCCCCAGTAACTGACACCTCAAGGATTCTTTCTTGCTTAGATCACTATTTCAAAGTTTTAAATCTGTTTTATAGTTATCTTTGTTTTTGAAAGTATAGTAGAAGTATAGTATTTAGAAGAACATTAAAAGAATATTGTCGACAAAATTTTGAAATATTATACTTTTCATTCTTATAAAATATTTTTTTTCCATAAATATGTTCAATAACTCCAGTAACTGACCCCAACCCTATTTTGAAAAACAATACCTGACACATAAGTTATAACAGTTAAGTCAGATAAGTTACCACTAGATGACATTATGTTGCAGAGCTTTAAAAGAAAAGGCTCATTTGAGTTAGATTTTTGCTGAAATGTCAGTTATTGGTTAGGTGTCAATAACTGGGGGTTTCACCCTATATAGGATCTTTACTGCCCGTCTGATTGATTTTTGCATCAAACTTGTTTAAATATATTATGAAAGATCAGAAACATAGGCGTGTTTAGTAAATTTTAAGGGTGTCCGGACGTCAACATTTTATTTTCTACATTTATAAGTATTTTTTAATGAATTTTTTTGTGGAATGAGTCTTTAAAGGATTAATTTTCAGATTCTTTTTTTACATTTGAAATAAAAAATTAATTTAAATTTTGATATAACTCGTGAATTACTGCCCAATTTCATTATTTTTTAGCTCACAGGGTATCAAAGCCCGAGAGCTAATGTACCCACAGATTCGGTATGTACAATCAAGGGGAAAAAATGTAAACACCCCCTACTAACTCCTAAACAAATTATCGTAGAAGAAAGTTGCTAGTACCGAACGATTGAAAATAAAGTCTACTTTTAAATTATGTATATAAAATGTGCTTAGGGGGCCATCTACATGTTAAAACGAACCCAAACTTAATTTTTTTCAATGGCAATACCCAATTTTAGCAAGATATTTCAAATCTTCTATTCAAACTATGCCTAGAAACGAAATTTCAAGTCATTTGGATGATCCGTTTTTGAATTATAAACATTCAAAATTTAGGGCTTCTAATGTTAAATTACATTTTCACATTTTTATTTATATCTCCTGAAATTATACTCCTAATGTGCTAATTTTTTGTGTAGCAATAATACTAATATACCCAAGCATAAATACGTTGAATTTGTAATTTTTATAATTTTATGATATGAATTATATATATAAACTCGGTTTATGGCGTCAGATGCCGAAATCCGAAGATTCTACAAGAGTCTTTTCCATTTCTTCCGGTCAAGGGTCCATTCCTCTTCCAGACATCTATCCCTCATTGCCTTTGAAATATCATCCATCCAGTTCTTTTGTGGTCTTCCCCGTTTCCTTTTTTTGTTTGTTTCATAATTGAATGTTATTTTGGGTAGTCTTTCTTCATTCATTCTTTTGACATGACCATACCAGATTAATTGCTTTTTTTTTAATATCATCTAATATGGTTCCCTTTATTTTCATCATTTCCTTGATTCTGTCACTTCTTATTTTTTCTATTCTTGATATCCTGCATGATCTTCTTAGGGCGTCCATTTCTACTGCCGCTAAATTCTTTCGTTCTGTCTCCATAATTCTCCATCCTTCTGATCCATATAACAATATGCTCTTTACAATAGAGTTGTATATATTATACTTTCTTTTCCTAGAGATCTCCTTACTCCACCGAATAGAATTTAATAGTTTTACAGCCTTTCTCTACTGACAAATTCTGTATTTAATTTCCTGTGAGTCTCTTCCTTCTCTATTAATGTCTACACCTAAGTATCTATAATGCTTACAGCTTTCAATTTTAAGTTATTAGTTAGATTTAGGTCTGTCTCAATTCCTCCTATACATAGGTATTTGGTCTTGCTGAGGTTCCCCATTTCTCATATTCTTCCTTAATTTTCACCGTCATTTCCTCTAAATCATTTTTACTTTTTGCAATTATAACTTGGTCATCTGCGAATTGTAGAGTAAAATCTGACGTTCCATTCATATTAAGTCCCATTCCTCTGCATTTCTTCTTCCACATTTTCAGTGCTTCTTCAACATAAATTAAAAAAAGTGTTGGGGAGATATAACATCCCTGTCTGAGTCCTTTATCTGTTATGAAACCTTTTTATAATCTTTTGCCTATTTTAATCTTTGTTTTTGATTGTCTGTAAAGTTCTTGAATTGCTCTAATAATACTTGGATTTATAGCCATTTCATTTAATACATTCCATAATTTTGCGATTGGAACATTATGATATGCTTTCGTAAGATCTATAAATAGAAGATGAATTTGATTTCCTAAAGCCATTTTCTTTTCAACAATTGGTTTAAGACAAAATATATTATCCACACATGATCTTCCTGCTCTAAATCCACTTTGCTCTTCACTTTCCTTCATTCTTATTTCTTCGTCAATGAAATCTTTTAAAATTCGTCCATATAATCTACTAAACGTTGCTTTTACAGTAAAGCCTTGGTAATTCTCACATTTTTGTCGGTCTCCTTTCTTATATATTGATGTTAATTATCCAATCCCCCATTCTTCTGGTATTACCTCTCCGTTTAAGCATTTTTCGAATAATTGTGTAATTAATCTGAACAATTTTTCAGTTCCATTTTTGATCAGCTCTGCTGATATTCCTCCTGGACCACTTGCTCTTTGATTATTTAAATGTTTAATTGCTTTTTTAACTCTCTCAAGCTCCAACAACATAGGTTGTCCCACAACGTCAATACCAGAATTGTATACTTAAAATTCACTTCTAGTTTCCGTAAGCAAAGTCTTATAATATTCTTCCCATTCCTTCACAGATATTCCTTGCCATGAATTATTTCTTATTTTTCTAATATTCTTTAAAAACTTCCATGCCTCTGTGCGTCGTCTCCCTCCTATATATGTCTCAATTTCTCTGCATTTTTTCCCCCATGATGTTCTTTTTTTTCTCTAGTACTAATTTCTTAGTGTCTTCTCTAATAGTTCTATAAAGCTGTCTATCCTCTTCCTTTTTCGAACTCATCCACCTAATATAGGCTTCTTTTTTCTGTTTTATAGTCTTCTCAATGTCTTCGTCCCACCAAAAATTTTTTGGGGAAGTTCTTCCGTTTCTTTTTTGTCCCAATGCTTCATTTGCAGCCTGGTGTAAAGCTAATTTAATATGTTGATATCGTTCAGCTGTATTAGTATAATTTCTTTCCTCTAATTTTTCATCTAATCTTACTTGAAAAGAGTCTTTTTGTACTTTCCTCCGTCAATCCTTCCAACATATATTGTGGGACATCAATATCTTCCATCTCTGTATAATTCCTTTCCTCACTAATTAGCTTAGTCGAGTAAGGAAATGCAAGTCTTGCTCTCACCATAAAATGAACTGAGCCACAATCTGCCCCTCTTTGGACTCTAACATCTAATAGTTTTAATTGGGTCCTTTGCTTAATATGTATATAGTCAATAATCGTTTTTAGTTGTCTAGTATGCTGATACCACGTATATTTATGAATATCCTTGTGTTTATAGAAGCCATTTGTAATCCTTGGGTCGTTAGTGTTGCAAAATTTATAAGTCTTTCTCCATTATCATTGACTACATCCTCTCCGAACTCGCCAACAATATCATCTCCCTTCCTGCATCCAGTTCTTCCATTGAAATCACCCATCATTATAATTTCTCTTGTTCCTCCAATTTCATCACTGATTTTTTGCAGTTTTTGATAAAACATATCTTTAACTTCATCTTTAATTTCATCATTATTCGGAGCGTAAATTCCTAAAATAGTAATTCTTCGCCCCAAAATATCCATATTAATCTTTAGACTTCTTTCATCCACAGCGTCAAAATCCTTGAGATGTCTCTTAAATTTGCTTTTCATTAAAACTGATACTCCTCGTTTTGCTCTTTCTTCCTTTGGAGCTCCTGAATATATATGAATAAATTCTCCATTTTTTTTTTCAATTCCTGATCCCTTTTTCTTAGTCTCTGTTAAAACAATCAAATTAATTTTCATCGCATTAATCTCTCTCATTACATTAATCCATTTTGATCTAATACCCTGTATATTCCATGTAGCCATAATCATAGTCTTTTTCCGCAGCCTTAGTCGTTGATTTTTAGAAGCATCCGGTTTATTATTCTTGGAGATTCTTTATGAATTATGAATTATGAAATTATTATTCCAAACAATTGCAACCTACTTTTTTTTATGAATTTAGGTCTATTAAGTCCAGCTTTATGGAAATCCAAAATTATGCTTAAAAAACGGGAAAATTGTGGTTTAAGGGGCCGTCTATGATAGATGTGAGTAGATATTTTGAAATTTATTATGCTATCCTGTAATCTAGCAGATTTCAATGACTCCTTGAGTGGCGCTTAAGATGCCTTGATCAAGAAGGGTCAAGAAGATCTCGGTCAACAATCCAGACCGAACTTCAATTTGGATACAGCTCCTAAAGTACGCTCGTTTTAAAATAATTAATTTCTCGGAAACTTATCGTATGAATTGCAAAAAAAAAAAAAAAAAAAAAAAAAAATAATAATAATAATAAATAAATAAAAAATAAATAAAATAAAATAAAAAATAAAATAAAATTAGGCTAATTGAAGGTGTAGAGTTTATTTCTGCTGTCAGAATTGTGTACTGCTATTGAAAAAAAACAAAGTTATGGCTCGTTTCAATATGTAGATGCCCCCCTAAGCAAATTTTATATACATCATTTGAAAGTAGACTTTATTACCAATCGTGTGGTACCAGTAACTTTCTTCTACGAAAATTTTTTTGGAGAGTTAGTAAGGGGTGTTTACTTTTTTTTCCACGACTGTACTTATGTATGTATGTACGTAACGCGATAACTCTTGATGGAAACGTCCGATTTGCTTCAAATTTTGAAAATAGGTTCATTCTGATAAGGCGCTATACTGATTTGTTTTGGGGGTTCATCGGTTAAGTATAAAGGGGGTAACGGTGGTTAAGCCTCCTTAATTTTGATAAATGGGTTTTTGCAGAATTTTCCGAATTGCTTCAAATTTGGTATACGATTTATTCGACGGGAATGACTATTCCTAGTTACTAGGGATTGCGATGCGCAATACAGAACTTTGTTTCGGCCAAGGTCCTTAGCCTCTCGCAGTTCATGTCGTGCATACGCCTCCTGAGTGGTCCCGTAGGATACTAGGTTGGTGTCTTTGACATCTTCCTAGGCTGAAGTGTGTATGGCATGGCCCTCTCCTGGTGGTGTCTCCAACCAACCCCTTCAGTGGGTGGGCGGGGGGGTGGCGGGGAGCCAGGCTTTGGACGCTATGGTTCCGACCCGGCCACCTAAGGGTCGAAGGCGACCGGAATCAGGGTCCCCGTTGGGAGGTGTCCCTCTCCCGGGCCGGTGCCCTAAGTGTTTGAGTGTGTGAAAAAATTAAAATGAAATAAAAAGTATAAAACAGAGAATAAGCAAAATAAAAATGTAAAAATGTGGTAAAACCCATAAAAAGAGTGATGTGAAGTGTTGATGTTTGTTTAGGTGGGGCCCCTTCCTGAGTCAGTCGGAGGCAAGTCTGGCCGGTGTCGACTGCAGATAGTGTGGGAGCTTGATTCGTCGGCCCTCCGACTTGTAGAAGGTGAGCGTTGGATGGTGCCAACCAGGCTCCAGTGGAGGACGCCCCATCTGGGGGTGAGCTCGCTGAGGTGGTACGTATTGAGAAGCTATTAAAACAAGCCAATTTAATCAGGCAATAAACAACACAGAAATCTAACTCAGTCAATCAGCCATCAATTCCGACCTCGGGTCTAACCTAGTGGATTGCCCCATGCGGCTATCAGGTTATTTTCACCCCGCTCTCCAGGCATCTTAAACCCGTTCATCTGGGCCACAGTAGGGCAAATAGAGGCCTGGTCAGCGGTCTCCGAGCTCGGTGAGGTGGGGTGAGGCACGGAAGACCGGTGCCGACCGCGGCTGTTGAGGGTAGCATAACCACGAAGCCTAGCCAACTCGTAGAAGGTGTGTGTCAACCGGAATACCAAGTCCACTCTCGGGTCTCTCCCCAAATTTATATTGTGATGTTTGATGTGTGTGATGTGTTGCTTGGGAGTTTATCTTCCAGACCTATGCCTCGGGAGCAAAGCCAGTCCGGCGTGCCTTTGCGTAGGCGGTATTTACTGCGTCCGCCAGTCGGATGACCAGCAGTCTATATTTTCACGTCTTGATGACACACTGACACAGTGGCGCGTGTCAGGTTGTGTGTTTCCAATTCGAGTACCTAGGCTTGGGGCTGTGGTGCGGCTCGTGGCTTATCTGGAATTCTTGAGAAGCAATAATCCGTCCGTTCCGTTTCTGTAGGCCCCTAGGCAGGTGGGCGACTTAGTTCGATACTTGGGAGGACACATGTTGGCCCTCTCGGGACGTAATGCCGGTTACTTGATTTGGGTTCGTTTTGTTGGGAAGTGAGCTTTGTATCTTTAAATTGTTCTTTGGGAAACAAGCCTTGATATGTATTCGGCATGCCTCGTTATGGCATTGATTTAAAGATACTGAGAAACGAACCACCCTGTTCAATTCTCCGGGCCTCTAGGCAGGGATTCGAGCTTGTTTCGGCACCTAAGGGTGCACTTTGTGACCCTCTTGAGGCGTAATGCCTTGCTTTCGTTGTAGACTGACGTACGGATGCCAATGGTGGTAGACTGAAACACGCTTTTGGTCCTCTAAGGAGGGTACTCGGTGCTAGTCACTTTGTCGCATCCCCTCGAGGCGGGGCAAGCTGCAAAAAGCAGGATCTCTTCTTGATGCATGGCTTGTCCTTACGTGGTCATGCCTTGACGATTTCGTCGTAGGTGATGTAGCTGTAGGCTTGACGATGTCGTTTTCAGTGACAGGCAAAGCTGCATTGGTTTCGCCTTGACTGGTCACATGGTGGTCAGTTTTATGCTCTGTCGCAAGCGTACGGCGTCGCCCCCTGGTGCAGGCGTTTTCTTGAGTATCGAACTCGCCACAACTGTCCGCGGGGCTAACGAAATCAGGCTGCAGCACAGACTTCGCGAAGTTCTAGGATGTAGTTTGGCCTTGCGTGTCATATGCGCAGTTGTTCCGACTAGCAGGTTTGTTGTCGTGACGACTGGGCGTCGCTTGGTGCCTTGGAGCAGTGGGGGTCTCTACGTTACCCCCTTTGAAGGATCGCATGAATCCTTTCGGACCCGGATCGGGAAACTAATTAGTTATAGAAGCGTAAAAAATACAACGTTAAAAGCACCAAAAATTTTAAATTTTAAGCATACCGGTTTCGGTAGCATATAGCATACCTTCCTCAGTGCTAAGGATGGCGGAAATTTGCTCACATATATAGCAGAGATGGGTTTTCATGTTAAAGGTTTATTGACCAATAGGAAAACAGAGGATTGCAGTTAACAGCCAATAGGAAAATAGATGGGAAATGGAACCGAAGTAGTGAGGGAAAAAAATTAAGAGACAGAAGTTTTTATGTAATATTTCCAACAATCTGATAATGGGAGAATAGCGAATTCACAATTAATAATATTTTTAAAATTTTTATAAATATGAAATGCTTCAAGGAAGTTAAGTTCGTGTATAGAAGTGGGTTTAGAGGTTATTTTAACTGAACTGAAGTCGAAAGAATGATTCATCTCCCAGCAATGTTTTGAAATAGAGGATTTATTGATTTCTTGTTTTTTAATATATTGTTGATGTTCTTTGATACGATATTTTAAGCAGCTTTTGGTTTGTCCAATATAAGAGAGGCCACACTGGCAATTAATACAGTTGATACCCCATGAATTGGATAATTCAATAGGGTCTTTGAGTTTGGAGAGGGTGAGTTTATTGGTAGGGGCAAAAATTATTTTGAAGTCATATTGTCTAAGAATTTTAGCAATGGGAAAGCTCGATTTAGGAAAGAAGAGTAACACAATATAAATACTGGAAAAAGTAGAAGACAGAGGAGAGTTTGAGGAACGTGGATGCTGAAGTTTAAATAGAGCAGTATCAATTATAGAAGGGTTGTAACCTTTGTCAATCGCAATGGATTTAAAGTATTGAATTTCACTATTAAATGACTGAGAATCAGAGCAAACATGTATGGCACGGTTTATAAAGGTATAAAAGGCGGCCATTTTTTGGCCGCCTTGGTATTTAGTTACTGGTATTTAGTTATACCGATTTATTCTGATAAAGCGCTTCCCTGATTAATTTTGGGGGTTCATTGTATAACTATAAAGTGGGAACGGAGGGCTTATCTCCCCCTTAATTTAGATAAATGGTTTTTTTTTTTGTTGATTTCTTTATTTTTCGAGGGACATTATTCTTTGAAATAAGGGTATAATATACAATTAGTGTGCTCAATGACATCCGTTTAACTGGGCACATTTCTTTTTATTCCATTATTGTGCCTAGAAAAAGGTTCCTGTTATTTTTTTCTTCAGCACAAATATTTCTTTAAAATTTATAATAAATTTCAAAGTAAAAAAAAAGAAGATTTTAGAGAGGGATTTTTACTTCGATAAATGCATTTTTAAATTTTTCAAAGGAATTAAAAAACCTAAAGACAGTTTATTAAAAACATAATATTAATGTGTTTAAATTTTGTCACACATTCTCCGCCGGATTCCCTGTGCAAAGTTTCATTTTGCACGGACAGACAACCCGCATTCACAAACGCTTTTCAACTATATTTGAAAGGTTAGATATATACTTTTTAAATATGACAAATTATGAAAAAATCCAGTCTGTGATAAATGGACTTAAAGTTTAGTTACGGGCGGGGCAGGACTGATAGTACAACACAGAAATTGTTATATCTGCTGATGTAATCATACTGTAGAAACGGAAGCTGTTGATTTTAAGTATATTGCTGACAACTGAGGTGCCTGTTTATAACCGTAAAATTAACAGTAATAAATCATAAAATAAGCAGTAATATACTGTCTTATAAATGAATTAAACCATATATTATTGCTTATTTTACGGTTTATAATTGTTAATTTTACTGTTATAAATTGCCAACCCAGCTGCCACACTGTAAAATTAACAATAATAAACCGTAAATAAACAGTAGTATACCGTCTTATGAATGGACATGCAGTTTTATACCACACATTACTACTTTACGATATATTACTGTTTATTTTACGGTACAACACTGGCGCCTCGGCTGTCAGTATTATACTACAGAATCAAATTTTTTTTCCCCCTTGCAGTGAAGTTTATACAGTAAAATGAACAGTTTTTCTTTTTTTACAGTGTAAACATGTTGTAAAAATACACCGTTTGTTTTATTTAATTTATGTAACTTTGTACTATTTTATTAGCAGAACAAAATAAATACTAATAATAAATGACTTTTCTTTTTAGATTTTTTACCTCCGGACCCCTTAATTAGTTTATTACATCAGATTAATAATAGACAACATTTTCAGAATTACTGTTTTTTGATGATTATATTAGAAGTCGTTCTGTAAAAGATGCATTTGATCAAAAGTTTATTTCTGACAGTCAGAAACAAGGTAACTTTAATGTTTGTTAGGTAAAAAAATTATTGCTTTTATTATAAAAGAAAAAAAAAATGCCTACGAAATGCTGATAAAAATATCATTTTACTATACATTATTAGAAAATCCTTAAACATTTCCTAATAATGTCCTAAGAATGTGTTTTGACAGAAAAATGAATTAAATTAAGATAAATTGCGATTATATAAAGAACCGTTAATTTTTGCCACTGATTAAGGACCCAGTGATCCAATTAAGATTATTGATTAGTAATTTGATTAAGATATGTTTAACTTATTACCTGTTTTTAATTATCGTTCATTTTTTTTCTTTATAAAGGCTGAACGTTTGATGTTCTTTTTTTTTTGCCAGATATTCATTTACAGCCTATAGGTTTGACTTCTTCTGAAAAAATGAGGTTTTCTATTAAATTTAATACTTGCTGATTAACCAATATTCTAAATTAATGTATATGTTGTCTTTTTGCTTCATTATATCGAATCGCTGACACGATAAAAATGGTGTTTCTACAAAATATATATGATATTGATTTTGCTGAATAGACACTATTGATGTCCGTTTGAATAAATATTATAGAATATTTGAAATAATGCCTTTTAAATTCCAAAGTAACTAAAGCGATTATTTGAACAATTAAAATTTGAGGTATTATTAACTACACTCGAAATGTTAACTGTTAACCCTTAAAGTACTATATCAAGTGCGAAAATCTAATGTTTTGTATCACCAATATTTTCTGTCTTAAGTTATGATGTCGGCAGAAATAATCATTAAATCTTCTTCAGTTTCAGAGAAAGAATAAAGGGGAAATACAATGTTAAAAATGCGCAGCAAACTGTCCAATCATTTGATAGTATTTTTTTTAACACAGAAAACGGTTACATAACCGCAATTTAACTTTATCCTGAACGTAATATGGTGCAACATTAGGGTCAGATACGCTTAGTAATATTGTCAAGTAACCGTTATATTTAAAAACGGTCGAATGACTGGACAGTTTGTTGCAGTTTTTATCAGTGTAGCAACAACAGTAGTAGTGGTAGGGGGTCTCCGTGGCCGAGTGGTTAAGACACCTCGCTGCTAATCGCTTTAGAGCGTAGGAGGCTTGTCGGGTTCGACTCCCGCTGGCTCCATTGCACACTCTGTCTTTGTGGAGCTCCCGGATGTAAAAAATCTCTGTGTTGTAAATTTCATTGTGCTATCTCGTCCCTGTATATCGACGATGACTTATAAGCGGGCCTTGTTGTCAAGCACACAAGTCTGATGTATGTGTCCAATAAAACAAACAAACAAACAAACAGTAGTAGTAAAAATAACACTCTGTTTCCCTCTTTCTTCACTCGCTCATTTAGTCTTTTATGCTGGTGTTGGTGTTGTTTCTGACGGCCAGTTATCTACACGAGGGATATGGGCCAGTAGGAGAGGGGTTCCCTGCGTGGGGATCTTTCTAAGGTAATCTAACCCGTATTTACGCAAGGAAATCCAAGGTTCGAAGAAAACCACGGAAAACTCCAAAAGATTAGGCCGACGGGCGTAATTGGGTTCGAACCCAGCACCTCCGTCTACCAGCTTTGAGAGCAGAACCTCTCGGCCACTGGAATATGATCTTTATATGGGATATGTCTTTTATAATAAAGAAGGGGCGTCTATTATGAAGTCTTGAAAGAGTTGCGTGCTAAAACTTTTGTGATTATCTATGCTTTTCTGTATGTTTGCTTTAACACATCACGTAATCTTCTTATCACAATAGAATTTATATACATTTAATTCTTTTTTATGTGTTCCTGGAGGGTAGTCACCCATAAATCCTCCATTTCCGCTCAAGTGTGCATGCGCAAAAAAAAAAAATAAATAAATAAAAAAAAAAAAAATAAATAAACAAATAAATAAATAATAATAATTAGTCGTCCATACTTGATAATTATTTTAGGCATCGTTGGGCTGAATCGTACTGTTTTCCAAATGCGACCTATCATTTTAATAGTGCGCAAAACTATTTTATAAACTAGTCGGATGTGGCAATCCCAAAACTTTCTTCTATCTCATACATGTTAATACTTCAAAATTCGCTATCACAGTGCCAAAATTAAATGACAATCTATGTCTATCATGAGGATTATAAAGATATATGAAATTCCGTGCATTAGTTCTTGAGATACGATTATCACTAAAATCGTGTAAATCCACTAAAATGCAGCATAGCAGCGCCACTTGTTGGGCGATTAACACCAAAATCTAAAAGCAAGAACTTTTGTCAACGTCTAACTGAAACATAAGTTAGATGAAAATTCCTGCATTTGTTCTTGAGATAAAGCTATTGCGGAAATCGTAAAAAATGGAGCATAGCAGCTTCAGCTGTTGTGTGATTTACACCAAAACGTAAACAGCAACATTTCATATCAAGGACTAACTGAATCTGAAGTTTGATGAAAATCCGTGCTTTAATTCTTGAGATAGAGCTATTGCGGAAATCGTGAAAAAGGCAGTAGTGCTACCCATTGGGCGATTTACACCAAAAAGTAAGCAGCACTAATTCATCTCAAGGAGTAATTGAATCTGAAGTTTGATGAAAATCCGTACATTAGTTCTTGATATAGAGCTATGGCAGAAATTGTAAAAAATACACCTTTGGAGCGTCACCTTTTGGGCGATTTACACCAAAAACTAACCAGCACCAATTTATCTCAGGGACTAACTGAATATAAATTTTTATCAAATTCCGTGTATTAGTTCTTGAGATAGAGGTCCCATAAAATTTGAGTCACATACAGACAGACAGATGGAGTCATAGAGTCACAGACTCATCAGCAGACATTTTGTCAAAACATGTGGGATCTTTGACCCCTAAACGTGTAAATCCGTCAAAAACCGGAAGCGGAAAATTTTCATGAATACTTTGTTCTTGTAAATATAGAAGAAAGTTATAACATGCTGCTTTCAAAGCGCTTCGTGATATTTTTGGAGTTGGACGCTCCATTTTCCTTGTATGCAAAGTTACACTTGAATATGCTGTGTTTTATGTTGCCGCTCATTAAAATTTTGAATAATGTTTAAGGGGAGACAATACAGAAAAAATTGTCAAAATATGGATCTAAGCTTTTGTACAAGTGGTTAAAATGTAAAAGCTTTATCTTTAATATTAATATATGTGTACTATGAATAGAAATAATGTTCGAGGTCATTCTTAGATAATGGTAAATTTTATGTCGTAGGTAAAAAAAGAAAAAAAAAAAAAAGAAAAATGTGAACTGAACATCTCAACCATGTTTTTTTCAACATTTCTTTTCAAACACAACATTGAATATTAATTTTAATATGGAAGAAAAACTTAAATTTTAAAATTTTAATAACTGAAAATTTGTAAATAATATTGCACGCATGTATTAACTGAAAATTTGTAAATAATATTGCACGCATTTATTAACAAAAACTTTTACTTTTATGAATTGGAATATTTTAAAGTAAAAATAACGATTATCTGGGTATATTTTATTTCTTTTTTCTTTGTTTTATATTTGGCACTTTAGACATAACATAAAAGATTTCTAATAATCATCCTTATTTTAAAATTATCATTAGAGGTAATTGTCATAACCATAGGTACACAATAATGTTTCATTCAGCTCTCCATTAGGAGGCGTTTTAATGTTCAATTCTTCTTTAGATTGTAAAGTTCCACTTGTACTTAAAAGAACTATTGTTTTTTTTTCTTTCTTTTTTTTAATACTTTCCAACATCGTTGAAAAGTGTTTATGACTTCTGTTTTTCTATCCGTCTGTCTCTCCATACTCTAACTCGCGTAAATTTAGTTCGAGTGCCATGAAGTGATATATATTATTGGAGTTTACTATGGTATGTTCGGTATTGAAAATGAAATATGTAGTATTTTCGATTCATTTACAGGGCCACTCAAAAGAATTCCATTACATGATGGTCTATGGGGAAAAATCGTTTGCCGTGTATTTTAATCATATGAGAGCATTTTAAACATTTTGAAATTGGTATACATAATTCAGGTGCTACAAGGTTCTTACTATGGAATAGGGTGTGCTTAGAACTTGTCGTTCATTTCCAGGGACACACAAAAGTATTTGACTATAGAAGAAAATGAGCAATAATTGAACTATTGAAGCCTACAAACAATAATTGCTACAAGTGCGTTTTCAGTTGTGGTATGCGTTTTTAAATTGAACATTTTAAAAAATATTACTCCGTGTGTATAAAGGTTTAGATCATATACAGGGTCCCACAGAAGTTCTCAACAACATCCGTTTATTGGCGGAAATTGCTGAGTGGAAAATTTCGACTGTGCTATGAGTTTAACTGAACTGAATTTTAGAATACTATGTAGTATGCATACATATCTATAGATGATATACAGGGCTGCAAAAAAATTCAGATATTTTAATGACTTTTCATGATAATAGCAGAAATCGGGTTTTCAAATGTGTTATACTTTTTCCAAATTGTTCATTTAGACATCATCTTGCACCTTAGGAAACTGTGAAAATTTGTTTTAGTATTCTGAATGTGTTGGAAAGGGCTTCATAATCTATACTGCACGTATGGTTTTTCGTTCCTGTCGTTTTACTATGCAAGTTGTATTTCATTTTTTCCTTCTTATTCCAAAATTTTATTTAGTGTGATTAAGAATATTATTACTGTAATACAAATTTGGTAGTTTAACTTTGCTAGAGGAATTATACAAAAGGTTTAGGTCTGCTTTCAAAGAAAATCTACAATCAGCTTTCATTTATTGTAATTTACCTTAAAATAGGCTTAATATAAAAAATGGCACTACCATGGCATTTTGAACAATAAGTTTCAGACACTGACATAATTATGCAAATTTCTGAGTTTTTTAAAAATTCATTCATATTCCTTATTTAAGCCATGAATTTATTATATGAGTAATTTGATCTAAAACTTCACACAAATGAAAACTTTAAATGGCTTTTTCTCTATGTTAATTTTTTCTTTTTTTTTTTTTTTGATGTTCTGAAAAGGATAAAGATTTTATTTATTTTTTTTTATTTATTTATTTTTTTTTTTTTTGGTATTTGGTATAGAGGTTTATAAACTTTTGTAAAATGTTCTTTATTATGTTTATGATAAAACTGCTCATGGAATTAACATTAGGATTTTAATTTCTTAATAAATTAAATAATGCGAAGAAGCATTAGATTTCGTCGTTTTCCACTATATATATATTAAATCTAACATTAGATGTATCTAAAAATCCATGCACAATTCTGTGAAAAGTATTTTAGTAAATGTAAATGAAAAAAAAAAAAAACGAGCAAAAAGTCAATGCTTAAAAAAGGAGCAAGGATTAAAAAAAAAAAAAAAAATTGAATTTCTTAATTAAATTTTCAGTTTTTAAATGTAAATTTAGTTGAACATAAAATTGAAATGCAGTAACGACTTTTATCATAATTCTTAAAAAAAAAAAAAAATAAAAAAAAAAAATAAAATAAAAAATTCAAAAATTGCCGTATACTCTTAAAAAAATTGAATGCTTAAAAAATATTATTAGTAGAAATCTTATAGATTGAAATAATTTTGCAAGAGCGTTGTGAGGTTTTCCCAGTGTACAATACTGGTAAACAAACTATTTTCGCGAAAAAAAAAAAGAACTTGATAAACAAAAATCACGAGATCACAGGTTAGTGAAAGCAGGTGCTTTAATAAAAATAGTCATCTGTGAACATGAATTACTTTATCCTATTATTTTTCATTTTGCAAGTATCTCGCTCTGAATTCTAGGTAACTCAAAGGAGGTTGAATCATTGCATCCGTCGAAGGTCCCGCTACCTCTCAACACTACCCGGAACGGCAGGGGTAGACCCGATCACGGAAGATGTCACTGGAAAAATCGATAAGTTTAAGACATCGACCAGCGGGTCGTGTAGGGCTGGGGCGCTTAATAAATCGGAAGACCACGGCGGCCTCGAGATCATTAGAGTTAACAATATTTATGATGATAAAGTCGCCGATTGTGCTTACTAAACATGTAGATCTGTTTATTAAAGTGTATTTATAAGCCGTTACATGCTACTTATTGAACTTTTATCATGTAATAACTTTAGTTTAACCCCTTCAAGGGCGGTGGTTTAATTTTGGACTGCTAAATTTTAATTCCTAAATGCCACATTCGCATCAGAATATTGGAATGAAAAAATTCCTTTTATTAAGTACTTGGACAAAAGCTTTTGCTTATTTTGAAATAAATTTATTTTTAATTTCTGGTGTCATTCACTCATTTCAGCATTTTTCGAACAGAAGTACCTTGCTATAAAAGGGTTAAAGACCTTAATTATGAGGTTCTTTTCCTTTAAATCACAAATCCAAATATTCAGATTGTAGTATGTAGTATGTCAAAACCTTAGACTTCGTTAAACAATAAAATCATAACTTTAAGAACTTAAAAGCAAGAATATATAATATAACAGTTGTAAGTGGGTGAAAAAAGTCTAGGCCAGGATTCGAACCAGGAATGTCTTGGCTGAAGACGCCAATGCTCTAGCAACTGAGCCATCTCGGACGAATCTGGAGGACTAATTCACCCAGCTAACCAACTAACCCAATTTAAAACTGTTATGATTTATTTACCAACTGAATAATTGTGTTAAAAAATAATCTAATTCCAGGAATATATATTTTTGAATAAGTTTAATTTTGTTGTTAAGAATAGCTTTAATAAGACATCTAGCATGACAGTGGAAGTATTTTTATAGGTTTATGGTAAATTATATTTTATTTTCTTGAACACTGAATTTAATCTCCTTCTTCAGTTTCATTTTGAGAGATATAAAATTTAAAATTAACTTTTTTCATTATCATTTTATTTGGATAAATACACGCAATCTCTCTTTCTCTTCTATCTCTTTTATTAGTCATTCTGTTAAAATTACGAACACATTAGATTTTTATTTTAAGGCAAATAAATAAGTAAATAAACTATACTCATTACAAAAGTATGCTCAAATATCAACATTAAATATTAATTGCAATTTTTTATGGATATTTCTTCACTCTCTGTATATTCACAAATTTTTTTCTTCATACTGAAAAATATATAACAGTTTATAAAAAAAGTTTATCATTTTTATTTGCTTTTTTTTTAAATAAAAGACGCCTCGAATGACAATAGTAATCATATTCTATTTTCTTAAGCATTAAAAGTAATTTCCTTCTTCAGCATCATTTTCAGAGATATTAAACTTCCTATCAGCTCTTTTCAGCATGAATTTAATACAATAGATACATACTCTCTTTCTTTTCTTTTTTCTCATTTACGAACACGTTCGATATGTAAAAGAAAGTAAAAAAATAAATAAAGTAAACTATACTGATTATAAAAATATGTTCAAACATCAACTAGAAATATTAATTCAAAATTTCGCATGTATGTTTCCTCACTATCTGTATATTTATCAAATTGTTTCTTCATACGTGACGATGTATAGCAGTTCATAAAAACATAAAACTCCCATTTAATCTCCTTGTTCAGTTTTATTTTTAGGGATATTAAACTTCCAATCAACTCTATTCAGCATCAATTTAGTTGCATGCATAAATATATTCTCTCTTTTTCTCCTCCCTCCCTCTCTCTCTCTCTCTCTCTCTTTCTCCCTCTTTCTTTTTCGTTTACGAACGTATTTGGTTTGTGTCTGAAGGCAAATAAATAACTAAGTAAGTAAACTATACTAATTACAAAAATATGTTCCAATATCAACAAGAAATGTTTATTGCAAATTTCTCTTGTATAATTTCTCACTTTCTGCACCATCATTAATCTGTTTCTTCATATGTAACGATATATAGCAGATTATAGGGACACAAAAACTTGCCTCTAATTATTTTCATTTCAGATTAATGATCCAAACGCTTGAATCAAAAACAATTTTGAGAAAAATTGCATCTACCCTTTTGAATTGTGTTTTGAAAATAAACAGTGCACATATAACTGCTTGAAAGGAATTTAAAACAGAAACTTCTCCTCTCTTGTGAACCACATTTGTCGTTTATGAGTTTGATATCTTGGCAGCAGGAAATGAAATTCTCTTTTGACTTCAGATTTCTAGTCCGTGCCTTCGCTCTTGATTGCAGGTGCTTGTATTTCAGACATCAAACTTTTACGCCCACGTTAAGATTTTCATCCAAAGCTCTTAATTTAGACTTTTGAAGACTCTTCTCCTAGATAATAAAGTTTTTCATCGAGACAGATTAAATATTGCAGAAGGAGCGCTTTCAGTAACTGGTAGTTACAGCAGGTACTAGTAAGAGAAAAATTCATACAAAGGTGTATTTCCTTTATTAAAGCAAAAAAGGATCAATGGATTTTTGTAACGTATAATCATAAATGAAATATGATTTAGGAGTTTATTTGGAATGTAATCAAAAATTTCGAGCAGTGTTCAATTCGGAATTTTTTCTCCGGTATGGATTTTATACAGCTCCGAGGAGGGGAGGGGATTTGCAATTCTGGGCAACGAATAAGTATAAAATCCAAAACTGTTCGAGAGGGGGGGGGGGGGCTGTGATCCGGAACCTCCTTTGAATTAATCACTGGTATCAAGCTTTCAGTATAGGAATTTTGCTCTACATAATCATTTTCTCGAAGCGTAAGTACAAAGTTCTCGAAACAAATGCTTAAAAATTTCTTCAAATAAATATAATGGGAAATAAAAGAAGAAAATTAAAGTTTATCAAAACATTCATATTTTTCTTTATGACTTGATTATATTGCATGAGAAGCGCTTTTAGTAAATGATATTTACAGAATATACTAGCATGAAAGAAACTGGCGTAATTGAGTAATTCCTTTATCGTAAAAAAGAATCAACAGATTATTGTAATGGATAATCATAATTTAAACGTGTCTAGGAGAATTCAGAACAATTTACTAGGCCTGAAATAAAAAAAAAAAAAAAATTCAAGCCTTCAATAAACTTTTTTTCCCCTACATAATCATTTTTTGAAGTATATGTACAAATTTATTGATAAAGACTCTTTCAAATCTCTTCAAATACAAACATTGAGATATAAAAAAAAAATAATAAAAATCTATAAATATTTTTATTGTTTCAATAAGCTTCTGAAAATGTTCATGAATCAAGATTTCATTTAGAGACGTGCAAAAAAAAAAAAAAAAAAAAAAAAAAAAACTTAATACATATTTTTTATCATTAATAGTGCAGGCGGCGGACGCAGACCATCACTTCAACGAATTTAGACAGAACTCGAGTAGCATATTAAAATGAAACTGCTCTACAAAATCTTATCGTGGTTCCAACGACTGCAGACCCAATTTTAGTGGTTGGTTGATACATCCACATTGAGTTTTCCAATGACATTCCTGCATCAAATAGCACACTAGTATGGAAAGGGATAAAAAGATACAGGAATTTCTTTGGACAAAAACATTGGACATTAAAACGAAACTACTGCAGGCCCAATTTTAGTGGTTGATTGATAGAGCCCCATTGACTTTTCGAATGAAATTCCTGCATTACATAGCATATAAGCATAGAAAGGGATAAAAGAATACAGGAATTTAATTAGACATTAAAAGGAAACCACTACAAACCAAATTTTAATGGTTGATTGATAAAGCCCCATTGATTCCTGCATCACGTAGTATATTAGCATGGAAAGGGATAAAAGGATGCAGGAATTTCATTGGAAAACTCAATGGGGATTTACAATCAACCACTAAAATTTGGTGTTCATGTGGTATCTACCGAGATATGACTTGGCAGACCAGTTATATTTTAATATGCTAATCAAGTTATATCTAATCCTACAATTTCAGTCGTGAAATTGACGAGGTGATGATTTGTGCAGCCTTCGCACGGTCTATAAGTTATATTGCATGGGAAGTGCAGTAAATTGTACTTTCCGTTGACAATTACAATTGAAAAACCGATTAAAAGGTTTATTTCCTTTATTACCCAGAAAAGGATAGACAGATTTTTGCAAAATATAATCTTAAATTAAAGAAGTATTTTTGACTATTATCAACAATTTCAAACATTTATTAAAACTTTTTAGCCCTATATAATCATTTTTGTTTAAATTTGTGTATAAAATTATTGAGATAAGCGCTTGAAAAATTTGTTGAATAAATACAAGAGACTATAAAAATTATAAAAAACATTCATATTTTTAATAAACTTCTAGAAATGTTGACGAGTATGGGGAAAGGGGATTTAGATTTTATGTATTGACGGGACAAAAAATAATGTAAAACTTTCAAACATTGTTCTTAATCACTAAACTATATTGCATAGGGAAGGAGGTATTTTCTGTAAATGACAGTTACAGCAGGTATTATTGGAAGAGAAAAACTTGGATAATGGTGTATCTATTATATTAAAATCTGCCTGTCTGTTTGCATTCTACAACTAATTTTCCTAAAATATTAAAATCAGAGCAATGGAATTACACAGTTATTTGCATGGATCCAAAAATGTCATACACTGTAAAAAAAAAGGGACTAAAATACGAAAATACTGCTGGCAATCGAGACGCCAGTACTATTTCCGTATTTTTATGGAACTTCTCCCTGGTAAATTAAAGAACAATTTCCTTTTTTTGGCATTTACGGGAGAAAACTTCCGTTAAAATACGGAAATAGTTCCGGCGTCTCGATTGCCAGTAGTATTTCCGTATTTTAGCCCGGGTTTTTTTCTTTTACAGTGTATAGTTGAATTGTTTCCTTCGATTTTTTTTTCTTTCGACAGACAGTGGTTGTGACAAACTATCTTCCTTTCCTTGTGTTGAATGATATGGAAGCTTAACATTCCTTTGATGTGAGTTACATTTTTCCAGTGATTTATTTTATGTACTATTTCTTCAATTTCTTCTTTTCAAATGTAGAATGGTTTCGTGTACTGTGAAAGCTGGCCTTCAAAGTCAGGATATCTTTTGCAAATTGAAATGCGTGCATTTTGCTCTTATTCATGATCTTTGGTGCACAAGTATTTTTATGTTACCAACCACCCCATCAACTACGCCTTTTGCATGTGAATGGTTTTTCTCCATACTTTTCTCTAAAATAGAGTTTTGCCATGGATTCATGTTTAAGGGGTTCCAGGACACAAAAATCTTCAAAAAATTTCTCTGTTTTTAGTATTTCGTTCATCTGACGAAACCCTATTCGCCTCACTCCTCTGTCTGTCCATCACAGAACCCGTTCTCAGAAACTATATATGTTGGAGACTTGAAATTTTGTATTCTTATAGCTGAACACCTCACATCAAACGACAAATCATAAAATTTTGAAATAATCTTATATTTACCCCTCTGTGCTCTAACTTGCGTATTTTAAGCATTTTTTTTAATAACTGAGCCCCTAATTAATTTGAAGACTTGAAATTTTGGATTCTTATAGCTGAACACCTCACATCAAAAGACAAATCATAAAATTTTGAAAAAGACATAGATTTACCCCTCTGGCCTCTAACTTGTGTATTTTAAGCTTTTTTTCCTAACTCAGCCCCCAATTAAGTTGAAGACTTAAAATTTTGGATACTTATAGCTGAACACCTCACATCAAATGACAAATCATAAAAATTTGAAAAAGTCTTATACTTACCCCTCTGGGCTCTAACTTGTGTATTTTAAGCAGTTTTTCTAACTCAGCCCGTAATTAAGTTCGAGATGTTAAATTTTCCATACTTACAGCAGCACAATTGCGATCACACGAAAAATCATAAATTTTCAAAAAGTCTTATATTATTTACGACTCCGGGCTCTAACTTCTGTATTTTTTTTAAGCATTTTTTCTAACCTCCACCCTTTTCATCCGGGGTGCACTTTTCTAACTTTTTCCGACACTCCTTTGATCCCTCTTTCACATTATGCACCATAGCCGTACATATTTTAGTACCGATTTTTACCGCCAGGGGGTGCCTACCTCTCTCGGTTGCTATGGGCTTGATTCCCTCGACTAATATATTTACGGATAATTTATAAAACGGAATTTCGTTCGAATAGAGGTTTGTTTAGAGTATAGTGCACCCCCTGGTTGCGAACTATGGAACTAACAGATTTTGCAAAAAAATAACGTGCTTTGAAAGGAATATTAAACGAAACCCTCTGTGCGATCTGTGATCACACTTACCCATTTGTTTCAATTCCTAGTATTAGTTCACACTCTCCCTATATATATCTTGTTCAAATTTTCAATCGTTAATAAAATACTTATTATTCATCTAATCAAGTTAAAAATAAATAAATAAATAAATAAAAAATAAACTTGTAGTGGATGACATTTGATGTTAATGCAGTTTTTTTAATATTAATTAATTAATTTAATTTAAATAATTAATTTTCAATATTCAATTCCGTACTCAATTGCTGACCGAACGAACCCTCTTCTTGATCAAGGCATTTTAAGCGCCACTCAAGCAGCCATTGAGGAATGGGAGAAAAAAAATGTATCTTATTGAACTAAGTAGGAATTGAGTTTAAATTTTTTTTTTATATTACTTGTTTCTGCTTAAAATGACGTTTAAATCGTGTTTCTATCTTAATTGGAAAAATATTAGTTTTTTCGTTTTGGCTTGTTTTTGAAATCTAGATTTTAAGCAATGATTGTCATGGAAACGACTTCTTGTAAAAATGCGTTTTTCTTGATGATGGGTTTTTTCAGCATTTCTGGTATTTAAATTGTTATAAGTAAAGAACCGTTAAAGATAATTGTTTCAGACTTGGAACATGTCTTTTTAAATTGTTTTACTTTAATTTTGATTCAGCAAATTTGAAAAAAAAATATTTACTTTTGAAAATATGAATTTTTTTTTTAATTACATCATTATTTTTTAAATTTTTACATTAAATATTTTAAATTTTTATTTAAATTAATATTTTTTAAAATGACTTTACTTTTACAATATTCTTCTCTGCTGAATAATGTGATATATTTCAGGGATTGGCTCTCTGAAGCTATGAATAAGACCAAGATCATTATTGCGGAATTGTGGTATTCAAAATCAGTAAACCTTAGCACCTATCTGGTAGTTAAAATAGTTACTAGCGAGAGAATTTATTGAACGATTTAATTAAAGGAAGATCTCAGTCTGAAAGATTCAACCATATTTTTCTCCATGATTTAGAATAAAAAATATACCATTTCTTCAACTTTAACAATGACCAGAAGTGTAAATAAGTGCTTTTTATTTTTTTTCTTTTATACCGTATGTACTTTTAAAGATTTTCTTGATATTGCAAAAACATTTACAAACATTCAAACCAGTCTCCTAATTATCACGAATTAAAGACTTTATCTTATCTTGAGAAAGCAATTCAAAAAGAGTTTCTTTCTGAATTGCTAATCAGCAATTCTTTCGGATCAGAAGCCTCAGAAAATAACAGGTTTTGGTGTTTTCGGAAACGGTCCTAAATTAAATGGACGTTTCAAAAGTTCATAAATGTCGTACAAAGTTATTTCTGTATTTTCAGATGTCCATTAAATTATCAGTTTTCTGAAAGATTACTGATCTGTTAGGTTCTCTTCATCTAAATGTTTCTAAAAAAAAGTGGGTAAGTGTGATCACAGATCACACAGAGGATTTCGTTTAATATTCATTTCAAAACATTTTATCCTGTTGCAAAATCTGTTAGTTCCAAATTTCGCTACCTGGGAAAACACTCTATTCTAAACAAACCTCTATCCAAACGAAACTCCGTTTTACAAACTATCCGTAGATATATTAGTCGAGAGGATAGAGCCCATAGCACCCGAGATAGGTAGGCGCCCTCTGTCGGTAAAAAGTGGAACTAAAATATGTAAGGCTCTGGTGCATAATATAAAAGAGTGGTCAAAGGGGATGTCGATAAAAGTTAGAAAAGTGCTCCCAGGTGAAAGGGGTGGAGGTTAGAAAAATTGCTTAAAATATGCAAGTTAAAGACCGGAGGGGTAAATATAAGACTTTTTGAAATTTTTATGATTTGTTGTGTTGTATGATAGCAAGTGTTCAGTTATAAGTATTCAAATTTCAAGTCTTCAACTTAATTAGGTGCTCAGTTAGAAAAAAAAAGCTTAAAATACCCAAGTTAGAGCCCAGACGGATAAATATATGACTTTTTCAAAATTTTATGCTTTGTCGTTTGATGTAAGTTTCCTATAATTATCCAAAATTTCAAGTCTCCAAAATACATAGTTTCTGGAGAACGGGCTCTGTGACAAACAGACAGACAGAGGAGTGAGACGAATAGTGTTTCGTCAGATGAACGAAACCCTAATGAGTGAATGTTTTCCAAAATCGTGGGTGTCTAGGGTATTCACTAAAGGGTCTAGTAGTGATGGGCGATTCTGGAAAATTTGAGAATCGATTAAAATCGACATCGTATAAAACAGAATCGATCGCAATAAGAATCGATTCCCAAATTCTAGAATCGATACTTGAATCGATATTTCGATGTTCAGATTCACACAGATAAGCTGAAAAATAGTACTCCAAAATGTAGCGAATCAACAGGGCCGTAACGACTATCCCTCACCTCCATTAATGTTAGCGGCCCAGAAGTAATCTACTACAGACCTTTGAGTCAAAAAACAAGGTTTTTAACTTTTAAAATTATTATTTTTAAGATGTAATTTTGATAATAATTTATATTATATTTAAATATATCTTTAAAAAAAGACCTCGGTCAGATAAAAAAAAGAAAGAAATGATTTTTTTTTTCATCCGGAAAAGATGTACTTTCTACTCTAACTCTTATTTCCTTCAACCAAACAGATGGGGACTTTCTTCCTATAAACGTCATTCTTAAAAATGCGCAGATGAGCGAAATTTTGAAGGCTCTAAATTTATTTAAAAACTTAAATGGTTTTTCAGTCTTTTTAGGGTCTTCTATAAGTGTGGGGGAAATGCAAATATTGCAAATCTTCTTTTAAAATAGCTGGGATGAATGTAATTAACCAAGTATCACATATTAATTATCCCCCAATTAATAATCAAAATTCTCCTTTTAATAATATATTTAACTAAAATTTCTTTCCCTTTTTAAAATATATATCTTCTTATCTCATTTACAGTTTATAAATATCTTTCTTTTTAATGTTTATCAAATATTTAGCTGTTAAGAAAAAAAGAAATAATAGTTCTCATCCTAGAGTCATTAAGAATGAAATAACATACTTTTCTCTGGTTAACAAATAAATAAAAGTACATTCCTTGATTATATGTTTTTTTTTCTTTTTTTTTCTTTTTTTCCCCAGCAGTAATCTAAAAACCATAAACAGTTATTGACTCATTCGCTGACATGCAGAGTAGTGATGGGCGATTCTGGAAAATTCAGGAATCGATTAAAATCGACATCGTATAAAACTGAATCGATCACAATAAGAATCGATTCCCAAATTCTAGAATCGATACTTGAATCGATATTTCGATAGTCACAGATTCGCACAGATAAGCTCAAAAATATTAATTTCAAAACTTAGCGAATCAGCAGAGCCGTAGCGACCACCTCCCATACCTCACATTTAGAGGGTAGACAAAGTCAGGGGCCCAGTCGTAAGCTATTACAGACCTTTGAGTCAAATAATAAAGTTTTTAACTTTTAAATTATTAGTTTTAAGATGTAATTTTACTAATATTGTAATTTAGATTTTATTTAAATTTATTTTTTAAGAAAGGTCTCGGTTAAATACAAGTTGGAAATTGCGCGTCAAACGTGGCAAATGTGGTGCGCTCGTACTATAACAGTGCACTTCATAAGTGCATATCAATTTCATTCTGTTCAAAAGTCTTAACATCCTTAAAATGCACTTGAAATAATTTTTTCCATTGGCCGTAATGTAACGGAAAACTTTTGACTGTCCCTGTAATTAAATCATTGTGATTTTCTTCCAGCCTGAATTAAAATTTAAATTTTCAGGGACATAATTCACGTTGCCATAAGAACCGATTTAGTATTCTTACAATTTGAGTTTAATAATGTAACTAGCAAAGTTTATTAAAGTTCTTTTATTAAAAAAAAAAAAAATCGTCGCTGCAAGACGTGAAAATTTAGTTTTCTCAGAAGAAATAAAAATCAATTAATTTTACTGTCTTAGAAGGATGGTGGACGCACATGTATATTGCTTGGAAATCTTTACATTATAGCTACTAACTAGCGGGTTCCGCCTAATATGAAATCTCGAAGCGAACGAACCGTGAACCGGGTTCCCGCTGCCTACAGCATCGTATAGGTGTACCCCCCCCCCACTTTGCCCACCGGTTCGGAAAAACGCGCTCACCCCCCCCCCCCCCCCCCACCACCAATTTTTGACATTCATCATTTAAAAACTTTTTATTATGTGTTATAAGCTATCTTAAAATTTCAAACAAATCGCCCTGTTATATTTTCTAATTTTGTTCTGCCCCTCCCCTCTATTCCCCCCCCCCGAAATGTGACGCGCCATTCTTTTTTATAATTTTTTATCATGTATTATAAACAATCTTAAAGCTTAAAACAGATCGCATTGTTAGATTTCCTAATTTTAACAAAATCGCGTTATGTTGGTTCCAGATTCCACCACCAGGGTGCGCACTCTATTCCTAACAAAACTGTGAACGAAACTCCGTTAAACAACCTATCAGTAGATATATTACTCAAGAGTGTGGCAATCTTGATCAAAAATTTAAGCTATTTGCCGAAATTACTATTCGGAAATAGTGGTAACTAAACTTTTGACTTTTTTATATTTAATAAGTAGCATTTATCTCAGGACTCCGTCAAAAAACCCCACCTAAAACGGTAAGGAACGCTAAGTTTAAAAAAAATTTCTAGCGGCCTTCCCCCCCCCCCCCCCCTCCTCCCGAAATTTTCGCACCATTCTTTTTTAAACTTTTTCTTATGTGTTATAAACTATCTTTAAAGTTTCGAACAGATCGCCTTGTTAGATTTTCTACTTTAAATGAAATCGCGGTCTGTTAGTTCTATATTCCACCACCAGGGAGCGCAGTCTATTCAAAACAAAAGTGTATCTAAACGAAACTCCTTTATACAACCTATCGGAAGATACATTAGTTTAGCGGGTCTTAAGCAAGAATTCAAGATATTTGTGAAATTACTATTCGAAAATAGTGGTATGAACATTTATAAAATTTTTGATATTGAAAAAGTACTAATTATCTCAGCCCGCCGTCAAAGAACCGCACGCTAAACGGTAGAAAACGTTAATGCTGCTATAAAAAATCACGTGACTGCCTTTAAAAAAAGCATTTAATAGAAATAAACCAATTAGTGAAATAATAATTAATATCTCAGCTTGTAATTAAGATAATATTTTTTCGAATTTCTGAAAGGAGAATTTTTTTTTTTTTTTTTTTTTGCATCGCCCTGTCCAAGTTTCGAATTTTTACGCCCCTTACATTCTAAGATGTGGTCCCCTTTTAAAACAGTACAAAATTCTCGGGAATCACGTTGTTTAAATTGTTAAATATATTATTTGAAAAAAAAAAGGTTTTAAAGCATTTTAGCACGTATTTTCATACCTACACCCTTGAAAAAAATTAATAACATACAGGAGATCCTTTAGTTTCGGAAAGCTCTGAAATTTCATAAAATTCAAAGTATCATAAATCAGTAAGTTTGGTTGTAAACGACTGAATTTTTTATAATACAACTTACACAAACACTTTGACAAACTTACGGGTGAAAATACGGCTTAACTAACGAGAACCTTGAGTCACGTGGCTTTAAACCAAGAATGATAAGTTTAAAATGGAAAAGAGACGAAATTTGTCATTACCATTCATAAATAGTGCTCACCAAGAGCTGCAGATATAATATCAGTGTTTAGTTGGTAAACAAATGATTCGGGAAGAATGTCAAAAAAGGTCCCATTGAAATTGGACCATAATTAAGAAAATTCGGATCGGGGGTGGGGGGGGGGGGTGGGGGGTGTATAGGTGACGAACTGAAAAAGTACAGCTTAATAAACTAGTAACCCAAATAACTTGGCTCCTAAACTAAAAATATTACAATTTAACCTAGAAAGAAAAAGGCTCTTATGCGAAATTTGACAGCAATTCTGCCTTTAAAACAGTAAATCCGAAAGAATAAATATATATTCCTTTGAAATTACTGTCAAAAATATCAATACAAAAGTTGGAGCACGATTGACCCTTACCAAAAAGAAGGAAGGCTACAAACAGAAAATAAAAGATCACATTAAAAGCTTTCCAACGATATGTTATACGATATGGTTTGGAAGAAACAAAAAATATCCCCCCCCCCCCCGAGGGAGCAGGTAAGCCCCAAACGGTCGGAGGGGCGACCTCAAAAGTATCTTTGGTCAAGGTTTCAAAATGTGGCTTTATAATAAAATAGAACAAGAATTGGACATTTTAAAAATTGCATGCAAATTTTGAACGGCCCTGTAAATTAAGATTAGCGAGGAAAAGGGGAGAGAGGGGTGGAGAGATTAGAAGGGACGAACTTGAAAAATACAATATAATAAACTAGTAACCTGAATAACTAGGCTTCTAAACAAAAGTATAACGATTTAACCTAGTGTTGAATTCAGGGGGTAGCCCGGGAGGGCATCCCTCCCGTAAGTTTTGAGATTTTATGCTTTTTAATGGACAAATGTGCACCCCCCCCATTACGGAACTCTGAAATACCCCCACCCCCCACCCCCCCAATCCCGACCGGAGTCGCATAAATCCCTCCCTGAGAAAAATACCTGCATTCAACACTGATTTAACCTAGAAAGTAAAAAAAGGCTCTTATACAAAATTTTACAGCAATTCTGACACTAAAACAGCAAAATTGGAAGAATTGATTCAACCCGAATCGTGGATCGACCGCGATGCGATTTGAATTGAAGTAAATCAAAGCATAACGATTCGACATTGCATCTAAAGAATTGAAAGTAAATCAAAATATAACGATTCGACATTGCATCTAAAAGAATTGAAGTAAATCAAAAAAGTAACGATTCTGAAGATCGCATCTGAAGATCGACATCGGCATCGAATCTGAACTGAATCGATTCACCGTTTCTGATCCAAGGGCAGAATCGATGCGTTCATCTTTTCTTGCTTTCTTTTGTCTTTAGAAAAATAAAGTGTTGTTTTCGTGAAAATTTTCGACTTCCGGTTTCTAAGGATTTATAGTGTTAGAAATTCTTGTCTGGAATACGATTTGACTATTTTTATAAATTTTTTGTCTGTCAGTCTGTCTATTTGTTTGTCTCTGACAAAAAAATTGTGAGCGGTCTATTTCAAGAACTAATGCATGGAATCTGTTGAAACTTTAGATTCAGTTAGACCTTCATATAAATTGGTGCTGATTACTTTTTGGTGAAAATCGCTCAACAGGTGGCGCTGCTATGCTGCATTTTTCATGATTTCCGCAAGATTGCTATCGCAAGAACTAATGCACGAATATTCACCAAACTTCAGATTCAGTTTGACGTTGACATAAGTTGTTGAGATTAGGTTTTGATGTAAATCTACCGGCAGGTGGCGCTGCTATGCTGCATTTTTCCCGAGTTTCGCAATAGCTCTATCTCAAGAACTAATACACGGATTTTCATAAAACCACATTCAGTTAGACGTTGGCATAAATTGCTGCTTATTAGGTTTCGGTATAAATCGCCCAACAGGGGGCGTTGCTATGCTGATTTTATCAGCAGAGTTGAATTCAGACATTTTTCTCCGGGAGGGACAGTTCAGAGGGGGAGGGGATTGGACTTTTGTACATTTTAATGTACAAAAAGCATAAAATCTCAAACTTTCTGGGGGGCATTTTAATGTTGCGGGGGGGGGGGGGAGGAATGCTACCCTCCCGGGCCATCCCCTGAATTCAACACGTTTTTCAGGATTTAAATAATTTTAGGGATAATATCTCAAGAACTAATGAACGAAATTTCATCAATTTTTAATGTACAAAAACGTATTGAACTCAGGGGGTGGCCCGGGGGGGTGACATTCTCCTCCCCCCGAAACACTCAAATGCCCCCCAGAAAGTTTGAGATTTTATGCTTTGTTGCGGGGGGAGGAATGTCATCCCCCCGGGCCACCCCCTGAATTTAACACGTTTTTCAGGATTTAAACAGTTTTAGGGATAATATCTCAAGAACTAATGAACGAAATTTCATCAAACTTAATATTCTGTTAGACAATGCCATAAGTTATCCATGATTAGGTTTTTGTGTAAATGATATAACAAATTGTGCTGTCATGCTGCTTTTATCAACAGTGTTGAATTCAGACATTTTTCTCCGGGGGGGATTTCTATGGTTCTGGCGAGGAACATTCTAGAGTTACGAGGGGGGAAGGATTGGACTTTCGTCCATTAAGCATAAAATCTCAAATCTCCCTAGGGGACATTTCAATGTTCCGGGGGGGGGGGGGGTCCACCCGTACCAGCCCCTGAATTCAACACTGTTTTTCAGGGTTTACACAATGTTTGCGATAACATCTCAAGAAGTAATGAACGGAATTTCATCAAACTTAATATTCTGTTAGTCATTGACGTAAGTTGTTTTTTCTGAGTCTTTCGTGTTAATCATGTAATAGGCTGCGTTGCTATACTGCTTTTTTCATGATATTCATGATCTCAAAACTAATGCACGGAATTTAATCAAACTTCATATTCTGTTACACTGTCGTATAAATAGATCCTTATTAGGCTTGGGTGTATACTACCCAGCAGGTGTCGCTTTTATGCCCTTTGAACTGGGATTTTCCGTTGCGGACATCTAAGGGGGTGTGGGCCGAAATTCAATGATTTGTTAGGAAAATGGGATTCTTATATATATTTTTTAAATACACATATTTCAACGAACCTATACTTTTGGATCCTCATGATGGGTATAGGTTATTTAAATTTGACACTGTGATAGAGAATTTTGAAGTTTTAACATTTATGAGACAGAAGAAAGTTTTGGGATTGGACATGCAACTACTTGACCTTAAATTTTTGAAGGAAAATGAAAAGGATATGACCTTTAGAGACATCGATTAAAAAATTTATAGTATCGATTAAATCGAGTTGGCCATAGTATCGATTAAATCGATTAAAAAAATCGAAATCGCCCATCACTAGGGTCTAGTCGGATAAGCATAGCGAAATGCCCCCCCCCCCCCCCCGCTGCCGAGGTTTGAAATAACACGTGTGGTATTAAGGCTCACCATGAGAATACAATATAGAGTGTTTTTAGCCCCTGACCTTGAACTGGCCTTGAGATAATCGGCAAAGTTTGTGCCGGTGCTACTATTTTTCAAATACGTTTTCCTCAAAAAGTACAAAAGTTGAAAAATTAAACCAAAGCCAAATTTTGAAGAACATATTAGTTCAAATCATATATTTTTTTCACAGTTTTACACCAATTTTAACATAGAAAAATAAACAAAAATATTTTTTGAAAATATTATTAATGTAGTAGTTTTATACTTACACCTACCAAAAAATTACAGGATAATGCGCAAAGTATGTAAATTTATGAAAAAAATATGTCGTTAAAATCGAAGATGCGCTTTTTGAGTTATAAAAAAAATAATGCTAGCAACATGCTAAAATATTCGTAACTTTCCCTGTTTGCATTTGAAGAAATAAGCTACTTTCAATGCATTGGTCGATTCGTGACATTTCCACTCGGGCAGGATGCGCAGTGCACCAAAATAACAGAATGTTTCTATATATACTACTTCCCTATAGGTTTGTTTCGTGTTTGTAAATATTCTGTTATTTTGGCGTGCTGAGCATCCTTCTCGCGTAGTAATATCAAGAAAGGACGAGCAAAATGGTAACATTTTCCTACCATAATTTTCACGTAGAAGAAGGCTATGGGGCTGTACAGTGTATATATATAACGTATAACTTTAGGTGGGAGTGTATGTGTGTGTGTGTGGAGGGGGTCTGGTACTAGACATCGGAGGATACCTGTAGGGGGAGGGGGTGTTGGGATTTGATGTCGTTATCATTTTTGATCAAACCAAAATTTACTTTTTTGGTATATTTTTCTTTACATATGCAATCTTAATTTTTTAAAGTCTGTTTTCTTCTTTTTATGAAAATACTAAATTATTATTAAAACCATATTCAATGTTTATAAAATATTTCATTACAAAATATGGAATTACCCAACGTTCACAATTAATATTCTCCTGTCATATTGGTATATAATTCGTTGTTAGAGAAACCAGATTCGAAATGATACTTGATATTTTTGCTAGTAAAAGATGGATAAGAATGTTGTCCACCTGTTTTGATTACAAGAAGTTCTGTTTAGCCCCGTACAAGGGCGAAGTGCAAGAAGACAGTACTACTGCCCAATGTACTATGTAACAAAAAGCTATTATTAAAAACTTTTAAATAATATTTCTTTAAAATGTTATTTGATATAAAATTATTTCTTATATAACAGTGATATTTTATGAATTTCTTCTCTTTATTTAAATCAGTAAAATATGCGAATAAAAAATGTACAATCATACCTGTATATCATTAAAACATACAAAAAGAGAAAAAAAAAGTAAAAAAAAAAATAAAAATAAAAATTAGGCACTGATAACAATATTATTAGGGGAAGGGGTATTCGAGGAACGATAACTTCTGATATCGGAAGTTTGGTAGGGACCGAAATTGCCAAAAAGTTGATAACCTTATATATTTACAGCCCCTATTCAGCTTCACTTGTACAATCGACTAGACCATTGACTTGATATTATTACGCGAGAAGGATGCACTGATCGCCAAAATAACAAAATATTTACAAACACGAAATAAACCTATAGGGAAGAGGTATGTATGGAAACATTCTCTTATTTTGGCGCACTACGCATCCTGCCCGAGTGGAAATCTCACGAATCGACCAATGCATTGATAGTAGGGCATTTCTGTAAATACTACCAGGGAAAGTTATGAATATTTTAGAAAGTTCCTAGCATTATTTTTTTATAACTCAAAAAGCACATCTTCGATTTTAGCGATTTTTTTCCCTTAAAAGTACATACTTTGAGCATTATTCTTTAATTTTTTGGTTGGTGTAAGTATAAAATTACTACATCAATAATTTTTTCAAAAAATATTTTTGTTTATTTTTCTATGTTAAAATTTGTGTAAAAATATGAAAAACATATATAATGGGAACTAATATATTCTTCAGTAATTGGCATTAGTTTCATTTTTTTTTTTTTAACTTCTGTACTTTTTGAGAACAACGTACTTGAAAAATAGTAGCGCAGGCGCATACTTCCCCGATTATCTCAAGGGCAGTTCAAGGTCAGGGGCTAAAGACACTCTATATTGTATTTTCAAGCTGAGCCTTATTATCACACATGTTACTTCAAACATCGACCGTGGGGGCCATTTCGCTATGCTTATCCGGCTAGACCCTTTACGTAAATGTTTTTTTTATATCACGAAACGTTTAAGAAATAATTAGCTGTAAAGTGAACGTTTAAAATAAAAATTTAAAGAATTACAAACATTCGGTGACTTTCAACATTTTTTAGATTTGCACAATCAATCTCTAGAAGTGAGCGTACCTAGCTACTAAGAAAGGTGTTTTAAAATCTTTTCTAACAAATACAATGAAACAATTTTTATAAAGTAAAAAATGCAACACATTTTTCAAATTTCTTTGATTAATGCTAAGATTTTTATTGCGTTCAGATGTTCGAAGCTGTCAAAATTTATATTAAATTTTAATATATGACGTATTTATTTACACTCAAAAACATTCTAGATGATTTAAGACAGAGATCAAAAGCATTTTTATTGGAAATGAATGATATTTTTTCATGAAAAATGAATGATGTTGGGAAATAGGGTGCCGAGAACTTCTTTATCATAGGGAATAAAAAAAGATAAAAGAAAAACTCGCAAGATCATTATGAAAGAGGTGATTTAAAAAAAAACTACCATGTTCTCAAAGCACCGTAGTAGTAAAAAGCATAACGTTTTATTCTGAAAAAAGAATAAAATATGTAAAAAAAGCAAATGATTGAGAATAAAGATGTAAAATTACTTTATGCAGTATATTATAACATTTTTCTCAGTAATTTAAATAGTTTCTTTTTTTTTTTTTTAAAGATGTCTCAAATCAAAATTTTCATGCATTTGTAAAAATACATTATGCTTTAGAGCGGAAATCAAATTAAACGTTCTATTTTAATCTGCGACAATTAGCTGTTCTAGCCTGATAAATTTTACTTGAAGAGCCGGGAAATATTTCTGTAGATGAAATACTTATGTCGCAACACTTATAAAATAAATTTCAAAATTCCTTAGAAAATATTCCGAAGATGTAATTAGAAAACTTTATCCAAATAAGTGTTGTCCTCATCTCCAAAGATTTTGAACTCTCTGAACTTATCTATTCTGAGTCAGAACAAACGCCATATTCATGAAAATTACTGTCATGAATAACACAAAAATTTCTATTCCTTTTTACCGGTGGAAGTTTACCCCGTTGGTAATCTGGCCCTTTTGTAGTCACAAGTTTCATACTTGATGGCCTGATAGTTCAGGGGTCGGAGTAGTCTCTTTTATGGGTACCGCTACTTCCAAACCATAATCATCGTGATAAATTTCTACATCATTTCCCAGAAAAATCTACTACTAATTGGATTTTCAAATTTATAAGCTAATACTAAAACAAAAATTATTCTTTGGCAATAATGGTAAGGAAAAAAAAAAAAAAATGAAAAGAAAAAGGAGACTACTACAATTACTGATAATTTCTTTATTCAAGATAGAATCAGAATAAAAATACTTATTAAAATATTATTTTTATGCTTTTATCAGATAATATTTCAGAAAATGTATGAACTATGTTCACTATTTCAAGTGTTGCAAAAGTGTAATATATTATGCAAAAAAAAAAAAAAAAATGTCGAAAAACATATAGTAAATTATTGAGATTAAAGATATAAATCTGCTTTATTTAGGTTATTATGTCTTCTTTTTAACAATGTCATTTAAACTGCGTAATTTTTATGACATCTCAAATCAAATGTTTCATGGGTTTATGGAAAGACATTATTCTTTAAAGAGGAAATCAAAACAAAACAATAGTTTCAACTCCAACAGTTATTTCCTCTAGACTGATTAGTTTTACTCGGAGAGCAGAGAAAATAGTTTTGAAGATGAATAACTTATTATGTCGAAGCATTTATAATATTAGGTTCAAAATTCCGTAGAAAATATTTCGAAGATGTAATTAGTTGGCTTTATCCAATTAGAAGACTTTATCCAATTTTATAGTATCGTCTTCCTCTCTGAAGATCTTGAACTCTGTGTTCCATATCTTTTCTGAGCTAGAGTAATATCGTTCATCTTATCTGCATATCTTATTAGTATTATTTACTAAATGTCGAATATATTTCAGATGCAATGCTTGAAATACTACTACACCTATTACAGACATTTCTTGAAATATTATCTATTAAAATGATAAAAAAAATAATAAGATATCTTTACATTAATTACGCAACGAGTAAAGGATGAATGTTATTTTAAAGTTCCCTTTATTTTAAAAGTAAATGCATAATAATATGAAGATTGAATGATCCATTAACTCTAATAAATTTATCCTATTAATAATATTTCCAAAATGTCAAATATATTTAAGACGCAATACTTTAAATACTGCAACTACATATTTTCTGAAATATTAACTGATGAAAGCATGATAAATATTAAGGTTTGTTTGCATTGATTCGAACACGAATAAAGGATGAGTGCGATTTTGAAATTTCCTTTATTTAAAAAAATATATATAAATATGAAATTAAGATAGAATGTTTCATTAACTGCAATAAATTTATTACTTGGAAATCTGTGTGCTCAAAAACTTGATGAATAATATTTTAAGTTCGGTGTTAGTAACAGCTAAGCACTTTGAAGAGTGGAATCAACACTGTTTTGTATCAAATAAGTATTTTTAAAAGTTAATTTGGGAGGATAAATTGCGTATGCTCAATGCGTGTGTTTGTTTTCTTCCTATTGTGAAATATCACGGAAATACTAAATAATTTCAATATATAGTAACACGACGAAAAGTTCATACACTCTTAGAAATACTTTCTTCAGTTCACGGAAATATTCCTGGCAACACTGTTATCGGTGTATATCCGAGAATTGAAGAAATATCCGTTCTAGGACAGAAAATTTTCATAATCTGAAAAAAGGAGTTTTTTAAAAAAATTAGTCTCTCGCTCTTCCGTGGATCCCCTTACTTTGAACCTGGGACCACGCGTTTCGAATCGAACATTTTAACCACATGGCAGAAAACGAGTTTAAAATGAAGATATTGGTTTCTTCAAATTGGGGATTGGTAAGGCTTGTTAAATTTCTTGTTCAGAAAGGTTGAAAATTTAAACTTAATTGCAGAAACATTTAGTCGTTATGAAAAAATGGTTGGGGTTTAAAACTTATAGACTAATATACAATAAAAATTATAACATATTAGACATTATTTTGATTGTTAGATTTAAAATATGAATATTGTATTTTGAATTAAATTCGAAAAGAGATGTTTGGTTTTTTTTTCATAAAATCGATTTTTTTAACTTGATTGAACTACTATGTATTCTTTAAATGTGTTCGTTTAGAATTATACTTTGCATGCAAATATTTCTTCAATACTCTAAAAAGTAAATTGCAAATAAGTTAGATGAATGAGAAAATTGCTACTTTATTAAATTCGGAAGCATTATTTTTGTTTGTGTGTTTTTAAATAAATTTGAAATTTTAATTTATTGAATTTTCGATTCCTTATTTTAAAAAATAAATTCGAACATTTGTTATTAATACAGCCCGTACGCATGCATGCAAGGAATAAACGGAATATTTCCCTTTTTTACTGCTTTCAGGGAAGAATTAAATGAAAAAGCATGTTTTCAAGGAATACGGAAATTATTTGTTTAAAAATGACGAATAGTTTAGTGTATAAAGACGAATTTTTCTGACAGTGTAAGTTACAATTCATATTTCTTACGAAAATGAATTAAATAAATGGCCAAGTGCGGGTATTGCTCGCGTACCGAAGGTTCCGTACAATAATATACGAATTAGTAAGTGTATTATTAAAAGAAAACCGTTGCTAAAAGAATACTAAGGCCTTGTAAAAAGTATATAACGTAGGGTTGGGTATAGCTGTATATACTAGAAAAGTATAAATCGATATACCATGAAAGTTCAAAGAGATATGGAACCTAAATAATATCAAATACGAGGGCATTTCGAAAAGTAAAGATACAATGGCTCGCATTCCTTAAAAAAAAAAACATTTATTTAGAAAACGTAGGTTACATCTTATTAACTGGATTATTTATTATTTTTCGACATAATCACCCCCGTTATCCAAACATTTGTTAAGTCGGGGCACAAGCTTTTGTATCCCACAGTCATAGAAGGTTTCCGCCTGTTGTCGGAACCACATTTCAACTTCATCTTTGATCTCGTCAACGTCGTGGAATGATTTTCCTCCAAGATGTGACTTCAGGTAACAGGAGACGTCCATTCGCACGAATTGCTTCCTCCGTTCTCTGGAGAAGGGCATCAGAGATCACAGATGGCCGACCTGTTCCTTGTTCGTCATGAACATCGGTCCTACCTTCAGAGAAATGACGACACCATTTCGTTACATTTTGTCGATTCATAATTTTCCCATAAACAGAAACAATTTCTTTGTGAATATTCGCTGGTCGCTGACCTCCCGTAAGGCATGGTGACGTCACGGCGACGTCGTTGTGGAGTCACACTGTGACTTTGTGACCGTCGATGTGACGTCACGTGACGTGGATGTGACGTCATAGTGACTAGAATGCGAGGTCGTTATGGCCGTTTTAGAGGTCGTTTGTGACGTCACATTGTGACCACTCTGTGAAGTCACGGTGTGACAAATTTGTGAAAAGTGTGTCATTTGTGACTATTTTGGCATTAACTTTGTGACGAACCTGTGACGAAAGCGACAATGCTTTGAAGTCACACTGTGACCAATTTGTGAAATATGTGTCATTTGTGACGAACTTGTCATAAACACTGTGATTTCAAATGAAAATCAAATTTCAAATTAATTGCTTAAAAGACGCAAATAGTGAAAATGATTCCATGCTGGGACTCGAACCCGGGCCATCAGTACAGTGCACTGACATTCTACCGACTAAATCACATGGAACGATACCCAGGCTGAAAAATTTCTCACTATTACATGTTGGCAAGGCTACAAACGCAGCACAAGATGGAATATTTAGCGTGAGCCACCAACATGATGCAAACACGAAACTTAATTAAATCCAGCATCGATTGAAATTATACTAATACTTGGAAATTTTTCCAGCGAGAACCATTCGCTTTGCATACAATATTTCAAATGAAAATCAAATTTCAAATTAATTGCTTAAAAGTCAATTTTAATTTGAAATGTTGTATGCAAGGAGAATGTTTCTCCCTGGAAAAATTTCCAATTATTAATATAGTTTCAATCGATGCTGGATTTAATTAAGTTTCGTGTTTACCCCATGTCGGTGGCTCACGATAAATATTCCATCTTGTGCTGCGTTTGTAGCCTTGCCAACATGTAATAGTGAGAAATTTTACAAGCTGGGCGTCGTTCCATGTGGTTTAGTCGGTAGAATGTCAATGTGCTATACTGATGGCCCGGGTTCGAGTCCCGGCATGGAATCTTTTTCACTCCTTTGCGCCTTTTAAGCAATTAATTTGATATTTGATTTTCATTTGAAATATTGTATATAAGGCGAATGATTCTCTCTGGAAAATTTCTAAGTATTAATACAGCGATGAATTTTAAAATAAACTTTGCTGTAAATATAAAATCTGATCTTTTTACCGTACTTTTTAGAAAAATATCGCTATTTTGGAGTCCTATTCTTCTAAAACATTTTAAATTTTTCCACTTAAAAAACAATGCTTATCAACTGCCATATTTTTTTATTAAGTTCTATGCTTGATATTGAGTTCAAGCTTGATATTTAGAATGTGTAAGTTTTTTTAATTTGTTGTTATTTGTCATTGCATTATTTAATATGAACATGAAGACTAACGGATATTAATACAACTATTATTTATAGAGCGGCATGATAAGCGATATTTATTTAAATTTTTTATTCCCGTGTATATTGTATTTTGTGAATATGAGCTAAATAGATTTGGTATGTTTTATAGGAAAAGACTGATCTAGGAAATAGAAAAAAAAACGAGTAAGAAAAATCATGCGTTAATCATAGATTATAAAATACTTTCCAACACTTTCTGAATGCTTTAACAAGACATCGTAATTTAGGGAAATGACGTAAATAAGATAACTAAGTAAACATTTCAGAAAACGCATAAAACATTTGAAAAACTGATTTCAACAGTTACCGTCCATAGGCAAATATGTTTTCCAATTCTTTTGAACAGCCCTGTATTTGATCTTTAGGTTGATATACAAAAAAATGAAGTACTCAAAAATGAGTAAACCGACGTACTCATATCGAATTGAATATTTTTGGATCAAAAATGAACCTATGCTTTCTCTATTTTGAAACATCACATGTTATAAAACCCAAACAAACGAATAGTTTTGTACCCTGTAATGGTTCATTTCATTTATAGCGGCATAAATGATGTTTATTAATGTAAATAATAAATTATGCACAGCATTTTAAAAATAATTCAAAAGTACTTGGAAATAATGCTCTTGTCATAAAAATATTCGATTTGAGTATCTTGCTAAGAATTTTGCTATTTTTCTTAATAAATAATCAATTAAACATTTCTTGTTAAGAACTTTGAACGGGAAATAAATGTCAGTACATTTTTACTTTAAATTTTAGGGGTTTTTTTTGGGGGGGAGGGGGGGGGCAGTGCATAACGATTCATATTTGATCACAACCATGGAATAAAAAATGAATACATGTGTTTCTCAACTTTGAGTACATTTGGATCGGAGCTATTTTGAGTATGTGACGCATTTAAAATTGGATACTTCTTACTCAATTTTGAGTACCCATTTTTTAAGTGTATATATACTATATAATGGGAAAATTTAGTTTAGCAAGAAAACGTCTAACAGGTTGAAATTCTTTTTCAGCAATTTATACTAATGTAAGGAAAGATACTTGAATACTTTTGTACAACCCTGTAGTTTACCTAGAATCTTTATTACACGCTACTATTTAGTTAAAATTTAATTCAAACTAAGACACTCTTAAAACTGCTGAAATCACATTTCCAGAAATTATCATTTATAGACGGCCATGTATCCATTTCCTTGCGTGACCCTGTGTATCATTTTATCCATATTCTACAAACATTTATTGGTAAATTAAATGCAGTTCAGCGAAAAAAAGCATAACTCATTTAAAAACCACCTTTAAGCAATTTGCGCCCATACCCAGTAATTCTTACGAATACTTTTGTGTAGCCTTGTATAGGAATTATAGTATTTATATACACGATACTATGCATAAATATAGTGAATCATAAAAGCGCATATCATAATTAAAAATACATTTCCAGCAAACATCGCTAATGAACGGTACTTCGGATACAATATAGTATCTGAAATATTTTGGGTGTCCCTGTAAATGCTATATACTTATTATTCGTATTATACATGAAATAATTTATAGTATGTAAACCTAAGCGACATACATGAATTTCATTATATATGAAATAGATTAACATAATTAAAGTATGCTGCAAACAATTCCCTCCACCCCTATATCATTATGTATTTGAATTCCTTTTTTAGCCCTGTAAATGAACAATAGCTATTCTGTGCATCGCATAGTCAACAGAATGCATATTTTAGTGCCCTTCATAAATGTATATAAATTTTATTATGTTTGAAAGCGTGCGTAAAATCATTAAAAATCATTTGAAACGATTTTTTCCTATAGGCCGTAATGTAACGGAAAACTTTTGGCTGGCCCTGTAAATGAACAAAGCATGCTACAAACTTCATTACAAATAGGTAACGTGCTATGGTAAACGTCAATAGCATTCAAAAATTTCAGGGCAATCCGAGTATATTTTCGGGAGTTAGAGTGCGGACAGACTGCTAGACGGACAGACGGAGAGACAAACCTAAGTCATAAGCACTTTTCAACTTATGTCCTATATTGTGTATCCTGTATTATATGAACTTTTAAAAAATATATACTAAAGCAGTTTAATCTATAACTTCCTATCAGGCATGAAAAACACTTTATTTCAATGCTTAAATATCATATTTTACTTTTAATGCCAATAATTACGCGTATCATAAACGTAGAAAATGAATTTACAATAGAAGAAAATTTAATAACCGATTCAGAATGTCTATAATTAAATCTTTGATTAAAATCACAAGCACAAAAATTCTTACATACAATTTAAAAAAATAAATATACCAATTTGAAAAACACTAAAAATAATAATTAGTATTTATAATTGTACTATTAAACAACAGCAAAATACAATAAATAAATTAAATGCACTATTAGATTTAACAATATCTCAAAAATATTTCCGTATGGTATAAGGAATTACTATTATTTTATAATTTTGGCAAATGTTAAATCTGAAAACATTGGTTTGAAGATTTGGGATTTTAAAAGATAATTTAAAATATTATTAGCACTAAAAGAAAATTCTTTCAAATGTTTCACTACTGTAATATGTAAAAATATATTTTCCCAGTATAATGTTAATTTCTAATCTGAAACAATTTCGTAATCTCATGATAATCGAACATCATATTTAACCCCAAAATAATAATAACTATAAGTGTTAGTAATCAAAAAATAGTAAGAAGCCGATAAAATAATTCCAAATCATTGTCGTTCCATACATTTTCAATCTCAAGTAAGAGTAAATTAATGTTTATAATAATTCCAGTATGAACTTAAGCCTGAATCAGTCTCTGCGCAGATTTTTTTTTTTTTTTTTTTTTTTTTTTTTTTTTTTTTTTTTTTTTTTTTTCAAGCGATGGCAGATTAAGATATTTTTCTTTACAGTTATCGAATTGAAAAATATCGCTTCTGTCATAAAGATCAGTCTCTTACAAATATAACATAAAACTATTTAACTCATAATATACAAATCAGGAACAAAATATTTAAATTAAATAACACTTACATATACGTTCCATTAATATCCGTGTATCCTAAAATGGTCATTTCCTTATCTTAAAGTGTTGTAGACTTGGTGATGTTCTAAAAACAGTGAACAATTTCCCGCGTCTTCTCATATTTATTTTTCTGTGGGCAGACGATTTTCAAGCAGATGTTCTGTTACAGATTATTTGTTTTTGTATACAAGAAATATTGAACTTGAATGCGCAGTAATTTTCTGAAAGTATCGTTAATTAAAATTTTGTATTTGAAGACATGTCCTATATATTTAACCTTTTCTTTTTATCCGTACCAAATAATTCAAGTTAAATGTATTGTAAAGTTCCTTTTTTCTAAATAATTATAATAATAATATTCTTAATTAGAGTTTATTAGATAAAACATTGTTTAAATTTTTAAAAGGTGTAAAAATAAATTTAATGGTATTAACGACCCCCCCCCCCTTTTTCTTCTTCTTTTTTTTTAAGTAAAATTTGTTTTGCACAAATTTTGTATAGTTCTTTTATTTTCGGAAAATGCTAATTTTATTTAAAAAGTCTGAAAGAAGTAGATTTTATGACTTGAATACAAATTATAAAAATATTCTAAAGCAAGAAATGCATAGATGACTAAACTCTGAAGACTCTTTCTACGTGCTCATTAAAAGGTGCAGATTTAACTGTAATAGAAAATTTTTAGTTTGAAACCACAGAAGTGTTTCGAATAAGCCTGGTCGGTAAAAAAAGAAAGAAAGAAAGAAATTTCCTCCCAGCAAATTAAATATGTAAAGTGTATAAATTTAATAATCCTAATTCTAAATATATTATCCAAATGCTAGATAAAATTGAAATCATGAAAAAGTATACATTCACTGTCTTAGATATCAAATGGATAAAATATAGCCTGAAAATTTAGTTTATTAATGCTTGTATCGTGCACTTTATTTATTATGCCCTCCCCTCTCCCCTTTAGTGACAGAATTTACCATTTGCTATCCACTAATATATTTTCATTCCTTATGCCGCTATAACTCGTGACTGCTTAAAATATTTCTCTTCATTTTCAAAGATTTTTTAAGTTCATATTTTTGTCACACTGTGACTTACAATATAGTGGTTTTTTTGTCACATATATGACGTGACGTACGTTACATAGCAGTGACGTAACAGTGACGTCACATTTTTTTTAATTGCCAGAAAAATATAATTTTACAGTAAATAACATGTTTTGAAGAATTTTCGTATTTTTTTAAAATTTTCTAAGAAGTTCACATCTCAGTCACAATGTGACATCACTGAGTGGTGGCATTTTGGTCACAGATGTGACGTGACCACAGTGACTTACAGTGACGTCACAATGACGTCACTGTGACCATGCATGCTATGAGGGCTCTTGCATGAAGAAAACGTATGACGGAGCGCACTTCGCATTTGGCGGAATTCTGAATTGGCGGAACCATTTTAAACACGACCTACTCCAACCAGAATCAACGTTGAAATGTCGAACGACCGCGAGGAGAAAGCTAACGGTTCAAGGTTAACACCTGTGTTGCCAACTTGCTTGCCAAAACTTTTCTTTTCCTCCGGCGTACGGTGTATCTTTACTTTTCGAAATGCCCTCGTATATCTATTCTGTATAACACTTTTTTTAATCTTGTCCTAATCTGTTTAAAATGAACTTAATTCGGTTCTGACAATAAAAGTAGTGCATATTTAAACTTCATTTTGCATTTCATAAACCTTAATTCAGCGTAGTAATAATCTTTTATTTTTACAGTGTATCTAAAATGAAACCCCTGTTCAAAATTGAAACTGAGCATTGTGCTAAGCGCGCTTCGAAAGGTAGTTGCAAAGTTGCAACAACGAAATTGTCCATGCCGAGTTTTTCCATATAGGTTTTTAGTTAACCTTTAAAGATATAGTAGGTGTATTGAGGGAGCCACTCAATGCAAACTAGTCGCGAATCCCATAGTATTTATGTGATTAATTCTAATTAATTTAGTCTGTTTTTAACAATTTGACGTTTATTGCTTTTATACTGCTATTGGGCATTACATTATACAAATATATCCTTAAAATTTATTATCTAGGCTTTAAAAGCCAATGGCGCATAGAGTGCGCCGCTGATGTCATTATGTATGTCCAAACGGTCCGTGTCTTTAAGGGTTAATATCTCGGCTAATTACCGACAATTTTTTTCGGAAATCATGATCAACAATGCTTTTATACATCTGCTACTATGGGTACCTCCAGCGCTGCTCAACACTTTTGCTGAATGCCCGTAAATCGAAAATTGTGTGCAACGGAAAAATGCCATTTTCTCAAAAACTATGTGACCTAGGGTAATCGCTATAATTTTTCTGCAAGGTTTAAATTAACGTCTACTACATCTAACTTTTTTTCATAATTTTAGTTTCAGTAGATTCGGAATTAGAGGCGGGTGGGCATATTTTTGCACTACATTTTCGACGATAACTTTGAAAATATTACACCTAAAATTAAATGAAATATATTTTTGAATTTAGCGTTTCGAAAGCTTTCACACGATATCCCACACGATATAGAAAGAAAAATATATTTTTTAAGTAACTTTATTAGCCCCTCTACGTTTTTCCTGAATATATTTATGAATATTTATTAATCTGTAAATATGTGGGTCAATAGTCTTTATTGCTTCCCCCAATTTGGACTTTCCAAGTCCCATACTTTATGAATAAAAGGTCTGTGACAGACGGACAGATAGACACAGGAGTGATCTTATAATGGTTCCGTTTTTCCTTTTTAGAACCCTAAAAGTATATATATTAAAAGGAAAGTTTCGATAAAAAATATGAATTGTAACTTATGAAATATTTTAACAGAAATCTATTTCGAGGAGCTTCAAATATACGAATCCAACTATATACGAATTCCACTAAGTATGTCTGAGTAACGCTTCAAAAACTCTCTGCATAGCAAACTGTTTTACAACGATTACAAATGAAATTAACTTTAGGAGTTGCAAATTTTAAACCAGCATAATTCCTAAACTACAGAATAGCTCTCCGTTTAATATCCAAAGGTAAAATGGACGGAAAAATTCAAATATAATGTCAAAATTAAGTGTGAGTATTGAAAAGTTTCAAGTTTGGTAGAATTTATTTTACGTAGAGGACAATCAAAGCAAAATATAAGTATAGCTTTAATTAGTAACAGTTACATGCTTATACGATGACTTACACCAGAGTTAGTACACTGCAAAAATAAATAAATAAATACATAAATAAATAATAATGATAATAATATTTAATTTTACAGCATAATACTGGCAGCTGGGCCGCCAGTTTATAACCGTAAAATAAACAGCAATATACCGTCATGTGGACGAATTAAACCGTATATTACTGCTTAACGGTATATTACTAATTTTACTGTTTATTACTATTAATTTTACTGTTATAAACTGGCATGCCAGTATTATACTGTAAAAACAGCAATTTTTCTTGCAGTGTAGGGGTGGTGAATTTATTATTAGGTCACTACGTATATTTTTAAGTCTGTATGTACCAACAACTGGACCAATAGTTAACGCTGTTCTTAAAAAATATTTTTCCTTGCTGAGAACTCTAAAATTTATAAAACATTTCCTAACGTCAAAGCATAAAACTGGCAGGGATGATCATTGCAGTGATTTGGAATTAAATACAATTTTTATTTTTTCGATAAATGCATTATATCCAGGGTTTTAAGTGGTTGTTGTCTTATAGCGACCTATCACGTCCAGAAATTCGATATAAAATGCCAAATTTGAAATTATTTTCTGAAAATCCCTTCGAAAATTGGAAAATTGTTTTCGATTCCAAATAACTTTAATATTTATGCCTGCCAGTTTCATGCTTTTACACTGTAACAAAAAATCTCTCAAATTGACAAACAAAAACTGTTACTTTCAGTGCCATTGGAAAACCGTTTAATTTACAGAAAATTTCCATTAAAAAAACTTTTTCTGTGCAAAAATATAGACATTTTTCTGAAAAATTACAAAATCCACATTTTGTTACATAAAAAAACGAAAAAAACTCTTTTTCTTTAAAACAGTTTTTTTTATTAGTTTTTCTGTGATTTTTTTTTTTTTCAGTGTACGTTTAAAAAGAAGTCCGCAAATGTGACGGGAATTTTAGTGTTGTTAAGTTTCTAAATAAGAGGGCTTGCGGATTTGTTGTATTTATGAATGAAAATAAATTTAGCAAAGTTTCAGAAAGCTGGGCAAGTTTAATTATAAGAATAGATCATTGATTATTAGGGAATGCATTTTTTAAAACAAGATAATATGTTCACCTAGTTATGTCACAAGTCGCAAACAATACAATGAATGATTTTCTAAATATAATTTATTTTCTATATTTTGAAATGTCAGGATAATAGTCTCTGTTTCTGCGAATATATATATTTTTTTCCTACAGCAATTCAAATTCTAGTGATTAATAACTTCTAAATAATTTGTATAATTCAACCCAATAGCTAAAATACAGTGCATAAAATAGATTGAAAAATATGTATGCAATAATTTGCATAGTTATGATTAAAAATAATAGTAACGAAATAAAACAAAGGGCTGAAAAATGCATAGAATAAAAATTAGAAGTATAGAAATAAAAAAAGAATATGTGAAAATATATATATATATATATTTAAAACAGGTCTTTAGTGATATGAAAAAAAATATAGGGGAGAGTAGCCAAATTTGGACCACTTCGCTTATTTTCAGGTGTAACTCACTTAATTTTTGGAATATCTGCAAAAGCTCATTACACAGAATCAATCAATTCATCTACTAACTAAATAAATATTTAGATCAATTTCTTTTTCAAAATCTTAAGTTTTATTTTAATTTGAAAAATTTGTCAAAAGTGGTCCAAATTCAGCAACTGGTCGCCTAAGTTGAACCCCCAGTCTCCTAAATTGGACCAAATAATATCAGGTTGTTTTAATGACTAGGGAATATACCTAATTTTATTAAAAGCAAAGTTTGCGATTAATGAAACAATCAAACAAAATAACAGCAATGAAATATAAAGAAATCAAATATCTGAAAATAAGAGTAATAGAAAAGCAGAATAACCAACGTTTAAAAATGCACAAATAAAACATGAAAAGCAGCAAACAGCTGTTTCGAATCTACTAGCGAGATTCTTCTTCACTGCAAGATAGAGAAAAAGGAACTACGCGCTAGAAAAAGCAAGGGAACGTTTTTAAACATTGGTTTTTCTGCTTTTTAATATTGTTGCACAAAGGCTTTATTTGCTATTTTTAAGAGTAATTGTTTTAAATCAAAATGTATTCAAGATATAAATCAAAGTTATCAGTATTTAAGAATAGAAATTATGGAACTAATTGTCAGTTACTTGAATACCATGTAAGGAGTAATGCAAAGCTTATGCATGCATTTTGTTTATTTTTTTTGTTTTCCAGCGCACAAAACATGGAAACGTATATGGCAATCTGAACACTGAATCATTTCTGCTATTTTATTTTTCTTACAAATTAGGCAAAACCAATCATCACTGTCTAGATTTTTCTTTTAGATTCTGAATTATCAAAATTTTTTTTCAACAAAAGTTTTCTTTACATTATGTTTGTAGTTCTTCTCTTCCATCATTTTCTTGCTAATTGCATTACGCCTATTATTTAAAACTCGATGTTCCAATTGCTTTTGTGCTGTGAAAGCTTCCTTTTTGTCTTTGTTTTTCCTTTCAAGGTTTAATTTATATGGCGATGATGTTAACACCGCTGTTTTTTGCTCCTTCTGTATTTAGATTTAACTGTATTTAGCGAGGGAAATAACATTTCTAATGATTTGTTTTGCTTTTGGGGAGGATTTGTAGCTGCAGCCTTGTTGCAGGTCAATTTCTTCACAACTTACTGTCTGCTTTTTGTTTCCTATATCTTTAACAGCTTTTGCTGTCACGAGTGTTTTTCTTCCAGACAGTTTGCCGATGCCTTTTTCAACATTTTCATCAATGTTTGAGTTTTTATGCGTTTTAATGGCAAAAAAGTGTAATTCTACACTCCAGAACTGTAAAAATCTTCCATCACTAATATCCAGCAGGATGAAAATATTTGAAGTCAACGCTGTAAATCAAATATGCCGTAGGAATAAAGAATTCAAGGAAAATAAATACAATCACATACAAGATAAAAGACATTGCAAATAAAATGTATTGCATTAACATGTAAAAAAATTTTTATGTTTATATAGGCCTAAACTCTATAAAAAAATTAATCCAGCTATACAAAAGGAAAACCTTGCATGAAGATAGTAATCCATTATAAATATAAAAAAAAATAGTGTACAAAGCGTACCGTCTTCGAAATTCATTACTTACTTTTCAAATTTATGATCGCATATCTGGTCCAATTTAAACAACTTAAATTGGCCCAAATTACGGCACCTGCGCCATTTTTTAAACAGTTAATTTCAAGACTAAGAACAAAAACGAAATCAAACAAATACGCGTAAAAAGTACGCGCAATAAACAGATGAATTGATATATGTATATGAAAACATAACAACTTACCTTAGTTTTGAAATATTCACTTACGTTTAGTAGGGAAAAAAAAAAGATCAAAACAGCTAACTTTAGGTTTTTTTTTTTTAAATTGTCTGAAAACAGCACGTGGTAGGCGGCTGTTTCTTCTAATCATGAGTAACATCATTCTAATGAGTAGGATTTCAGCGGTAGATGGAGTCTCTTCCTGTAATTAACGGCAGAATGGCAACGGTCCAATTAAAGCGGCGGCGGTCCAAATATGGTCACTCTCCCCTATCAAAATAGTGAAATTGCAATCTTTGTAATTTCAAACAGGAGAATCACGCTTTTGCTGTTGTTTACAGTATTCCATGTAGGTCGGTGTATATAAATGAAACTGGGCATGCGTGTAAAAGCGCAAAACTTCTCTTAAAAGAGCAAAACTTGCATATAGGAGCGGAAGTTTTCAATCAAAACGCTGCAAACTGGTCATGTTCCAGATTTTGAGAATGTAAAAATAATCAAGATAAATTGCAACAATTAGATAAGTCGTGTATTCCTTGAAGTGTGGTTTACGAAATTACAAGAATCTCTCTTCATTGAAGCTAGTTCGGTTACACCCGAATGTGCAGTACTGCTATGACATATGATCCTACATTGACGTATGATTGTCGTACATTGTTAAAACCCTTTAAGCTTCCTAACCGTGTTTTTCAATCACGTAACTTTTGGAATCAAAGTCTGATTTTACACAAAATCGATATTAAAGCTAATTTTTAAAAGTAAATAAGATAAATAAATATGTAAGGTTATCAAATACAGACTCTCATACAAATACTTTTCATAGCTACTATTTTATATATCTTTAAACATGAATGGGGACGTCTATAGGACGCTTAAAGGGTTAAAAACTTTGTGCTAGGTTGAACCATCTGTTGATGCTGCAGTAGTTGCAACCATAAAATGGTTGGATATTTGGAGCTATGGTTCAACCGAAACTCCAAATATTGGAAAGAGATTTCACCATTTTATGGTTGCAGCTACTGCAGCACCAACAGATGGTTCAACCTAGCACAAAGTTTTTAACAGTGTATGTGGGCGTCGAATGCGTATTTCAATTGTAAGTTACTCGTATGTTATCTATGGCAGTCGACTGGTTTTTGCATTGATGACAGGCTTTGGTGGAAATTGAAACGTTTATAATGTTGTTTTATCTTGTATTTGGAGTGATTTTATTAAATGTCTGATTTTAATGTCTTTTTATAGGTTTAAAAAGAAGTAACTTCTTCTCATTCCAGATAACTCACAGACACCCAAAAAACATCCATTTTCAGGAAACCTCATTTTCTATGGATCATCGAAACTGCCCAGCACACAGCAAGATATCTTTTGGATCCTCCACACATATAGACATCCCGCAGTCAACACTTGGTGGATTTTTTTTTTTTTTTTTTTTTTTTAAGTTATAGGATGTCTGCTTAAGTCGCCTGGATATCTAGACGCATGTGCGTCCGCCAAGAGACTACAAAAGTTTTACTGGGGGGGAAATATAACTGGATAATCGGTTTTCTCAAACGTCGGGATCGAAGTCTCACATAATTAGACATATTCATTATCTGTAGCATCACTGCAGCGCCACTCTGAAAGATCTATATAATAAAGAAAATTACTTATGAAAATACATTTGGAATGGCAATTTATTCATCGTTGTCCCATCATTCAGTGCTGTCTGATTACTGGTCAGTGACGTTCCCCAACATGGTTTAAAAGTGAGAAATAGCCGAACTAGGATATCGCCCAGGGTAGCTTAGTTAGAGCAACAGCACGGTACGCTGTATTCCCAGGTTCGGCACCTAACTGTGGCCCATGAAAAATTTTCAGTTGTGTTGGGTTTATTGTATTAGTTGTGTTTAAGTCTGAAATAAATTGTTCTTTATATGTGTACATTTGATGAATTCAGTCATTAATTTATGTGCTTTAATAAAAGAAATGTTTTTTTTTTCTTTTTTTGAGTGTCTGTTTGTTTATTTGTTATTGCTCTGGCTAAGGAAATATATTTAACTTAAAGGTCTGAAAATTTAGTTCCGGATACACGAAGACAGGAAACAGTGCACCTAAGACACAGATTTTTCATAAAAAAGAGAATATTTTCTATTTAAAAAATACATTTTCCGAAGGTCGTCTTCATATTTTCCGTATTTTGTTATTTTTAGGGTTTCGTTCATCTGACGAAACCCTATTCGTATCGCTCCTCTGTCTGTCTGTCTGTCCGTCTGTCCATCACAGAGCCCGTTCTCAGAAACTATACATGTTGGAGACATGAAATTTCGGGTACTTATAGCTGAATACCTCACATCATACGACAAATCATAAAATTTTGAAAAAGTCGTGCATTTAACCCTTTGGGCTCCCACATGTATATTTTAAACAATTCTTTATAAGTGAGCCCCTAATTATGTTGGAGATATGAAATTTTGAGTACTTATAGCTGAACACCTCACATTATACGGCAAATGATAAAATTTTGAAAAAGTCGTACATTTAACCCTTTGGGCTCCCGCATGTGTATTTTAAACAATTCTTTCTAAGTGAGCTCCTAATTAGTTTGGAGGCGTGAAATTTTGCATACATATAGCTGAATACCTCACATCAAAAGACAAATTATAAAATTTTGAAAATGTCGCACGTTTAACCCTTTGGTGTCCCACATGTGTATTTTAAACAATTCTTTCTAAGTGAGCCCCTAATTAGGTTGGAGGCGTGATATTTTGCATACTTATAGCTGAACACATCACATCAAACGATAAATCATAAAATTTTGAAAAAGTCGTACATTTAACCCTTTGGGCTACCGCATGTGTATATGAAACAATTCTTTCTAAGTTAGTCCCTAATTATGTTGAAGACATGAAATTTTGAGTACTTATAGCTGAACGCCTCACATCATACGACAAATGATATAATTTTGAAAAAGTCGTACATTTGATCCCTTTGAGCCCTTTGGGCTCCCGCATGTGTATTTTAAACAATTCTTTCTAAGTGAGCTCTTAATTAGTTTGGAGACGTGAATTTTTGCATACTTATAGCTGAACACCTCACATCAAACGACAAATCATAAAATTTTGAAAATGTCGTACGTTTAATCCTTTGGGGTCCCACATGTGTATTTTAAACAATTCTTTCTAAGTGAGTCCCTATTTACGTTGGAGGCGTGACATTTTGCATACTTATAGCTCAACACCTCAGATCACACGTCAAATAATAAATTTTGAAAAAGTTTTATGTTTAACCCTTTCAACTCCAGCTTGTGTATTTTAAGCAATTCTTTCTAACTGAGCCCCTAATTAAATTGGAAATTTGAAATTTTGCATATTTATGGAAGAACACCTGAGGGCAGGTGACAAATCATAAAATCTTGAAAAAGTGTTACGTTTAACCCTTTGAGCTACCACATATGTATTTGAAGCAATTCTTTCTAAGAGAGCCCCTAATTAAGTTGGAGACATGAAATTTTGCATACGTATAACTGAATGCCTCAGACCACACGACAAATCATAAAATTTTCAAAAAGTCACATTATTTACCCCTCTGGGCTCTAACTTGTGTATTTTAAGCAATTTTTTTTTAACCTCAGCCCTTTTAACATTGGGACAAATTTTCCAACTTTAGCCGACACCCCTTTGACCATTCTTTCATATTATGCACCATAGACTTACATATTTTAGTTCCATTTTTTCCGCCAGGTTCGCCTACTTATCTCGGGTGCTATGGGCCCAATCCCCTCGACTAATATATCTACGGATAGTATGTAAAACGGATTTTCGTTCGGATACAGGTTTGTTTAGAATCAAGTGCGCCCCCTTGTTGTCAAATGTGGAACTAACGGATTTTTCAAAAGGAAAAAGTGTTTTGAAAGGAATATTAAACGAAACCCTCTGTGCGATCTGTGATCACACTTACCCACTTGTTAAAATCTCAGTCGCCCGAGCTCGTATGGAGTTAAAAAAATAATAGTAATAATAAATACCTACCAGTTGTTGGTACTTTTGTTGTACTTATGGTATCTTTTACATAAAAAAAAATAATAGTTACTATTTCAAAAGATATTTTTCTGGAAACCGTGTTCATATTTTCAGTTTTTACTTCAGTTTTAATTTGCCATCCCGTAGCCAAAATAGTAAAATAGAAATTCCAAAAAATAAATAAATAAAAAAATAACAACAACAACAACACTAACACTGTTATCGCTCTAAAAGGTATTTTTCATTTAAAAAAAATATGAATATTTGCTACTTTTCTAAAAAATACTTTCTGAAGGTCATTTTCATATTTTCCATTTTTCTGCCGTTTAAAATACGAGCCGTTAATTCCCAAATTGGCTCATCCGATCTCAGCAATCTGATCCTTCGTTAATATTAATATTTTGGAATACTTTACTGTGATTCTGATCCAATTTAACAAAATAAATCAATTTAAGTCATTATAATTGCATTGTATTTTACATTACACTACTTCATAAGAAAATAAATATAATTTTCTAAAATATAAATATCCGTTTTAGCCAATCAGATTGCTGGGCTCGGTTGAGCCAATTTGGGAATTAACGGCTCGTGTTTAAAATTGCCATTCGCGTGACTCGGCTGGAAATATATATATACATATATACCAAGAAAATCCAGGGATAAACGTTACCTTTCTCCTGGTTCGGCCAATACCGGGCGGGTTTGCTAGTTAGACAAGAAGTAATAAATGATTAATAAGATTTATTTATACTTTTATACAATTTGTACACGAAATAGTAGTATTAAATTCTATAGAAATTGCTTATATGTTAATTTTTATTTTCCACCCAAACGTCTTTTTGCTTTCACTCTTGGATTCGGCGTGGGACCTCGTGCCATTAACTTCCAACCAGCCGAATGATTATTGTGGTTGCATAGGATGGTCATAAAGGAAGACATTGTCGTCTTTAGTACATGAGAAAATGGGGATACAGCTAAAAGTTTCAATTAAATTTCTCCTACTTTTAACCACGTGTGTCATGAAAAAACGTCCTTCTATTGGAATTTTGAAAAATAATTATTCATTATTTTGAGTCATATATGGTTAAGTGTTTGAGAAAATGCAGAACGTAATCTGCAAAATTCTGCAATAAAACTAAGATCTAAAGTAAACCTATTACATTAAAGTAAAGACATATATCCATAGTTTTGATTCATAACCCATGGATAAGAAGGGATACTGTGGGCTTCTATGAAGAATACTTCCAAATATAATTGAAAATTATAGTAAAAAAATTTATGTTTAGAATTTCAGAATTGAAGAAACTGGTAGAAGAAGATGGTATCTAACAAACACTAACTGTCAAGAAACTGAAGTCTTTATTTTAAATCATTTTTTTGTTTATTTTCTTCTTGGTAGTATGGATAAAACGTGCTTGTGCTAAACTCTCCCAAAAAATTCGTCTAATTAATAAATATAAAAAAATATTATTATTGATTAAATAATTAATTATAAAAATATTAAATATAAAAAATATTGTCTCGTATCTTCAAGAAGCAAAATTTTTAGTATTTTAGCTTTAGCATGCGATAGATTATTTTATAACAACTTCATTTATAAAATAAAACAAATTTTGAGAAAAATGCGGCATTACATCTCTTTCCACTCGTGACTTTTGTTATCAGTAAAATCTTATATCATGGCATAAAATAATGATTAAATTTCGACTTTCAAGATGAAAAAATCTCATTTAAGCGTGTTTTCGAAACCAAATCTAATGTTGATATCTCTCACATAAATTTATCCTTGTCGTCTGGTGAATATATTTACTTTTCATAATCCATCAAAATAATAAATAACAAATATTTATCTGTTTGTCTGTGGTTGCGATTTTGATAAAATATGAGTAAAAATAGTACTTTAAAACATACATTAAAAAAACCTCAAAGCTCAACTTTCATTTTTAATCATTATTTCCCATGTACGTTCAAAAAAGTCTGCACTGCAACTGCATGCAGAATCTTGATTAAAATTACTGTAAAAGTTTTATGACCTTTGCTACTTTCATTCATATTGATGGCCGCAGAACTTTTAATCAGAAATGCAACTTATTGGAATTGCCTAAAGGTAAATGAGTAGAAATGTCTCTTGCTTCTTTTAATTGAATACATGAGGAATCTCGAGAGAAGGCGTTTCTCATTCGAAGAACAAGTGATCAAGATAAATATTCATTTAACTTGATCGTTGTAGGTTACAGATAGGTATAATTTTTTAAAGCTTTCATCACTAAAGTATTTGGAAATATATAAAGATTACCTTGCTGAGTGTTGTCATACTTTTCCTTACTCACTTAAATGAAATTTCCTTAACTATTTGGAGTGAAATACCAGATATGTTTTTTGACATACTGGTTTAACGTACGACATAATTATTTTTTTAAAGAGTTCATGTTGTCTCAGATACAGAATTTTTTCAAGTGTTTGGCATTCGACTCCATTCCACATGATATATATATATATATATATATTAATCCATTTTATTTTTTATCTTATGTTATTTCTGGCTTCTTTTTTTGGATTTATTGTGTGCGATAGCCCAGATTTTGCATTTTTAGCTTGTTATGGCTTATGCAAGGATGAAAGCGTACATGTTATTTGTGGAACTCGGGTAATTTTGGCCTGACAATTCTGCCTTGTTTCCACAAATATTTCCATTTTTCCACTGTTTACTTTATTTTCAATTCCTTGTCTCACTTGTTATGAGAATCCGATTCAAAGAATTTTATAACGGTTTATACATCATTTTTAATTTCCATAAAAATTCATTTATAATTTGTATATTCACAATTGTTGATGATAATTTATTACAAAATGACACAACATCAATGACACACTGACTCATAATGCAAAATTTCATTTCATTTTGTGACATTTAAGGTTAATTCGTATGAAAATATTGACTGAAGCTTACTTCAATAAATGATCGTCTTTTTCCTAGAAATTGTTGAAACGGTCATGTTGTATCTCAAAAAATGGTTTTCGAACCTGAAAATAGGAGTATGTAAATCTTAGAAGTTAGATACAAAATACGAGAACACAAAATTAGAGATTTCCGTGTTTATATACAATATGACATGGCTACGAATATTAATGCACCTGCAAAGAAGCTTTTAAATGCTGAACTATAGGATTGGTTGATCTTTTTTTTAAATTTTTTAAATATATATATATGTATATATATAAGCTCAAAAAGGTTAAAGGTAAAACTAAAAATAAAATATAAAAATAAAAACAAAATCCATGCGATAAGCGCTACAGCTGCAAATAACCACACAGATTATATATAGCACATTATGTATTAAATGCATTTGTCAGACCCAGAATCTTGCACCATAAATAAATTAAGTATAACCAAAAAACATCCAAGAAATTTAAACATATAACCTGAACAAGAAAAAACAACAAAAGGCTGTGGCCTCTTCAGCGGTGGGCATTTTTAAAAGCACAGCAATGTTTCAGACTAATTACAATTTACAACAATATATTATTCAGTAGTGGCAGTGGGTTTCGGCCAGAGCGTCGCAAAGCATAAATCAAATGCATAAAAAAATTGAAAGCATATCGCGAACACTCCCCCACCGGACTCGACGCCACAATAAACAATGCATCTCGAAGATACAACTGATTCAGAACGTATATGTAATGTATACTGAAACAATAAAATTATTTTACCCAAATCCAAGCCACCCAGCCACAAAAAAAAACAATAATCAAATTGGGCATTTTGAAAAGCACAGCAATGTTTTAGACTAATTACAATTTACAACAATATATTATTCAGTAGTGGCAGTGGGTTTCGGCCAGAGTGTCGCAAAGCATAAATCAAATGCATAAAAACAATTGAAAGCATATCGCGAACACTCCCCCACCGGACCCGACGCCACAATAAACAGTGCATCTCGAAGATACAACTGATTCAGAACGTATATGTAATGTATACTGAAACAATAAAATTATTTTACCCAAATCCGAGCCACACAGCCACAAAAAACAATAATCAAATTACATTATTTGATCTTTTATACTTTCAATTAATACTTTTTATTATACTTTCAATTGTTTTTATGCATTTGATTTATGCTGTGCGACACTCTGGCCGAAACCCACTGCCACTACTGAATAATATATTGTTGTAAATTGTAATTAGTCTGAAACATTGCTGTGCTTTTCAAAATGCACACCGCTGAAGAGGCCACGGCCTTTTGTTGTTTTTTTCTTGTTCAGGTTATATGTTTAAATTTCTTGGATGTTTTTTGGTTATACTTAATTTATTTATGGTGCAGGATTCGGGGTCTGACAAATGCATTTAATACATAATGTGCTATATATATATATATATATATATATATATATATATACAGATCGGCCAAAAAGTATGTTATTAGTAAGGGGGGGGGGGTGTTCAAATTAAAACATGACAAGAGGAAAGGTATAAACTGAGTAACAACGCCGCTGTTACAGGGAAATAATTATTTCTCATATCTGATCTAATTCTGGACAAAGCATGGCTGTTCATATTGTTTTACGTTTGTGACATTCACTACTGTTGTAGCATATTAGTTTATATTTTAGCGTTACTGACGTACAGGATGTTACGACAAACCTACCTACACTGAAAAAAAAAAAAAAAAAAAAAAAAAAATTCTGTAGTTCTACAGATGTAAAGTTACATGCTTACTAAACTTTCATCTGTAACTGTACGAGAAAAGCTGCAATTCTACAAAACTAGTTTTTGTAAAGCTACAGAAATCTGTAATTTTAGAAATGAATGTACTAAAATTACAGTAATATTACTAAAATTTTATCTGTAACCCTGGTTGCAGTTACATGAAAAGTTCTAGGCATCCCAGTTTCCTAAAACATTCTTAGTAACCTTACAGATTTTTTGATTTTCGTCTGAAAAGTGTGTCTGTTACATGGATTTTTGTTGTTGCCGTTATATAAAATGTTCTAGGAATTCCAGTTTCATCGAAAAACTTTCTTAAATTTACAGATTTTTTTTTATATAGTGTACTGCCATGGAAAGTAAATATTTTATTTTTATCAATAGCAAATTCTAATGATTGAGCTTTAGGTGTTTACATGTTTCACAGTAATTCAGGTTGAACACACGAAGACACGAAGAATAAATAAAGATCGCAAACTAAAGGACACATAAGATTATGAATTTCAGCCTCATTTCGAAATTTCTAGCTAAAATAAATTTCGCAACTTCTTCGATAAAAAGCGTCCCATTGTTCTCAAGTTACATTATTTTCCGAGATTTCCTTTTATGTAATTATCTAATTTTTTTACACGCGGGATGTTTGATCAAATCGATAAAGGAAACGCTTATACAACGAATGCTCTCAGTAAATTTAAATTAATAAATTTTCTTAACTATTAGGTGTACAAATAAGTTTGAAATCGTTTTATCAAGCATTTTCAACTGGCAAACGTGCTAAAATTCGCAACAAAAAAAAAAAAAAAAAAAAATAATAATAATAATAATAATAATATTTTCATGGCGAACACATTATCATTGCCGTAAAAATATTCTAAACTAAAAGATATTTATTTAAGTTTTGTACTACCTGAAATAAACCCTTTTTTTTTTTTTTTTACATTATTTAAATAAAAAACTATACGCCATCTTAAAAAAGGGAACATTATACACGTTATCGAATATAATATTTAATATAGTTATACATAACACGTAATGATAAACAGAAGAGAAGTAACATCTATTTAATTCTAGATACGATTTATTTTTTATTTATTTATTTATTTACTTATTTTTTTAGTTTTTTACTATATTATTATGGAGAAATATTTTAAATAATTTCAATACTTTTTACTTTAACGCATTTTATATTAGAAACAAAATTAAATTCAAATTTTAGAAAGTTACCCATGTAGATGAAAGATGTTCATACTGCGCTACTTTCCACTGTATTAAGTTGATTATTAAATACCATCTTAGAAGAAATCAAAAACATGATAAAGTTTATTAAACTTTTTTCATACAAAACCATAACTAATTTTATCTAATTATTTATGTACACTGGATATACAAAGCAATTAATTAGCATTTGTCAATGACTTAATTTTTATTAAAATACAAAGCAAATGTATTGCTGGAATTAATTGACTAATAAGGAGAAATGTAAGATAAAATAAAAGACGAAATGTCGTTAAAAAAGAATAAAAAAGAAAAATCAATTAGATACAAAACTAATTACGACCTAATGAAAAGAAAATACCACACAATTCATTATTAAGTTATAAGGGAATATTACTCTTTTATTCTTTTAACGGTTTCGTTCAAATAATAAAAAAATGCCAGAAATCGCATTGGTTAATATAAAACCAAATATCTTTTTAAACTCTAATCATGCAGAACTCCTATATATGTCACTAAAATTAAATACCTATTGGATGTAGCGTTTTTATAGTTCTAATTATTCTTCCTTTGATTAAATCAAAATTCCGTGCATAAACGAATGGAAAAATGTTGAAATAAACTACTAGAGTAAAATCATCGCCCCCTGAGAACTAAGCCTGAGCGCTGATACAAAAATGGCGGCAGTCGTAGGTGGATTTTTTGTAACGTTTGTGCAGTTACTTGAATTTGGATACCAATAATTTTTAAAAGTTTTATCTGCTTTATTTTTCTGAGATTAAATAAGTCAAAGAAAACTTTAGTAAAATACTGGTGTCTAAATTCAGGGGAACGTAAAAACGGTAAGAAAAAAATCCGCCTACGACTGCCGCCATTTTTATGTCAACACTCAGTCTTAGTATTCTGGGGGCGGTGGTGAAATATTGTATGAAGGACACTCTCACAATCTTTTGACTTTTATGTCCCTGAATAATAATTTTTATTTTAGTATATATTCTTGTGGGGTTTTTTTTATTTCATATACTGGGGAACATCCCATTGCATGATTGCATAACAATATTAACGAGATAAATGAGTTTGTGACGATGTTGGGTTCCAAATACCAGGAATACTCCTATACTGTCCCGTGTCCCTGATGCTGATTTTTAAGTTTGGAACTGTCTGTATAAAATTGTTTCAATAAAAATAATTCGATGTAATTTTTTTCCGAAACTGGAACTATTGTTTTATATAAATATGTAGCAAAAAATTAACCTGCACACATTTTTAGGGTTGTTATTATTTTTTAAACTCTGTCCCCGGGTTTTAGATTCCTTAGCGTCCCTCTTTTAAAATTATACAGAAAATTACTGCAGATGCAGCCACAGAATTTTTTTCTAAGTTTTTTCTCATGCAGAAGTATTCTAGAGAAAGAATATCTAAAAGACTTTGACAGGAAACTTACTACAGAATTTAAATCAGCATTTAAATATCAATTTCAAGCATTGTGGCTTTATTGGTAGTCTTACCGTCTCCAAGATTTATTCCTGCACTTTTCGAGGTACGAGGGCAGTATGATAAGTACCTGGCCTCGGCCGGAGATGGTGCTATTAGATGTTTAAATAAAAAAGAAAAGTGCCCAGCTAAACTGATGGCATTGAGCTCACAGGCTATTCACACTAATTGTATATTATACTCTTATTTTAAAGAATAATGCCCCTCAAAAAAATAAGAGAACGGGAATTAGCCCCCGTTTCCCCCTTTATACTTAACCAGTGAACCTCCAAATCTAATCAGGGAAGTTCCTTATCATAATAAACCGGTATACCAAATTTGGAGCAAATCGAATAATCCTGCAAAAAAAAAAAAACATTTATCTAAATTAAGGGGGTGGACTAGCCCCCCTTTATCCTTAACCAATGAATCCCCAAAACGAATCAGGGAAGCTCCTTAACATAATAAACCGGTATACCAAATTTGGAGCAAATCGAATGATTCTTCATGAAAAACCCGTTACGTACATACATACATACATACATACATACATACATACATACAGAACGGGCGGGCACATTAGCTCTCAGGCTTTGATAGCCTATGAGCTAAACCCCGTTTTTCCCCATTTATCCTTAACCAATGAACTCCCAAAACTAATCAGGGAAGTTCCTTAACATAATAAACCGGTATACCAAATTCGGAGCAAATCGAATGATTCTGCATGAAAAATCCATTTATCTGAATTAAGGGGGTGGACTAACCCCCCTTTATCCTTAACAAATGAACACCAAAAACTAATCAGGGAAGTTCCTTAACATAATAAACCGGTATACCAAATTCGGAGGAAATCGAATGATTCTGCATGAAAAACCCATTTATCTGAATTGAGGGGTTGGACTAACCCCGTTTTTCCCCCTTTATCCTTAACCAATGAACTCCCAAAACTAATCAGGGAAGCGCCTTATCACAATGAACCTAGAAAATTTTTTTGAAGCAAATCGGATGTTTCTACCAAGAGTTATCGCATTACGTACATACATACATACATACATACGTACATACATACATACAGAACGGGCGGGCACATTAGCTCTCAGGCTTTGATAGCCTGTGAGCTAAAAATGATTTATTTCGCAATGGTGACCTTTTACAACAAACTTGGCTAATCGCCAAGTCTCTATGTGGTTTAGTTTGTGAGTAGTAGCCATTTCAATAGAACAACTTTGGTGATATTTCAACAATGGAAAAAATTGAATATCGAGCAGTGATAAAATACCTGTCTTTGAAAAAGAAAACTAATGACGAGATTAAAGTGGAACTAAGCGAAGTTTATGGGGACTCTACACTTTCGTTATCAACCATAAAATATTGGACAACTGAATTCAAACGCGGCCGTGCAAGCATTTTTGATGAAGAACCTCCAGGTCGTCCGACTGAGGTTACGACATCAAAATTATCGAAAAAATCCACGATATTGTGATAAATGATCGGAGAGTGAAAGTACGCGAGATTGCTGAGACTGTGGGTATCTCAATTGAATGGGTGCAAAAATATTTTAATAACTCATTTGGATATGAAAAAGCTTTCGGCAAGATGGGTGCCGCGATTGCTCACTATTGACATTAAACACATTCGTGTGTTAATTTGAAAAGAATGTCTGGCGAAGTTAAAGCAAAATCCAAATGATTTTTGGCATCGGTTCATAACTGTTGACGAAACATGGATTCATCACAGTACGCCAGAGACTAAAGAATAGTCCAAACAGTGGGTTTTTCGTGGAATATCTGCGCCAAAAAAGGCTAAGTCGACTTTATCTGCGAACAAAGTCATGGCTACAGTTTTGGGATGCACGCGGCATAATTCTCATCGATTACCTTGAAAAGGGCAAAACGATCAATGAAGAATATTATGCCAGGCTATTGGATCTTTTCGACCATGTTATGAAAAAAAAAAAGTCCGCATTGGCGAAGAAAAAAATTCACTTTCATCAAGACAATGCACGCGTGCACACCTGTGTCGTCGCCATTGCAAAATTCCCCGAATTAGGATACGAACTGCTGCCGCATCCACCATATTCGCCAGATTTAGCTCCTAGCGATTATTTTCTATTTCCAAATATGAAAAAATGGCTTGGTGGAAAAAAATTTGGCTCTAACGATTAGGTTATTGCTGAAACAAACACCTATTTTGAAGGGTTAGAAAAATCGTATTTTTAGAGGGGATACAAAAAATAGAAAAGCGATGGTCTAAGTGTATCGAACTAAAAAGAGATTATGTTGAAAAATAAATCCCATTTCAGGCATAAAAATGCATTTTTTTGTCAAGGCCAGGTACTTATCATACAGCCCTCGTATATTATTTTTTAATTTAATCCAATGTAAATAACTGTTTCTAAAAATCAATGAACATTGTGGCTACACTTAGTCTTAACATGATTTGCCTAAAATAGGTGGTAATTTTCCTTATCGTCCCTTTTTTCCTATACCGTCCCCCTTTTTTACCTTACCGTCCCTTCTTTAACATCCCTTTAAGACAATGTTATACCAAAAATTTGTACTAAGATTACTACATTGTTATTATTTCTAATTTGAATGTCCTGTGGGTACTATGCAAATTCTTTATAAGTAAAAATTTAGAAGAAAATAGAAAGTTATAGTGGTATAATTGTAAGAAAAATTAAACTTGCAAGTTTAACTTAAACCTCACTTAAATAAAACAATTTTCACTGCTGACCATTTTTTCTTTATTTTGAATCATTAAGGCATTCGTCTATCTGATTAAAATGTTCTTTTAGCAAGTTTAATTTCACCAGATTTTTATTCCCGAAAGTTAGAAGATTGTGAGAAAGCCCCTTATATAAAATGTACATTTAATTTTTTTTAACAAATAGTTACTATTAAATATTAATATTCAAAAGAAACATAAAAGTTGTTATGTAAATGTAAGTATGTAAAATTTATAATGCGTGTAAATTAAATAAGATTAATAGGAATGATTTTTTTTAATCAAAAATTATCAATTTTGATAAAAAATTATAAACGTTGAGAAAAAAAAAAAGATTATTTTAAACGCCATAAAAGCAATGAAAATATATGCTTCAAGAACATTTTGTATTGTTATTTATTTTAGAAAACACTTGCCGAGCAACTACTACAAGAAGTTTTAGTTAAACCACATTTTTAATGCCTCTCTTGTACCTAAATAGGTTAAATAAAATGTAATTAATATTTCTAAATATTTTATAATTTTTTTAAAATTTTTAAATCTTCACAAATAAAAAGTGCTTGAATACGAAGCTGAAAATTCTAGGATATATTCATAGGTTTTTACAATTTTGTCAGAAAGGGATTTTGGAGTAATGTTTAGGATTACATGTACTATTTGTTGTTATTTGAAATATTTTTTAATCGTAATAAGATCCAAACCGCAACTTTTTAAAAATAAAAGATGAGAGGCCGCGTTTCAAATTTCAAATTCTGACCTAAGTAGACGTGGGATCTTTAGCAATTTTATTTTTCTTAATTTATGTATTTTTTTACAACATTTTTCACAAAAAGAAGGAAGTTCTTTTTAAGGTTACCTAATGTCACCGTGGCCCCAAAGTCAACCAAAATCCGAAAACAAAGTAATTGAAATGCAATTCTGACAGGCCACATGTCGTCAAGTGACGTGGAAAAAAGAAATGAGGCATTGTGACGTCACTATGAAATCGTTATATGTCATTTTTTGACGAAGTGTAAATGTTTCAAAACATCCAGTAAGGATGATTTTATGTATTCTCTATCTTCACAATTGAGCCATTCTGACCTGAGAGTGCTTCATTTACGAAATAAAGATACCACATTTTAGACTTCTGATCGTTACACTTGCAACTATTTGTGAAGTCACATCAACTGGTTGTACTATTTTGTATGTATATTATGGTGTTACCGTCTTAGGCGTTCACCATCCTGGTGTTAAATTATAAGACACAACCAATGAGCGTGTTTCATTGGTTGTTTACGCCACCCCTAATTGGTTGGGATGTATCATTAAGCCAGGAAATCCAACGTCTAGCACGATAACGCTTTCATGTAAATGGACCTTTCAGTCTAACATGTAAATGAATCATTTTAAACGAACTTTTATTTTCTGTGAAAAACAGATATTTTTAAAGATATATTTGTTCATATGTAAATAAATAGTTTTAAAAAATTTAATTAGACATACAACAGCTGTGATATATTTAAGTTATGATATGAAGAAAAAATGCGTTAGTTTCTTGTTGAAAATGAAAACGTTAAAGAAATTCATGTGGAATAATAAACACTGCTAAGATTTCATTGTTAACTTTTTTAAAATAAAATATAACAGAGATGCTTTTTTAAAGTTCAAGATTAATCTTTCTACAGTACCTTCAACCTTTCTTTCACAACATTTTAAATCGAAGACAATATATGTACATATTTTTGCTCTCATCATAGAAGTTGCTCCTTGCCAACGTATTTTCTGATATAGCATTTTTGATAAAATCCTGACTGTTGATTCCTATTTAATTTATTAACTACTCTATACACTCGTAATATTTATTATTCTAGGTTTTGCTTCAATATGCTGAATTGTGTTACTAAGATTGAATACAATCATATATGTATAAATATAACCATTATATAATTACAAATCATCATCTATTTCCAATTACTAAAATTAAATTAATAAATTAATAAATTTAGCTTCAATTCGTAACTCTGACATTATACAAAATGAAGATGGAACCTTTAACTAGTATTACAAAATCAAGCACAATACTACTAATTCACTAGCACATTGCGGACGATTAATCCATATGAAACATATGAAAAACCACCAAATTTTGATAAAATAACCTATTAAAGACAAAAGACTCAAATACCCAGCGAAATATTGTTGAACTATTAAAAGACGTATCGTAAACAAATAATAGATCAAATGGATGGATGTAGCCGGAAGCTTATACAGCATTTCACTTTTCCAAGGGTACATGAAATACAAATATAAGCAAAAGCATAGTCGATTTCTGTAACAGAATCCATCAATAAGCTAAAAATTGAATTCCATATGTACCCGATCGACCACACACCAAAAAGCATAAATTTACCATGCCATATAAATTGATAAAAAAAAATATTAATCAATGCAAGATCCTTAATAATGAACAATATGAATAAATTGTAGCTTTTAAATTTAAGACATACCCAGCAAGAGAATTTCTATGACCATATCAAAACTCAAACATGTATCCAATTTTAGCACAGCAAAAATTCCAACTAATTTATCGGTACAGTTAAAAGCGAATCCTTACGGTTGTAAATAATCACAGCTTGCAGATAATATTCACATTCTTATAAATATAATATTTATAACTAACATATATAGTCTATATAATAAAAATATTAATATGCTATTTTAAGGACCGTGGAATAAATTATTACTAAAAAGTACATAAAGAAGTATATTTTCAAAATTAAACAGGCAATAATTAAGAGATATAACATAATATAATAAAGTATGGCAACATTATTATTTTAGAACTGAATAAGTAATTATTTAATGCTACCATCTAGCGGAACTTCATAAAATTGAAAAGTTAATAATGGCTAAATTTGAAAACAATCATGTCTAAAATAAGTAGAAATAAATTGTAGTGGTGCCATCTATTGTAGATTACCAAATATAACTGTAGAAAAATTGCATATTTAAAATATTCTAATATTTGAATCGAGTAAATCACTTTAAAACAGCACAACAGTATCATGCTAAAACAGCACAACTGAATATAGATAATAATCACTTAGCATCTTTATTATAAAGTTTCATAATTATTTTTAATTATTTTATTTAAAATTAAGTAAATTAATAATAATTTCAAATAAGTTACAATTATAATAATATAAAAGCATGTTTCTATTAATCACTTAATAAATTTAATGTTTTAAATTTAAAATGTTCTTTACAGAATGGGGAGAGCGGGGGGTATATACAAACAAATTACAACATTTCTTCTTACTGATAAATACATAAATCATAAACTGTATTAGCGTCCACCATTATAAATCGAAATATATTGAAGTAAATCATAAATGTGACTTAAATTTATGTAAATTAACATAATATAAATATTTTTATACAGTACTAAGGGCAGCGACTTCATAAGGACCAAAATAAACATAGAAACTCATAAATTCAACGAACCATTCCCTTTTATATATATATATATATATTAAATCAACGGGAACGAATATTTTTTCCAACTGGATTAAATTATATTCAAGGCTGGAGTAGCACAGTTGAAGTTTATTCCAACAGAGCGAAAAATGTCCAGACCAGGGATCGAACCTGGATACTTGGCGTGCCGTGCCAATGCCTTACCTGTTAGGCTATCCGGACCGATACCTGGTTGACACAGTTCACTCTCTTATTAGTTGGATTTGGCTGCGAACTGCAGCGCTAGTTTCATTCATCCGAGCTATAACTATAGCATTTACATGATGAAACTACTTTAACACGGAAACTCCTGTATACCATGTAATTAGGTCATAATGAAGGGAACGAATATTTTTTCCAACTGGATTAAATTATATTCAAGGCTGGAGTAGCACAGTTGAAGTTTATTCCAACAGAGCGAAAAATGTCCAGACCAGGGATCGAACCTGGATACTTGGCGTGCCGTGCCAATGCCTTACCTGTTAGGCTATCCGGACCGATACCTGGTTAACACAGTTCACTCTCTTATTAGTTGGATTTAGCTGCGAACTGCAGAGCTAGTTTCATTCATCCGAGCTATAACTATAGCATTTACATGATGAAACTACTTTAACACGGAAACTCCTGTATACCATGTAATTAGGTCATAATGAAGGGAACGAATATTTTTTCCAACTGGATTAAATTATATTCAAGGTTGGAGTAGCACAGTTGAAGTTTATTCCAACAGAGCGAAAAATGTCCAGACCAGGGATCGAACCTGGATACTTGGCGTGCCGTGCCAATGCCTTACCTGTTAGGCTATCCGGACCGATACCTGGTTGACACAGTTCACTCTCTTATTAGTTGGATTTGGCTGCGAACTGCAGCGCTAGTTTCATTCATCCGAGCTATAACTATAGCATTTACATGATGAAACTACTTTAACACGGAAACTCCTGTATACCATGTAATTAGGTCATAATGAAGGGAACGAATATTTTTTCCAACTGGATTAAATTATATTCAAGGCTGGAGTAGCACAGTTGAAGTTTATTCCAACAGAGCGAAAAATGTCCAGACCAGGGATCGAACCTGGATACTTGGCGTGCCCTGCGAATGCCTTACCTGGGCATTTTTCGCTCTGTTGGAATAAACTTCAACTGTGCTACTCCAGCCTTGAATATATTAAATCAACATTTGCGTATAAATTATACAGACAATTCCTCCCTTCTCCATAATTTAACATCTACCCATTCAGCCAACCTATTTAAAAAAATTTTATGTATTTTGTATTTTTAATTTTTTTGTTTGTTTATTTTTCGTTTTTTGTAATTTATTTTTTATTTTAATTAATTAATTTATTTATTTATTTTTTGATACGCAAAATGTTAATAGTAACATACAAGAAACCTCCCCACAATCCATTGTTTAGATCCTTAATTAATTGTAGATTAAGGAATATATGAATTTCTTAGGAAAACCATGATTTAATGCATCAAATATTAATTGTTTAATGTTTTTATTGATAAGATGTGACGAACATAAACTTTTGATTCTATACAAATGGGTTGGTTGGTTGGTTGATTTTTGACGGCCAATTATCTACACGAGGGATATAGGCCCGGGGGGAGTGCCCTCCGTGGGGGTCTTTCTAAGGGAACCTAATCCGTATTAACGCATGGAAGATCCACGGCTCGAAGAAAACCACGAAAATTCCGAACGATTAGGCCGACGGGCGCGATTGGGATCGAACCCAGCACCTCCCGTCTACCAGCTTCGAGACCAGAACCTCTCGGCCACTGGTGGGGGCCTATACAAATGGGAAATTAGTATATTGCGATAAACTGCATTATGTAGACAGGATTTAAAATGAGTAAATGTAATAACTTTGAATTGAAAGTCTTTACGTTTGTCATAAAGATCAGTAATTGTTTTGTTTTGTGCGATTATGATTTTTAGATCTAAAAAAGTTAATAGTATTGTTTGTTAAAAAGGTTTTCTGTCAATTCTAAAGTAGTTGGATAATCAACTGGAAATTGAGAAATATTTGATTGTTTAGTGTCAATTAAAATTATGTCATCAATATAGCGATACATTAGTATATTATCATTACAGAAATTACGTTCATATTGATATAAATATAAATCAGACATCAAACTGGATGTAGATCCGCTTTGTGGCATTCCTTCTCTTTGTAGATAAATAATATTATCTTGTAAGATATAGTTATTGTGTATTATAAAATTAGTTAAAGTGCGAAAATATTTTATATCCATATATGTAAGAAGAGTTAATTTATTTTATATGTTTGAAATAGTGTATTAATTATATTATGCTGGTCTTTAAGATTTATATTATTAAATGGATCTTTGAAATCACAAGTACGTATATTTTTTACACATTTAATGTCTTTAAGTGCATTAATCAATTGGTAACTAGTATTTTTTATACAATGTCTATTATCTGTTTCTGTTGTTAGATTATAAATATCACTTAGAATTTTTAATAAAATATTGTTAGCATAATTATTATATGTATTACATCCATTTGTAACTGTTCTGAATTAAAGTGGTGTCTTATGAAATTTAGGAATGAGTACTAAATATGAATAGTTAAAGTTAGTAGGAATAATATTTACTAGTTTATAATAAGCAATAATTTTACGATTGTTAACAATAATATTATCATTAGTTTTTTGGAAAGACTTATTTGATGAAATGCAAGATGTAAGAAGATGGTGATAATAAGATTTGCGTATGATTGTATAATTATTAGGGGATTTGTCAATATATGTGATTACATAGTCTTTTTTAATATTTTTAACTTGTTGGAAAATGTGTTTGGTATTGACTTTAACAAGATTAGATACATTTGCCCTAAGAGCATCAGTTAACTTTTCAATAACCAATATTTTCCATTGATTAAAATATGCAATAGGTTTATTGTAATAAATAGAAATTTTATATATAAACAAATCGATATCATTTGTAAATTGCTTTATAATTGAATTTAAATTAAATTTTGGTGGAAGTCTATATTTAGTGCCATATCCCATTAATTTTCTTAATGTAAAATCATTTACAATATTAAGATTACCAATAATTATATGACTATGATCTTTATTAATGTATTGCTGTAATGAAGGGTCGTTACATTTAGAAGAGAAAGTACTTGTTGCAGATGTATTTTTTGAAAACAAATTATAATTAAAAATCTTTCTACCTAAAGGAATTGGATATTTAAATGTTCTAGATAATTGTATAGTATGAATAGGAAATTTACATTTTTTGTCAGTTATAATAGAATTAATATTAATTTTATTGAATTTTTGATTTGTATAAGTAATTAGCATTTGTGTATTTGCATTTATAAGTTTATTTATTTATTTATTTATTTTGTAAATTGATTGACTCTGGTCATAATAAAATTATCAAAGGTCATCAAAAAATATATCTGAGAAATGTATCGAGAAAGTTTTACTAAGAAATATATTTAAATATTGTGCAAGCTTTTTCTTTTTTATAGCAAGGATATATTTACGAACAAATATGCAATTGTAATCAAGTAAATATTTATTATGAAGGTTATTTAACTGTTTAATTATAGTATTTTTAGAATTAATTATTGAAGAAGAACATCTACCACGTTTACGTGTTGTTCTGCGATTTAAATTATGATTTAGTGTAGGATAAATTGGATTATAATCATATTATTAATGGATGAAAAAACTTTAATATTCCTATTAAATACTTCAATATTAAGTCCGTATGGATAAACTGTATTATAATATTGCATGATTGAAGACTCCAGAAATAAACGTTCTTATATGTTTTTTTGAATTCGTAGGATTGATGTTGTTGTATTTTTTAATTTATGTTTGTGGAAATGGTGAATTTCAGCAGTAGATTGTTTATTCTTAGACTTATTTTTAGTCGAATTTGAGCGATGTTGGTTAATATGTTTATGTAATGAACCAAATGTTTGTCCAATATACTGCATATTACATATATTACATTTTATACTATATACTACATTGAATGCTTTACAAAATGAAGATAAACAAGGATCCGAAACAATTTGTGATTGTGAAGCAAAGGGATAGGACATGTCTTGCATCTCTTATCCATACATTTTCTAAATAATAGACGTGGTGGAGGCGAATAAAATATATGACATCATACAGGGTCTTCCAAAATTCGACCGACAAATTCAGAAAGGTAATAATAGGCATCAGGAGGATGTGAAATTACCAAAGAACATGGGGTCTCAAACCCCGTATGTAATAAAAAATTCAGGGGATTTCATCCTAACTGAATTTGGGTTGAAGGTAATAACTTTTAGAAAACTGAAGTATATTATACTAAAACATTTAACAGACATTCTCAACTGTGTTCTAAATGTGATAACACCATACCATTGTGGTAGAAGTTTGCATTATACGCGCGAGCTGTATGCACATGACGCCCCACATTTTGGACTGTGATTATCAGTCCATACAGTATCATCGATTGCTTGAGAAATATGTTTTTCCAGATCTTTTTGCGATGTTATCACATTTCAAACAAAACAAGGTATATATCGTTGCATTTTAATTGCGATGTTTCTATTTTTCTCGAAATTATGACCGTCAACCCGAGTTCCGTTAGGATGAAGCATCCTGTGTTTGTGACTCAAAAAGTAGTTTGCGACCCCATCTTATATGGCAATTTTTCTTCCTCTTGATACATATATCATGATATATATATATATATATATAACCATTACATAATTACAATTCATCATCTTTTTCTTTTATTAAAAAATAAAATTAATAAATTGAGTATCAATACATTACACTGACATTATACATAATAAAGCAGGATCAACTATTTTTAACTTAATGAATCATTAATGAATTGTTTCTACAATAATGTACCAATACACTGATCACCAATATATGATGTATTAAAAAACTTTCCAATTAGGCGAACGGAAAATCAACAGGAAGGTGAAATCATTTAAAAAGCCAGGAAATAATTAAATATGTAGGGAACCATAATTTTTTGAAATATATTGTAAAACCAATTTAATTAAAACAATTTAACCAATGAAATAAGACCTGAAATAATGAATCAATTTTATCATCAACAATTCTTATGCCCGAAATGTATGTTCTCAAAATTTAAAAACATTAATTCAAAAAAGAAAAACCACAAATGATTTCAAAACACGAGAAAAATCACGAATAAAAATGGAACTAATGATTCGTAACTCGTTATCAAGGGCAATATTACGAAATGATTAGCATTTGCGGTTAATTTCTAAGTAAGAAATAATAAGCTGTCAGCTTAAAAGCTTATCTCTTACATTACTCAATTAACCACACCATAAAACAGATAGAAAGAAATGATTAATCAATGTAAGACCGGTACAGATCAACATCATGCACAATATAAACTAAAATGGAACATGTGAGTTAAAAACTTACTCAGCAATAGAATTTTTATAACCATATCTAAATCGTAAACATGTATCCCGTATATCACAGCGAAAATCCCGCCTAATTAAATAGTCACAGTTAAAAGCAAATCCATACCGTTTGAAATCATCACACCAAGTTAATAATATTATTAATGATATAAATATAATAATTATAAATTATCGTAATTAGTCTAAATATTATAAATTATTTTATATGCTAATTGAAGGATCCTAGCGTAAATTATTACAAAATAGGACGAAAGAAATAGAGATGTTAAATAAATAGCTATGAATGAAGAAAAATAATAAAAGATGGCAACAAGATTTTTATAGAACGGAATGTAAATAATTATTGCCATCTACCGATAATGCATAAAGTTATAAATTTCCTTCCATTTTCCTTTTCTAATCTAATATTAAATAGTAATACATAATACTGCCATCTGTCCGAGATTATTGAAATTAATTATGTAGAAAAATAGCATTTTGTATATTATAGATCCACATTTAATCTTATTTTTTAAAAAAAGAGAACAACATTCTAAATCTGCTCATCAGAATATCGATAATAATCATTTAGCATCTACAATGTAATGTTTTTATTTTTACAAATAATATTTCTACTTAGATTTATGTGTGCATATTTTTATTTACTTTTAAAATCATCAACAAGACGAAAAAGAACAGGAAAAGAAATTTCTTTCCTGTACTCAGTAGCGCTGTTAGACCCCAATCCCGTTTTCGTTAAAATCGAAAAGATAGCTGCAACTGCACCATTGTAGCATATCTCACTGTGCTTATCTAGAGTGTAAGAATTGAAATAATATTATTTATAATTTGTCATGTTATAATTTTCGTGTCATGGATGGTTGAAGTGATGACATTAATAGTCAATCAATATTTTTAATGAAAATCTTCTTGGTTATAATATAATGTCATACAGACGATTCACCGAGAGAATAAATTCTTCTCGGAGCCTATTAAAACACGACATCACAGAAAATACAGCAAAGAGAGTTCTAAAAGAATATATAAAAGAAAGGTCATAGTCTATTCGTAGCTGAAGTCTGCACAATAATTACATGTACAGTGTAGAAGTAGGAGATGGGAGAGGCAAAACCGCAAATAGGCAATCTTCTCGAAGCGAGGAAAGCGAAAGTTTAAAGTTTTGAAGTTAGATCACAAAAAGGTTTTTAGGTTTTTCTGCTAGGGCTTACACAGTTCAACATTTATAACTATTTTTAAATTATAATTTAAAAAAAATTAAGTAAATTAATAATAATATTAAATAAATAATAATAAATATAAAAATATAAAAGTATGATACTATCAGTCTCTTAATACATTTAATTTTATATATTTTTATTTGTTTCTTTACATATGGGGGAGGGGTATATACAACCAAATATAACATTTTTACATGTTTATATATATATATATATATCATATACAGTATTAGAGTCCACTATTTATAAATTATAATATATTGAAGTAAATTAAAATAATTGATTGTAAATTAATATAATTTAAATGTTTTATGCAGTACTAAGGATACCAAATTCATCAGGACCAAAACAAACGCAGAAACTTATATATATATATATATGTGTGTAGAAGTTATTGTTTGTAAAATGTTAATATATAGATGATTTGAATAAGTAGACGTTTGAATCACAACACGTACACTTTAATACAATTCTATAAGGGTAACTTTACATCACTTCGTTGATACTTTTCTAAATACAGCACCTTTCTTACTTAAAACTTACAACATATTTCTTACGAATAATTTGATTAGGCTTAACAATACCTTCCTTGACATCTCATAAGCCGCTGAGATGTCACATGCTTCATGCACAACATTATTTTTTAGACTGACTCTTTTCTAATTTTTGAATATGTCCAAATCTTGATCTCGTGATCGTGAATTTTTATAACTCGTGCTTTCAAATCATGGATAATAAAAATATCAAAGCGTCAGTTAATTTGCTGATCATACAGGTCATAAAGAAATAAAGTATGTTTAAATTCAAATCCTACAAATCGGTCATCCTGACATGATGGCGTCCCGACATCATCATCTTGGCTTATTATTTTTTTTATGTTTAAACAGCTACACTCTTGAGATTTTTATACATTTTTCTTTCACATAAAATTTTGATTATAGGTTCAATACACATACACGTATATTTAATCTATCCGACTCGTCCAGGAGTTTAACCCATAGACCACGGCTTCATGTATTCAGCCCCGGTTGACGTCTTCCCTGGACCTTCATGATCTCCTACTTTCTTTACTTCATACCGATCATGATTCTTGGCTGCAGTTATCTCATATGGCCCCAAATATTTTTCTTTAAGTTTGATAGTATTGTTAAATTGCGTCCTCTTTATGGCGACGATATCTCCTATTTTGTATTTTCGTGGCTGTTTTCTTTTCTTATCAAACTGCACCTTGTTTTCATCTTGTATTTTGAGTATATTTTTCTTTGCTTCTTCTCTCATGTCTTCGCGTTCTTCCATCATACATTCGATAAATTCTTCTTCCAAAATTTTCTTGATGTTCTGCATGTCACTGTCCTTCATTTTAACTCCTGTCATTAATTCAAAAGGACTATACTTGGTGCTTCGTGTTACTGTGCTATTGATAATTTTTTGTAATTTTGGTACATACTTATACCACTTGGATTCATCATCACTAGATAATTTTGACAAAACGGATATCATCACTCTGTGTATTCTTTCCACCTGTCCATTTCCTATTGGCATCCCAGTTGTTATCTCTAGAGGTTCAATTCTTTCCTTTGTACAATATTCCTTGAACTCGCTTTCAGTAAAAGCTTTTCCTTTATCGGTTATAATTCTAGCTGGGTTCCCGAAAGTTGTTTGATGTAGTTTGAATTTCTCTATTACTTCCTTGGCCGACTTTGATTTCACTGGGTAAAACCATGCGAACTTCGTAAATGCATCTACTACGGTGAAAATATATTGATATTTTTTATTTGTGAGAGGTAATGGACCTATGTGATCGATGTGATAGGTTTCCAATAGTTTGTCTCCTTTTGGTATAGGGTTTAGAAAACCTTCAGCTTTTCCCTGCTTTCTATTATATAAGATACAATCAACACAGTTCGCGATTACTGTCTCTACTTTCTTCCTTAATCCAGCTATGTAAAATTCTTGCTTCACCAGATCTTCCGTTTTTGATGTAGCAAAGTGTCCTCTTTCATGAATTTTTCGTATAATTTCTCGTTGCATCTCTTCCGGCACCACCAATATTTCTTTTCCATTCTCGAATCTGTATAATACATCACCTTTTACTAAGTAATTATCGGGCGGTCCATTTTTAATAAGCGACTTGATGCATTGTATAGATTCATCTAGCCTTTGCGCTATTGCGATTCTTTTCGTTATTTCTCCTTGCGATCTAGTTATCACTAATACTGATTGTGTTGTCGGGACGTTTCGGCTTAATGCATCTATCTTATGTTCTATCTCGTAGTCGTATTCCTCGATGAGCAATGCCCATCTTGCTACCTTAGGTGCTAAATCTCTTTTGTTTAATGTTTTCTGGAACGCAGCGCAGTCCGTTACTATCTTGAATTTATTTCCCATTAGGTAATTTCTGAATTTCTTAAGAGCTTCTATTATGGCTAATACTTCAAGTTCATAACTTGAACATTTCTCCTGTTGTGGTGAAGTTTTCTTGCTCATGTATTGTAATGGATGAAATTTTCCATCATCTCCTTTCTGTAATAAAACTGCGCCAAATCCTTGGCTGCTTGCGTCAGTATGGAGTTCTAGTGTGGATCCTTGTTTATATAATTGAAGACTGGTTTTGCTGATAGTATTCTCTTTAACTCATTAAAAGCTACAAGCTGCTCTCTTTCAAATTTGAAACAATTTGTTTTCCTTAATAAATCACTTAGAGGCTTGGCGATTTTGGCGTAATTCGGGATAAACTTTCTGAAGTATCCTGTTAAACCTAAAAAGGATTGTAATTTTTTTGTTGTAGTTGGTTTAGGGAAATTTTGCACAGCTTTTGTTTTCGCTTCAGACGGTTTTATGGTCCCATTTTCAATTATATAACCCAAGAACTCTATTTTCTTTTTAAGGAATTGGCACTTTTTGAAGTTAATTTCTAAACCATACGCTGATGCTACTTCTAATACTCGTTTCAGCTTCTTTATCCCATCTTCTTCATCATCTGAGGGAATGACAAAGTCATCCATATATACAATGATAGTGCCTTCTCGTAGTAAATCTTGGAATACTGTGTTTACATATCTTTGAAATTGATTACCTGATATGCACAATCCGAATGGGCAACGTAAAAATTCGTATTCTCCTTCATGTGTTACAAAAGCCGTATATTTACGACTGTTTTCATCAATTTCGACGTGGAAAAAGCCGTTTTTGATATCTAATGTCGTAAATACTTTTGAATTCTGCAATTTGTCGATCACATCCTCAATTAACGGTAGTGGATAGCGATGTTTTAATATTTTTCGATTTATTTTCCGATAATCAATACATAGCCGGTGTGATCCATCTTTTTTCTTACTCAGGACTACTGGGGCCGCAAAATCTGAATAACTTCGTCTAATGATCCCATCTTCCAACCACTGTTGTATTTGCTTACTGATTATTTCCTGCTCCACAAGAGGTAACCTTCTTGGTCGTTCACAGATAGGTTTTTCATCCGCTAATAGTATTTTCATTTTTAACCCAGTATCGTTTGTTTTATTTGGTTTGTATGATTCTATAAATTCTCGTATTTTTTTTTCTGTTAGTTAAATTTGTAATATGAGTCAAATCCACCTCGGCATTTACGTAGTTGATATTAACCATATCTTCCCAAGCTCGATTACCGTTATCTATACTTGATGCGGCTACTTCATCTGTTTTGGAAAGGACATCATTAATTTTAATGTATCCTACTCGAACTGAATTGTCCTTTACTATTTTAACAACATCTTCCATTACTTTTAACGTCAAGCCTTCGACTGCTTTTCTACCTATTATTAAATCATAGTCAGTTTCTTGTACTACGTAAAATTTATCTTGAATTTCTATACCATCTGCATAAACTTTATGCAAGAAATAACCCGTTGGTTTAATCTCTTCTCCACCTAAGCCCGATATAGATATATTGTCGCTGGTTAACTTTGGTGCGTTTATTGCCGTATGATATTTTGAATTGGCGATTGAAATATCACTCCCTGTATCGATTATTATGTTTGTTTTTATTCCTTGAATATTCAGGATTCTTCCTTTCTTTCCATTTAACGTGCCCGTATTAACTACTTTTCTTTGCGTGTTTTGGCTCCAATCTTGGTATTTCGTTTCTCGCCAATTTTGATTACGTTGCGGGTTATAATTTGAATAATTTTGTTGTGTTTTACTTCCCATGGTACAATTCTTACTCACGTGATCAGGTCTGCCACAATTATAACATATTATATGTGCCTCGTTTCTTCCATGGTTCACATTGTGCCTATTGTCAACTTGGCGCCTTTTAGAATTGGCGTAGTCAGCCACTCTCGATCGTTTATCCTCAAAACTCCCACTTGTATTCCTTATAGCTTGTTTATTGCAAACCCTTCGTGCCGTTTCGTAAATATCTAATTTGTTTATTAATTCGTCTAACTTTTTTATTATTAACAATTCCTCTGCAAAATGTGTCTTTGTTTCCGCAGGTAAATTATGCCTAATTTGATTAACTACAATTAATTCCGATAATTCCTCAAAACTATCTATTTCAAGGCCGTCGATCAAATATATAATATCATAATTATATATTAAAATAATCTCCCCTTTCATCCTTTCAATTCTTAATTTTTCCCTAGTTTATTTTTTAGTCTTACCTCCAGCTCCGTTTAAATCATTAGAAGAAATCTTATGAAACCTTTAACATAACCCCTTTTATTTTAATACAGTCCCTATCTTTAAAATTCGCAATAGTTACAAAACCCCCTTCCAAAATAACCGTTTAAAACCAGATGCGTACTTAGTTCGATGCCTGCTAGCGGATCTTTTTCATGACCATATATGGGTATTGATCACAGGCCATATTCGCCGAGAGAATTGCAAGCTTAACAAAAACCTTAAATCATATCCTTTTTTGGTATTGAGAGTTTCAATCCAAGTACAATATGTTTTGTCTATAAAACCGCAGTATGAAATTCTTATGGGATTTGGAATTGAATTCAAGAATAAAGGCGATAAACACGCCAATCTTTATATGAAGATCTCCCTATCAGAAAAAAGTGCTGTAACCCTTTTGGCGATTTATTTGGCGAGAATATGTAAGTCAGAAGAAATGTAATGTATCTGCCTCCTTCTCACTTGCCTGCTTGCAACCGCCTATGTAATCCTTGCTCAGCACCCTCACCTCTGAGTCTAATAAAATAGTAATGGTACGAACTTGGATTAATCATTTACAAAAGGTAAAAATGTGTACATTCTAAGTTTCATTGACACGCATTAACCTACAACTTCGTTATACATTGTTTAAAATATACCTTGATCTCATAAGCGAAATCGCGCCAATTAGCCGATGGCTCTCTTTTGAGTGAGAAAAATTTCAGCCTAAACTCTTCTGGCGATAGTTTGTACCGTTTTAAAAGAATACTTTTTATATAGTCATAATCTTGGATCTCGGGTTCACTCTCCCTGGTTATTATATTAATCACATCTAATGGCATTAGGTTAATTAAATAGTTGACCCATTCTTTTTTATCAATGCCCGTTTGCGCCATTTGCCTTTCATACATAGCCAAGTACAAACTAATATCATTTGTACTATCGTATTTTGTTAATAATCTAAGCAATTCATATTGCTTACCTGGATTTGTCCTTGTGTCCACATCGATGTGCTGTCTTGAATTTTCTTGTAGTTGTATTTTCTTAATCTCAAATTCTCTTTCGCGATCTTTTTCTTCCAATTCTATTCTCCATTTTCTCTCTTCCATTTCCATTTTCAGTTTCTTTTCTTCAAGTTCCGGTTGCGATTTTAGTTTCTTTTCTTCAGTCTCTGCTCTTAATTTCTTTTCTTCAAGTTCCGATTGCGCTTTTAGTTTCTTTTCTTCAGTCTCTGCTCTTAATTTCTTTTCTTCAAGTTCCGATTCCGCTTGCGCTTTTCTAGCTGCCACAATTACTTCTAGGCGGTCCTTTATAAAATCTTCATCGTAATCCTCCCAGTTTTTAATTAGCTTTATTAGGACATGGATTGTTGGTTTTTCTGGTGGTTGAATTCCGCATTCCTCACAGAGATCTATTAGATCAATTCTTTTGGCTTTATTTAAGGATCCCATGTTTTCGATTAATATTTGACTAACTATTCCACTACTAGTTGCTTAATATCCCGGCATCGAGCCCCCAAATTTGTAGAAGTTATTGTTTGTAAAATGTTAATATATAGATGATTTGAATAAGTAAACGTTTTAATCACAACACGTACACTTTAATACAATTCTATAAGGGTAACTTTACATCACTTCGTTGATATTTTTCTAAATACAGCACCTTTCTTACTTAAAACTTACAACATATTTCTTACGAATAATTTGATTAGGCTTAACAATACCTTCCTTGGCATCTCATAAGCCGCTGCTTCATGTACAACATTATTTTTTATACTGACTCTTTTCTAATTTTTGAATATGTCCAAACCTTGATCTCGTGACCGTGAATTTTTATAACTCGTGCTTTCAAATCATGGATAATAAAAATATCAAAGCGTCAGTTAATTTGCTGATCATACAGGTCATAAAGAAAATAAAGTATGTTTAAATTCAAATCCTACATATATATATATATAAAGTGTGTGTGAGGGAGGGATAGTGCTAGTGTGCATGTTGGTGTTGGAATATTTGCTTCTTTCGATATTTAAAAAGTTAAATTTATATTTAATGTTTCAAGTAGCTTCAATAAGCCAACCATTTTCAATTATTTTCTTTGGATAACTCGGAAAGCAAAATTGGTGTAATATACTATCCAAGTATAAATATGGTATAAAAGTGAAATTTCACTTACTTATTAACTTAGATAACGTTAATGATGACATTATTAGAATTTGGATATACGGTCTGTTGTCGTATATTTATGAAACGAGAAATGGAAACATAATATTCTTCATTTAATATATATATGTAATTTTCTGCATAAAAGTACAGCTTCAAAAAAGTTTTAATTTTTTTAGATACTGTTACAAAAATACTTATGCATCTGTTTAATAACTAATAAGATTTCTATGTACTGCAAAAGCTTATCGAAACACATAACTGATGCTTAAGCGCAGAATATAATCCAGAATTTAATATGATTCAAAGAATCAAAGCCATATGTGATCAGTTTAACTATTTATGCTAAACAAGAAATTTTAAATTTAAATATAACTCTTAGTACGAATTTTATTCGGAACTATGGAGAAACAAATAACATTATAAATCGATAATTATAGCATTTTTATAGCGCAGCAAATTTAGTTATTTTCAGAATGATTTCTTCAAAACGATTCCCGTATAATTCGTAAAAATAAGAATTTCCCTTAATTTATGTTTCTCCTGCAATTTAGCAAATGTTTTAATCTTATCAACCTGCTGAAATAAATGATTGTTTAAGTACAGTTTTTTCACAGGCGTTGTCTGTCTAAATATTGATTGTCTAGGAAAGTTTAATCACCGTGCTCTCCAAGAATTTCAATATTTATATAATGTCAAGAACACAGTATTGATTAGGAAAAAAATATTTGAAGAAGTTTAGAGAATATCTTTTAAATACAACAAAGCTGTTTTGCTAATAGAATATAACAAGATCAAATGCATTTCTTTTGGAAAATACATGTCCGATGAATTCAAAGAAATATATTTTTATTCGCAATGAATGCTTTTCATTGATGAATATAATTTCTAAATGCGCTTACACTGAGTTTTATTTTTAAAGAATGTTAAGAATAAAATAATATAATGAGGTTCAGTTTTAAATTTTTAAATTAAATATTTACTCTGCTAAAACGGTGGTGATAAATATGCTGCAAATAGTGCGAGTAAGAAAATAAAAGAAAGCGAATGAAATTTATTGAATTAAGAAATAAAGTTGATTAAACAGCAACACGTACGGCTATTAATTTATTTTTCTCCAAATTTAAAACGTATGTAAAAGAATAAAATCTTGGTTTACTTCAATAATGAAATAGAGAATCTATAACATATGAAGGACTATGAAAAAGATAAATACTGCATATTCATTTTTAAAACTTTCTGTTTTAAAGCTGTTCTTAAATCCAGAAATAAAGTTGATTAAAAAGCAATACGTAAGGCTTTTGGTTTAATTTTTTCCAATTTAAAATGTATGAAAAAAAAAAATCTTGGTTTACTTCCATAATGAAATAGAGAATCTAAAACATATGAATGAATATGAAAAAAAAAAAATATAAATACTGCACATTCATTTGAAAATTTTGCAGTTTTACTGCTGTTCTTAAATCCAGAAATAAAGTTGATTAAACGGCAACACGTAACGCTATAGGTTTATTTTTCTCCAAATTTAAAACGTATGTAAAAATAAAATAAAATCTTGCTTTACTTCCATAATGAAATAGAGAATCGATAACATATGAATGAATATGAAAGAGATATATACTGCATATTCATTTGAAAAATTTACTGTTTTACCGCTGTTCTTAAATCCAGAAATAAAGTTGATTAAACAGCAACACTTAAGGCTTTTGGTTTAATTTTCTTCCTATTTAAAACGCATATATATATATATAAAATCTTGGTTTACTTCCATAATGAAATAGAGAATCTATAACATATGAATGAATATGCAAAAACATAAATACTGAATATTCATCTGAAAAAATTGTTGTTTTACCACTGCTCTCAAATCCAAAGTGACTAATTTCTAAAGCGCTCTATAATTCATTTCATTAGTGAACGCATAAAATAGGAGGCTTTATAATTCAGATATTAAGAAATCCAATAATTAACATGAAATTCGGTTAGCACACGCCCCGTAGATATGGGTGACGCCTTGACACGCGTCACGAGAACGTTGCACAAAGCAAGCAAAACAAAGAAAAAAAATTCAAAGAACTTGCATGCTTCGATTTCGTTGGCTCGTGGAATTATTAATTCTTATTTTCTAATAATTAATAATTTCTCGAGCCAAAGAAAACAAAGCATGCAACTTGTTTGAATTTTTTCTTTGTTTTCCCTGCTTTGTGTGACGTTTTTGTGACGCGTGTCAAAACTGTCTGCCTTGTCCAGGGGGCGTTGGTTAAAGTCATCTCAGGAAAACAAGATGTAATTCATTTATCGAAAAGTGAAAAACGCAATTCGATTCGAAATCACTTTAACGCCTTCAAGTTTCATGTTTCTATAGCTACAAATGAGCCCGTGAATGTGGCACGGACACGTTTTTAATTTCTCACATTGTTGAGTGGAATATCCTGAAAGATGGCATACTACTGTTTAAGCTTAAAGATGCTCTAATTTTCAAAAGCACCATATGCATGAAAGAGCAACGTTTTCTGTGCATTTTAAAATAAACCGCTTATACAAGTTCCTATAATTACGGTAGTTGTACCTAAAAATGTTTCGTGTTTCATTATTGTTCTCAATAGTGAAAAGGATTCTATAAAGAGGTTTATCTGAAAATGCTAAAAATCTATTGTTTTTATTTTTTTTTCTTAATTGCGTGCGAGATTTCTATTGAACTACTAAAGTTTTTTGTAAGCAATCTTCACTGACTTATAGATTATACCTATACCTCAAGACTGAACCTAAAATTGTGTATATTCAGGCAAAAAAAAAAAAAAAAAAAAAAAAAAAAAAAAAAAAAAAAAGAATTTTCTATCTTTACATTTTCTATTCTCTAATGTTTATAGGTTACCCGTGTACAACAATTTGGCCGAATTCGAAGTCCTTTCCTAGTTATTTAGTGCTTTAGGGAAACGCGTCCGTAACCTTACGCTGTTTTGGAACACTATAAACCCATTTTACGCAAAAGGACTGTTTTTTTAACTGGGTGGGATCAGAACGCAAAACTATTAAACAGATTTTGCTATATTTTTTTTAATTAAAGCAGATATAATTTATTGGAATGGTCAGTATTGTACCATTTTTTCAAATCGGTTCCACACTGTTCATTGTCAACTTTTTATCTCAAAGTGGTTGAAGCTTTAAACAATATTATCTATTTTCATCATCCTTAACGGAAAATGATTGTAAACGACTCATGCGATCTATAGGATCCCGCCTGATTGGAAGTGGAAGGCGCGCATGCTAGGGCATCCACCCACGTAACTCGAGTCACATCATCAATTTTTTATTAAAAAATTTTCGAAATGTTCTTCAAATGATAACAAATAACGTATAAAAAACCCGGAGCTAGAATCCTCATTTCTATTCCAGAAAAAAAAAAAAAATACTAAAAAACACCCTTTTTGGCCTTCTACAGGCAAACCCCCTTTTAAAATAAAGTTGAATATATCGTATATTTTCTGGGATTTTTTCTATACGTCGAAATTTTTTGTGTGCTTGCGGCTGGAATAACGGACAACTTTAGATTCAGTCTTAAAATCTGTAAATCAGTGAAGATTGCATGTAAAAATATTAAGTTGTTAAAGGGAATTCTTCCGTGAAATTAAAACAAAATAGTTTTTAACATTTTATGATAAACATATAAAATGATATTTTTAATCATTGCTAACATAGAGGACCAGTGCAGTCACCAGAACTAAACATCATACGTATAGTATGTATGCATAAATCATAAATTTCGTATCAGGTACTATTTAGATGTGCATACATATACTACGTATAACAAGAAACATGGTCACAACTTTTGGAGATAATGGAAAAGGGTGAAATGTCCGGTTATTGACGCCTAACCATAACCAGTAACCAGTAATCCGCTTAAATTTGTTATAAATCTTCTTAATATTCTCTACAACTTTTGTATTGACAAATTTTAGATTAGACCATTTCTTAGAACAAAAATTAATAAATAAATAAATAAAAAGTGGCGGGGGTTGTAGAAGAAAAAGCTTCGAAATCTACCTGTGACTGTAGCCCTAGCCGGTAGGGATTATTTTTAAAACCTCTTTATTTACAGCAAGGAAAAAATACCTTAGATTACAACGATGGCATAATTAAACACTTCTTCTCAAAGTACAGTTATCACTGTCGAATTTGTAATTACATAATACTATAGTGTTATAAACATCTATAATTATTGCAAAGGACTATTTAAAGCAACAAATATTGAAGAACAACATTGTCCAAATTTTACTTTTACTTGAATAAATATAATTGCAGTAACAAAAATCTCGATTGTCTGTTTAAAATACTAGAAAAATGGAAAAACGCAGCTCCATCTTTTAGACATTTTTATCACACGTAAGATCCTACTGGGCCTTACGATAAATTTGCTCACTGCATTCAGTGACCGTTACCGAATTGATTAAGCGCACAGAAAACTTGGAATAAATTTAATTTTCATTAATTTTTTTCAATTATATAAAAGAACTGCTTAAACACTTGTAAATGCTTTCTAAGTTCACATTAGCATCATTTGTAATTAAAATATCATTTAAAAAATATATCAGTTATGCTAATTTGGCCTGATAATGATGTACCTGAAAACGTTTCCACAGATTAAAACTACATAAAAAATAGATTATTTAGCAACCTCAAACTTATACCCTAATTACGTAATTTTTTGTAGGAATAGAATATTGTAAATGTAAATGGATGATAATGACTTTAATAATCATCATAATGCTATTTAATTATGAAAGTATTTTTCTCTTGAGCATAGGTGTTTATAAACAGGCACGAAAAGCAATATAAACAACGATCTCTCTATAGAAAAATAGCAAAATAGGGAAAAGAAGATACTTTGAATTCTATAAGGTCTTCTAAAAGTCTTTGCCTAAAAATATTTTAGCCATATGAGGTCACCATCGAATTGACTCAATATGTATTTCCTCGTTTTCAAAAATTTCAAACCATTTCCTAAATATGGAGAGGGGGCGGTAAGAAGGTGTGATCTTTAGCGGACCCTGTAAAAATAAAATCAGGGCTCGCAGCGTTCCTAAAAATTTCGCACTTTGCTACCACTAAATTAAAACGATAATCTTTGTTGTATAGTTCTATAATAGATGTTAAAGGAATCTACCACGAAGAATTCTTATTTAAAATACTGGTAGCAAAGTGAGAAAATTTTAGGAACGGTGCGAGCCCTGTAAAATGCTTATGACTTGTTTAGTTCCTTTAACCAACAAAATGGCAAAAATTTTTATATCAAAATTCTCTAAATATTCGTACATTTCTACTATAACATTTATAAACTGTAGAAACGAGTGAGATCGAGACGGTCGTGAAATAGAAGAGTTACGTTAAATATAGAAAAGAAGATAATCGATAAATTTAATCTATACGTATCGAATATTCATATATACTAAATGTAACACGTTTACGCCGGCGCCGATATTAATGTTTTTCGCTGTGAGACGGCGCTCGAATTCATATTTCGCTTCATCTGGCGGCTCGGTACTGTCGCTTATTCAGACACTATATGTAATGACCCGCCCCTCCCATATTTATTGAATTGAACTCCAATATAAACATTCAGAATTACTTGTGAATGTCTGAAAGTTCGTAAGGAGTAAGCAAATTACTTAGACACATGATTTTATTGGCTACATCTGTACGAATTTAATATAAACTGCCTTACAATCTGAAGAAATATATGACAACATGATATAAATGCATTTCTATAAGGTAGAGGCCACGCCCTTAGTCAATGATATTTTTTGAATGAAAACGAGAATACTCGTTTCCCGTCGTGAATGTATTAAGTTTATAATAATGAATTGTTTTTACTACTGAATTTTCGAATATTCAAGTATGACCTACCTGTTGTGCACGCCATCTATAGCATAGTCGAGTGTGACCCACCTGTAGTGAACGCCTTCTATGGAACAGTCGGGTGTGACCGACCGATGATGCGCTCCGCCTGATGTGACAGTCAAGCGTGACCCACCGGTGATGCACGCCGCCTGATGGGACAGTCAAGCGTGACTCACCGGTGATGCGCGCCGGCGTGAATGTGTTAAACATATGACTTAAACCTATAAAGCTATAGATCGTCATGTTCTGCAACCGTCTCGATTTTCAACACACACACACACAAAATATTTTTTTTATTTATTAAAATTATTTCATCCGTTATTATTATTATTATATGAACATTTTCCCCTCTCAGCATGTAGGATAAAATACTGATCAAAAGATTACGATCGAAACCGCTTTCAAAAAAGAAGATATTCTAAGAGTAAATATTCTTTATTTTATAAATATACAAGCAGTATTGATTACAAGTTTCGGTCTTACACCAAAAAACTTGTTCTGTGCAGAAAGTCTGACAATAAAACATTTAAAAATTTCCTTTTATAAAATATATTGATTAACTGATTACTTTTGCAGCGATATGCTTTTTACGATAAAACGATCTTTTCCCATTTTTTTATCCTCCCGAACATTTGTTTATCTCACAGTACTCCCGGATGCTGCATAAAAATATAATTTTAGAAAGTTTCATTAAAATTATTGCCGTAATTGCATAAACATTTTTTTTTACCCACACATAAAATTTTACAAACCGATCAGATGATAGGAATCGAAGACCGGAATTAAAATATAAGAGACTTTGTAAATAATGTTCTTAAACCCTTCGAATCTTGCAACATACAAACATGTTTCTCTAATTAATTAAAATTATTTCCTTTATTGTTAATTAATAGATTATCGAACTCTGCTTTCTAGGGCTACAGTACAGATTGGAAAACAAATTTTTAAAATAGAAAACTCTAATACATTTTGTTTTTTAATATTTAAATTTACACTTTCAATTTTAGACATTTTGTCGAATATTTAAAGATATATTTGTGGGATTTTTCTGGAACTTCAGGATTATGAAGACTATGATCTACTTCATACTTATCAACAGCGTCTTGATCAGAAGGACAATTAGGGGGGCAACAAAAAATAAAGAAAAATAATAATGTTTGGGATCACCCTGTAAAATAAAATGCACGAAATGATCTATCGCTATAGCTTATGAATATATGGATATTGTACAATATATGTATTCATTTGTGGAAGAATAGAACGTATATTCATGGAGATATCGATATTTCTTTTATAAAGTTTTAAAATAAATTGCATGCTTTTTGTCTGTATCATTTAGAGTTACCAAATTTAAAGCCAATTTCAGACAATTTGACAAAATGTAGTAGAAATAATATGGTTTAATAGGAATATAATTATATTACATATTTGATAAAATTTGAGCAGTAGAGTGAAACATTTTTTATTTGCGCATGCGCGCACGATAAATAATATTTTTTTTCATGATTTGATAGTCAACTCTACGAAGCAACTCATAAAAAATTATCAGTCAAATATCGCGAAAATTCAGAAAGATATCGGCAATAGACTGAGCTGATTTTTAGTTGTTCTCTAAAAACAGCTAAATGATAAGGGGTTTCCATAAATTCTCGTTTTTAAGTTTTACTTTTTTTTTTCATTTTTATGGATGCTTTAGATCTTCTTGGAAAATCACCAGAACGAGCCTATTCCAATTTTAAATAAAAAAAGTATCAAAATCTAAGCATTTCTTCTAAATGTACTCGTTGACATTCATTAAATACTAACTCCTTTGCTGGGAACCAGTTAATAAAAAATGACAATTTGCGGGAAATCCCTTTTCATTCAGCAGCTTTTAGAGAGCAACTAAAAAGTCGCTCACTATTTTGCCGATATCTTTCTGAATTTTCACTATATTTAACTGGCTTTTATTATGAGTTGCTTCATCGAGTTGACTACCAAATCATGAAAAAAATATTTCATTGAATTGCTCATATTTCATTAAATAATTATTATATTTACATTCCAATTACACTATATTATATCTACTACATTTGCCAAATTTTCTGAAACTGGCGTTAAATTTGGTAAAAAAAACCCTGCATGATATAAAGAAAAAGCATGCAAAAAATTTTTGAACTTATAAAAAAAATCTATATACCTCCATGAATATAAGTTCTATTCTTCCACAAATGAATACATATATTGTACAATATCCAAATATTCGTAAGCTATAGCGATAGATCATTTCGTGCATTTTATTTTACGGGGTGATCCCAAACATTATTGTTTTTCATTGATTTTTGTTGGCCCTCTAATTGTCTTTCTGATCAAATCGACATTTATAAGTATGAAATCGAATAAATTCTTCATAATCCTCAAGTTCTAGAAAAATCCGTCAAATATACCTTGAAATAATTGACAAAATGTCTAAAATTGAAAGTGTCCAATCTTCAATGGCCATATAGTGTATATATGTATATATTAGATTATCCTCTAGCAACGCGAAAAGTATTTTTTTACGGACAATATCAATAATGTATTCAAATATAATTTTAAAAATTATTAAAAACAATATTTTCGAAATTAGCCACAGTACAAAAGTTTTTAGCTGAAGAAATCTCCAAAGAACGGTACTTGCAGCAGCTTATTTGATTATGAAAATTTCAGTGGTCTACGCGCGTTGTTCGATTACATATCTGTTAAATTTGTGTTTTATTTATATTATTTTATTTAATTATACATGAAATTTTATTTTCGTTATGAAATAGTATGAAACAATAGTATGAATAGTATTTGTTTCGTTATGAAACAAAATGCTGAACTATTTATATTGTTTTAAGAGTAATCGGGTTAATCTTTCGTAATCGTGCTGAACGGTGTAGAGGTAGATTAACCTAGCGATTGGGACGTATTTTTCCGTTTCCCAAAAACAGCTTTAATCTGTTGTAGACAAAAATATTTTCAACAGAATTGTATTTCAAGATAAGGGGTCCCTTCATCAAATAAAGGGACATGAATTGTATTTTAGAAACAAACAGGGAAAGAAATTTTAATTAAGATTATTTTTATAAGTATTTTTATGAAAATGCAGGAAAGCCTTCAAGACGCCCAAAAGGAAAAATCATGTTGAGTGATGATTGATTGTAACATGAAAATTATATTAAAAATCGTAAAAAGTCTGCAAATTAAGGTACTAGTTTTCAAACAAGTTGTGTATAAAGATTATATTTTTCTTATTCCACGGTGTAAATTTGAAATTGTGTGATGTTTAGAAGTTAAAAAAGATTGCAGCAAAAGCGAAATTTATTGGTCAGGTGTTGTCATGATGAGCATGATGACTATGACAACAGCGGTAATCACGGATAAATTTTTGCTTTATAATATAGATGTAAATACTTTTATCTTTGTACATAGAAGTTTATAAATTGTTTTGAACCCGGAGTTAATTTATTAGAAAAAAATACTTATTATATTTCCACAATATACTTACTTATATAAAGAGCCCTATTCAAAACTTGGCTGAGGTTTTTGCCAAACAAAATATGTTTAGAATATTCTATGTTAAGAATAATTTATAATATTTTACGGTCAGAGAAAAAGTTTATATAATTAACAAAAAAGGAAATAATTTTAAGGAATTAATGTATGTATTTGTATACAGGGTGTCCATAATTAAACGACCCTTCTTTAAATTTGTCTATAAACGATACTATTGTTCATAAAGTTGTGAAATTTTATGAAATACATAATAAAGGGATGGGAATTTGTTTAAGAGAAAAAAAAATAGTTCCAATTTCGCGACCAGAGGGAGTTTTTTAATGAATTATATATTTAGCTTACATTTACGACAGTTTAGAAATTTTATTTCTTAACTTTACCTGATCTCAAAGACAGCATTTTACGATATGTTCTTTGCATTTCCCAGAATGCACTGCGGTCAACTGTGGAAAATGCTATCTTACGTTTTTAAATGCTATCTGAAAATGATGACCACCATGTGGTATCATGTGTTTGGTTGAAACAAACTTTATAATCTATCGTAAATGTACGCGAAATGTGTATATGTTCTAAATGTGTCTGTGTACGTGTAATGCATCCTCTGGAGGCGAAATTTTGAACCAATTATTTTTGCTCAAACAGATTCCTATACCTTTATAATGTTCTTCACAAAATTTTACAGCATTCTGAACAATAGTTTCGTCTGAAGACAATTTAAAAATAGGTTCGTTTAATTATGGACACTCTGTATATACAGTCGAACCTTGTTATCCCGACACTCTAATGACCAGAAAAAAGTGTCGTCATAAGCGGAGTGTCGCGGTAACCGGAGTTGGAGAAAAATATGTTTATAAAAAGCTGCCTTTTTAATTAATATAGGACAATTTTAATTTGATGACTGTTTTTGCAGTTTTAAGCAATAAAACAGGATTATTAAACAAAATAAACACAAAAACAAAATTGAAAAGAATAAAAATCAGATTTATGATGACTTTTTTTTTTTTTTTTTATTGTTACATGAAATATTGATGAATTAAGGTTTGCTTATCCTAGATGTGCTTCCTGCAATTCCTTTTTCAATATTATACAATGAACTGCAATCAATATTCGTTGTTTCAGAAATGGATGTTAGATAATTTCTGAGCGTTTCAATGCAGTGCAATGCTTCGCTTTTAGTCGGATGAAAAACGCCGTGTAACCACAAGAAAGCGCACCTGACCAGAACAAAAAGACCACGAGTACATTGATACATCTATCTGGAGTTTAAGTAGGTCATTCATAGCGTGTGGGTTTATTTATTGAGATAAAGGATTGAAGTAAAATTTATCATTCATCTCAATGGTTATTTTAGACACTTTTTGTGAAACATTTGGCTAAACCATTTCTTACCGCTTAATTCCCATGCTTATAAGAACGATTATGAAAAATGGAAAATTTTCCTAAAACTGTCGTGATATCCGGAGTTGAAAATTATTAAACGACGTAAAATCCGGAGTTTATTTACAGGAAAATCATACGCAGAAAATCGGGACTTTGAAAAACTGACGTGATAAGCGGAGTGACGTGAAAACCGGGTGCCGGGATAACGAGGTCTGACTGTATATAGATATATTGTGTGTTACAAGATCTGAATGGTTGAAGAAGATCATTTACTTAATCTACGTTATTTCTCAATACCCTTAATTCTAATTCTACGTTCAAAGTTCGTTCGAGTTTTACAGCAGGCGAAATCTTAAAAGAATAATTTGCATTGAAATTCTGGTATTAATATATTTAAAAAAAAATTTTCATAAATCTACTGATTGATTACTTTTATATCGACATATTTGTTAAGATAAAATTATCTTTTCCATTTCTTATCCTCCCGCACTTTTCTTTACTTAAAAACCTTTTTCCCCGTCTCGACGATTAATTTTTATTTCTTTGGGATTTTATGTGGAACGCCATAAATTTCGTTTTGTTGGAGGGAGGAATTTTTTAAGGAGGACATCTTCCGTTAATTTTTCAGCTGGAAGTCCCTTTCCTTTACGTATTTTCCAAAGTTCGTAGAATTTAGCAAAGATTTATTTTATTTGAAATTGAAATTACTTAGAATGTTATACGCAGTCATTCTTTCTCGCTTTTATTAGTCTAGTATTTTATATAAAGACAGAATAATCTACGTTCTTTGGAAAAGTTTTTTTTAAAGATAACCTTATTCTAGAAATTTTTTAAGCTTATTCGTCGAGTAATATATATTCTTATTGGAAATCATAGCTATTCATTTTTAAACGAATCTAAGCTTGTAATTTACAAAGTTTTATCGAAATTTCATCAAAAATTTATTCCTGAATTTAGAAAAAAAATATCATATAAGAATATTAGTTCAGGAATATATATTTATCTGCCTGAAGGGATTCCAACATTAATGTTAGTTACAGTTATTTACTTTGATAAAAATGAAAAACATTTTACTTGAATACCATTTTTTATATTGAATAAGATATGAATATATGTAATATTCTTTTAGCGTAGCACAAGATTTCTTAACAAATAGAATAATATTAAGGATACTTAAACAAAATTTCAAATATTCATTAAACATTGAATTATTATTAGCCTAAAAAACAGGATAGGGAATTAGTATTTTGAAAAATAGTACTTTTTGTTTACTATACATGCATATGTTCTGTATTAAAAAAAATAATAATAACACTTTGCACTTTGATTGTATTATAAATTAATTTGATGAAATCTGAAAGCTTGAAAATTTTAATCTGATTATTAGAAAAAATTGAATTGAAAAATTTATACTTTGCAGTATTATTTTAGAAAGAAAATGCATTTTGTTGTTTTGTTAGAAAACACATTTGCGTTACTATTTTTATATCAGTTAATATGTATTCTTTGGAGAAATTTAATCATTTAAGAAGCTATTAATATTTATTCATTTAAGTTTTTAATCTGATTATTATGAAAATTTTATTCAAAAAAGGAATTATAGGGCATTATATAATACGCAAAGAACATTTTGTTAATCGTTGAAAAATATACACTTTTGAGAAATTTATCCACTTAAGAAGTTATTAATATTTATTCATCGAAAGAGTTTATAATTTTTATTATTTTATGTCAGTGTCTTTACTAATTTTCATGCAGTTGTAAAAATATTACTTTAATCGTATTTTTAAAAATTACTCGTACTTAAGAAACAGTGCAACAACATTAATGTCACTTTACACATGTCACTTTTACTGTCACTTGACTTTAATGTCACTTTCTTTTAATAATTTTACCCGACTATTGAACTATTCTTAAACTATTTTTTATTTACAACACGTAAAGATACTTTCATTTTTGGACCACCTAATTTTAATCCCTAAATGCCACATTATCACCAAATTAATGGAATGAAAACTTTCCTTTTATTAAGTACGTAAACAAAAGCTTTTGCTTATTTTGAAAAAAAAAAATTGTTTTTAAATTCCGGTGTCATTCAATGATTACAGCAGTTTACGCACAGAAGTGCTTTGCCCCTGAAAGGGTTAACTATGTCTTTATGAACTTATTCCAATGTGATGAACTTATCAGCTTTCTTTCACTTACACGTAATTTATACTATTTACGCTTGGCTGCGTAGAACCCGGACATGCAAGCATACACACTCGGATATATATATATATATATATATAAAGAATATATTTAGCCTGAACTAGCGCACTCCCTCACAGAACAAGAAAAAAGAATATAAGTATTTTTAAAAAGTTAAAATTTCAACAAGAAAATACAGAAAAAGCTAGGTAAAAACAGGCTGCGGCTTCATCGGCAGTGGGTTATATTTCAAAAGCAGCCGAGCATTCAAAAAATGTATATAAAATATGTATTAGTGGCAGTGGGCTTCGGCCAGATCAGTGAGTAGAAAAATCAAATGTTAAACACTCGATGGCTGCATATCACATATGCTCCCCACCGGACCCTACGCCACATTATTAATTGAATGCCTCACCTGGAACATAGTAAAAGATAGAAAATTATGTTCGTTGAAAAACACCACATTCCACCAACTCAGCCACCTTGCCACAACCAAAAATATAAAACATAAAACAAACTAAACAAGGCAGAAGTCATCTTCCAAAACACCAATTCGAATCCATTCCAGGTCTGTTTCCAATCGACACAGCACATCGTCATAAAACCGTCCTTAAACAGGCTTTTACTTGGTTATACTTGTTTAAAATACTAGTATAAAGAGAGTAATTGTTTCTGGATTACATCCAATAGTTTCGAGATTGCTGAAAAATTAAAAAGCAATAGCATTCATTCTATCCAAACAGGATTGTGAAAATTTATTTACTGCTATAAGGTTACGTGGGGCAACTGGGCCATGATTTTACGATGTGACTGGAGATTCTGGCAATTCAGCTTCAAAAGGCTAATATTCATTTGAATTAAAACCTGAACAAGTAAATGTGTTCAGTTAGGTTCCCTCTATCAGACAGAAACGTTCAAAATTACATTTTAATATATAAAAATAAAAGAAAAAAATATATATTTCATCTTTCTTTCTTCATGGGTCTAGTTGCCCCATAAAAATGGGGCAAGTGGATCAGGAGGGTCTAGGTTCCACACACGTTTTTTTTTTTAAATATTGGGTATCAGGTCTTGTTTGAAAAAATATAAAAAACTAAAAAAAATTTAAACCAGATAGATCATGTACATTATATATCAGATAAAAGGGCGTTGTAAGGGAAACCTTTACTGTCAAAGTGTCTAACAAAAGCACTACATGTGAAAATATTAGATTTATCTATACAAAAAAACATAAAAAAAAATTTCCAAGCGACAAAAATCGCCTGCGACTCGTCAGATTTCCTGAAACTTACGTATTATCCAAGCATTTCATTGGCTGTTCGGGAAAAGGCTTTTCCATCGTCAGATTTCTTGGAAATCTGACGACCCATTTTAAATGAAATTTCATTCTTAAACTTCTAAACATCCCACAATATTACCTTTTACACCGTCGTATAGAGAAAAAAATGTACTTTTAATTGAAATTTGTTTGAAAGCTGTATCTCAATTTGTTTCTGAGTTATTAATATTTTTTTGTAGTTTTTATTACTTTTTTGTCATAGTGGCAACAGAAGTATCCATCTCTGTTGAAAGTAAAGAGGGAATACAGATTACTGTATAGACCAATCAGAAAACGAATAAAATGCGGATTCAACCAATAAAACGCTTCAGATATGTTTTTGATTTCTTACACTGACAGAGGACAATAACCATTTTTCCAAATGGTTAAAAATTAAGTAAGTACTTATGTACTTTAGTATAGGTAATAAGTATAAAAGTTACATGGGTGTTTTAAGGGAAAAAATAACAAGATAAATATATGAACAAACGGCTACGTAAGAACTTAAGTATCTCATTCTCTTTGTTATTTACCACAGTGGAAATTCGATATGTCCAATAAACCTGTGGAGAATATAACCATATTTTTATATTGAACAGAACTATTTTTTATTCGTTTCGATAATTATCTAATAATCTCACTTTGCATTAAATATTGTTCTTCATCTGTATCGCAATATTTCGAGCTATAGCTATCACACTTAAGAAATTTGGTTTGATACTCCCAACGTGCTTTTTTAAAATTTTATTATGTGATTTTTATGAGGTATTATGTAATTTTCTGTATTGCAAGCAAAAAAAATATGGATAAATTAATTTCCCGTAGTAAGAGAAACTCAAAAAGAAACTTATAACTGTTGGGGGTAACTGGATCCCATATTGTCCAGTTACCCCTGATACATGTCCCAATTACCCCATTCTTGAAAAATTTATGGGATAACTGGAACACAAACCTTACATTTAAAACATGAAGTAAATATGCATTGATACCTAATAATATTAATGTATTTATGTGTCTAATCATTAAATAAAAAGATTGTTTAATAAAAGCACTTACCGTATTTTAATAAAAAGCCGAGTAAGTTTAACTAAATAGACGTTGTTTAAAAAAAAAAAAAAAAAAAAAAAAAAAAAAAAAAAAAAAAAAAAAAACACCTAAATTTTCGGCAATCTATAACAGCAAAAGCGGAGTTATGATCGAGTTGACACACGTTGTTTTAAGAAATAGAAATGGGGGTGCAATGTTGACAAAAGCTAAAACTTAAAAAACATCAAAGGTTTTTTATAAAATTGCCTATGGCCCAGTTACCTCGTGGGTCCAATTACCCCAGCTTACCTTACCTATTAATAGTTTAAAGGAGGCACTTTTAAAGACAGCAGAATTGGTTTTAGATTTTACGGATTTTAACTCTAACTTGTTTTATAAATTATGTCGGTTTTGTCTTTACAATAATTATGTTTATACAGGATCTAAAATATACTTACAAATCAATGGAGTTGGTATCGGTACTAGCTACTCATCTACAGCTGCTAACTTATTTTTACTTTTTTATGAGTTTCTGTACAATATTAATACAGCTGATGTTTAATTCCTTGCTTATAGATACATTGACGATTTGATTGTTTTCAAGTTCAATAGTGACTTTAATGAAATTTCTCAAGAAATTTATCCTGATTCCCTGATATTAAAGAAAACAAATGATAATGAATTGGAGGCTGATTATCTTAAATTAAAGATTTTAATAGGTAACAAAGTACAGATTTTAATCTAATTTAAGCGTAATGATTTTCCATTTAATGTTAATCAGCTTGTTCACTTGTCGTCCAACATTTAAAAACCTATATACATTAATAGCATCATCAGTCAAATATTTCGGTTTTTTAGAATTTTTGCAGGTAAACACCTGTTTCAAAAGGAATTATTTCATTTAAAAGGTAATCTACGAGGGCTGTAAATTAAGTAATGGGAACATAGGTATAAATCAATTTTAATGAACTTACAAGTACAATTGCATTACATTCCTTTTATGTAATCACCAGCAAAGCTTATAACCTTTTGTCAAATGTCGGGAAGCCGTTGTAGACAAGTGGCAAGGGGTTGATTGCTGATGTTAGCGACCGAGCGCCCTACTGCGTGGAGTACAGATGAAACGTCATGTAATCGGTGACCTCGGAGGAGTTCCTTCAACTTCGGAAACAGATCGAAGTCACAAGGACTCATGTCGGTTGAGTAGGTAGGGTGTTCCAGGATTTCCCACTGCTACCACCGCAATAGGAGAGTGACACTGTTTGCGACATGGCAACGAGCGTTGTCATGCAATACGATAGTGAGATTGTTGTGCAATAAACGTGGACTTTTGCGCCGCATAGCCGGATGCAGATGGTGCTGTAGAAATCGGCAATAGTAATCTGAGTTGACAGTTTGTCCTTCAGGTACAGCATGTGTAAGAATCACACCGTCCCAATCGTATGCCACAATCAGCATAACCTTCACACGACTGGGTTCCTGTCGAAATTTCTGTGGACATGGCGAACCTTGGTGACGCCATTCATTTGATTGACGTTTTAATTCAGGCTCATAGGCTCGTGCCCATGTCTCATCAATGGCGACAATACGCTGCAAAAATGCGTCTCCTTCACTGCGATATCTCTCCAAGTGGGTGCCAGCCAGTGCATACCGGTGCCATTTCTGTACTTCGGTTAGTCGATGTGGAACCCAGCGGGAAGCAATTTTCCTCATGTTGAGAGACTTCTTCATTATGCGCCACACCGTTTGATGACTCAGGCCAACCTCTAAGGATAATTCTCGGACAGTCCATCGGCGGTCTATGGTAAGGAGACCGCTCAGGATGTCAATCTGCTCTGGATGTCAATGGAGGGCCGACCTGTGCGTTGAAAATCCGCAGTCTCATTCCGACCCGAACGAAATGCTTGAACCCATCGTGCCACTGTCCTGTACGGTAAAGCATTTGTGCCACAGGCTTCCACTAATATCGATAGCATTCTGTTGCATTTTTGCCACGAGCAACCTCGATTTTAAGCCACGACTGCTGATAACCTTTTGAAAACATGCTTTAGAGCGATGGAAACGAAACTCCTCATTTTAACGCCACACAGCAACTACCCTTCTAAGCAGATTGACTGTTTTTTGCACTCTACACATCAACAACAGCGCCACCTCACCGCTCCCATATCCTATTTGAGCATGCCCGCCCTTCTGCGAGTTTCAAGGTTAATTTGCCTTTATTTAATTTACAACCCCCCTGCATTACAAATACAATATTCTTCTATATTTTATAAAAAAAAAATATATATATTCAGATTTTGCAGATTTTCTTCATTATTGATCGTTTGCTTTTTGACGTCAGTTAATCACTCACATTGCCTAAAGCCTGTTTAAGGACAGTTTTATGATGATGTGCTGTGTCGATTGGCAACAGACCTGAAATGAATTTGGATTGGTGGATTGGAAGATGAATTCTGCCTTGTTTAGTTTGTTCTATGTTTTATCTTTTTGGTTGTGGCAACGTGGCTGAGTTGGTGGAGTGTGGTGTTTTTCAACAAACATAATTTTGCATCTTTTACTATGTTCCAGGTGAGGCATTCATTTAATAATGTGGCGTAGGGTCCGGTGGGGGAACATGTGATATGTAGCCATCGAGTGTTTAACGTTTGATTTTGCTACTCACTGTTCTGGCCGAAACCCACTGACACTAATACATTTTTTACATACATTTTTTGAATGCTCGGCTGCTTTTGACATATAACCCACTGCCGATGAGGCCTTGCCTGTTTTTATCTATTTTTTCTGTATTTTCTTGTTGAAATTTTAACTTTTTAAAAAACAGTTGGGCATTCTCACAAACTTTTGACTTTCGGGAATAAAAATCTGGTGAAATTAAACTTGCTTAAATAACATTTTAATCTGCTAGACGAATGCCTTAATGATTCTACATAAAGCAAAAAAGGTCAGCAGCAAAATGTTTTTATTTAACTGAGGTTTATTTCAAACTTGCGAGTTTAATTTTCCTTACCATTTTACCACTAAAACTTTTTATTTTCTTCTAAATTTTTACTTATAATGAAGTTGTATAGTACCCACAGGACATTCAAATAAGAAATAATAACAATGTAGTATTTTCAGTACAAAATTTTGGTATAACAGTGTCTTAAAGGGGTATTAAAGAAGGGACGGTAAGGTAAAAAAACGGATGGTATAGGAAAAAAGGGACGGAATTGGAAAAAAAGGGACGGTAAGAATGGAACGGTAAGGAAAATTACCAACAATTTTAGGCAAATCATTTTAAGACTAAGCGGTAGCCACAATGTTCATTGATTTTTAGAAACAGTTATTTACATTGGATTAAATAATTTTTTTTTATTTATCTCGAAATGAGCAGGAATAAACCTTGGGGACGGTAAGACTACCAATAAATCCTCGATCTTGAAATTAATATTTAATTGCTGATTTAAATTCTGCGGTAAATTTCAGGTCAAAGAATTTTAGACATTCTTTCTCTAGCATGCTTCTGCATGAGAAAAAACTTAAAATATTCTGTGGCTGCATCTGAAGTGATTTTTTGTATAAGTTTAGAAAGAGGGACGGTAAGGATAAAAAACCCAGGGACAGAGTTCAAAAAATAATATCAACCGTAAAAATGTGTGCAGGTTAATTTTTTGCTACATATTTATATAAAACAATTATCCCAGTTTCGGAAAAAAATTACATCCAATTACTTTTATTGAAACAATTTTATACAGACAGTTCCAAACTTAAAAATCAGCATCAGGGACACGGGACGGTATAGGTGTTTTCCTGGTATTTGGACCCCAACATCGTCCAAAACTTATTCATCTCTTTAATATTGTTATGCAATCATGCAATGTGATGTTCCCCAGTATATGAAATAAAAGAAAAACACAAGAAAATGTACTAAAATAAAAATTATTATTCCTGGACATAAAAGTCGAAATATTATGAGAATGCCCCAGTTATATTCTTTTTTCTTGTTCTGTGAGGGGGTGCGCTAGTTCAGGCTAAATGTAATCTTTTGCTAGTATATATTGAATTTATGTGTTTTACTGCAGCATTTTGGCTCATTTCACATAAATGTATTTTATTTTTTGTTGGTAGGTATAACACCTATCGCTTATATATATACACTGAGGTTACAAAAATCATGGGATACCCTGCTAATAGCGTATCGGTCCTCCGTTTGCCAGGCGAAGTGCAGCAACATGACGTGGCATCGACTCCACGAGTCGTTGGAAGTCCTCTGGTGAAAGATTGAGCCATGCAGCCTCTATAGACGTCCATAATTCCGAAAGTGTTGCCGGTGGAAGATTTTGTACACGAACTGACCTCTCGATTATGTCTCATAAATTTTGATGGGATCCATGTCGAATGATCGCGATGGGCAAATCATCCGCTGGAATTGTCCAGAATGTTCTTCAAACCAATCTCGAACAGTTATGGCCCGGTGACATGGCTCATTGATATCCTGGAAAATGCCATAGTTGTTTGGGTACATGAAGTCCATGAATGGTTGCAAGTGGTCTCCCAGTAGCTGAACGTAATCATTTCCAGTTAACGATCGATTCAGTTTGACCAGCGGACCCAGTCCATTCCTTGTAAACACAGTCCACACCATTATGGAGCCACCATCAGCTTACACAGTGGCTTGTTGACAACTTGGGTCCATGGCTTCATGGGGTCTGCGTCACACTCGTACCCTTCCATCAGATTGAAATTGTGACTCATCTGACCAAGCCACTTCTTCCCAGTCTACGGACCAACTGATATGGTCACGAGCCCAGAAGGGCCGCTGTTGACAATGTCGTGCTGTTAGTAATGGCACCCGAGTCGGTCTTCTGCTGCCATAGCCCATTAAAGCCAAATTTAGCCGGACTGTCCTAACAGACACGCCCGTTGGATGTCCCACATTCATTCCTGCGATTATTTCACGCAGTGTTGCTTGTCTGTTCACACTGACAAGTCTATGCAGACGTTGCTGGTCGCGGTCATTAGGTGCCGGCGGTCGACCATTGCGTTTTTCATTATGGGAGGTTAAGCCTGAATTTAGGTATTTTCGGCACTCTCTTGACAATGTGGATCTCGGAATGTTGAATTCCGTAACGATTTTCGAAATGGCATGGCCCATACGTCTAGCTCTAAGTAGCATACCGCGTTTGAAATCCGTTAATTCTCGTCGTGTGGCCATAATTACATAATCAACCTTCTCATACGAAGCATTTGAACCCAAATGAAAGTCCTGTCCAGATACTGACCATTTATACAAAATGTAAGCGACATTACTGCCATCCATATATTTGCATATTGCTATCCCATGACTTTTGTCACCTCAGTGTATATATATGAGTGGTGGAAAAGATGCGCCGTAAGGGGCCGATTGTCACCACAAAATTTTAAAAGTACTCTTCGCCTTATTTAACCCCTTGAGGGGCGGTGTGATATATGTTATCCCACCTACGATTAATGAAGATTTACACCAGAAAAATTTTTTGAAATTTTACTTTTCTAACTTTGGTGGAAAAGAGCCGTAAAATTGCTTTTCTTTATTTTGAAATAAAATTTTTCGAATTTTCCGGTGGGAATTTAGCATTACACAAACGTAATTTCTTGCCCCTCAAGGTGTTAATGACAGAATATGTGAGACTTAATAAGGCAAAGACTACTATTAAACTTTAGTGGTGACAATCGGCCCGCTGCTTCGCAACTTCTCATAAATGATATATATATATATATATATATATATATATATATAAATATATAAGTTCTACCGGAAAATTCTGTCCGATAATATTATTTCACGCCTAATTTTTTAAAATTTAGATTTCTTCATATTTTTTGAAATGGTAAAATTCCGATTGTGTTCAACTTAATGTGAAATTTGAAAACTATGGGAATTTTACCATTTCAAAAAAGTGGCGCCAATGAAGAAATATGACTTTTAAAAAAGTAGGCGTGAAATAACATTTTTGGACAGAACTTTCCGGTAGACATAATACATAGTGTATAACCAAAATGAAATTACATGGTGTAAAAATTAATGGAAAAGATAATACAAAAGATAATACAAAAGATGAATACAAGAAATTGAAAATTAAAAATGCATATAAAGAGAGGCAAATACATAATCTTTCTTAGCATCATGCCATTTGGTAGGAAACCAGTTTAAACTTTTTCTAAATTTATTTGAAAGTAATACCTTAATAGCAAATCAATATTAGTGATATTGATGCATTCTTTTGAAACACATCAAATAAAATACCAGTATGGTTAATCCCTTCACGACGAAGAGAAACATTTTTCCCCATTTTAAAGTTGGTGATTGTAGTATTTATAATCTTATCTGCATTTTTTATATAGAATATCAAAATAGAACGTAATTAAGTAAAAGATGTGCAAATTGTGCTAAACGCCGCGTAGAAAATAGGACGCATAATATATGTACCATGTGCAATGTCCACTTTGCTTCACAACCAAAAGAAATTGCTTCGCAGAATATCATATTTAGCACTTCATTTTGTATAGCAATTTTATTTCATAATTTTGTATAATTTTAGTTAACATTTTAATATAATAAACCAATAAATAAAAACATTGCATAATAAGTCTAACTATAATTTGTGCTACCTTTATACTCCATTGGAAAAAATATTTCCCACAAAATTCCAAAACAAAACTACACAGTGTTATGTCTTTTTCTTATTATTTTTATTTATTTTGCGGCTAAGCAAACTAAAATAAACAGTTACATACTAATATTTACTCTTAGCAACTTTATGGTCCTTATAAGGGTTAAATATTTATTAACTCAACATTGAAAATATTTGAAATGAAATGTTTTATAGAAATACTGACTTTACATTAGAAATATCGAAAATGAAATGGGGAAACAGTTTTTAAAAATATTGTTGCTATATCAGTAAAATACGAACATCCAAATATTAAAGCAAATATTTCATTCCACTGTTTGACAGGATATACCGAAGATATAGTTAATAAAAGATGTAATATTATCTCAATAGTCTTCTTTTACTAGAGTAAAAAAAGAAAAAGATGGACTTAAAAAAGGTATATAACTATTTAAAACCCAGACACTTAAATTATCCGAATACGTTCGGAGCACTTTTAGGTAGATTTCGTATGAAATACTACCTATTGCGATCGTCCTATGTTGAAATTTTTGAGGAATTCTTGCAGGTCTGCACCAATCATGACCCTTAGAACCCAAAACCACCCTCAGTAAAAAACTTTATCTATCTATCTATCTATCTATCTATATCACTTTTTTACGGACACGATAACTTCCGTAATTCTGCACAAATCTCTTCCAAAGTGATACATAAAATCAAGGGGCATAAAATCTCGGTCAAGTTCGTTAATGGGCAAAATCGGACCAAGGGAATGGAAATAGAGAGGGATTTTGTGAAAACCGAAAAACCCCCATAACTTCCAAATTTTTGTACATATCAAATCAGTTTAAAATTTTTATTACTTCTAAAAATAGGGCCAAAAATTTATGTATCACAGATTTCTGATAAAATTAAAAATGGGCTCAAGGGGCGCAAAAAACAGGGTTTTAGGGAGAAAAAAATTCATATCGTCGTCAATTCTTAAGATATCAAAGACAATTAATTTTATTATAAATCTCCTTAATATTATCTACAACTTTTATATTCACAAGTTTTTGTTAGGATCAATTCGTACCGAAAAAAAAGGGGGGGGGGGGTTGAAGAAGAAAAAAATCCATAACTACGTCAATTCACAAGATATAAAATCCGCATGAATTTATTATATGTATTCTTAATATTATCTACAACATTTATTTTAACAAGTTTTTGATAGGACCAATTCTTACAGCAAAAACAAATTAAAAATGCGTAGCGGTTGAAGAAAATAATCATCGTATTACGGTTGTATTCAAATCCAAACTGCTTATTTTCTGACTCCTTTTTAACACTTTCCAACAAAGTTGAAAAGTGTTTATGACTTCGGTTCGTCTGGCCGTATGGCCGTCTCTGTCCGTCTGTCCACGCTCTAACTCTCGTAAATATGCTCGGATCGTTCTGAAATTTTTGGATGTTAGTGACCTCTACCATAGCACGTTCCCTATTTCAAATGAAGTTTGTAGCATGTTTAGTTCATTTACAGGGACAGTCAAAAGTTCTCCGTTACATTACGGCCAATGGGAAAAAATCGTTTCAAATGATTTTTAATTGTGTTACACTCTTTCAAACATAGTAAAATTGATATTCATTTATGAAGTCCAATAAAATATGCATTGTGTTGAATATGTGGTACAAAGAATAGTTATTGTTCATTTACAGGGCCACTCAAAAGAATTCCGTTCATAATGGTATAGGGGAAATTGTTTGCGGTGTATTTGAAAAGATTCCAGGTACTATATTGTATCCGAATTACTGTATATCAGTAACGATTGCTTGAAATGCATTTCTAATTATGATATGCACTTTTTTAGGGTTTCGTTCATCTGACGAAACCCTATTCGTCTCGCTCCTCTGTCTGTCTGTCAGTCCGTCAGTCACAGAGCCCGTTCTAAGAAACTATGCATGTTGGAGACTTGAAATTTTGCATACTTATAGCTGATCACCACACATCATACGAAAAATCATAAAATTTTGAAAAAGTCGTACATTTAACCCTTTGGGCTGCCACATGTGTATTTTAAACAATTCTTTCTAAGTGAGTCCCTAATTAGGTTGGAGGCGTGAAATTTGGCATACTTATAGCTGGACACCTCACATCGAATGACAATACATAAAATTTTGAAAAAGTCTTACATTTAACCCTTTGGGCTCCCACATGTGTATTTTAAACAATTCTTTCTAAGTGAGCCCCTATTTAGGTTGGAGGTGTGAAATTTTGCATACTTATAGCTGGACACCTCGCATCAAAAGACAAATCGTAAAATTTTGAAAAAGCCGTACATTTAACCCTTTGAGCTCCCACATGTGTATTTTAAACAATTCTTTCTGAATGAGCCCCTATTTAGGTTGGTGGCGTGAAATTTTGCATACTTATAGCTGAACACCACATATCATACGACAAATCATAAAATTTTGAAAAAAATCGTACATTTAACCCTTTGTGCTCCCGCATGCGTATTTTAAGCAATTCTTTCTAACTGAGCCCCTTATTAAATTGGAGGTTTGAAATTTTGCATACTTATAGCAGAACACCTGAGGCCAGGCGACAAATCATAAAATCTTGAAAATGTCTTACGTTTAACCCTTTGAGCTACCACATATGTATTTTAAGCAATTCTTTCTACGAGAGGCCCTAATTAAGTCGAAGACTTGAAATTTGCATACGTATAACTGAATACCTTAGACCACACGGCAAATCATAAAAATTTCAAAAAGTCTTATATTATTTACTCTTCCGGGCTCTAGCTGGCGTATTTTAAGCAATTTTTCTAACCTCCGCCCTTTTCACCCGGGGAGCACTTTTCCAACTTTTGCCGACACCCCTTTGACCATTCTTTCATATTATGCACCATAGCCTTACATATATTAGTTCCACTTTTTACCGCCAGAGGCGCTTACTTATCTCGGATACTATCGGCCCAATCCCCTCGACTAATATATCTACGGATAGTATATAAAACAGAGTTTCGTTTGGATAGAGGTTTGTTTAGAATAGAGAGCGCCCCTGGTTGCGAAATGTGGAATTAACAGATTTTTCAAAAAGATAAAGTGTTTTGAAAGGAATATTAAACGAAACCCTCTGTGCGATCTGTGATCACATTTACCTACTTGTTCACTATATTTATGCGTACTGTTAAAGTACGTATAAATGCTATAGTTCATATACAGAGCTACAGAAATGATTTCGTAAAGGTTACTGAGTATGAGCATAAATTGCTTAAAGGTGGGTTTTAAAGGAGTTATGAATTTTTACGCTGAACTGAATTTAGTGTACTAAGAAATATTTGTAGAATATAGATAAAATGATATACAGGGCCACGCAAAGAGTTGGATACATGGCCGTCTATGGGTGATAATTTCTGGAAATATAATTTCAGTAGTTAAGTATGTTTTAGTTTGGATTAAATTCTAGCTAATTAGTGGCATGTAATAAAGCTGTACTAGGTAACCTTCAAGTAACCTTCAGGTAAACTTCAGGGCTGCACAAATGTATTCAGGTATGTTTCCATCTATTAGTATAAATTGCTGAAAGATGAATTTCAACCTGTTATGCATTTTCCTGCTAAACTAAATTTTCCCATTTTATACCCGTAAGGCATGGTGACGTCACGGCGACGTCGTTGTGAAGTCACACTGTGATTTTGTGACCGTCGATGTGACGTCACGTGACGTCGATGTGACGTCATAGTGACTAGAATGCGAGGTCGTTATGGCCGTTTTAGAGGTCGTTTGTGACGTCACATTGTGACCACTCTGTGAAGTCACGGTGTGACAAATTTGTGAAAAGTGTGTCATTTGTGACTATTTTGGCATTAACTTTGTGACGAACCTGTGACGAAAACGACAATGCTTTGAAGTCACACTGTGACCAATTTGTGAATTATGTGTCATTTGTGACGAACTTGTCATAAACACTGTGATTTCAAATGAAAATCAAATGAAAATTAATTGCTTAAAAGACGCAAATAGTGAAAAAGATTCCATGCTGGGACTCGAACCCGGGCCATTAGTACAGCGCACTGACATTCTACCGACTAAATCACATGGAACGATACCCAGGCTGGAAAATTTCTCACTATTACATAATGGCGAGGCTGCAAACTCAGCACAAGATGGAATATTTAGCGTGAGCCACCAACATGATGCAAACACGAAACTTAATTAAATCCAGCATCGATTGGAATTATATTAATACTTGGAAAATTTTCCAGAGAGAACCATTCGCCTTGCATACAATATTTCAAATGAAAATCAAATTTCAAATTAATTGCTTAAAAGGCAATTTTAATTTGAAATGTTGTATGCAAGGCGAATGTTTCTCCCTGGAAAAATTTCCAATTATTAATATAGTTTCAATCGATGCTGGATTTCATTAAGTTTCGTGTTTACCCCATGTCGGTGGCTCACGATAAATATTCCATCTTGTGCTGCGTTTGTAGCCTTGCCAACCTGTAATAGTGAGAAATTTTACAGACTGGGCGTCGTTCCATGTCGTTTAGTCGGTAGAATGTCAGTGTGCTATACTGATGGCCCGGGTTCGAGTCCCGACATGGAATCTTTTTCACTATGTTGGCCTTTGCGCCTTTTAAGCAATTAATTTGATATTTGATTTTCATTTGAAATATTGTATATAAGGCGAAGGATTCTCTCTGGAAAAATTTCTAAGTATTAATGCAGCGATGAATTTTGAAATAACCTTTTGCTGTAAATATAAAATCTTATCTCTTTACCGTACTTTTTAGCAAAATATCGCTATTTTGGAGTCCTATTCTTCTAAAACATTTTTAAATTTTTCCACTTAAAAAACAATGCTTATCAACTGACATATTTTTTTATTCAGTTCTATGCTTGATATTAAGTTCTATGCTTGATATTAAGTTCTATGGTTGATATTGAGTTCAAGCTTGATATTTAGAATGTGTAAATTTTTTAATTTGTTGTGATTTGTCATTGCTTTATTAAATACGAACATGGAGACTAACGGATATTAATACAACTATTATTTATAGAGCGGCATGATAAGCGATATTTATTTAAATTTTTTTATTCCCGTGTATATTGTATTTTGTGAATATGAGCTAAATTGATTTGGTATGTTTTATAGGAAAAGACTGATCTGGGAAATAGAAAAAAAAACGAGTAAGAAAAATCATGCGTTAATCATAGATTATAAAATACTTTCCAACACTTTCTGAATGCTTTAACAAGACATCGTAATTTAGGGAAATGAAGTAAATAAGATAACTATGTAAACATTTTAGAAAATTCATAAAACATTTGAAAAATTGATTTCAGCAGTTACCGTCCATAGCCAAATAATTTTTCCAATTCTTTTGAACAGCCCTGTATTTGATCTGTAGGTTGATACACTGAGAAAAATGAAGTACTCAAAAATAAGTAAACCGACGTACTCATTTCGAATTGAATATTTTTGGATCAAAAATGAACCCATGCTTTCTCTATTTTGAAACATCACATGTTATCAAACACAAACAAACGAATAGATTTGTACCCTGTAATGGTTCATTTCATTTATGGCGGCATAAATGATGTTTATTAATGTAAATATTAAATTATGCACAGCATTTTAAAAATAATTTAAAAGTGCTTGGAAATAATGCTCTTGTTCGATTTGAGTATCTTGTTAAGAATGTTGCTATTTTTCTTAATAAATAATCAATTAAACATTTCTTGTTAAGAACTTTGAACGGGAAATAAATGTCAGTACATTTTTACTTTAAATTTTAGGTTTTTCTTTTTTTTTTTGGGGGGGGGGGGCAGTACATAACGATTCATATTTGATCACAACCAATGAATAAAAAATGAGTACATGTGTTTCTCAACTTTGAGTACATTTGGATCGGAGCTATTTTGAGTATGTGACGCATTTAAAATTGAGTACTTTTTACTCAATTTTGACTTCCCATTTTTTTAAGTGTATATATACTATATAATGGGAAAATCTAGTTTAGCAAGAAAACGCCTAACAGGTTGAAATTCTTTTTCAGCAATTTATACTAATGTATGGAAACATACTTGAATACTTTTGTACAACCCTGTAGTTTACCTAGAATCTTTATTACACGCCACTATTTAGTTAAAATTTAATTCAAACTAAGACACTTTTAAAACTGCTGAAATCACATTTCCAGAAATTATAATTTATAGACGGCCATGTATCCAATTCTTTACGTGACCCTGTATATCATTTTATCTATATTCTACAAACATTTCTTGGTAAATTAAATGCAGTTCAGCCAAAAAAGCATAACTCATTTAAAAACAACCTTTAAGCAATTTGCGCCCATACCCAGTAATCCTTACGAATACTTTTGTGTAGCCTTGTACAGGAATTATAGCATTTATATACACCATATACTATGCATAAATATAGTGAATCATAAAAGCGCATATCATAATTAAAAATACATTTCCAGCAATCATCGCTAATGAACAGTACTTCGGATACAATATAGTATCTGAAATATTTTGTGTGTCCCTGTAAATGCTATATACGTATTATTCGTATTATACATGAAATAATTTATAGTATGTAAACCTCAGCGACATATATCAATTTCATTATATATGAAATAGATTAACATAATTAAAGTATGCCGCAAACAATTCCCTCCACCCCTATATCATTATGTATTTGAATTCCTTTTTAGGTGCGTTCGTAATTATATAAATACGTAGCACCTATAGTCGCCGTTCAGTCCGTCTGTCTGTCCGTCCGTCTGTCCGTCCGTCTGTCTGTCCGTCCGCATATAACAGAGCAAAAACTACCCGACCGAATGATCTGAAATTTTTAATATACTAGCTGACCCGCCCGGCGTTGCCCGGGCCCATAATAATATTCTTAAATGAATCTGAAACTTTTTATCGCAGATCCGTACAGAGGGGACGGTGCAAATTACCAGGGCCCGACTCTTGTTCAGTACAAAAGTTGTGTAAAGTCAAAGGTTAAGATTTTTAATTTTTATATGTCTCATACTTTAAACTTTTTTATTCTAAATTAACTGATGAATTTAATTAAAATGTAATTATATTTTCAAAAATTTAATTTTTTATTTAAAATCTTTATATCAAAAAGCAATTACAAATACAGCATAAAGTGTAATGCTGAAAAAGAAATAATAAAATTGTAAGCAAATATTACTATATAGATTTTTAAGAAAAGTACCATCCAGCAAATTTATTTTCTAATAGAATAAAGCCTGTTTATAACGGAATCCTGCAATAAACGAAAAAAAAAAGTTCCAGCTCTCCCCCCCCCCCCCCAAAAAAAAATGCTATTATGCGTTGTTCAATTTAATGACCTGCATAAAACGGAATTTATCACTGGTCGTTTTCGTTTTCGTCTAAGCAGGTTTTATTGTATCTTACTTTTGAGGGGGCCCGTAATAATATTCTTAAATGAAACTGAAATTCGTATCGCAGGTCCGTACAAAATTACTTTTTACGTCATGACAACATTTTGTAAACTTCTTGCTGCTGTTTAATTCGCATTTCCAATACAGTGCTTTGCATAAATTGCACGTTTCACCCACAGTTATGCATGCCCCGGAACGTTTAAATTAGTAATTTGGATTTCAGTAGCAACTCGTGCATGCTACAGTTATTAAGCCTATTTTGCCGATCGCTTAACGGCGTTCTCGACAATTCTATTTGGATTTCGAATCTATTTCGATTCGACTCTAATTCGGCTTCTTCTTCACTTTCAAGCATTCACCGAGATTTTTTACGGGCATTTCAAATGATATTTTGAAGCTACATAATTGCAGCGAAAGATATTCCACAGAAAACGCAAAACGTAAATAACAACAAACCCGATCGCCCTAAATCCTGCCAAGGACTCTTACACAATAACCAATCAGATGCGTTTCTCGGGCGTTGCCATTAAACAATAACAAATAATCGCGATTTCTGTGCCACGTACGTTAGCGTAATATATATATAGATAATTTCTGCAAAATTTTGTCGAGCCATTTCCAATTTTATGAAAATCGGATATATAGTTTAATTACAGGAACAGTCAAAAGTTTTTCTTTACATTACGGCCAATGGGAAAAATTATTGCAAGTGAATTTTAATGATGTTACAGACTTCCGAATGGTCTGAAATTTTTAATATATAATTGCTGCAAAATTTTGTCGAGCCATTTCCAATTTTATGAAAATCGGATGTATAGTTTAATTACAGGGACACCCAAAAGTTTTCCGTTACATTACGGCCAATGGGAAAAAAATATTGCAAATGCATTTTAATGATTTTACAGCCTTCCGAATGGTCTGAAATTTGTAATATATAATTGCTGCAAAATTTTGTTGAGCCATTTCCAATTTTATGAAAATCGGATGTATAGTTTAATTACAGGGACACCCAAAATTTTTCCGTTACATTATGGCCAATGGGAAAAAATTATTGCAAATGCATTTTAATGATTTTACAGCCTTCCGAATGGTCTGAAATTTTAAATATATAATTGCTGCAAAATTTTGTCGAGCCATTTCAATATTTATGAAAATCGAATGTATAGTTTAATTACAGGGACAGTCAAAAGTTTTCCGTTACATTACGGGGAATGGGGAAAAAATTATTGTAAGTGCATTTTAATGATGTTACAGACTATGCACTTATGAAGCGCAAAAAAATATACATTCAGTACAATATGGGGTGCAAAAAATAATTATAAAACTAGTTATAGTACGAACGCACCTCATTTGCCACGTTTGACGAGCAATTTCCAACTTGTTTAGCCCTGTAAATGAACAATAACTATTCTTTGCATCGCATAGTCAACAGAATGCATATTTTAGTGCACTTCATAAATGCATATAAATTTTATTCTGTTTGAAAGCGTGCGTAATATCATAAAAAATCATTTGAAACGATTTTTTCCCATAGGCTGTAATGTAACGGAAAACTTTTGGTTGTCCCTGTAAATGAACAAAGCATGCTACAAACTTCATTACAAATAGGTACCGTGCTATGGTAAACGTCAATAACATCCAAAAATTTCAGGGCAATCCGAGTATATTTTCGAGAGTTAGAGTGCGGACTGACTGCTAGACGGACAGACGGAGAGACAAACCGAAGTCATAAGCACTTTTCAACTTGTATCCTATATTATGTATCCTGTATTATATTAACTTTTAAAAAATATATACTAAAGCAGTTTAATCTATAACTTCCCATCAGGCATGAAAAACACTTTGTTTCAATGCTTAAATATCATATTTTACTTTTCAGTGCCAATAATTACGCGTATCATAAACGTAGAAAATGAATTTACAATTGAAGAAAATTTAATAACCGATTCAGAATGTCTATAATTAAATGTTTGATTAAAATCACAAACAGAAAAAATGCTTACATACAATTTTAAAAAATTAATATACCAATTTGAAAAACACTAAAAATAATAATTAGTATTTATAATTGTACTATTAAACAACAGCAAACTCAATAGATAAATTAAATGCATTATTAGATTTAACAATATCTCAAAAATATTTCCATATGGTATAAGGAATTCCTATTATTTTATAATTTCGGCAAATGTTAAATCTGAAAACATTGGTTTGAAGATTTAGGATTTTGAAAGATAATTTAAAATATTATTAGCACTAAAAGAAAATTCTTTCAAATGTTTCACTACTGTAATATGTAAAAACACATTTTCCCAGTATAATGGTAATTTCTAGTCTGAAACAGTTTCGTAATCTCATGATAATCGAACTTCATATTTAACCCCAAAATAATAATAACTATAAGTGTTGGTAATCAAAAAATAGTAAGAAGCCGATAAAATAATTCCAAATCATTGTCGTTCCATACATTTTCAATCTCAAGTAAGAGTAAATTAATGTTTATATTAATTCCAGTATGAATGTAGGCATTCACAGTCTCTGCGCAGTTTTTTTTTTCAAGCGATGGCAGATTAAGATATTTTTCTTTACAGTTATCGAATTTGAAAATATAGCTTCTGACAGTTAAAGATCAGTCTCTTACAAATATAACATAAAACTATTTAACTCATAATATACAAATCAGGAACAAAATATTTAAATTAAATAAAACTTACATATACGTTCTATTAATATCCGTGTATCCTAAAATGGTCATTTCCTTATCTTAAAGTGTTGTAGACGTGGTGAAGGTGATGTTCTAAAAACAGTGAACTATTTATTTCCCGCGTCTTCTCATGTTTATTTTTTTATGGGCAGACGATTTTCAAGCAGATGGTCTGGTACAGATTATTTGTTTTTGCATGCAAGAAATATGAAACTTGAATGCGCAGTAATTTTCTGAAAGTATGGTTAATTAAAATTTTGTATTTGAAGAAATGTCCAATGTATTTAACCTTTTCTTTTTATCCGTACCAAATAATACAAGTTAAAATGTATTGTAAAGTTCCTTTTTTCTAAATAATTATAATAATAATATTCATAATTAGAGTTTATTAGATATACCATTGTTTAAATTTTCAAAAGGTGTAAAAATAAATTTAATGGTAATAACGAGCCCCCCCTTTTTTTTCTTTTTTTTTAAAAGTAAAGTTTGTTTTGCACAAATTTTGTATATTTCTTTTATTTTCGGAAAATGCTAATTTTATTTAAAAAGTCTGAAAGAAGTAGAATTTATGACTTGAATACAAATTATAAAAATATTCTAAAGCAAGAAATGCATAGATGACTAAACTCTGAAGACTCTTTCTACGTGCTCATTAAAAGGTGCAGATTTAACTGTAATAGAAATTTTTTATTTTGAAACGACAGAAGTGTTTCGAATAATCCTGGTCGGTAAAAAAATAAATAAATAACTAAATTTCCTCCCAGCAAACTAAATATGTAAAGTGTATAAATTTAATATTCCTAATTCTAAATATATTATCCAAATGCTAGATAAAATTGAAATCATGAAAAAGTATACATTCACTATCTTAGATATCAAATTGATAAAATATAGCCTGAAAATTTAGTTTATTAATGCTTGTATCGTGCACTTTATTTATTATGCCCCCCCCCCCCCCTTTAGTGACAGAATTTACCATTTGCTATCCACTAATATATTTTATTCCTTATGCCATGTAACTCGTGGCTGTTTAAAATATTTCTCTTCATTTTCAAAGATTTTTGAAGTTCATATTTTTGTCACACTGTGACTTACAATATGGTGGTTTTTTTGTCACATATGTGACGTGACGTACGTTACATAGCAGTGACATAACAGTGACCTCACAATTTTTTTTTAATTGCCATAAAAACATAATTTTACTGTAAATAACATGTTTTAAAGAATTTTCGTAATTTTTTAAAGTTTTCTAAGAAGTTCACATCTCAGTCACAATGTGACATCACTGAGTGGTGGCATTTTGGTCACAGATGTGACGTGACCACAGTGACTTACAGTGACGTCACAACGACGTCACCGTGACCATGTATGCTATGAGGGTAGTATATATATCAACATACAGATCAAATACAGGGCTGTTCAAAAGAATTGGAATACATATTTGGCTATGGGCGGTAACTACTGAAATCAGATTTTTAAATGTTTACTTAGTTATCTTATTTACCTTTTTTCCCTAAGTAACGAAGTTTCGTTAAAGCTTTCAGGGAGTGTTGGGAAGTGTTTCATAATCTATGCTGTACGCATGATTTTTCTTACTTGTTAAATTCATTTTTGCTCTCAGAGGCATCCAATTGGTAGGTTTTATTATTCAGAAATTATATAATGTACCGTAATGGTCGATTTTTGATAGAGGCAGAATATATTTAAAAAAATGATGTCAAAGTTGGCATTTTGAACCGACTTTCACGAAGCGATTGTGTTGGAAACAAAAAATATTGTCCTACTGAGAAAATAATTGTTTATAAATCAAATTTTAATTAATTGAACGGAAAATAAAAACACAGGTCGCTTATAAATCTCTTCAAAAATCACGTCAGAAAGTTTCATATTTTTTCTTTTAAAAATTAATCTGACAACATGCCAGAAAATTTCGAGTTTTTGAGCATGGAAAAGTATTTTTGTTTAATATCGTCTTAACATGATTCTGATAAAACCAGCTCTTATATAAAAATGAAATTAAAAACTCGTCAGAAAAGGCCAGATGAAATTGTTAAAGTGTGTTTATCTCTGTTTATCTCTAATCATGATTTAGTTTTTGTTGTTGAAATTAGTACTTAAATTCGAAATCTACCTGTGCCTGTAGGCCGAGCCGGTGGGATTTTTTTGTTTAAATACATGACATGAAAACAAATAAACCACCTTTTTACTATTATTTTATGTTTTGATCAACTATGCTAAGTGTATATTTTCATTAAATCACTTTCGATTTAGAAAACCGATAAATATATAGAGAATTATTTTATTTTTTGAAAAACACCAAAAATTCTACATGTGAATCTAATCATCCAATTAAAAAATTTTTAGTATCAAAATAATCCTTACGCAGTAAATGAACTAAAACGTTTAAGCCTAGTAGCTTAAAAGTATAAATAAACAGTTTAGAGTTAGACGAATAATAAATATTAGATATTTGGTATATTTTTCATCATAGTTTTTCAAATATCATACCATAATTTGCAAAATATTCTTATCGAAACATTCTTTTAGTTCATGCCATAAGAAACCTTATAAAGAAAAAACATATTAAGTTTGAAGATAAAAATGAATGATAACATTTTGAGTTATCGTTTTTTATAAAAGTGAGATATATGAAAAAAGTCATTTTAAAGAAAATGCATTTTTATTTAACCGGACAAAACAAGTGCTGTCATATTTAAATTAAAACTTTCGTTGCCAAATACTTTCTTTGAATATTAATTATTTGAAATATTTAAAAAAAATCTTGCGAAATTATATTTGGTAAATATATATATATATATATATATGGTATTTCAATTTCGTTTTACAGCTTTTCAGGCTTACTTCCGCGTTTTTAATTATCATTCCGGTTTGTGGAGCTTTAAAAAATCTTTATTACATTGGTTTATAAAAGACGTAGATAGAAATCAAAACTGTTTTTCAAAAAATAAATAAATGCTTTACTCAACAAATCTTAAAACAGAAAATAAATTTTTTATGAAGATTGATTCGTTCAATGTTTTCGGATGTCTTAAACAGTTATTTAACTTAAATTTTGGCTGTTTGTATACCTTTGAAAATTCCCAGTTCATGACTAAATTTTGGGACATACCTGACCCTTTCAGAGGCAAAGTACTTCCATTGCTAAAAAATTGAAATAAATGTGTAAAGGAATTTTCTTCAAAACTTCAACTTTGACGGCATTTTCTGGAATATCTTTTGCATTTACCAAAAAAAAAAAAAAAAAAAAAATGGAAAACGTCTTTCAATTACATAATTTCCGAATAACAACAACTGTCAATTTCATGCGTTTCCGATCAAAAATGAATTCAATCTTGTGTCATAAATTTGCCACTTTGAATTTGAGAACAATCATAAATAGCCCGAACAGCCATGTGCTAAATCTGCATTAACATACAACCAATCTGATCATACATTATATTATTCTTAAAACTGCCTGATTTAGTCACTTCGAAAACTTTGCAATTTTGATAGGATTGTAACGTTCACTCACGCACATAGAATTTTATTTACGCAGAATGTTTACATTCAAGAAGAGAGTTCGTAGAGTGCTTTTATACCCTCTTCAGTTCCGAAGCTAAAATAATACAAATTTTTATTCATTCGTTTTTTCAAAGCAAAATGACATCGTAAATGACAGAGAAAATATCTTTTTTGAAATTGATCCTTTAGGCGCTTAGTAATTTAGGTTCAAAAATATGGATCTAAAGCTACAAACTCCCTTAAAAACATCAATTTAATAACCACTAATCTAAATTAACGGAATCACAAATTTAAGAGCTTTAAACAAGTAAATAATCTACAAATCCTCAAAATTTTTTATTGAAAAAGATTTAAGTTAAATACTTATGAATATTTCTCACTTTCTTGGTCATACTGTCTTTTGCGCATTTTTAGACATTTTGCAAACTCAGATGAAAATAACATTTATTTTATGTGAGAATCAGCTTAGATGCTGCCATTTATTTGTTTGTTTTGAATGCAAAAAACATTCAGCTGTTAAGAAGTGATGTGAAAATGTAAAAAAATCGGACATTTTAGTTTTTATAAGGATAAGAACAGAGGTCCCCGTATGGGTACCCAGGGACCGAAGAGGCTATCTTAGAGAACGAACGCCTTCATCCCACCCGAAGGAGTAAAGAATGTAAAATTCAAAGTAATTTTACCAGATGAGAACAGGACATTAACGAAAATAATCTTTTCTTTATACTTTTTTTGAAAGGGTAGGGTGGACCAGAGCTTGGGAAAGAACACATTTATATTAACTTTGTCATTACTCACAAACATTTAAAACATCAGAGAATTGAATCCTATCAGAACGTAAACCAAGACAAAAATTATCTACTGTTTCCTGTGTTTAAATAATGAAAAAAAGAGGTTTTAGCGTATTTAAGAAAGTGCATCAATTAAGAAACAACAACAATATACGTACACTAGCAAACTACTATTTTTTATATTGATCCAATTTTAAGCCAATATAGCATTCATCCGAAATACCTGCAGCGAAATACAAATTTAGCGGGTTAACTGTGACTGTTTAACTGCAACTGTGTACATGCACAAAATTAATACTTGAACAGTAATCTGCATACAAATTTTAACTGCAAGTTTAACTGACTTTCTCATTTTTCGTAGCAGTTAGGCAACTCCACTTATAAGATAAGATTGTCTCCTGTAACCGTATCGGCAGTCAGTCGATTTGGCTGCTGCTGGCTCTGTAGCATGCAAGAATGCGCACGCTGTAATTTTTGAAGTTTTAATATAATTTGTTGTTTGTTTTAGTAACTCATTTCTATATCATTTACTCCAGAAATCTACTCATGTCTTTTTTTCACACAAAATTCTAAATTCACAAACACTGATGTCTCCTAATTAAATGGCCGACTGAAATGTCCATTCGCCATAGCAATATTCGATATTAGATTTACATTGGAACTATTATCCGTAAATAATCACTGTTACAGAAATGTTTTGCTATACATTGGAAATATTAGCAGTAAAACAGACATTTTCATGCCAATATTTCACCAATGTATGCCCCCCAATTGCGTATCATTCCAAATATTGACCAATTTAACCAATAGGGTCGATATAGCCAATGCAAATTATATTGGCTCTGTACGGCTTTGTATGTAAACGAATAATGCAATAAAAACATTTTTCAGTGTTAGCTGGTATAATTATACTGTATTCCTTTCAAGATAGCTTTGAGTTTCTATTTAAAATAAGATTCCTTCATAGACCAGTTCCGTTTTCTAATGTTTTACTGCAGTATAACTTTAAAATAAAGTAAAAAGAAAGTCATAACCAATGCGTTTTATCAGAATTTCCTTACTCATATCATATATATTTTGCTTTGTTCAATCCAACTTCTCTTATATAACTTACTCATATTTAATTTTCAAATATTAAAAATCCTACTTCTCTTATAAAACTTATTCATATTTAATTTTCAAATATTAAAAATTATTAATATTATTGACATTATTAAATATTAAAATATTAAATATTAATGAATAATCTCTTAAATCTTCAAGACTAAATAGAATCTTAGTATTTTAGCTTCACCATGTGATAGGATACCTCATAAGGCTTTCATCCAAAAGATATAAAAAAAATTTAGAAAATGTAACATAACATGTTCATCCACTCAGCTCTTCAATTAGGACGCACTTTGAGCTTTTTTGAAGACATTTGGCTCTATGAAGGGAAACTTTTCCGCGACAGTCAAGTGATAGTGAAAAATAAATAAAAAACGTCACAAAAAGCTTAGAAAACTTACTTTGCTGTTATTACCAGCTTCTATGAGAAAAAAATAACTGTCGGTTCAAACTTCATTGCAAGATTTTTTCACATTCTCAGACTCGGACGGGTCACTTAGAAGAACAATAAATTTTAAGTTAACAACTTATTGATTTATTCCAAATTCTTGTATTACAAACGCATTTTTTTTTTTTTTTTTTTGCTAATTTTAAATGTATGTAACATAATCCTTAAATACAATAAAATATGTTCATTAGATTTTGGAGAATTTTTATTACTTACCTTTTTGCTTATCTAAATATACCTCGACTTACATCATTTTCAACTTACGACGCTAGTCTTGGAACGAATTGTTGACGTGAGTCGAGGTATTACTGTAAATGAATAAGTATAAAAAGCGGTTATATCACGAATATGATGCCCGAGTATTAATCCTTTTGAATTTTGTTGTGAGAATGATATACTTAAAGAATTTTAGATTTCTATTTTGTATATTTAGATTTCTATTAAGTACTTCTGAATATATTATGATATAATATAAAGAGAGGGAATTAAAATGTTTTTGAGAACAGCTATAAATGCAAAACACTTATCCCCCCCCCCCCTTAAAAAGGTTAGGGAATTGCAACCTCTCGAATCAAAGTTCTGAAATGAAGCAACTGAATCGCTTAAATAGACAATTTATCACTACTAACGCCGCCCCCTGACGTGCTATGGAATTATCCCCAGGAAGTGCCATGATCAACAAAAAGAAAAAGACAGATTTTTTTTTATCCATTTATTATTAATAGGTTTAATAATATTAATAGTAAATACTATGGGATAAAATTAATCAGTTTATAGGTTTTATCTTTCTTTGAACATGCAAAATACGATTTGTCCTTAGAGATGTATTGCAGTCGATTTGGCTGCTGCTGGCTCTGTAGCATGCAAGAATGCGCACGCTGTAATTTTTGAAGTTTTAATATAATTTGTTGTTTGTTTTAGTAACTCATTTCTATATCATTTACTCCAGAAATCTACTCATGTCTTTTTTTCACACAAAATTCTAAATTCACAAACACTGATGTCTCCTAATTAAATGGCCGACTGAAATGTCCATTCGCCATAGCAATATTCGATATTAGATTTACATTGGAACTATTATCCGTAAATAATCACTGTTACAGAAATGTTTTGCTATACATTGGAAATATTAGCAGTAAAACAGACATTTTCATGCCAATATTTCACCAATGTATGCACCCCAATTGCGTACCATTCCAAATATTGACCAATTTAACCAATAGGGTCGATATAGCCAATGCAAATTATATTGGTTCTGTACGGCTTTGCTATTAGTATGTAAACGAATAATACAATAAAAACATTTTTCAGTGTTAGCTGGTATAATTATACTGTATTCCTTTCAAGATAGCTTTGAGTTTCTATTTAAAATAAGATTCCTTCATAGACCAGTTCCGTTTTCTAATGTTTTACTGCAGCATAACTTTAAAATAAAGTAAAAGAAAGTCATAACCAATGCGTTTTATCAGAATTTCCTTACTCATGTCATATATATTTTGCTTTGTTCAATCCTACTTCTCTAAAGACTGGAAATTTTAACATCTTGAGCTGATAAGCTTCCCTCGGGATATATCTTGATAAATATTTTTCAAACAAATTTTACTTTGTTGCTGTAGAGAAAAATAGGTTGACACTTTGCAAGAAATTCATTATTAATTTTATTATACATATGTTTCTATATATTTTATCTCCTTTTTTGTTTGCTTATCTTCTGGAGATTTTATCTAAATTATGTCACTTTAAAAAATATCGGTTTGAGATATTTTTCATAACCAAATGTGTTTGTGTCAAAGATAATTCTGAAGAAAAAGGTGAAATGTTCCAGAATTTTTCTACATCAGCAAATTTAATCCAAGAATAAATAGAAAGTAAAGTTTTTATTAAAGTATATGGTATGCTCGATTGTATCTTGTAAATATTTCAAGAACTTCGTGAGATATATAAACTAAATCTGTATTGAAAAGTAGTTATTCAAGAATAGTTTTATATAAATTCTTTTTGTTACGGAAAAATTCTAGAATGTCAAAATATGTAGGAATTTAAGCATTAATACATTTTAAAGGAAATTTAGTTACATGTATATGCGGAAAAAAAACTATCATAATGGTACAAAATATTTTTTAGACTGTGTTATTGATGTATAATATAATAATAATGATGATAGCAATAATAATCGCAATATTACCGTAACATGGTGTTACTTTGTGACTGGTGGTGTTACTGGTGACACGTGGTCCAGTTTGCATATTTCGTGTTAGAGATTCGGGAAATGGTCGTTAGATAATGTGGCACACTGTACTATACTTCATTTTTTCTTTAGAGACGCTTGACCATCGCAGTCACCCTCGCTAGTTGACATGCAAATCACATCTGTAACGCGATAACACTTGATAGAAATATCCGATTTGCTTAATTTTTTTTTCTAGGTTCATTCTGATAAGACGCTTTCCTGATTAGTTTTGCGGATCATTGGTTAAGTATTAAGAGGGAAAAGAGGGTTTAACCCCCACCCCTTAACTTAGATAAATCGGTTTTTCATGCAGAATTCTCCGATTTTCTTCAAATTTGGTATACCGGTTAATTCAGATAAGGCGCTTCCCTGATTAGATTTGAAGGTTCATTGTTTAAGTCGAAAGGGGGGTACGGGGGTAATACCCCCTTAATTTAGATAAATGGGTTTTTCTATCCGATTTGCTTCAAATTTGGTATACCGGTTTATTCTGATAAGGCGCTTCCCTCATTAGATTTGGATGTACATTGGTTAAATATAAAGAGGGGAGCGGTGGTCTAATACCCCTTAATTTAGATAAATGGGTTTTTCTATCTGATTTGCTTCAAATTTGGTATACCGGTTTATTCTGATAAGGCGCTTCCCTGATTAGATTTGGATGTACATTGGTTAAATATAAAGAGGGGAGCGGTGGTCTAATATCCCCTTAATTTAGATAAATGGGTTTTTCTATCCGAGCTTTCCTGATGACATTTGGAGGCTCATTGGTTAAGTATAAAGAGTGGAAACGGGGGGGGGGGGGCAATCCCCTTAATTTATTTTTCGAGGGGCATAATTCATTGAAATAAGAGTATAATATACAATTAGTGTGAATAGCCTGTGAACTCAATGCCATCAGTTTAACTGATCACTTTTCTTTTTAGGTGCGTTCGTAATTATATAAATACGTAGCACATATAGTCGTCGTTCAGTCCGTCTGTCTGTCCGTCCGCCTGTCCGTCCGTCTGTCTGTCCGTCCGCATATAACAGAGCAAAAACTACCCGGCCGAATGATCTGAAATTTTTAATATATAATTGCTGCAAAATTTTGTCGAGCCATTTCCAATTTTATGAAAATCGGATGTATAGTTTAATTACAGGGACAGTCAAAAGTTTTTCTTTACATTACGGCCAATGGGAAAAATTATTGCAAGTGAATTTTAATGATGTTACAGACTTCCGAATGGTCTGAAATTTTTAATATATAATTGCTGCAAAATTTTGTCGAGCCATTTCCAATTTTATGAAAATCGGATGTATAGTTTAATTACAGGGACACCCAAAAGTTTTCCGTTACATTACGGCCAATGGGAAAAAATTATAGCAAATGCATTTTATTGATTTTACAGCCTTCCGAATGGTCTGAAATTTTAAATATATAATTGCTGCAAAATTTTGTCGAGCCATTTCAAATTTTATGAAAATCGAATGTATAGTTTAATTACAGACCCAGTCAAAAGTTTTCCGTTACATTACGGGGAATGGGGAAAAAATTATTGTAAGTGCATTTTAATGATGTTACAGACTATGCACTTATGAAGGGCAAAAAAATATACATTCAGTACAATATGGGGTGCAAAAAATAATTATAAAACTAGTTATAGTACGAACGCACCTCATTTGCCACGTTTGACGAGCAATTTCCAACTTGTTTATATAATTCCAGATAACATTTGACAGAGTTACGGTGATCACCGTGGGAACGACACCATTTCCGGGAGCGGAAAAGTCTGTGTGTTTTCAACACCCCTGTAGATGTAGCGATATAATTTCAGGACTGAGGAGAAAACCGAGTAGATACAATAAACCCTTGCTGTCAGAACCATTTGAAAATAGTTAAGGGGTTACCTACCTACAAACTTTCAAAAAATGTATATTTTTTTAATTGCATTTTCTGAAAATGCATCTAGTAAAGAACATCAGTTGCATTTTCCAGTCGATCCGATAAAAATGAAGAAAGTTACGCCGCTTTAATTTACTTTAATATGTCATAAATAAATCATAATTTGAGTTTTTAACCTTTCGCAACGTCGTTTACAGAATTTTTAATCTTTAATCACAGATTTTTTTTACACACATTTTTTTCCCTAATTCAATCACAGAAATGCTTTGCATAAACAAGACAAAGTTCACAATTAAAAATAACTGGTGGGAATAATCAAGGAATTTGAGCATTCGTCACGTATACGTGACGCTCGTCCCGAAAGTGTTAAACATTATTGTCTCAAAACTATGTTTCTAAAGTCAGTGATCACGATAACTTGAAAAAATCTCGACCAATCTACTTCAAATTTTGACCAACAACTTCAAATTTTAACAAGAATATTATCTAGAGAGCAGTCGTTCCTTTTGGCGATCTGATATTTTTTCCATTTTTATTAACATCTTTCCAACATAACTGAAAAGTGTTTATGAATTCGGTTTGTCTTTCCGTGCTCTAACTCGCGTAAATAGGGTCCGATTGACATGAAATGGATATATGTTATTGGAGTTTACTATGGGATGTTCGGTATTGAAAATGAAGTATGTAGCACATTTACAGGGCCACTGAAAAGAATTCCGTTACATTACGGTCTATGGAAAAAAATTCGTTTACCGTGTATTTTAATCATATTACAGTATTTTAAACATATTGAAATTGATATACATCTTTGAGATGTACTAGAAGGTTCTTACTATGGAATATAATGCGCAAAGAACTTATGGTTTATTTACAGGTCCACTGAAAAGAATTCCGTTACATTACGGTCTATGGAAAAAAATTCGTTTGCCGTGTATTTTAATTATATTACAGTATTTTAAACATATTGAAATTGATATACATCTTTGAGATGTACTAGAAGGTTCTTACTATGGATATAATGTGCAAAGAACTTATTTTTTATTTACAGGAAGGAACTTTCAAACGAATTTGGCTATAGAAAAAAATGAGCAATAATTGAACTACTGAAGCCTACAAACAATAATTGCTGGAAGTGCGTCTTCAGTTGTCGATTGCATTTTTAAATTTAACCATTTTTTAAATATTACTTGGTTTGTACAAATTCTATAGATCATATAGAGGTTCTCAGAAAAGTTCTCAACAGCATCCGTTTATGGGCTGAAATGGCTCAGTGAAAAATTTCAACTGTGCTATGCGTTTAACTGAACTAACTTTTAGCATACTATGTAGTATGCATATACACTGTAAAAAAAAACGGACTAAAAATCGGAAATACTACTGGCAATCTAGAAGCCAGTACTATTTTCGTTTTTTTACGGGAATTTTTACCCATAAATTATAGAAAATTTTCCGTTTTTCTGATTAAAAACGGAAATTTTTCTGTAATATGGGTAAAAATTCCCGTAAAAATACGGAAATAGTACTGGCATCTAGATTGCCAGTAGTATTTCCGTTGTTTTTTACAGTGTATGTCTGTAGGCCTTATACAGGACTGCAAAAAATTCGCACATTTTAACGACTATTCATGGTAATAGCAGAAATCGGGTTGTCAAATGAGTTATGCGTTTTCCAAATTTAGAAGTCATCTTTCACCTTAGTATAGTATTCTGAATAAGTTGGAATGTGTTTCATAATCTATGCTGTAAACATAATTTTTCGTTTTGGTTTATAAATAATCAAAGTTCAGATATTTTGGGAAAATTGGTACCTTAATTTTGAACGGCAGCCATTTTGTTCCAAATTAATTTTTTTCAACACCCGAACTCCCTATTTTTATGTGTTCAGAGTAAAGACAGTATGTTTTTAGGTGCGTTCGTAATTATATAAATACGTAGCATCTATATTCGTCGTTCAGTCCGTCTGTCTGTCCGTCCGCATATAACAGCGCAAAAACCCAACCGAATCGTTTGAAATTTAAAATATATAATTGTTGCATAATTTTGTCGATTCATTTCAAATTTTATGAAAATCGGATGTATAGTTTAATTACAGGGACAGTCAAAAGTTTTCCGTTACATTACGGCCAATGGGGAAAATTATTTCAAGTGCTTTTTAAAGATGTTAAAGTCTTTCGAACAGAATGGAATTGATAGGCGCACTAAAATATACATTCAGTACAATATGCGGTGCAAGAAATATTTCTAAAACTAGTTATAGTACGAACGCACCTCATTGCCACGTTTGACGAGTTACGGTGATAACCGTGGACGGCAACCAGAACCACACCTTCTCCGTGGAGCGGGTCTGATAAGGACATGCGACTTCATTTCGTCATTACAAAAATCAATTTCTTCTCTTTAAAATGTAATAAACAAAATTAAAAAAATTTCGAATATCTTGTTTTATTTTCCTGAAAATAATTCCTAAAACTACATGCTTTTTTCGACCTTGCAGGAAGAAAATATTATACTAACAGGTAAATTCGGTAGTTCGAAATATTTTTCTATATCCTATGGAAGGTTAAACTTATGTAATTTAAATTAGTGGGAGGGGAGCAGAAAAATTGCCAACATTACAAGAAATATTATTTATATACAGTAGTACCACGACTTACGTCCCCCCGCATTTACGTCCTCTGGACTGGAAAAAGAAATTCCGTAATTGAAGAGCTAAGTGAAGAACATGTTAAGTAACAAAAATTACATTTCAAGAAATTTGAGGTGAAAGTTTTTGCTGTAAATTTTAATGATTTATTTTCTGTTTGATACCATGTGTTTAAAATATTAACGGGTATGGTACCTAACTCTCTCAGAAAAACTTATTCATATTTAATTTTCAAATATTAAAAATTATTAATATTATTGACATTATTAAATATTAAAATATTAAATATTAATTAATAATCTCTTAAATCTTCAAGACTAAATAGAATCTTAGTATTTTAGCTTCACCATATGATAGGATACCTCATAAGGCTTTCATCCAAAAGATATAAAAAAAATTTAGAAAATGTAGCATAACATGTTCATCCACTCAGCTCTTCAATTAAGACGCACTTTAAGCTTTTTTGAAGACATTTGGCTCTATGAAGGGAAACTTTTCCGCGACAGTCAAGTGATAGTGATAAATAAATAAAAAACGTCACAAAAAGCTTAGAAAACTTACTTTGCTGTTATAACCAGCTTCTATGAGAAAAAAATAACTGTCGGTTCAAACTTCATTGCAAGATTTTTTCACATTCTCAAAGACTCGGACTGGTCACTTAGAAGAACAATAAATTTTAAGTTAACAACTTATTGATTTATTCCAAATTCTTGTATTACAAACGCATTTTTTTTTTTTTTTTTTTTTGCTAATTTTAAATGTATGTAACATAATCCTTAAATACAATAAAATATGTTCATTAGATTTTGGAGAATTTTTATTACTTACCTTTTTGCTTATCTAAATATACCTCGACTTACATCGTTTTCGACTTACGACGCTAGTCTTGGAACGAATTGTTGACGTAAGTCGAGGTATTACTGTAAATGAATAAGTATAAAAAGCGGTTATATCACGAATATGATGCCCGAGTATTAATCCTTTTGGATTTTGTTGTGAGAATGATATACTTAAAGAATTTTAGATTTCTATTTTGTATATTTAGATTTCTATTAAGTACTTCTGAATATATTATGATATAATATAAAGAGAGGCAATTAAAATGTTTTTGAGAACAGCTACAAATGCAAAACACTTATCCCCTCCCCCCTTAAAATGTTAGGGAATTGCAACCTCTCGAACCAACGTTCTGAAATGAAGCAACTGAATCGCTTAAATAGACAATTTATCACTACTAACGCCGCCCCCTGACGTGTTATGGAATTATCCGCCGGAAGTGCCATGATCAACAAAAAGGTTGGTTGGTTGTATTTATGTCGGCCAATTATCAGCACGTGGGATATAGGCCCTGAGGGGGAGTGCCTTCCGTGGAGGTCTTTCTAAGGGAACCTAACCCGTATTAACGCTTGGAGAACCAAGGTTCGAAGAAAACCACGAAAACTCCGAACGATTAGGCCGACGGGCGCGATTGGGATCGAACCCAGCACCTCCCGTCTACCAGCTTCGAGAGCAGAACCTCTCGGCCACTGGTGGGGCGATCAACAAAAAGAAAAAGACGGATTTTCTTTTATCCATTTATTATTAATAGGTTCAATAATATTAATAGTAAATAATATGGGATAAAAATAATCAGTTTAAAGGTTTTATCTTTCTTTGAACATGCAAAATACGATTTGTCCTTAGAGATGTATTGCTAAAAAATATCTTCATTATTGATAATTTTATGGATTGACTTTAAGGATAAATTTATGGATTATGATTTAGTGGCATTATTGTCACCAAAGGCATATGAAGCACAAATCGATAATATGACCAAATTAAGTCATTCAAAATTAAGCACACGTTTCATAATTCATTTCAGTGAAAAGTTTCCAATTGCGCAACCAAACAACCAGAAGATATTTGCTGATTACTACACTATGAATTATGTGGCGAATTTTCAGGCACATTTTATAATTAAGCAACTCCATCGATCTTCATAGGTAAACGGCCATGTTTACTTGACGCATTGTTTTATTTAACGATTAAAATAAGTATATTCTTTAGGTTTCTTTGGTTTTTAAAAAAGTCAAAGATTTTTTAAATATTTTTATATGGTGTCACATATATGAGGATGTACAGGATGTTACAAAATAAGAGAGGTGGAAGTACACATCAGAAAAAATGAAGACATTGTAAGAATATATCCAAGACAAACGTTGATTTATAAGGAGAGGAATGGATTGATATCACAAGAAGTGGGAAAGTATGCGTAGTAATTTCGCGACACCCTATGCACTGTCAGCTACGCACAATCAGTTTCTGATTTATAAAGTGTCTAGTTCGGAGTTGTTTAGATGCGAATGTTGATCATTGATAGCACTTCTAGTAAGTGCCTAAGTCAGATTTTCGAAAATTTTACTAAAATATGCTATTTTTTAAAGTTTATTTACGAAAATTCGGGTTCAACTTCAAATGATACACGCTCTGTTTCTTCAAAGAGCGGGGCGAGAATTTACCCTTCAGGAAGTCAGTCTCCGCGACAGTAGGGGGCAAATTCATTATACGTTATACATACAGTTTAACATCTTTGCGATGAGCGATATGTATATGGCACTATTAGGATGCGTATAATTATAATGTTTCCGGCCAGCGTTTTCGAGTAGTAGTTTTCGCCTTATTTAAGGACATAATTACAGCTGTGAAATTAGGTAAATATTTCGATTTAGAAATGGTGTCGCTAAAAGATTAAAAATTTGTACGTGATACCCGCCGCTAAAAGTTATAGTATATAATGAAACGGTATATTTGTGGGAATCAGATCTATTTAAAAACTAATTAGTTCAAACAAATTATCCTGGAAATTCCAGAAAAATTGTTAACAAGAAGCAACAAAATTTAAGACTGAAAAAAAAAAATCAAAACTTTGGCCTACGGCTTTTCAAAGGGTAGGGGAGCCATCTTTGGATACAATAAATATGCACAGACTGGACAAAATATTATCACCACTCCTCACTGAAATTTATATTTTTAAGATCGCTTTTAAGATCCATCTACTAGAGTATACAGATATGCTTTGCGACGATTCTGAGTTGGATTGCGCAAAATTCATTTGTGTTATAGCTCTTTTGTTGTAACAAACAATGTGTGTCAGTCACCTGGCACAACTATTGTTCACAAGCAATTTTCGCCGATAATTCCAATCTTCGCTGGAAATTTTTATTGGCTTACGTGCAATTCTATGAAGATGCTAGATATTCTTGTACGAGAAAATCCCACGAAGCTAGCGATTTCTAATATACTGAGAATAGGCCCTTGATCGCTCACAATCTTGTCTCATTCAAACTAACTCGAAGCTATTTTTCTCCTCGAGTAGAAAAAAATGTAAAATCAGGGGCGAAGCTACTGGGGGGGCGCAGGGGGGCGTCTCGCCCCCCCCAATGTCGGCAACCTTGATCACAGTCGGCAAATTCTAGGTAGTCTGTATCGATCGATAAAATTCTGAAACAATCGATTTTTTTTCAAATTTTTACGTTTTTTCTTAAAACATACACTAAAAAACACCAATCCTTAGCATTTGTCTTAATTTCTTTCGAAAAAAAGAAGTTTGCCCCTCCTTTCTTCGACTTCGCGAAACCACTGAAAATAAATGGAGAAAGAACCAGGAGAGACTAGTTTCTCAATATACAAGAGGGTCCTTCTGAGAGTCCGCAGCGATTTAGTAGGGTTCTGAACATCTCGATGATCGACTAGCACTGAAGATGATGACGACTTCAGTGGAGACATTCATAATAATTGTGGTGTATTGAAATGTGCTGGACAATTGAATCATTTAATCGATTGTTTAAATGATTGCAAGCATTTTTGGAAAATTGACCCAATCTGATGAATTAAGTGTTTTCTTGTTCTTTAAGGAGACATTAGATATAGCTGACAGGAAAAAGAAATTTGTTCGTCTGTGTTAAATATTTATAGTAAGATTGTGAAAGAAATCGAGCAAAACCGTGGAGAGGTTTGCATTACGGAAAGTGGGAACGACTCCATCATTGAACATGACCCAGGAAAATGATCTAAAATGAAGTCAGACAATCAGGGACATATTTGATCAGTTTAGGTTCATATCAGCCAAAACTCAGAGCATATCCTATAAATGGTTCCATCCCGCAAGATAGACAGCGACATTTGCCACTTGGTACAAAAGAGAATCCGTTTTTGGAATATACACTACTGACCATTAAAATTGCTACACCAAGAAGGCGACAAGCTACAGACGTGAAATTTAAATGACAGGAAGAAGGTGCTGTGATATGCAAATGATTAGTTTTTCAGCACATTCAGACAAAACAGGTACCGGTAGCGACACCTACAGTGTTTTTAAATGAGGAAATTGATCAGCCGGTTTTTCATATGCAAATTGCATTTGAAAGCTGTTTCCTGGTGAAAAGTTGTTGTGATGCCTCGTGTAAGAAGGGGAAATGCAAAGCAGCACGTTTCGATGACTTTGATAAAGGTCGAATAGTAGCCTACCGTGATTGGAGTTTATTGCTGCTCGCGTCGGTCGAGATCCAATTAGTGTTCGCAGAATATGGAATCGATGGGTTCAGGACAATAATACGGAACGCCCTGTGGGATCTTAACAGCCCCCTATCACTAGGGGCCGAGAAGACAGGCATGTTATCCGCGTGGCCGTAATGGATCGTATAGCCATGTCATGAACCCTGTGTCAAGAAATGAGGTCGTTTGCAAGATAAGTGTCTGCACGAACAGTTCGACGACGTTTGAAGCAGCATGGACTCTCAGTTTGGAGACCATGGCTGCGGCTTCCCTTAACGCTGCGTCATAGACAGGTGCATCTTCAATGGTGAGATCAACATGAACCTGGGCACGCGAACGGCGAGATCTAATTTTTTCAGATGAATCCAGGTTCTGTTTACAACATTATGATGGTCGCATCCGTGTTTGGCGGCATCGTGGTGAACGCACATTGGCAGCGTGCATTCATCATCGTCATACTGGCCCATCGCCTGGCGTGATGGTATGGGATGCCATTGGATACACATCTCGGTCACCTCTTGTTCACATTGACGGCACTTTGAACAGTGCATGTTACTTTTCTGGTTCACCCATGGCTCTGCCCTTTATTCGAGCCCTGCAAAACTCTACGTTTCAGCAGGATAATTCCCGACCGCATATTGCCGGTATTATATGGACCTTCCTTGATACGGAAAATTTTCGGCTGTTGCCCTAGCCAGCACGTTCTCCAGATCTCTCACCAATCGAAAACTACTGGTCAATGGTTGCCAAGCGACTGGATCATTACCAAACGCCAGTCACTACGGTTGATGAACTGTGACATCGTGCTGAAGCTGCATGGACATCTGTACCTGTACATGTCATCTAATCTCTGTTTGACTCAATGCCCAGGCGTATAAATGCTGCTATTACTGTCAGAGTTTGTTGTTCTGGGTACTTAATTCTCAGGATCTATGCACCCAAATTTCTTGAAAATTTAATCACTTGTTATTTCTAGTATAATATATTTATCCAATAAATATCATTTTGTTATCTGCATTCCTTCCTGGTCTAGCAACTTTAATGGCCAGTAGTGTAGCACAGAACTCCATGCAATTTTTTTGCCTATTTCATGAAGGACCTTGGAGAGAAAAAATACAAAATGCTTCAGTTGAGAGTGGTTTAAACAAAAGACACAAAATGAAGAGCTTAAGGAACAGAAAGAACATCGCACAACATTTCTCTTCCAACTCCCACCAAATTTGCTGTTTCCTGTTTTTTCAGTTCATAATGACGCATAATCACTTACCAGACGAGAGCAATCGCAAACAGATTATTCTGGAAGAGTAACAGCAACATCTTGCATTCAGCACTGAAATTGTAGCAATCTTGATGGACATTGCGCGAATGCAGAGTTGACAAGCTCTCGTTTGTGGAAGTGACAAAGACGAAAATGAAAACTTTTGGCAAATTTTGAAACTAATTTCCAGACATAATCCACAACTGAGGAAATGTTTGAGGACACGCGTTTAAAGCCACACCACATAACTTACCTTTCCGCTTCATCCCAAAATGAGATGGTTGAATTTCTTGCTTCAGCAGTGCGCAAAATGATAGTCAGAGATATTCAAGAAGCATAATTTTATGGAATTATGACAGACACAACACCAGATGCTTCGAACCATGCTCGATCAGCTGTTATGTTGAAATATGTCGACAAAGATGGAAAAACTCCGATCGGCTTTTGGAAGTTGTAAAAGAAGTCGATAAAACCAATGTCGACCTTGCATGCTAGAAATCGTACATCTTTACGAAGAATGAGCTCGAAATAGAACAGGTAGTTTTCCAGTCATACGGTTTTACAAACAGCATGTCTGGGGAATTCAACGGCACTTAGGACTATGAGACGTTTTCAGAAATCGTAGGTTGAATTGTGCAATATATTCCTTGTCAATGTCAGACTCAATACTTTCATTTGGCATATCTGCAATGCCAGCAATATTATAGGCGATGTTTTTGACGTGCTGGAAAATGTTTGTGTTTTTCACAGCAAGTACTAAACGAAAGAAATCATTAGTAGACAAGCTCAAAGAAATAGAAAATGCTCTGCGGAATCTTTCTAAGGCGAGATAGACTGCTCGAGCGTAATCATTGAAAGCGGTTTGGATCTTATATGAATCTATCCTACAAATTTTGAAATAGTTGATTCCTCTACTTCTGTTAGCAAAGCAAAGATCAAGCCATGGGGATTATGAAAGAAAATGTTATGGCTCGACTTCATTGCTTCACAAATGTTTCACAAGAATGTTCAGTACAAGTGCAAGTTAGTTACTGAAAAAATGATGTCGAAGACTCTTAAAATAGACGCTACAAAAGTACTGAAGACTTGTATCAAATCATTAGGAACAATGACAATGAAAATATGAATAGGGAAATATAGAGTGTAGTTCTCTTGTAAACCAAGTAAGGTGTTGATCCGTTAAATAAATTTGCTATATAGTATCGATGAAGATTGGCACCAAAGAAGTTAGATGGTAATTGAAACAATCTCTTCGCTTCCGAACTCCTAATATTCCAACGCAGGGGTTCTCAAACTATGGTACACGTACCAGTACTAAGACAAGAAGCTCTATGTACTGGTACGCGAAAGTCAGACACCGACACGTGAAATTAAAAATACAGTATGTGAAATAAAAAAACAGCTCAATCACCCCCCCCCCTTTTCCTCTTTCTTGATTTGAAAGTTAGCCGGTAATGTGGTTTCTGCAATACTCTCTGTTATACTGCTTTCACAGCATTTAGCTTTCTCTTATTTTTATAATGTAATTCGATTTGAATTTTTTGATAAGTGGAACTAATGCTTTGGATGATATTGAGATGACCTTTCCTTCCCCTGAAAAAAAGAAAAAGTTTTCTTCTTTTACTATATTGTATGTGTGTATATTACATATTTCCACAACCTTCAATATCACATTAAAAAATAGTTTATTTTCAGAAGATATGTGAATTGTTTATGTAAGTTATTCACTTATTAAATTTTCTTAAGTGTAGTTTACTATTGATATATACACAGCATTCATATAACAAAAAAATCTCGAAGAAAGCGGACTTCAAATGTGTATTTTTTTTCTCATGTTTAACAAAACTATGTAGTATTTATCTTCTCTATTATACATGTATATTTGTAACCCACAATGATATACTTTATATACATAAATACACTATAAATTATTACAAGAAATAAATTATTCCTTCGCATGCTTCCCGAAATCTTTCCTTTTATCCATTTGTTCTATTTTAAAATAGTAACCTGTTTCATAGGTTTTTCTGTATTAGCTTTGAGTTTGTCACCTGGTAGAACGCGTAAGTATGAACATTAATTTAGTGATACGTCGGTCTGAAAGTTTAGGAATCCCTGTTCTAACACATGGAGTTTCAGAAAATACTGGATATCCTTGCAGTGGTGATAGCTGAATTCTTTCATCAGCATAATCACACCACTGGATAAAATAATGTATCCTCCCATTACAAGAGAGAAATAAAAACTAAATCTGGTTAAGAATGCGGTAAATGTCTTTCGTGAAACATTGTCAATTCCTGATATGGAAGCATTACACGCAGAGATAAAGTTTTGTCAGACTTCTGCGCAGAGGCTGAAATAATGTATGATATTTACATGAAAACAGAACCTTTGAGATACATTCTGCCACTTGTGAACCATGTCAATCGACTGGCTCTAATTTCTCCAGTCACAATTGCCTCGAATGAAAGAACAATGTAAATTAAAATTGTGAAAAAAATATCTAAGAACAACAAAGACCGATTCACGTTTGAATACACTCATGATGCTTACGTTTGAGAAGGATATTTTGAAATACCTAGATTTGGGCACTGTCGTGAATAGATGGGCTCGTCTAAAACAATGGTGGGTTAAAATGCATGTTATGCAATGGATGCACAAAGATGTAATTAAAATGAGTTTTGATTTAATCCTTTTTAATGTAATGTTATGTAATCAAGAGCCGTAGTGAGCGGCCTCTTTCCGTCAGCTGTCCTTTAAGCTTTTCTTCTCTTATCCCGACTCTTTTGCAGAAGCCAGGTTCATAGGTCCCCAGCCAGGTCCCGAATATAAGAGACTAGCGGAAGCTAGGTTGAAAAAAAATCAAAAATTAAAACTAGACAAATTTAAAAGGGAAATTACACAAATTAAAGACACCGAAAAGCGGAAAGGAAAAGCTCGGGGCTCTGAAGCTACCGAACAGCCGCTCCTGCATCAAGCTTACTAGTCTTGATCAGCGGTTGGGGTTGAGTGGGTGGGTCAACCGCCATGGGCAACTGATAAATAAGCTGATTCTGCATAAGTTCCAAGTAGCATTTTACTAAAAATTTCAACTTATTTAATTAATCCGATTTGCAGATTTCCATCTGCACATTCAGCAAAAGATATCAAAATACATTACGGGAATATTTACAACAATGTAACGTAAGTGAAGGGGTGGTATATCCATCTTTAAATCTACCTTATATTCTCTTCAATATTCTAAAGCGTAAAGTATTCGACGTTCTAAAATGAAAGTTTTGATCTCGATGGGTTAATAAGGTTGAATTTTATATAAAACATACCGAGTGTACTAAAATGGTTTGACTGATTTTAAAATTCAATAACTTGCTAATAGTGGCAGCTATTGTAAAAAAAAAAATCTTGCAGGAGGGTTATGTAAGATGTCAGGAGTTTTTTACAGCGATTCTCGATTTTAGTTTAAAAGAGCAGCGATACATGGCACTGCTGGCAACAGGTGCTAAATCGGGGCCTGATTTTTTTAATTTCTCTCTCCCTCAGTATTGATGCAGAAGAAGGAGGGGTATTAACTTAAATATATGGAGGGGTTCTCAGTTGCCAATGAAATTATGTTCTTAGAGGCCCACTGCATATATTTAATCTCCTTCTTTCACATCAATAATGAGAAAAGAGAGAGGGCAAAAATCAGGTCCCGATTTAGCACTTATTGCTAGCAGCGCATTCTATCGCCACTATGTTAAACTAAAATCGATAATCGCAGTAAAAAAATTCCTGACATCTTACATACCTGCAAGAATTTAATTTTATAGCTGTTACCATTTGCAAGTTACTGAGTTTTAAAATCAGTCAGTCCATTTTAGGACACCGGGTAAATGCATATATACAGACACAGAAACGAACTTTTAAAGATATATAAATTTTTTTTTTTAAGTCAGTCGGCAAAATCGTCATATACGCCCCCCTAATGAATTCTGCTTAAATACGCCCCTGTGTAAAATTCACTGATGCTTCTCACAAGGAGCACACATTTTATCAGAAAATCCAGTTTATTACAGAAGAAAAACTTTCCGAAAGAATTCGTTTAACAGTTACAATCAAATGTTGCAAAATTTATGTTCTAAGTGTAGTCGTGAGCCAAGAAATGATTTTTATTAGATATACAAATATAACAGCTTTTTAGTGAATAATATTTATATATAAAGAGGAAAAATAGCAAGATATAAGCTCTTTATAAGTAAAATACAGTTATACATCGCTTAATGAGTACCTCGGTAAACGAATGTTTTGCTAATGACAGGGCTCCCAAATGGTCCGCCAACTGAATGCCAATAAATTTTAACAGAAAATTTTATGGTAGGTTTGCGCTAGAATTAACTTTCAAAGGTGGTTTCGGGGCGGTTTGTAAGAAAAATCTAAAAAGAAAAATTTTCTAAAAAAATATTGGTATTCAGTTGGCGGACCATTATGAGCCCTGTAATGAAGATTTTTTTAAACTGTTTCTATGCCTCGGCTAATGACTGTTTTATTGGGTGCGTACAAAAAAACGCTGACGCGTTACAACTTCATAGCATATTTTAAAACTTTTCCACATTTCCATCGATATTTTCATGAAACTTTTTTTATTATATAAACGTAGAATATAAAAATACATGCAATATGAAAAATTAGGTAAAAAACTTCTTATAAGTGAAAAAATTAGCATCGTAAACTTCTTATCTTATAGCATACTACTTTCGGTAGCATTCAACGTTCCGTACTCAGAGTAAAGAATGATGAATGTTTTGCTCATATATATAGTGTAAATGTGTATTAGAGTGATAGGTTTATTGGCCAATAGGAAAACTGGAAATTACGGGTAACAGCCAATAGGAAAATAGCATAGGGAATTAAACCGACTGCTGAGCAACCCAAGTGGAGAATTCTGATCCGAGGGGAAGGTTGGGTCAGTAATTTCATTCCTTTATTTAGGAAGTAAAAGTTTCTAAACCGTTTCTACAGCCTGCGGGCCAAAAAGTTGAAATCCTTTAATCGACTGACGTTCCTTCGTTTTAAAAGACAGCAAATTATTCCAAAGTTCATAGTATTAAAATGCAATATTTCTAGTTCGATCTTCATCAAGAAGACTTTACACAGACCCTACTTCGCCATTGTTTGCGCCATCATTTAAGAAACTCGTCTTGCCATTTCCAAAATTGAAAAGGGTTTATACGATCTTCATTTAAAATTATAGGTTAATTTTCCTAATTTCAAGTCCATTGATTTAAATTCCTGGTATCAAGCCGAGCAAACATTCTTATAAACTTAATGCTAAATTTACTGGTCTTCTTAAATCAGCGGATTCCTTGTCATCTATTAATCTTCCTATTGTCAATCAGAATGCTGTCGTCAACCTTTGCACAACAGATATTTCGGAAACACAATACTCAGTTCTAAAGCTCAACTCTAATTTTGCAATTTCTAAAAAAAACCTTCTTTCCCTCAGTTAATTGCTCCAGTTGAAAAAAGCAAAAACCTTTAAAATAGTCGCTTAACTGAAATAAAATTCACATAATCTTATCATTTCTAATGTTAATTTTAATTACAATATTACTAAATCTAATCTCACTTCTCTTGAAAAAACTGCTTTGAAATATTTTAAATTTAAGGACAACATTGTAATCAAGAAAGCTGACAAGGGCGGCCAGATTGTCATCCTTGATAAAAAGCAATATATTGAGGGCGTGTAAAATCTTATTAATGATGGTTCATATAAACTCTTATATAGTAATTCATTTAATATAATAATAATAATAATAATATATTCCTATAATATTTTCTCGGGCATCATCCTCATAAGAATTATCACAAATTAAATCCATTATTAAGTGTTGTCCGCTACTTTCCAAGTTTACAAAGAACTATTATCCTACTTCAGTTGCTAACTGTGCAAGATTCTATTTACTAAACCGGATATGCCTTTTCGTCCCATAGTTGCAAATATTGACACAGACTCTTACCGCTTAGCGAAATATCTAACCACAATATTTGCTTCTCTTCTATCAGCTAATATACATAATGGAAAGAATTCTATCAAAATGTACCCTCTACTAAGTTTGTTATGGTCTACTTTGATGTTAAATCGCTATTCAGGAATGTTCCCATAAGTGGTACCCTCTCTTGTCTCGAACAGAGACTTCGTGAATTTCCGTGTTCATATTTTGAAATTCAAGGGTTATTATATCTTATTCGTACATGTCTGTCACAAACAACTTTTTCATTCAAAGGTAATTTCCACCAATTCTCGCAGATATCTACATGCACTATTTTTAACCCTCGTTAATAAATTCTCCTTCACTTTCTAGACTCGCTATGTTGTTGACACATTCACTTTAATTCACACCTCTTTTCATAATATTGATATCCTTAACGTTATGAACTCGATCTATAGCAATATTTAATTCGCTTATGAAACAGAAAATAATGGCTCACACTCGTTTATGGATACCCTCGTCACTCCCACTGAAAACGGCTTCTCCACATCCGTCTATCAGAAAAGTTTCGCTGTTTCTCTACCAACCCATACTCGCTCTTGTCAGCCTCCTAGCCAAAAAATGTCCGCTTTTTATACCTTTAAAAATCGGGCCATACACATTTGCTCTGATTTCCACTCACTTAATTCTGAAAGTCAATATCTTAAAGCTATTGCTATTGACAGAGGTTACAACCTTCTATTATTGATACCGTGTTATTTAAACTGCAGCATTCTTGTTTCTCAAATTCACCCCAGTCTTCTTCAATTTTAAATATTAGCATTGTTTTAGTTTATTTCCTAAATCCAGCTTTCTCATTTCTTCAGCATTATGATTTCAAAATAATTTCATCCTTGCCAAAATACTTATCCTCTCCAAACTCAAAGATCCTATTGAGATATCTAACCCATGGGGTATATATAGCAATAATTGTCAATGTGGTATTTCCGATATTGGACAAACCAAGCGTGGTTTAAAGTTTAAAAACGTGGTTGAAGCAAGAAATCTGCAATTGCAAAACATTGCTGGGAGATGAACCACACTTTTGTCTTCAACTCAGCTAATATCCTCTTTAAACCTACTTCTATACATTAACTTAACTTTCGTGAAGCATTTCCTATTTTTCAAAATCATAAAAATATTGTTAATTGTGACTTCGCTATCCCCCCCCCCCCACACACACACACACACACCATGATCAGATTGTTGGAAATTTTACATAAAAACATCTTTTACTTAATTTTTTCTGGTATTTTTCACATTTTTGTTCCATTCTCTATGCAATAATCCTACTAGCCGTCACCCTCAATTTCCTGATTTCTTGTTGTTCATTAAATCTATCACTCGAATCTACTGAATCTACTTCTTTTCTGTATACATGAACAAATATTTCGTCATTCTTTGCATTTAGGATGGTACTCTGAATGCTACCAAAACTAGTATATTATAGTTAAAACGTTTTTTGTGCTAATAACGTTGTTTTTTGTACTTATATTTTATCGCGCCAAGTGTCATCATAATAATCTGAAATTCTTCCTTATAGAAATACAGGCCCATGAAAATTAAGACTGTTTTTGAATTTAAAAATGTCTAATAAGTTTTTCAATATCTGCATGCATTACTTAATATTATTTCAGATGCCCAAAATCAAATGATTCAGAATGATATGTTTGTTGTAAATTAAAAACATCTTTTATTTGCAGGCCACAATTGGCTTAGACCACGTACGAAAAAAGATGACCAGTTTTCTTCAAATGTGATAGGTTTTCCTTAAAATGCAATTCAGTATGCCCCGTAATCAATCGAAACATATAAAAGATTGTTTTCTAGATAAAATAAAAAGAAAACTTGCTTAGAATGGTATGGGATCCATGTAATCGCTACTAAACAAATAAGCAATAGCTACAGCAGCAACAACAACAATAAAACGAGATTCTAACTATAAAATGAAACTTTTTAAAATTCCATAAATTTATAAGAAACAGATTCGAAAAAGCGTTCATGCACTCAGTTCCATTTATCTGCGTCATTAGTGGTGGTTTTTACATTACTGTTTTAACTGCACCTGATCCCTAAATGAGTACTGAATTTTATATTCTTAACCTACTAACCGCCGAAACTATAACAATGAGATCTTCAACTTTTTTGTTGAAAAACTTTTGCACCACAAATTTTAAAAGACGATCTTCGCTTTATTTAATAGTGAAAGTTTCTGTTATTAAACAAGGCAAAAATTTTTATACAAAAATAGTGGTAGCATGATAGTTAATTTAAGCATTCGCATTTATTATTACAATTGCGTCAACGCAACATCAGCGGGTAATGGGTCAAGATCCGTTTTAACCGTTAAATGCATGATTTTTTATTTTGTTTCGTAAAAATTATATATGATTCTCTGAAAGGTTTATTACATAGGAAATATAATGAAAAAAAATCAGGGAGACATTTTTCATATGATACGTCAATCTTTTTTTCTGTTGCACATCTGCGATACAAGTAAAAACTACTGTCATGTGGCTCCTTTGCGCTAAAATATCGCAAACTAGTAAATATTGTAATAAATGTGTCTTCAAATACCTTATTTTATATAATAACTTAACCTTTATCACTTTAAATCCCATGATAGAATACATTCTAGAAATTACGTTGTTCAGAGAATCTGACTTTACACCAGAAAGTTTCAATGGTTAATTTCGCTTTATTTAAATACGGAATGTCTGTTATAAATTAAAGAAAATATTGCAATTTTAATTTCCTGGTGAGAATTAGGTATACGCGAATAAAAAAATCGATTAAATTCAAAACACTCTTGTTTGCATATGTGCAAAGCTGCGCACTAAAGGGTTAAGATACATCTAGTAGAGATTAGAGATATGCTTTGCGATGATTTTGAGTTCGATTATTCAAACATTTTTGTGCTATAACTCTACTGCTGCCACGAACAATGTGTATCAGTCACCTGGTACATTGTTCACAAGACATTTTCACCCACAATTACACTTTTTGCTAGATATTGTTTGGCTTAGATGCAATTATTACTTGAAGACACGAGACATTCTTGTATGAGAAAAGCCAATAAAGTTAGCGGTTTACTGGGAATCGGCACTTCTTGCACACACAATCATGTCTCACTCAAAGTAATTCGAAATGCTTTTTTTTCCACAAATTGGAAAAATGCAAAATTCAATGGTGTTTCTGACAAAGAGCAAACATTTTTATCAGAAAATCCAGTGTATTACATCTGCCCACATACTGCACGGGCGAGTGAGGCGTGGTGATAATATTTTGGCAATTCAGTGTATAAACACAGTAAGCTTAAAAATCTAAATCATATGCCAACCAAAAAAAAAATACTCTCATGCATCCAGAAGAAAAATTTTCCGAAGTAATTCATTTAACAGTTACAATCAAATGCTTCAAAATGTATGTCCTAAGCGTAGTCGTTGCTCAATAAATGATTTTTATGTACAAATTTCACAGCTTTTTAGGAATATTATTGAGACATAAAGAGGAAAAATAGCAAGCTATAAGTTCCTTATAAATAAAATACAGTTATACCTCGCCTAATGAGTACCTCGGTAAACGAATTTTTAGCTAATGAATTTTTTTTAAAAACTGTTTGTATGCCTAAATTAGGTAAAAAGCTTCTTACTTAAAAACATACATACACATAAAAATTAAGCCAGTTCTAGAATTTAAAAATTTCAAACAAGTGTTTTCAATATCTGAATGAATTTTTACTTTTTTGGGGGGGTTTCCAAATGAAGATTCAGGATGCTATTTTTGTTGTAAATTAGAAACATCTTTTATTTGAAAGTCACAGTTGGCTTTGAACACTTACGCAAATGATGACCAGTTGCCTTCAATTGTGTTAGATTTTCCTTAAAATGCAGTTCAGTATGCACCGTAATCAATCAAATTATTCAACACTAGAATGCTTTTACTCAAGTTTGATAAAACTATTTGACACCAGAATTTTTATTTAAGTTTATTTCACTGATTTATTTAACGTAAATCTGCGTGATTTAAATTTAATTTATTTTATGAAAGAATTTCTGGTTCCAGTTGACATTTAATCATATGGTCGGAGTCGGATCGACTCCTTTCGGGCGTTCTAGTGTTAAAAGAATTTTCCATACATAAAACAAAGTAAAACTTAATTAGAATGGTATGCGGTCCATATAATCGCTACTAAATAAATAAACACACACAAAAAAAAAAGCAAAGAAAGGGCAATTCTAACTATAAAAAGAAATTTTTAAAAGCTCAATAAATTTATAAGAAACATATTCCATACAGCATTAATCAATACAGCTCCATTTATCTGCGTTTTTACTAGTGGGATTTACATTACTGTGTGAGAAATCGACCTTATCTCTCTGGGAAATTCCGACATACGATACAAAAACCAGCTTAAGGGACCCCATGTAAATTTTGCTCAGAATTATTTCAAAGTCCAGAAAAACGTCGCGGAACTAGAAACAAAAAGATCAATCTCATTCTGTCTTCACAGATGACACTAACTGGAAGTGTATTTCTTTATGTAGTGAGAGAAAATATTCCTTTCGTCCTCGAGCGGGTCACCTCCAGACCACCCACAACCCTGGGAACGCAAAAAGGAAATTGCTTCTTACCTCTACGTCACGTTCGACTTTCCTTCCTTTGGAGTGAGACCCTGCTTGTGATATCACGATCTAGAGATTTTAGTGGTTAGAACATATGGCCTTTGTTCTTAGCGAAAAACGAAGTTAATAAAAGGAGGGCTTAGATGTTATATATTCCTGCCGCCGCCATCTTGGTTTTCTCGGCGTTTATCGATAAGGCAACCCCGACAAGTGACGTGTTCTGGCAACCCCGTTAAGCTTAATATGCGCATAAATCTGCTTGGCGACATTTACTTGGCGGAAAAGGGGTTTTCACGCCAAGAAAAAAATCCAAGATGGCGGGAGCATTTTTCGGTAGATTTTGACTTGAGACTTCAAGAGATTTTCGCCGTACAGACAGATAACTCTCTGACGGGATACTCTCTTTCCGAAGTACGAAGGCCCGTAGCACGAAGTTCCGAAGTACGAAGTACGAAGACCCGCCGTAAGGTGAAAGCTCGGTACGGCTCAGGTTAACTAACCCCGGTTGTCAACAGACAAGAGAAACGACATCCTGTCGTGCGCCAAAGAGCATATCTATCCAAGAGTAGAAATAATTCTTATTGAAGCACGAAAGAGACTGCCACTATTATCCAATTAGTTCAGAACTTAGAACTCAAAGTTACCTCCGAATGTTTTATGCCAAACATTCAAGCCAGCTGGACTTGAATTTGCTAATAATTGATTGTCTTCTGAGAACGAACCTTATTATTTATGTTGTAAATACCTCATATAATCTAAAGAATTTGTTATTTCATTGCTTTTAATTCAAATAAATATATCTTTGAATTAAATGAGACTCGGCCGTTGAAGTAGTACACGCTACCACACGAACCTACAACACCGTCCTCCGTTACAACTGTTTTAACTGCAAGCGATCTCCAAATGTGTTAAACAGAATGTAAAACTCACCGATAATGACGAAATGACCAAAAACAGGACACGACATTTTTTTTCTGTTTTTGCGTGCAAACACAGACATTAAATTTAACAGATATAATAGAAAAGTGCTTTATATTGATATAATGCGCATGTACCTAACGTCCTTTAAATAAAGATAAACTGAGTTTTGAGGCTAATTTGGTGCAATATTTCAAAAATATATTTTATTTTTCGAAATTTTTTTTTTTTTTTTTTTTTTTTTTTTTTTTATAATGTGTATAAAACTGACCATGCATTATCAGACATAATAAAAAAATAAGAAGAGCATTTCTTTCCTTGTTTAGTGATAATTATTATTTTTTCCCTAATGGAAATCCAGTTTTCCTTCTCCTCAGAAAGAAACAAATTCACAAAAAATTTAAAGTCGCGGACTTTTTCTCTAAAGGTCACCAAAGACGTAGATAAAGATTTGAGATAATTAAAAAATAAATTCAGGTAGTGGCATTATTTAAAATCTAATTGGTTTTTCTTTTTCCTCATCTTAAAGAGAGTAATAGAGTTTCTGCCGAGTTTTCAAAATCTCGGTTGTATTTAATTTGTTAAATTTTCGTCACTTTAAAAGCTTGAAGAATTTAGCAAAGTTAACATTAATTTTAAAAAACGAATTGCTTTAGTTAATTCAAGTTTCTCAGCACTATTTCCACAGCATCTCGTTTTTAAAAGTAAAAGTTTGAACAATGACGCTTATTAGCACGTTAAAATTTCCACAAATTATGTCAAAAAATACCTTTCGAAGTGTGGATTTTTTCTTTTTTTCTTTTTTTGGTTTATTAATTTATTAATTTTAAAAAGTCAAAAATCATTTGTTAACATCTCCAGGGCTCGCACCGTTCCTAAAATTTTCACAATTTGCTACCAGTATTTTAAATAAGAATTCTTCGTGGTAGATTCCTTTAACATCTGTAATAGAATTATACAACAAAGATTACTGTTTTAATTTAGTTGTAGCAAAGTGCGAAATTTTTAGGAACGCTGCGAGCCCTGCATCTCGAGTGTTCATTTTTAAAGTTATCTGCTTCCAAAACCAAAGAAGTTATTAGAAACATTAAGGTGTAGACAGATATAAATATAAGGCAATAAAAAAAGTATTAATACTATATCGTTCGATTCTCTGTATTGGAAGTATTGCACCAGTATCTCCTTTCAGTTAACGCATTTCTAAAGTAATTATAATTACCAAAAACCTAACATCTTATTCGAAATATTGAAACCTGTATTGGAATATTGGAACCTATTCTAAATATTATACGAGTACACTCAGCTCAGTAGTCAACTTGCTGCTTCAGTAGAAAAGTTCTGAAATTCATTTCCATTTGGAGCTATCGGGATAGATGTATGAGGTTTTCTTTTATTTTCTTAAGGGGACCGGGTGAGCAAAATTAAACCAAAAAATCGATCTTTACTTTTTTATATCATTAAATGGTTTAAACTTTTATCTTTTCAACGATGTAGTACACACACACACACACACACACACATATATATATATATATATATATATATAAGTGTTGGATTCTTTCTAAAGAGCACTTCACAGCAGTGGGCTACTTTTTTTAAATTCAGATTTCTTGATTGACACCACTTTTCTGAAGTGGTAAAATTCCCATTGTTTCCGCCTTAATTAATATGCTATTAAGTAAGGCGAATTTCACTATTTCAAAAAAGTGGTGTCAATCAAGAAATTAGAATTTTAAAAAAGTAGCCCACTGGCAACACTGCTTCGCAGCTTTAATTGCCTTTTTCTCAAAAGTTGGATTTTGCAGGTTTGTGTTCCCTTTTTTCAATATCTATTAAACTAAAGAACTCAGATTTTTCTAAATTCTTACATTATGTTATAGTGCATACTTTAACACAGGGATTTAATGATTTGTTGAGAATTATTTATTTTAGGCAGTGAAATCTTACCAAAAATGCTAGTTTAAAAATGTCTTTCAATAAATAATTAATAATTAATTTTCAGTTTCAGTTTCACTTAGAAAGAAAATGGTCTGTTAAAATACGTAAAGCATGTTATTCAAACTACTCTAAAAAACCTAGACCTCTATCTTTAACCATTTCTGAGAAAAAGGTACATAAAGTTGATGTATTTTAACATGGCGGGGATAGAGCTTACCCGGTTCCCTTAAAAGCAAGCGCTTCTTAAACAGGACAAAATGTTGGTCGATGGCTGGCGATTTGTAGAAACCTTTAGGATATTATTGGCTGGTGCGCGAATAACGAGCCTAGCAATAACCCCCTATTATTAACCGTTTCTTTGAGATCATGTAAATAAAAGATCGAGCCTTTGTTAGAAATGGCTAGGAATAGGCCTTTTTGTTAGGAATTTGTTAGGAATATTGTAAAAAATAGGCCACGACTGGTAACGCAAAAATTTATAACTGTTGGTCAAACGGGAACTACACAATCAATCTTCGTTGTTACAAACGTTTTCTGGGACACAGAGCTCCAAACCTTGGTATGTATCGTAAGGACTAAAACAGATTAGAGCTTCGAAGCAAAAATGAAAATTATTTTCGTTACACGAGAACAAGAAAACGTGACATTTTCTTCAAAATTGATAGTTCTAGTTGGTTGCATTGTAACTAACTAGTAAAACCTATTAACGACACCCATCCATGACAAATATTGCATCAACATTTTTGTATTGTGGACAATATTTCCTAATATATTTCAAAATTACAGGAATGGGTAATTACTATTGGAAAATTCTGAGATATATATTTTTAATACTTTACTGTTGAAGCAATATTATGTAGACTTAGTCCAATGTTGACATTGAGTAATATGCGTAACATCCAAGATTCATGAAATTACGACATGTTCGGCATACTTGCAGGAAATCTGTATGTAATTAGCCGTACACGTATAAAAAAGTTTTAGTTTTCAAATGGTAATAAAATAAAGCTTATAAGATAACGTGTACGAAATACATGAAAGCGACTTCAAGTGATAGCTTCTTAATCCATGACTTGCTTGAAATTGTGGAAAACCACTCATGTTATTCATATTATCATTTTCAAACTGTTGTTATTGCGCGCCAGTGTAGAAAAAATGGTTATGTACAAGAGAGTGTTTTTTTTTTGTTATAAAAACCATTTAATGTTATCCTTATTCAATTTAATCTACGTTGTTGAAGTAGAGTGTCTTTATAAATAAAAGAATTGAGACATACCCAAAAGGCGCATGCTCAAATTGAACATTTTTATCGAAACTATGACAAACCGCATTCCAGAACTTGAAAATGTTCACCTGGACATGTTCGATTAGACAAGTGAGGCAAGTCAAAAATCATTATGGACACTGCTGATATTGGCAGTTACGACCATAAAACTTTTAGAATTATTCTAAGCACGGCAACACTTTTCCCTGTATCAGCAACAGTCTAACATCAGTTTTCCAAACACAAGTGATTTTATTAGACCAATAGTCTAATCTATGACAAGCACAATTATCATAATCCTCTTGACGACTCAAGCAGCTTGAATACGATCAGCTGTGGTTGAGAAACAGCATTCATGAACCACGGAAAAATGCGGCGTCTATTTCTGAAAGGTCTATGGACTCTACAAGTTTTTGTCCAACATCCTCACAACGAATAAAAAAAATATTGGCATAGATATTTTAGAATTAGACTGAGTATCGCAACACTTTTACTATTTTTTATCACTTTTAACACTTTTTTATCAGCAACAGTTAAACTTCAGTCGCGTTTCCCAACTGCACATTACTATTGATTGGACTAATGATCTGAACGCAACAATGAAAGAAAATATTAGCAAGGGTCCTCTCGACCAATTAAATATTTCAATACCATCAGCTGTGGTTTGGTGACAACGTTCCTGTTGCACGCATTACGTTATAGTACTCACGCATATTTATTTTAGCTTAAAATCTTCTCTGGCGAACTAGAAATGTAGTGTAAAAAGTTACATTCAAATGCGTTAAGTGGTTGTTTAGAAAATTCCAGACTTACGTGCATACATACGTACTTAAATAACGGACAAAAACAGAAGATTCTCTTTTTAAAGACGCTTAATGAAAGACATTTCATATAAAGTATAAATATAGTTACTTTATACTAAATCTTATAGGTAAGGATCTAACCTAAACTTATCTGCTTTCATTTTTTATAAAGGCATTATCTTTTTCAATTTAAAACATTCCTGAACATCAAACACAATTTACCGATCGATTTCAGTTACTTTGAGGTCTTTCTCTTTCCGATAATAGAAAGCAATTTCAAATGAATACGCTATTTCAAATATTAAACTCATTTTGATTAAACATAATGAAATGAATACTTTGTAAAGTCCTTGCATTTAAAATTTTCAATGCGATGACATTCTTTCATAGTGAATAAAGCCACTTGGCCTAATAAGATCGACTGAAATTGGTTTCATAACAATTTTACAGAGTAGAAAATTCTATTTCAATCGACTAAAGTATTAGAAAAGTCGCGTCTCCCTGCAGGTTAAACAGAAGCGATTTACTTCATCCAAAACTTCCGGGAATTGAATTGTTGATGTATAATTCTAAAATGAAACTGTTTCGTTAAGTGTATAGAAAACTTTCTATGTGATACTAAGCAGTTGTTTCATACTCATCACGCTTTTAATAACAATTGTGCGAGAGCAAATCTTTCTCAAATTCACAATTCCATATTTCCCCTGAGATTCCTTATAAATTATCTATTTAATTTTTCAAGACAGAAGAAGATTAACAATTTATCATATTTTACAAACAGGTTTTGGAAAAGATTGCCGTCTCTAATTAATTATCAGTGTATATGTCGGGAAGAAATAATCTTAAATCGAATTCACTCTCGGTGGTCGTTGTTATAGTGAAAATATGTTGTTTTAATCCCCCTAAGATCTGAAATGGTATTATTGTATAAGTAATTCAGCAATTTTATGCTTAGTGCGATTATTTTGAAAAGATTTCAGTATTTTCTCGCAAACTAGAAAGTTCTTGTAATGGGTAAGGTAAGAATGATGAAGTGGCAATTTTCTGAAATCAAGTTGATTCACTTAGAATTTCGTTTCCTATTCTTGCATTCTCGTATTACTGATTTTTACTTTCTTCTATGTATAACAGAAGTAAGTATTCTACGAATTGAACATTTCCAACTGAGCGAAAAATCGAATCGAACCCAGATCCTTGGCTTGGGTTGGATCCCGAATCGATCCAATCGAATCGGGAATCGAACCCAGATCCTTGGCATACAAGGCCAATGCCGTTTGGTAGACGTTAGAAGCAAACCGTGGAAATCACAAAGTTGGCGCATACGTATCTGCAGTCTTGGCTTTCGTTTCAGCCCCAGAACCACAGAGTAATTTTAAATATTCACATATACTGGGAGGGAAAGGGGGGGGGAGGGATTTGAGCTTGGAGTTGGGAAATTCTACATTTTTGAGGTATTTTCTTTTTAAAAAGTAATAGCGGAAAAAATAGCGAAATTTTCATTGTTTTGGTAATTACATTTATGAGTATAATATATGTGAACTTGGGAAATTTAAGCTTAGAGTTGGGAAATTCTAGAGAGTCGCTGATTCCTGGTACTCCTCTCCAAATCTCATCCAAGTCAAGTCAAGTTTGAGACATTTTCTTTAAAAAAGATAATAGTAAAAAAATAGCGAAATTGGATGTCGTGCAGTAAAATGGGAAATTTACGGCCAGTGATAGAAATATCACATTTAATTATTATTATTTAACAATTCAAAGAGCTTTTTTTTATTCATTATTTTTTAACCTTGTTAAGAAACAAGAAAATGTTAATTTGAAGAACTCCCTAGGATAATATTTTTCATAATAATATTTTGAATTTATTCTTAATAAAAGAGAAAGGATGAAAAAAAATATTAACAACTATTTTCTAACAATTTTAGCTATCAATTACTTTCCAATACCTTTAGCTAAATCTTACTTAAATATAAATAATAATTTTTTATAAATAAAAAAAGACAAATTTATACAAAAGAAATCTTATTAAGAAACAAGAAAAGGTTAATTTGGAGAACCCCCTAGGATCATATTTTTCATAATAATATTTTGAATTTATACATAAATAAAAGAGATAGGGAGAGGGAAAAAGTAATATTAACAATTACTTTCTAATAATTTTAGCTATCAGTTACTTTCCAATACCTTTAGAATAAAAAAAAGACAAATTTATACAAAAGAAATCTTATTAAGAAACAAGAAAAGGTTAATTTGGAAAACCCCTATGATCATATTTTTCATAATAATATTTTGAATTTATACATAAATAAAAGAGAAAGTGTTAATCTCTTATAAGTGTTATCTTACTTAGATCTTGTTCTATACTTATTGAATTAAATTAATGAATTAATGTATAGGATTTTTAAAAAGTTGTAAATGCAAAATTTGGATTTAAATTTTTAAATATATATTAAAAAAAAAAAAAAAAAAAAAAAAAAAAAAAAAAAAAAAAACTTTATTACTAGTTTTATAAGTCCAAATGTAAGAGTATATATTTATGTAATGCACGCTTAAATAGTTATTTGTCAAAAATAACTGAAATAAATGGTTATTTCTTCCGTCGAGACCATGGAACTTTTGCGTTCAACACAGAATTCTGTTTTAGACAGGTTCCGTTTTCACAGGTTTTATTGTATGCAAGAAAATTATCCAACTTTTAAACTGTCAAAAACTGCGCAATGAAAGTTATTAAAGTTCGGAAAAGCCCGTATTTATACGAATATTAGAAAACATACCTTTGTTTATTGATGTAATCGATATCTTCAATTTTTTTCTACTCTAAAGCAAAATAATAAGGATATTAATTAGTTAATAATACGGATAATTACACCAAAATAAAAACAGCTTAACATTCCCTACTATAGAAAACGTTCTGCCACGATTAGCAAGGTGTCTGTGAAATAAAATTCCTTGGTAAAAGTAATTTGATTAGCATAAAGTCTTTATATTGCATGGCTATAAACAAAAGTAATCTAATTATTGGGATAAAAAAATACTTTACCAGATACCAAGAAAAGCGAAAAATGTAATTTTCCCTCTATCTTAATTTCAATTGCATCTAATTCACGACAATGCCTAGTTAACTATCTGGCTATATTATTTCTAGAACGAAAATTGAAAAAATAATAATAAATTTCACTAAAAGATAGCCGACTGCAATTGAATGTTTCATATTTTTCTTTTTTGTCTGTCGTGCCTACAGAGCATTTTCAGAACCGTATTAATACAGTGCAGTCAAGGAAAAAACAAAATCTAATGAAAAGAGTAAATTTATTATGTTTCCTCTTCAGACAGATTCAGATAAAGAAAACATTAATTCTTGAATCAACTTATGAGTTGCAGTAAAACAAAACAAAACAAAAAAGATCATTACAGAAATGAGAGACGAATGATTTCATATCATTAAATCCAAAAAGATTTTTGTGAGAAATAACATCTGATTGTTTTCATTTTTAACCCTCGAAGCTCATTGACTGATATATTATTTCCCCTTCTTCGGAAATATTGAAGATTTAAATGAACTCTGGAAAACCTTTTGTTTAAAAATTTCGTGTAGTTTGTTAAGATATATCCTATTAACAAATGCGGGCATGACTCTATTGCATAATCCTACTTTAGGATCTAGGGTTAGAAGTATTTACCTTATTCAGGTAAATTATACCACCAAATTAAAATATGATTTATAATATTTACTAAAAGTTTGTATGAAAATTTACGCTGTCGTGGCAATTTGTAAATACAAATCACATGTTCGCAAATTAAAAACCACATAGATACTACAAATAACAGGATTTCTTTTATTAAATTCGGTTTCATCTAAGCAATGTGTTCTATGTAAGTGTTACATTCATTGCTCCTTTTATTACCTCAAAATAAATAAATATTTACCTATACTCAAATTATCTGTACTCAAATAATTATTAATTATTAGTGTAGGCGCCCGAATCATAAAGGTAAAAAATTAGAAAGAGCGAAATAAAGATGTATAATAAATTATGGCTTCATCATACTTTTCACATTCGGCGTATTGTTAAGATGTTTCTCCTTGTTTTTTATCTTGCCATTAAAACAATTTTTTAAACTCGTTTTAAAAAATTATTTGTATTAAGAACTTTTAATTTTTATTCACATTGCAGCATCAATTAACCTCTCCAATATTACTCCATTATAACTGATTTTTAAATTTTTTTACCGTTGGCGTCAGCAACAACAGCACGAAGTTTTTTTAAACTTGATAAGCCACATGTCATACATCATTTTAACTCTTTGGTCAATATATTAGACCGTATAGCAGAGCTCTTTCTTCTATACATTATAATTATATTAAATTAAAAAAAAAACAGTAGCTAATCAGTTTGGTTTTATTTGGTTCAATTGCAGATACGTTTTTGGCATATAACATGAGTCTTTTAAACGAATGAGTATTAATACCACATATTTTTAACATCACATTCATATTCTTAAGTTTTAAACTTGCTGCGTATTATTAAATTGAATTTTGTTTCAGAAATTTATACTAACACTTAGCTCTTAAAAAGGAATTTTTATAAGATCAGCAATTTTGAAGACAACTAACAATGAAAATATCTAAAAACTCTAAATAGCTTAGTGGCTTGTGCATGCGCTGCCAATGCACAAGTCCGAAGTCCCCCTCCAAATCTGGGACTGAGCTTTCATTTCTTCGGGGACGATGAAATGATTATCAATCGAGCTTGGAAACTAAAATCTGGAGATTCCACATCAGATTGATTACTTGTCTGGATCATACAACCGAATTCATTGGTGGCGAAATACCGCCCCAGATCTACGGTCATGCAAGTGGTATTGGGCACCACAGATCGGGATGCTACCAACATTATATAGCCGTGGAGTTTAGGTTTTGTTTAAAAATACATTTTATAACTATAAACTCAGAAAAGTAAACACTGCAGTAGTGAATTCACATGCCTTCGTTTCAACTATCATTTAGTTTTTATTTTTATATTAAAAACTTTTAGCAAGAGCAAATGGCTAGCAGACATCAAATTACTAGCAGATTGACAAATTCATTAGGATTATGCTATTTCACTAACGTTATGATATAATATGTTAAAAATGTCTTAATAAAAGTTTTTTAGAATCATTCCGGTTCAAGGTTCTTTTGAGTAAGATATCCTTCTTTACAAGATTTTGCAGTGCGTGCGTAGCACGCTTGCTATACGGTGCCGTAGACAGCGGGGACCCGGTTCGAGGTTCGTTCAAGCGAGATTGCCTTTTTTACAAGATTTTGTAGTGTGTGCGAATCATGCATACTATACGGTGCCGTAGCCAGCGGGGACACGGTTCGACTTTCGATCGACGCGATAGGCTTTTAAAAAAGCGTCTGCAGTTAGCGCGCAACACAGCTGCAATACGGCGCCGTAGGGAGCGAGGACCAGGTTTGACTTTCGTTCCAGCGCGAAAGGCTTTTTTAAAAGTGTTTGTAGGGCGTGCGCAGCACGCCTGCTATACGGTGCCGTAGGCAGCGGGGACCCGGTTCGACTTTCGTTCGAGCGCGATAGGCTTTTTTAAAAAAGAGTTTGCAGTTCGTGCGCAGCACAGCTGCAATACGGTGCCGTAGACAGCGAGGACCGAAATCGCCCACTCGTGGACAGCCTACCGTGAGGTATAGGGACAATAAGTCCACGAGGGGAAAAAGGGGCTGCCAGGCAGCGCAAGCAGGGTGGCGCACATTTATTACAACATAAAAAGCATGTTACAAATACTGCCTTATTATTGAAGGCAGTGCGGACACATATGTATAAATAAATATTGAAATATATTTACAGGTTAAATAGAATGTAAAAAAAAAAAGGATTAAGGTCTTAGTCTAAGGATTATAGTCTTAGAAATAAACGAAAAATGTTTGTTTAAAATGTCGTAATTTTCTAGAAGTCTCTGGAAGTTGCCTGCGTTGAAAAGAGTGTTATTCAAATTTTCTCTCAATGTTTTGTTTCTGTCAAAATGGAAATGATGTTTCATTATGGGGCAGTTTCCAAAGATATAGTGTGTAGCGTTTCCAATACTCTTTCTGCATAAACAAAGTGGTGAGTCTCTTTTTTTAATTTTATGTAGAAATGATGGGAAACTTCCATGACCAGTAATATAGTTAGGTAACGTAGGGCGATCACAGATGAACTGTATGTCAACTTTATTAATTATACTGTAAGTATCGCGACCCTTTGTCGACTGAGTCCATGAGAGTTGCCATTCATCCAGAGTTTTTTGCCTAAAGATATACTTGAATTTGGATTGTGGAAGAAGCAATTCCTGGCAATCGTTGTATTGGTTGTTATCTATAACCGCCTTCGCCAGAGAATCGGCTCTTTCGTTTCCCGGGATACCTATGTGAGATTTAATCCATGAGATATAGAACTTTTTGTTAGGGAAATGTAGTAAAAGATTGTAGATATTATAAATTATATAATTGCGTGGAAATGCAATTTGAAGGGCGTCATAGGATGAGTGGCTGTCTGTAAGGATAAGAATTTCATGATGAGAAGAGTTAATGGACCATTCCATTGCCTTGTAAATTGCGAATAATTCAGCTTGGTAGATCGAGTTATCTACATGAAGTTTAACTGCATAATCAAATACGAATGAGTTTTTAAGACAGACTGTAAATGCACATGCTGCTCCGTCGTTCATGACAGAACCATCGGTATATATGGATGGGTCATAGATTTGGAGTAATTTTTCGTATTTTTCCTCCAAAAAGAAGAGGTTGTTTATCTTGTAATATTGAGAAAAGTCGAAGGTGTTTAGTTTTGACATAATGTGGTTGCTGTTAATGATTTTGCCATTATGGTTATATGATCTTCTTCCTTTAATTAGTTCGTAATAATGATAATCGTTCTTGAGCAAAGTATCGATTGGGGGAGAACCAGTAAGGACACAGAGAGCGTCAGAGGAAGTACTTCGATAGGTCTTGATAATGCTTAAGAGAGCTGTACGTTGTACTGACTTTAATTTTCTTATCCCATGCGAGTTGAGACTTGGAAACCAAATTTCATAAGCGTAGCTAATTTGTTTTAATATGACGGTGTTGTACCAAAATTTCAGTATACTTGAAGATATTCCTCCTTTATGAGATTTTAGGCTTTTGAATCCGTTTAAAAATTGAGTTACCTTTGTTTTAGTATGAGTTAGATGCTCTTGAAAATTAAATTTTGGATCTAGTATAACGCCAAGATAGGGAATAGTATTTTCAAACTTGATAGTTTTGTTATTCAATTTGAAAATTGGTCGACGTCTGTTAAGAAGAAAGCGGCCAAAAAGCATGGCCTTTGTTTTAGTTTCCGATATTGTAAGGTTGAAATTCCTGCATAAAGTTGAAAAAATTTCGATGCGTCTATTAGCAACTTGCTCCAACTCAGGTCTGGAGTCTCCCGCAACCTTAATTACGAAATCGTCAGCATAAACTATCATGTCTGATTCTATTTTGTAGAACTCTTTTATAATAAAATCTGCAATTAGCAACCAAAGAAGGGGACCTAAGCATGAGCCCTGAGGGCACCCTTTAAATGAAATGAACCATTCTACAACGCTTCCTTCTTTTAAACCAATATATCGATTGGAGATGTAATTTTTTAGTAAATGTTTTAGATATAGAGGGAGAGGAGAATTATCGATTATTTGGGAGATAGTATTCCAATCTATCGAATCAAACGCTCCCTCTATATCGAAGGAAAGAATACCACAGTATTTCTTATTTTCTAATGTATTTGTGATAGAGGATTTCAGTTCATTTAAGGCATCTATTGTGCTTCTTGATTCGCGAAATCCAAATTGCATTTCATGGAGAAAGGAAATATCTTCTAAAAATGTCATTGCACGCATCTTGATTAATCGTTCAAGGACTTTTCCCAGCATAGAGAGAAGGACTATCGGTCGGTAAGATTTTAATTGCCGAGGATCTTTATTCTTCTTTCGAAAATAAATGACAATGCCCTTCTTCCATATGTCTGGGAAATGGGCAAGGGAAAAGCATTTGTTGTATAGTTGAAGCATTAATTGTGGGAAAGTTTTGATCAAGTTTTTAGTAACCCTTGCATCGATCTTATCGAAACCAGGGGCTTTGTTGTTCGACTGTCTTGATGCGCAATATTTTAGTTCTCTATAGCTGATTAGATATTCATTTATATCACTTTCTGATAGTGGCTCCAAATTTTCAAATGAATGTAGATTTTCAGGGATTTCTTTTCCAAAATGATGGCTTAAGAGTTGGTGTTGAATGTCTCTAAACATGTCAGTTGAATTTGATGTGTCAAGTATTGAATGTATTAAGTCGGTATTTTTGAGGTATTTGCCCTTTACAATTTTGAAAGCGGTTCCGTATGTTGTGGATGTTGTCTCACAGAAGGATTTCCACGAATTTAATTTTGCGTTTTTGATGTTTAATTTGTATTTAGCTCTCTCTTTCTTGTAGCTAACTTGGTATTGTACGTTTTCAGGATTTTTATTTGATCTTTTCCGTAAAGCGTTTAATCGATTTCTTTGTATTTTGAGATTATCTGTGTACCACTTTGTATTTACTTCATATGACTGTTTTTTCTTTTTGAGAGAAGATTCCATGATTTCTTGTAGAAGCTCTTCAAATTTGTGGGTCCATTCATTCAAGTCATTAGGACTTTTGACCTCGCTGAGAGTTGTCTGTAGATTGTCAACATTAGGAGAGAGTTGGTTGTTAAATTTTTTGAAATTCTCAAATTTAGTTTTAAATCTGTATTCATTTCGTAGAACTGGATCTATAGCTAAATCGTATCTTATGTACAGATGGTCGCTGAGGGAGTCATTGATGTCGTCTACGTACCAAGAATTGAGATAGTTGCGTGCTTGGTTTCCACTTAAAGTTAGATCTGGAGTACCTTTCCTTTTGTTCTGTTTGAATGTATATGGGGCATTGGGATCATTAACTATGGATACGTTATTTAAAGCGAGGTAATCTAGAAGAATGTCTCCTCTTGCATTATTGCATTTATATCCCCAGTCCTTTAAGTGAGCATTAAAATCGCCTGCTAAAATGATATTTTTACAGTCTCTGATAGTGTTGGTCCAGGCTTGTAGGTCTTCTTCAAGGTCTCTTGCGGAACGAGGACGGGAATACTGCGAGCCAAGTGTTAATTCATGGTATTTAGTGCTAATGTTAATAAAAATGCTGTTGTCAAAAGATAAGGTTTTTAGGTGATATAGTTGGGAGTTTGCTATGATAATTCCAGCTGTTTCATTTTTTGAGGCATAAAGAGACCATCCAATTGGGAGGCTTGTAAATGAATTATTTGTTCTATGGTAATCTTGGATTATAGCTATGTCAATTTGTTGATTATTTATATATATGATTAGTTCTAGATTCGCTGCGCGACAGTTATTCAGATTAATTTGGACACATCTAATTTTGGAAAGAGTTGCTTTGTTATGAATTACTTTAGTTGGAACTGCTACATTAGCAGTGTTGGAAGCCATAGTAAGAACATTGTTATTTTGGGTAACGATATTTGAAAGGTTATTTAGGGTCGAGAACGTTGCTGTCGGTAGTTAATTATACGATGTCTATTATAGAAGTGGTTTTGAAAGATATTACATTCGCTTGAATTTGCGCTATGATCGAACTTGTATTGGCGACCTTCGGGGTTCACATAATTATAGCAATTATAGCATTTGTGCTTCCTTGGATCATTTTTATTCGGACATGTTGAGGTTTCATGGTTCTTCATGCAATATGCGCAGGTTTCTTTTCTTCTGCATCTCTCTTTTGTATGTCCATAGATTTGACAGTGACTGCACCTTATTATGGGGGCGTACTGAGCGATTTTACACGATAGAAAACCAATCAGCAATCGACCTTGGCGTAGCAATCTGGTTGCCAATCTATCCTCCAAATCTAGCATAAGTTGATAGGTCTTTAGAGATTTTCTTTGTAATTCTTTATGTTCATTAGCTTTTATGTCATATTCAAGATCTTCGCTTAATTTCTCTTTTATTTCTTCTACTGTTATGTTTTGGGGGATTCCCAAAATGATTATTTTTTTCCTTTTTTCCACTGCGAGATTTAAATCTACAAGGTCAAGTATGTTACTGTGTTCCTGGATCTTGTCTGCTATGTTATTCACATCTTCGTCTGTGTTTGAGCGTACTATAATAGTTCGTTTATCTCTGGAAATAGTGCAGTATATTTTCGCAAGATTTACTGTTGTCTTAAGTTCTCTATTTATAAAATCACGGATGTTGAATAGGGACATATTGGTTGTGGATTTTCTTGTTAACAGTATAGCAGACTTTGATTGTTGTGGTGCTGGGGAGTTTAGAGTTGTGGCATATGATGGTTTAGATAGAGGAACTGGAGATACTAGTTCATTGGTATGTGTTGTAATTTTTTGTTGAGGAAATTCTTCTCCTGCTGTTTGTGCTTCTCTTACTTCAATGAATCTCTCAGGTTCGACTTTCGTTTGAGCGCGAACGGCTTTTTTAAAAGTATTTGTAGGCCGTGCGCAGCACTCCTGCTATACGGTGCCGTAGGCAGCGGGGACCGGATTCGAGGTTCGTTCTTTTCTAGATTTATTATGTCTTCAAGGACCCCGATGTATGTATTTGGCAGCGCGTGCGCAGCCCGCCTCCTATACTGTGCCGTAGTCAGCGGGGACCCGCTTCGAGGTTCGTTCACTTCGAGATTTCATATTATTAGAGGCCTCGATATATTAGAGGTTCGTTCGTTCGAGATTTTGCAAAAAAGGAGGGGCCCGGTAGCGGACGAAGCCAGCTAGTGTCTTAATAAATGTTTATTAGAATCAAAATTTTTGACTAAAAGTGGCTCAAAAAGGATATTGGAACTTAAATACATTTTTAATGGTGTTTATTTCAAGAGAAACATCCCTTAGAATAGTATTAGTTTAAATAATTCACAACTAAATAAATGTATAATAAAATATTTTGAAAAAGTTTTTAAAAAGAATCTATTCTAAGTTTCTCCTAATAGATAAAAAAGAACCCGGCTGCATTTTCGAAAATTTGTAAATAGTTTTCAGCTTAATTTGATATTTTTAATTTAAAAAACAAGTTCGTAGTTTATATTCTAAAAGGAAGATATTCAAATAATGTATAATGTACAAAGTTACGCCAAAAATATTCCGGAAAAATAAAAAAGGAAAAAGAAATTTCTTACTTTTTGCAAAATATTATTTATTGCCACGTTTTAAATTTTTATCAAAATAGATACCTTAAAAAGCGACTTAGAGCTTAAAAATTCTAATAAGTATTATATTAGAAATGGTTAAACTGAAGCTCAAAATTCTAATTTTTATAGTTTCTGTATGATGCAACTTAAATGCAACTTTGATGCACAAATCGAAACTGTTCCTTTGTTGTTATAAATATTTTTTATAAGAACGGCAATTACGAATACATGCAAATTCAGCAATGCGAAAATATATGAAAATTAAAGATTATATCTAAGAAAAGTAAAACGCTGTATTTAGGAAATCATGTGCAATCATTTCTAGATCTATCACCTTATTTCTATCTTTAGATGAAAAGAACTACGGGGAAAAAAAAAAAAAGGAAACAACAAATTACAGCAGATTTAAATTACACATTAATTTAAGTACCATTGGAGCATTGGAGCATAAACAATCTAATGATGTTACAAAATCGCAGAATTTCAGTACGATGAAAATAGACCGTTAAAAAATGCGATTCGACGAATTCAATTTATTAACCGACTATTCCAGAAATACAATATAAACATTCCAATTCATGTCATAAATTTCAAGTAAAAAGCGTAATAAGCAAAAATAACAATTATCACACGTTGCTTTCAAATGAAATCGCTTTCGACTCAAATTACAACTGATTCTACAGAGCGATCTGATTTATACACTCTCTCTTGATAACGTGAAATGTATGTGAGCTGATAATATATTTGCGGCATCCAGGATATTCTTCGTTTTCACCAGAAAATTATACGTATTTCCTTTAGGTCTCATCCTAGGGCTTCCGTTTTTCAAGTTTCCCAAATAAGTATTTGGCGGCCAGAATGATCGCCAAATTCGTTACGAATGTTTCCCATATGTATATGAACTGAAGCGTGATAATTGTTGACTCCTTTCCATTGTTTAGATTGTCATTGTTGGATGTGACTCGTATTTACATTGTTTCTTGAGGAAATTTGTAACATTGCTTCTCTATTCGTGCCGGGTGGTTTCTTTATCGAGATCGATTATCTGCACCATGATCAGGTGCTAAGATATAATTTCTGTTTTCCGCTTGGCAAATTTTGAATTCTAACTACGACATCATTCAGCCTCTTCATTATAGTACTAGATCCTTGGAATTTTTATTGTAATTCCGAACACAGCCCTCTTCTTTGCTTCGGATTAAAAAACTGTACGCGATTACATTCCTTCAAGCTGGTAGCCCTGATATTGTAGCTTGTTTTCACGCGATAAATCAGATTGATCCTTTCTGGCCAACCGGTGCCCGCAGATTATTATGTTTTCGTCAGGTGATGAATTCATTCCTTCGGTGGACCAAATAAAATATCACAGGGCAAACGAAGTGTTCTAACGAACATCTCTCATGAATTCCACCCTGCTTTTTCATGCAACGCACTTTTTATACCAGAAAAAACATTAATTCCAGTCTTTCTATTTTTTCGAATAAAACAGAGACAGATAATTTAGAACTTTCCGATTAAATCTCTCAACGATGCCATCCAACGATATATAACTATTTTCTTTGAGTTTTCTATATGCCAAAGTATCTGAAAAGATTTATGATTAGCGCCGAGTGGGAATTCGTACTATAGTCTAAGTGAAGTATCATGGGGGGCACTAAAACATGATATCCAGTTATCTATTAACGCTTCAAACTGCTCCTTTATTAGTTATGGGTATAGCAGCAGGCCACTTCGTGGGGTAATCCATTATCACTAGAATGTAGAAATTTTGTTTACATATAGGATCTAATATGTACACAGTAATTCTCACGAATGGTGTGCCGCGTTATAACGATGTAACAACTTGCTGTATAATACTCCATCCTTAAGGTATAACACAGGGCCCACAGGGCTACTGTCTTTTTGTTGTTGAACTACTTGAGCTACTTTTTGATAGGATGAGCGACTTTTGCTTTTGGAATATTTCTTCTCGAGGACGGGTTTTATATCTGGATGATCTAATTGGGCATTTGACAGCTCGTTTGAAGACTAAACATCCACGGTCGTCGAGGTGATAGCATTCATGTAAAGGAAAAATTTCATCTTGGCATTTACGCAATGCTTTTCTTATGTGTCTCGAAGGTTTGGAAATTCATTTGGGAGCCTGGTACTTCATGCTTAATGATAGTACGCAAGTGATATCTTTAGAGTTCATTACACATGTCCAGTATTGCGTGCCTTTGGCTTTAATTTCGTGGTCAAAATACTTGGCTCCAAGACATTCCCGGATGTCGACGGGGTTATCTGAATAAGCCAAATTTACAATTTCAGCTGTCAAGACTTGCAGACTTTAGTCTGGTTACAGTATTTTTTCTTATACTCATTTAATTAAAAATGTGCTTAATAGCTTTCGCCAAAATACTTTCTAAGGCTTTTTTTATAGTGGTAAGGCAGTTAAATTATGCAGAAATTCTTTGAAGAACATTTTCAGCATGTTCACGTAGAGGAGTCACCAGCATTCCTGTTTTTAATCTATCGCTTAAAACATTTAAAGCAATAAATACATCAAAATGCTCCTTAAAAATAGCCTATGATGTCTGTCGGTTAAATATTAAGAGATAGACAAGAAACATTAGGGTTCATTTCTAAAATGTTCAGTCTCTTTTTTTATACCTTGAACCTCATCTTTTACTCCGTAAATCTCTCTTTCAATGTCTTATTTCACGCCTTCAGTCTTCTTTTCTTCGTCCACCAATCCTTCGTTCCTTCAATCATTCTTTCAACGTATTCTTTCACTTCTCTTATCTTATCTTGTAGATCTTCTCGCACATCTTGAATATGTTGTTTCAAACTTCTATGATTAATTTTATTTCCTGCTGTCTATATTCTGTCTTTTCCGCCAGTCCTGATTTCAATATTTCGTCAGCCATACAAATTTTCATTTCTTCCTGTACAGCTTCTGTTTTGTTTAGCTGCGCTGTTATACCGTATGTCTTTTAATTTCCCAAATAAGTATTTGTCGAATAGAATGTTTGTCAAAGCCGCCAAGTCGTCTAAAAAGTCACCAATTTCGACGCAAAGGTTGAAAATAACATAGGAAGATATATAACATTTGCCGACCGTTGTTAAAAGTAATCATTGTTCACTCCTGTCTACTGTTTAGATTTTTCTTTTATGATTTCGCGTATCTTATTATTTAAGGAATTTTGAGACAATAATGTCTCAATAAAAGGGACAAGCATAAAATGCTCAGGTATTAATTTTCCCATTGTTGAAAAATAACCCAGTTATCCTGACTTCAAGCAGATCAATAAGCTTTAACTGTGGGTTAAGTGGCAACACTGTAAAAACTACTTTGCCAACGAAGTTATGATTTTAGTTAAGAAAACAGAAAATGAGTGTTTGATTATCATAGACAAAGTGGTTATGAATACAAGCTAAATTGAATTTATGGATACAGCATCATCGCTGAACAAGAACCTTAAAAGTACATAAAATTCGGTAAAGCCGTTGTCAGTAAAACACATCTGCGATTTGCGCTCATAAAAACACACACAAAAAAACCCCACTGGATGCGGCAACCTCATTGTCAATGAATCTCAATAGCACATGGCTACAGCGTCTAGAATATATAGTGTGGAAATCTGCTATCCCAAAAGTACTAAAAAGTTGTATCCCTTAAATGTGCAACGATTCTGAAATCCAGGGAGTCGATCGCAGCGACATCTATGATATAGTTTCAAAATTTAAAGTAACCATCGTATTATTACAGCGTCTAAACCAAATCGTCTTTGAGTTAAAAAAAAAAAAAAATATCCTGCATATGTCGCTGTGATGGACGCGTTGTACTTCAGCATCGTTTGACCTTTAAGGGATCCAATATTTTAGCACTTTTTTAAGTATTACTGGGATAGTCGATTTCCACAATGTATATTCTAGATGCTGTAACATGGCATTCCGCAATACCGATGTCAATAAAATACTTGAATTTGAGCTTCACACCCGTGGGAAAAATATATTGTTGCAAAAATCTTGTATCAGAATCTCAAAAGCATATGAAATTTGATAATATCGCGATCACAATAACGTTATCTATCACTAATTTTAAACTTTTAGTAATTAAATAAGCTGATTTGCATGTTGCATTCCGAGATACAATTCATATTCGGCACTAGCAAATCCATCGGTGCAACTGAGCAATATTTGTCTACGATCTCCAAAGGCAACTTAAGCATTTTCTCCGAATACGAGGACAACTGGCCTATATCCAATAAAAATTTTATCCGAATCATTATTTTAATCGATGAGAGGATCAATGCATTACAGCATTAAAAATAATATCTTAAGTTGAATAAACTTTTAATGCTGTTAATTATTTCAGTACCGCAGTTTTTTCTAACTTAATTTTACTTAACCTTTAACTGATGTTACTTTCTCACAGACAGGTGCTTTCTTCAATTTTCATAGTTTAACTTGCAAATTTCAGTTTATCTACAAACACTACTGAAATTTTGTTTCTTTTTGAACTTTAGTACTAACACCAGAGACTTTTGAATAGGTGAATTTTAATTATAACACTCCTGTACAAAAAGTTTAGTTCAAAAACAACATCCTGTGAGTTAATCGCAGCTTTTATTCATCTTTCGATGGAGCGGTCTCACAGACCGCTTCACATTAGTTATGTGACAATTTCTGTGACATCAGTTAAAGGCTAAATAGTTTGCAATTTAAAAAATGTGTAATTAAATATTTTCTCAAAAGGTCTTTTTAAAAATAATCTACTCAAAGTTTCTCCTTCTAGATAAACATGTAAAACTCGACGTGCATTTTAAAATATTGTAAATAGTTTTCAGTTGAATTTCATAGTTTTAATTTAAAAATAAGTTCGCAGTGTATTTTCTGAAAGAAAATTATTCAGATAATGTATAATACGCAAATTTAAGCTCAAGAATAAAAAAAAAGCAAAAACAAAATTTCTTAATTTGTGCTGAATATTATGTTGTTTTAAAATTTGATCAAAATATATACCTTAAAATGCGATAAAATGATTAAAAATTCTAATAAATATTACAAGTAATTAAAGTGTAACTTTAAAGCAGGATTACCAACTTAGAACTTTCTTTAGTTAAAAAAAAATAAAAAATTGACATCCTACCAGAATTTCGGTTTAGAATTTTTTGTGTTACTTAATACGGAATGCGTGCCTTTACATGAAACAAAAATTACTATTCGGAAATTCTGGAAGTTTGTAGTTTGTAGTTGTTTTTTTTTTTAAATTAAAAAAGGATCTAAATTGACAACACAAGCTGTAAGTGTTACTGTTAGTGTAAATGTTAACTGTAACTGTAAGTGTTTCAATTTAAATAGTTTGCAATTTAATAAATTTATATAAACATTTTAAAAAGTCATTTTAAAACTAACCTATTCAAAGTTTCTCCTTATTAGATCAAAATATAAAACCCAACACCGATTTTCAAAATATTGTGAATGATTTTAAGCTTAATTTTATATTTTTAATTTAAAAATAAGTTTGCAGTTTTTACTCTTAAAAAAATATATTCAAACAGTCTATAATAAACAAATTTATGACCAACAGTTTTCAGAAAATTAAAAAAACTAAATTACTAAATTCCTTTCTTTTTTTAGAAAGTATTATTTATTGCTTTAAAACTAGATCAAAATAGATACCTTAAAAAGCGACTAAGCGCTTAAAAATTCTAATGAACATTGCAAATGTTCAAAGTGAAGCTTAATATTCTCCAGAGCTATATTTTATTGCTTTAGTGGCCTTTATTGATGTTTACATGGAATCTTACCGGTCGCTTCATTCTAATTTGAAAACAAATTATAGCATGCTTTAAGAGATATTTTCATTTATTTTCTCAACACATAATTGCGTTTTGATTATTTATCAAACCCCTTTTAGTTTTGAATTTTATTTTATTTTATTTTATTTTCAGATTTTAACGAAATAAAGCACGTCTTTATGCAAGAGGAGGTTACTTTAGGTATCATACAAGCTTAAAAATATTATAATCTAACTAAAAGGAAATAACGATACTTTGGAAAGTATAGCAAACACTTAAAGGAAAAACTTTCTTAAAATGCATTTTCCTCAAGTTATAAGTGCATAAATACCATGAAAATTGCGTTTAACCCATATTTGACCAAGTACTGAAATAAATCATTTTTTTTCCAAAAATTATGATTTAGTTTCATAAAGATACAAGGAAAGACATAAAATTAAAAAACTTACCAAAATTTTATTTTCTTCAAATTCACATGTTATCCTACATATATATATATTTGAGGAAAATGGTCAAATCCACTGCTATGACTTTGTTTTTTATTATTTTTTTTTGTACTCAAACTTCTTTCAAATGTAATGGTAAAACTAGAAAGCAGGAATTCTGCTTTTTCAAAATTTAGTGTCGCCCCCGATGAAAAAAAAATATATGTATATAAATATAGATATCTCAGGTTTAAGACTTAAGACACACGCTTTTATTTTATATAAAGCGACGTCATCCGCATCCGCTGAAGAATTCCACATTTATGATCCAGTCTTAAACAACCTCTACAGTAATGTATGCATAGGGTGTCACTATCTCAGAATAATACACAAATCCAGTAAAAAGAAATCAGCAGTAAACTGGACAAAAAAATCGGCTATCTAATGATTCAGATGTCTTCATTTGTTTGTAATATTAATATTGATACTTAAAATTAAATTTTAGTTTATAATAGCTCCATGTTTTGCCAGAAGTCATTCACTTATATCTTTTTCAAAATAGCACTTATTTTAATTACATTTTTTCAGTTTTTATGGGAAAATGACAACAAAAAGATATAATTGCTATTTTCCAAGTATTTTTTCTTTACTTTCTACAGAAATGGAGTACTTGAGTTGCCAAAATCAAACAAATGGCTCTAAAATCTACAAAAAAAAAAAAAAAAATAATATCTCAAAAAGAAATTGAGATGCAGTTTTCAAACAAATTGCATTTAAAAGTACTTTTTTTTCCAATTCCACTGTATAAAGATTGAAAATGTGCGATGCTTAGAAGTTTTAAAAATTACAGTAGAGATTATTCCGTACAATGATACATCTGCTTTGTTTTACGACTGGCTTATACTACAGAACGTTATTTTTTGGAGACGACACTTCAATTGTTGGGAGAAAGAAATATCATACCGAGGGCTAAAACAGCTCAAACAGAGCCCCACATAACTTTATTATTATTATTTTTTTTTTTCAGATAGTTGTTGGTTTTTTTTGTACAATTATGTAGTTGACAATGATGTTGTCTTCCGTTTTGTTCAAATTGGTATATTTTGAGAATTCGCTAGAAAATTAAAAATTAAAGATTAAGCCACCGCAATGAATGATTCTTTCACAGTAATGGAATACTAAAACAAAAGCAACAGCACAAATATTTTATGAGTATGAGCTATAAATGTTTGATATCCTATGTATATAAGAAGATGGCCAAAAATGGGTGAAGTTAATTGAAAAAAATCTTTGTGTAACGCTTTCTTTTTTCGCGAATCTTTATTGGATCTTAGTTATTTAAAAGATATGTAAACTATAAAACAGCTACTTGTATAAATTTTCACAAAATCATATGCAGTTAATTTCAAATAGTCCTGAAATATACGCTTTCGATGTCATTTAAAGTATTTTTACATAATATGTGCACGAAAGGAAGTCTCCAATTTTAAGCAATTTTGCATTGCAGAAACAGTCAAAACTAAATTCTTAAAACTACGCAGCGTTGAAATTTTGAATTTAAATTACAAATAAGAATCTAATTTAAACATAAATATAAATGGGTAACTGTTGAATACTGTAATTTCAAAATGTTCGATAGAGGCTTACTTTAAAAGTATAGGATGCGGAAAATATTTCGGTGCATTAGAAAAATATAATTTTTTCGATTATAATATATTTTATATTTTTTCATTATATTGATGTTATATGGTGATGTAAGTTTTCAGTTATGTGTTCCAAGTGCTCATTGATATACAGTGTGTCCACATATAACCTGACCGACCTTTATTTTCGCAACCGTTTGTCCTAGATGCATACTTCCAATTACAAAAATGGTCAAAATTAGATGCAGGGTTAAGATAAAAAAAGTTTGAAGCGAAAAAACAATTTAGTGAAGAATTACAGAATCTAAATTTTTATACGGTCCCTCTGTCCTATAAGTTATATTTAGTAAAATTTCTCTGTTACACTGGCAAGTAAGGCAAAAAAAAAGTCCCGTTATTCTACGATTAAAATTGTCCGAGTAATAGCTGTTTAAAGTTGGAGTATACTTTTTGGCTGCATATTAGGGGTCATTCACAAATTTTGTAGAAATATAATTTCGTCAGATATATTAAAGAAATGGTAGAGAGTAAAATTAGCATTGTAATATAAATTTGAAATCTTTAATCATTCTGACATATTACTGCAAAATGCACAATTTGTACTGAACATCATAAGAGGATAAAAATAACTGATATTTTGTTAAATAAAAGGATGAAAAACAACAGCCTCAATTCTTTACAAAATGATACATATTTTTAAATGCTGCCACTGTCTTTCAAATTTTGGGTTGTGGCATGTTTTTTAGCTTTTGAAAATTGATTCTTATGTAATTTTTGGCACTGAATCCAAAAATGACTTTCATTTTAAACCATCACATCAGGAATTTTCTCAAATCACAAATTTCAAAGTTAAAAAGCTAAAAGTTAAAATTGATCCCACCCTCCCCTCCCAACCTCATTGGACCCCCGAGTTGTTTAGCTGTAAGAAACCCAGTATAAGCCAAAAAATCTAATAAATTATTGAATTAAATAAAATTAAACCGAATAAAAAAGTCTTACATCTGTTTTATAGTATCAGATTTTTCGCTATTTTTTAATCTTGAAATTTACGATTTGCGAAAGATCCTCACATGATGGTTAAAAGTGAAGGTAATTTTTTTTTTTATTCAGCGTTAAAAAAATACATAAAATGTAATTATAAAATTTAAAAAACACAACCATCGCAGGTTTATGTTATCTAATCTAAAACTCTTTCTTAAACTTCTTGACTGTAATCTATACGAATTTTTTTGTGTTATCCTCTAATATAAGTATGTATAAGATGGTAAGAGTCGAAAATCATAATAATATGGGTCATTCCATACAAAATGAGCAAATCACCTGTGGCAGACATGTCACAGATTTTAACGAAAATCATTTTGTAAGTAGATCATATCTATTTATGAGTAAATGTAAAATAATAGATTTTAGGATTGTTTATTTAAGTATTAAAATTTATATTAAAAGTGGATGCAAAATCGTGGTTTTGGCTACATGCTTGAAGTTTCAATTTTGGTTATTAGCCTTAAGAATGCAAATACTATATTAAAAATTATTTATAATTAGGAATGAATGATAAGTAACAGATTGACGTAAGTTAGTAATTGTATTTTTATTCCTTAATGAGAAAAAAATTAATTTTGAAAAATTTTGAGGGGAAAATGCAACGTTTCTATAGAGATGAAGGACACCTCTGACGATATCAAATTGCTTGACGTTATAGCTAAAAGTATATATATTAAATATTTAAACTTTGATTCTTGCCTTTTTTATTCCTTAATGAGAAAAAAAAATAAATAGTAAAAAATGTTGAGGATAAAATGCAATATTCCTATCACTTGTTTCGACCTGAAAGAAAGCTTTTTTAAACTTTTAATTCTTTTAATATTATAGATAAGAAACGCGCGCGAATTTAAAAAAAATGGCTCATGGAATATAGTTAATATTGCCTTTTTTAACCCAATTTTGTGACGTTAGGAATCAAAAAGGCATGCTTGAATTTTTTTTATCAGATTATGGACTTATTGATCTTTATGTCTGTGCAATAACTGTAATGTGGGACATTTCCTTCATTGTTTTTTTTACCTGTCAATAAGAGGAAAAATTACGATTTTGTCATTTTTTTTAAAAGTTTCTAAAATTTTTTAAAGGTGAAGGAAATACATGGCAACTTAAAAACTTTAGTAATTCGATCTTAATATGTAAAACTACATCAGGCATTAATTTCTCAGATGTTTTTGAATTCTTTTAATTTTTATTACGTTTTTAATTTTCTCAAAATTTGCAAATTTTCAATTTTTACAACCAATTAAAGAATAATTATGGTGTTACCACATTATTATTGTTCAATAAATAAGAAGATAATTTTTCAGAGGTTACATTATTAAAAAAAAATTCATTTCAGTTAAATAGTTTTCAAGATACAGAACTTCAAACCTGCAACTTTGGACGATTGCACATATGCCATTCTTTATCACAAGTTTTTTAAATGTCCAAAACTGCTAAAATAATTTATTTTTTGTGAAGATATTTTGCAGAGCTCTATTTTAATATGAATTGAACCTGTATATCAAATTTTATTAAAATCTGTTACTATGTGGCCACTACTTTTTTTTAATTTTGGCTCATTTTACGTGGAATGACCCATATTGCATTGTCATCGGATTTAAGTCAGTATGTAAAATTTCACTTCGATCGGACATTTGAAAGCAAGTTAAAGTTCTAGTACAAATTTTAAACTGAAAAGACGATCATTGCAAGTTAAATAAAACCTTATGAAAATAACACAATTTTAGTTAAAATAAATCATAGCCTGAAATCCTTACAAAATAAAACATATGTTAAAATACAATTATTTTAACTATTCTGAAACTTACCTAATAAAACTTAATCGTAATATTTGTACGATTTCTTTCAAAGCGCAGATAACTTGAAATAAGTTGAAGCACTTTAAATACGATTCCTGAAAGCATGGCAGAAATCATCTGTTTTGAGATGCATAAAAGTGGTTTAAGTCGTTCATTTTAAAGTTTCATAACTCGGTCAATTTTAATGTTAGATGAATGGGACTTTTTTTGTCTTACTTGTTAGTGTCACAGTAAAGTTTTACTAAATATCACATATAGGACCGGGGGGCGACATTACAATCCAACAAAACTTGAAGGGGGAATTGGCAGCTTTTGGCACATTTGTTGGTGGAGCGAAACCAGTTCTTAGGGAGGAGAAATGCATCGTAATTCTTCGTATCCTGTGGTACTGTGCTGTGTAATGTATTGTGAAATGCTTTGGAAATAGAAAATTGCTCTTCTGTACCTGAAACAAATGATAAATTTCACCACTTTTTAAGATAATTTATATTTATAGGGGGGGGGGGGTTATGCAAATAAATGATTTAATTTATATAGATTTTTCAAATCTTTTCCCATTTTAATGTTTTTATTGCACATTGTTATTAGTTTTTACTACACCTGTAATATATTTTGCTAAAATTTCCTAAAACTTTTTAGTACTTTGTTAAGTCTACACCGTTTCTTCGTTTTTCTAAAATCGTAAATCTTATAAAAATGTTGTAAAGTGGGTTTTGGTGATAAAGCAAATACCAAAAAAAAAAAAAAAAAAAAAAAAAAAAAGTAAAATAAAATGAAATAAAATAAAAAATAAAAAGGACTATTTAATAAAAAGGTTGATTATTTAGTTGTTAAAAGTTAAATTGCTTCAGGAAAGATGTTGTGAACATCATATATTTAATACGTATATCAAAAATGAAACTTTATTAATTGTACTGTAAGAATTGTTAACATAAACAAAACACTTATGAATTTTGTATGTACCGACCGAGGTGGTGGGAAACCCCTGCTCGGCAAAAAAAATATTATCATCATCTAAAGACCAATATTTAAAAAGTATCAAATGTACAAACTGAACTGGAAAAAAAAAGTTTATTTTGAATTTGAATAAGAACATATGAATAATTTTGTAATGTATAATACTTTTTTGTTAAAGGTATATTCTAAATTAAAATGCATAGCTAAATTCAGTATTTTGTGTGATTATCAAATTTCTAAACCTTGTAGAATAGCAATCTTTCAATTATTTTCAGACCCATGAAGTAGTGTTTTCTTTAATAATGAAAAAATAAATAAATAAATAAAAATAAAATATATACAGTGAATCAATTTAAACAATGTTGATAAATATATTGTAAGCTAATAATGAAATATCACTACAAAATTAAAATCAATATTTGAGATAACCTGATACAGTAGGGACAATATTACTTTTTGTAACTAGAAAACATAATTCTTGCATTCACAAAAGAAAAGGATAGCCCACCCACCCCCTTTTTTAACATTATAAATTAGATTTGTAAATTCAATAACTTAAGGCTCTTCTTAACTGCTCTGCTCAACAAACGCAAAATGTTTTGACTCATTTACAAATTCATTTTTAACGGAAAGATATAAAACTCGAAAGCCTGGCCATGTAAGCGATTTGGAATTGAACTGTTTTTTACATTTTTTGATGAATCAATTACCTATTGAGTTATAAGAGATTTCGATCACGTGACAAACACGTTTTTCGTCCACTCTTGAGTGCTTTTTCTTCCTTCGCGCGGAAATTCGGTTTAAAACGCCCACTTTGACAATATATTCTGAAAAATCTTTTGCGTTTGCAAAAAAAAAAAAAAAAAAAAAAAAAAAAGATGGGAAAAACAGCTCAATTACATAGTTTCTTAACAACAACACCAGTTAGTTTCATGCATTTTCAAACAAAAGTAAATTAAAACTTATGTCAGAAAGTTGCCCTTATTTGAGAACACCCTTAAGGGACAGGATGTATATGAACATATATATTGTAATTCTATGATAAAAATATTTAATACCACTGTAATTTAACTCTTTATGTCTCAAATGATGAATTCATGAAAATTTCATCTTCTAAAGCCTTTTTCGTGAATTTTTGAAACTACATTAGAAGATTTGCACAATCATTTAATACATTTTAGAAGGATTTTTCCATTAAAATTTATTAATAAAATTTGAATTTATAGGGATTTTGTGCAATATTTATAACTCCACTCAAATCTTTTATTTAAAATATTTTTTTTTAGTATTTTGTAGAATTAGGTACAGATATAATGTTCTTACAATATAAATATAGAAATATTTTCTAACTGAAACTTTTCTCCCCCAGTCATTCAACGTCAAGAAAGCTGAAAAGATGCATAAGGTAAAAGAAATCATCCTTTTAAAAATATTTTTGTTTTGTGCAACCTATAGTGCTTTTGGAACAAGATAAAGTAAAGAATCTATAACTCACTCTAAACTGTACTACTACTAATCGATGCATTGAAATAATTTTATACCAAGTTATTTTATTGGTACATGTAAGTGCCGTCAGTACATAAAGGGTTAAAATCCATTCATTTATTCTTTCATGACATAGAATGTTTAACATTTAAAGAAAATGTTATTGAAGCGCTGCTGTCATTATGTTTTCTGAAATATTTATTTTTAGATTTAGTTTTTATAATTTTTATAATCAACTTATTTTATTCAAAATTGTATGATATCTTAAAGTGAAAGTGCTCTAATGGTTGATCACGTGTACTCTTTTTAAATTCGTTTCATGTATGAGTCAATAAATAAGAGCAAATTAAAAAAGAAAATGTTTAATAATTAAGAATAAAAAAATGAACTTTGAATATCAGCTGTTGAAACATTTAGCAATAATCTAAATATTGTTGTCTTATGTACGATAGAGATGGTAAACGGAGTTATCTAATTTAGAAAAAATTAATATTACTTTTGGATACTCTCTAAAATGTTATTATTTCTTTTGAAATATAGCTTTGAAAATTCGCTATTGTTAACATACAAATTGTGGTTATTTTTTAATTTCCCTTTAATTAATAAACGAACAAATGTTTTTTTCTATTTTAACTAAATAATTTAGAAAATAGTTTTCTTTTAATTTTTTAACAAATCATTAATGAACATGCAATCATAAAAACATAAGTCGGCATATCATGCCATTTTACCGGGTAATCAATCATCATGTCATTCTTTAAAACGCAAAATATATAGCTATATCATAGGACATATACAATGCAGAACATGCACTTAAAAAAAAAAAAAAATGACAAACATCTTAGGTAGTGTAGGCGATTTTTATAAACCTTGAAAATAACTTTTTGCTTTAGCACTCCCCCCCCCCCCCAAAAAAAAAAAAAAAAAAAAAAGTTAATCCTGTTTCTTCGTTCACAGTACCCTCTTCCACAAACAAAAAGATGAACTGAAACAGTCCCCCTCCTTTCCCTGTAAACAAATGGGTTACTGAAGTAAGGGTAGAAAGTGAAGATTTCAGAGCTCTTGGCTCATTTGTTTTATCTCGCCAAACCCTTCAAGTTTTGTTGGTTTGTAATCTAGCGACCGGGGGACCATATAAAAATTTAAATTTCGTAATTTTTTAATAAATTATTTTCTTGACCTAAATCGCTTTAAAAATAATTCTTTACCTTATTTAAACCATTTTTGTAATTGGAAGTATGCATCTAGCATCAACGGTTGCGAAAATAAAGGTCGGTCAGGTTAGACGTGGACACACTGTATACAGGGTGTTCCAAAATTCGACCGACATATTAACCACTTAAATGTTTTCCCCGACCTGGGTTCGGACCGGAAGACTTTGCTTGATTCGTTATTAAAAGCTTTTTGACACCACTAATTTGTAACTGTAAATTTCTATTTTTTATTTGTCAAATATTTTTCGATTGTGTAAGACAAATATTTTAGTATGAAAAAGGTGGTATTTTGCCTCAATTTTTAATTTTTGGTGTCGAAAAAAATAAAACAGATAAGGGGTTAAGAGGGGTGATAGAAAGCATCAAGATGATGAAAAATTACCGTAGAACATGGGGTCGCAAACCACGTATTGAATCAAGAATACAGTGTGTTCTACCCTAACTCAGTTTGGGTAGACGGTAATAACTTTCAGAAAACTGAAGTATATTATAATAAAACTTTTAGTAGACATGCTCACTTTTGTTATAAATAAGACAACATAAAAATAAAGTGGTAGAAGTTTCCATTATACGCGCCAGCAGTCTGCACGTGACGCTCCACATTTTGGACTGTGATGATCAGTTTATACGGTATCATCGATTGCGTGAGCACTCTGTTTTCCTAGAATTTTTCGTAATGTTATAACATTTCACACAAAACAAGGTATCGTTGCATTTTCATTGGAATGTTTTTATTTTTCTCAAAATTATTGCCGTCAAGCCAAGTTCAGTTAGGATAAAACACCCTGTTTTTGTGATAAAGTAAGTGATTTGCGACCCCTTGTTCTATGGCAATTTTTCATCCTCTTGAAGGCCTGCTATCACCCCTCGTAATTTGTCGATCGAATTTTGGAACACACTGCATATATATTGTTAGGTAAAGTTGAATTGAAAAACTCAAACATACTTATATCTAAATAGCCTATATTATGCTTATATTTAGACAGGCTATATGAATTTTATATTACTCGATAAGTAAATGTTAGCCATCTTTTTCCACAACAAATAACTCGCACATATGGTTTTCGATATAATGTATTTCACGCGAGAGAATTATGTCCAATACATTTAAAAAAGACTACCACACTTTAAGATTAATTTTCCATTCATAAGAGTGGAATCTTGTTAAGAATTAACCTACTTTTTACGATATCGTTATAGGGAAATACCTTCAGGGAGGCCTTTTGAAGGAAATTGAATGGAATTATCGATTTAGTACAAGGAAAACACTGAAAACTTTGTACTGTCACTTCGACCAGATCACGCTCCTATTGACCCCGCTTATTGCATGTATAAAAACATTTTGTGGACAGGTGAAAAGCTATTTAGAATTTAAAAATCATTTAATAATCAAAATAAAAGGATATTGTATCCTGTCAAATGGTTTGAACACCGCACATCTGAAATGGTTTGAAATGGAGCAACTTCATATGAAATAATTTGAAAACTGGTGTTAAAATCGTTCAAAAGTATTATACACATATTCTTTACAAACCTGTAAAGTTATGAGCACAAAAGTAGGGGAGATAGGGGATGAAAGGAACACTTTTTCTTTATAAGGTTATAAAATAATGACACTAAAAGATATCACTCTCCAATTTGCGCCTAATTCTCGTCTAAAACCTTTCCTTCGATAATAGTAAAACCTCTTTTCCTCAAGTACAGTAATTTAAAATATGTACGCATTTTTATAAATTGAGAGAAATTTCCCTTTTAACCCCATTGCAGGGGATGAAAGGGACACACATAAATAAAACACTTTTATGAATATTTTTACTTTTTATTTGCGATTGCATTATTCAAAATTAAAAGATAATAATAGACAGACAAAAATAATAAATATTGCAACATATGCTAAAACAAAAACAAGAAAAAATAACATGTTTATAGGCCTACTTGACGTAAAACAACTTTAAATCAGTTAAAAATTTTAAGAAAGATTTAACTCTAGCTGTTTCACCACCAGTTACCGGTTTAGGTAACTTCATCACAATATCCTTAATATTCACGTTGATCATGTAAATAGTATCAGTAAATAAAAAGTGGTTTTATTCTGCTTTTTTTTCTGGAAAAATGTACTTCGAATTCATTACGGGTGCTTTTCTGGAGTTTGTTGCTACAGTGCGGCAGGAATGTCTACATAAATTTTCCATTATCTTTCGCAAATTTTATTGTCTTAATATTTATATTGCTTTCATGATTATCAAGTAAGAGAAGCGCAGTATCAGTTTTGAAACAACTAGGAAATTTATCTAATGCATAATTGCTTTAAAAAAATTCTCCGGTCATCCACTGACTTTGATAAGCAAGTCGAAGCCTTTGGAATGGGGTACCTCTCAGCATGAACTCCTTGAAAGTCTTCCTTGGGAAAACGAATACTGTTAAAGAGACTTATCTAACGCAGAAACAAAACTCAAAAGTGTGACAAGTTTACCACTTTCAGCTGATATTACGTGAGAAAATTATTTTTCATCTCGTTTTGCTACTATATTAGGTGGCTTGTGCTCTGTCATTAAACCTGTTTCATCCCAGTTATATATTATTTTCGGTGTAAATTTATAGCGATCCATAACTGACTGAAGGTTTTAAAATATATCACCATTAGCTTTGTTGAAACTTGTACTTCTTGATAAACTACTGGCTTTAGGTTTCTTAAGAGAAAGTAATGAATTTCGTTGCATAAAATCTTGGAACCAATCAATTCCAGCTTGCTTGTTTGTTTGCCAAGATAGGGACATATTTGGGGAGTTCAAAGCAATTGAATACTCATGTGCACAATTGTCAAACCATAGTTTACATTACATGCTTGGAGCAAATATGAAGTTAGATCTTTTTATTGAGCTTCGTTAAAAACTTTTCTATCACCAAATGGGAAGTTCATCTACTTGTGCATTTTAAATTTTAGAATAATTCCTTCAAATAGGACTTTTCAATGCCGTAGGCTTTAGCTGTTGATTTTACAGACACCCCTTTGTCCACTACTTTAGATATAGCAGCGATCATTTCTACTTCAGTAGTTCAATTTTTCTCACTTTTCCTTTTGTATTTTCGAAGCATATTGACTTTTTGATGATTTTTGGAAAAGGAAGAAAATGCCTAAATAGTAGGTATATATGTTATTGTAATATTTGTATACTTTTGTTTTTCATAATATTGTATTCATTCTTTCTACATAAAAAACTAAAAAACATAACTTAAATTTTATGAAACGTAAATAATATTTTGTTTAAATAAGTATAAACAACGAGGGGGATGAAAGGAACATGTCCCTTTCAACCCCATACCCACCTAGCGAAATTAAAAATGTATTCGTGCATGACAGTATTTTAGCTAACAAAATGTACTGCTATTCACGTGAAGTGCATACTTTACAGTGCTAAATAATATAGATATTATAACACTAAACTCAATATTACTGTTTTAGAGAAAAAAGAAAAACAACATCAAAATTTACTTTTTTATATCAAAAATAGGTTTTCCTTTCATCACCTACAGCACCACAATTGCTGACGTTAGTTAAAAGAATCATAATGACAGAACAAGTATCGCCATCAATTGAGCCAAAGTTGCTTTGTACATTTTATTTTCTTACTGAAATTTTGAGTGTCCCTTTCATCTAGAGATGGGAAATATAGTTACTTTTGGTTACATAGTTGCACACTTGTACAGGTAACAGGTTCCAACTATCTGTTATTTTTATAACATATAACTAATTCGCTGTGTATGCGGTCAACGGATGTTTTAATTAGAAGACCTTTTAAACAAAATGTTTGGAATAATTTTTTGACATAATTATAAATGCTGTTTTCCATTGAGATGAATCAAAATTAGTTTGTGATTAAAAACTTAATTTTTGCAAGACAAAAACTTACCTAGTTATGATACTTTGAATTTCATACATTTTTAGCGTTTTCTGACACTAAAAACGTGTTTTTCCATTTATGGTGATTAAAACATCGAAAATTCATAAAATTCTAAGTATCATAACTCAGTAAGTTTTGACCATAAAAGAATAAATTTTTGCTGTTTAACTTGTTAGAACATGGAAAAACATTTTCTAAATCAAACTTATAGGACAGAGGCATTGTATGAAATTTGTAGTTTCTTATATATTTTAAACGTAATCATTGTAATGTAAATCGATTTTTATATGATGCAGAACAAAATTTGAAACATTTTTGCAATTGGAACTATACCCTTAAAACTAACGGCTTAGAAATTAGTTATTGGTAAACGATAAGAGATACCCCATATAATAATTAACACAGTTTTAACAACACGATTTCTAATCCTCCCCCGCCCCCCAAAAAAGAGAATCATGCATACAGCATAGATTATGAAGCACTTTCCAACACATTCAGAATTCCATAACAAAACATCAGAATTGACCAAGGTGGAAGATGACGTCTTAATGAACAATTCGGAAAACGCATAATGCATTTGAAAACACGATTTCTGCCATTACCATGAATAGTCGTTAAAATGTACGATTTTCTTTTTGCAGCCCTGTATATGATCTACAGATACGTATGCATACTACATTGTATGCAAAAAGTTAGTTCAGTTAAACGCATAATACATTTTAAAATTTCCGCTCAGCAATTTCAACCAATAAACGAATGTTGATGAGAACTGTTTTTCGACCTTGTATATGATCTGGAATTGATACACACCAAGTAATATTTAAAAAATAATTAAATTTAAAAACGGATACTACAATTGAAAACGCTCTTCCAGCAATTATTGTTTCGTGGCTTCAAAAATTCAATTATTGCTCATTTTCTTCTATATCAAAATGCTTTTGTGTGTTCCTGTAAATAAACGATAAGTTCTATGCGCACCCTAGTCTGTAGTAATAACCTTGTAGTACACCTCAGTGATTTATATCAATTTCAATATGTTTTAAATACTGTGATATCATTAAAATACACAGCAAGCGATTTTCCCCATATACCGTAATGTAACGGAATTCTTTTGAGTGGCTCTATAAATGAACCAAATATGCTATACACACTTCCTTTACAATACCGAACATGCCATACTAAACCCAAATAAAATATATGCATTTCATGGCAATCGGATCAATATTTACGCGAGTTAAAGCAAGGACAGACAGGCGGCCAGACAATCTGGAAAGTATTAAAAAAGAGATATTTGATCCCCGACTTCATAACAGCCATATCTATCAACGCATATTCGAAGCTAATTTCACAAGAACACAAAAATATCATTTATATACTTTTAATCAAATGCAATTCATCCAAACAAATTTGGTTCGTACAAATATGTATTTCAAATTAATTACAACTGTGCTAAAATTAAGTTTTCTCACAAATTATAGGAGGCTATTTTCTTTCTTTTTTTAGCAAATTAAAACAATGACAAAACAAAAATAATAAAAAAATTGCCCCAAAACAAAATTTATAGTGCAGGAATACCCCTCGCCCACCCCCCCATCCCCTAAAAAAAAGCCATGAGTACGTAGTAAAAACCCTTTAAATATTCAAATAAACCGAGAACGCAAAACGCTCCATTCCTTACAAAAACAGGAAGAGTAAATAAATCATTCTTAATCAAATGTCATTTCACTCGGATAAAATTGTCCATTCGGATAAATTTATACTTCAGCGTATTTTTTAATTTAAAAGACTGTTGTACCAAATGTTTCGAAATAAGCAAATGTTATATTGACCGCAGAAAATTTTAACAGATATATAATTGCAAAGATGTTCTATTAACTCTCTTTATTCGTAAGCTTACCAAGCGATAAAAAGATAATTTTATATGTTAAGAACTACATTTACTGATGGCGTGGTTCAGAATGAATTAAGGAATTATCTGTGGTTGGTTTCCAACACGATTCAGCTGCTTTCAGTTGAAATCAATTGAAGTTTTAATGTACCCGTTTTAAATGCTCTAATCAATTAAATAATTATAAATTCATGGATTTTATTTGAATGTAGCTAAACAATGTTTTGTTATTTTTGGAAATACATTTTCTACTCGAAATCGAGAATTAAAATTTTTAAGACATAAAATTATAAGTAAATGTAGTTTACTTAAATGTTGCAAAAAGGTACTTTTTATAAATTTAATGAATCTGAACTCGTGTTTCGCCGCATTTTTTAAAAGAGGGCAGAGGAATTAATGCTTTTTTCATTTACATAACATAAATTAAATGCAGGGTGTTTATAAAGTCCCGGACCCATTTTGATGTTTAATAACTCATAAAATAATGAAGATATAAACAAAATTAAGGCATTTATTGATGGAATAACTCATATATTTTCCTTTTCAGGTTTGAATATCTTTACTTTTGTAAATATCGTCTGCGCGTGTGGTTAATTTCAGATAATTTCATTTTCCAGTCTAAATATCTGTACTTTTCTAAATATCGTCTGCTTATTAATTGCATTTTTCTCTCTTTTGTTTTTTGGTAACTATTGCAATGTTATGTTTAATTTTGATGTGCTTGTTCTATGTTACTTTTGTATGTGATGTTTTATTCGAGCGGATATTAAGGAGAATGCATACACTACAAGAGAAAGCACAGATTTTATGGTGGTTTATAGAAACAAAATCGATAGTGCAAGCACAGGGAAATTGCAGAAGAATTTGCCAAAAAGATCCTCCATCCTAAAGCAGCATCTTGCGGTGAAAAAAGAATTTTCTAGAAACTGGAAGTATCGCAGATAAGAAACGTTCCGGACGTCCCTGCACAAGTGATTTTGATGTTGATCGTGTCAGAGATACATTTTTACACAATCCTAGAAGATCTGTGAGATCAGCGGCAAGAGAATTGGATATGCCAATTTCGACGGTGTACAAGGTTATTAACAAAAAAATAAGACTGCATGCATACAAAGTTCAAATTGTTCAAGTTTTGGAACCGGACGATAGACCTAGGAGGATGGCCTTTGCAACAGATATGCTAAGGAGAATAGAAGATGATGCTGATTTTCTGAAGCGCATAATGTTCTCCGACGAAGCATCCTTTCATGTTTCTGGCATTGTTAATCGCCATAATGTGCACATATGGGGATCTGAAAACCCCCATGAATACCGTGAGGTAGTAAGGGATTCGCCAAAGATTAATGTGTGGTGTGGACTAATGCACGACCGAGTCATTGGGCCTTTCTTTTTTACAGAAGAGGCGGTCTCATCAGTCGTATACTTAGACATGTTGGAAAACTTCGTATTTCCACAACTAGAAGAGCTTCAGCCACATGCATTTTGCAACAAGATGGTGCACCACCTCATTGGAGTACCGTCGTTCGTACTTCTTTGAATGACCATTTTCCAGTAAGATGGATTGGGCGAGGGGGTCCAATTCCTTGGCCACCCAGATCACCTGATATAACGCCGCTGGACTTTTTCCTTTGGGGATTTGTAAAGGACAATGTTTACAGGAGAAGCGTGTCAAACATTGATGTCTTAAAAGCCAGAATTACAACCGCAATAGCCTCTGTGGATGCCGACATGCTTGCCGCTACCTGGCGTGAAATTGACTATCGACTTGATATTCTCCGTGCGACGAAGAGGGCAAAGTTGGAAGTTCATTGATAAAGGTCATGAAACTTTTTTGAGTCTATCTAACCATTTATGTTATTAGTTTTAATCTGTCTTTATTATTTTATGAGTTATTAAACATCAAAATGGGTCCGGGATTTTATAAACACCCTGTATATTGCAAAAATCAACAAAAATCACTCGTTGAAAATTAGAAGCAATACCAAAATAACAAACAAAAAAAAGCACAAAAATATATTTTTAGTTGAAAAGAAATTGCTCAGATCAAAAGTTAGACAAAACTTTGCTGGTTTTTATAAGTCAAATTTGACTTTTTGGTATGGAAATGCTAAATGAAGACAATATATACGATTAATGAGTACAAAACATGTCAAGCATGAGCTTTTTTCTTAGAAATTTTCAGATGTTTTGCTGATTTACTATTTGTGCCAGTGTTTGGTTTATGCTCTACTTCGCGCAATCTGAATCGGTGAAAGTATGTGATGATGCTGATGACCCAGCACCAGGCACCAAGCAGAAAAAAGCGTTTAATTAGTGCTGCAAGTCATTACAGATTGATGAAATGCACAATAAATTTTTAGCACCACACACCTAACAGCGTGACCCATAACTAGAGGGTGAAGAGGGGCCAACTAGAGGCGCACGTCTGAAAAGAAACGATGGAGGACGTTTTTTGTGAATATTGTTCTATTTTAAAGGCACGAAATTCATTTCTTGATTAAGGCAAATGAAAAAAGACGCTGCCATTTAAAACCATATGTTATTTAATTAACAGGTACTTTTCGGTAATATATTAATTCAATATTAGGTTCCAGCATAGTAACAGGGTTTTTTATCCTAATACGTTAAATAATGCCCATCCCTACTTTCATCCCCCATCTCCCCTACTTAAATCATAAAATAAATAATTCTTCAACAGGAGTCTGCCCCAGCTCATCGAGCAAGAAATCATATCCAGCAAAATATTTTCCACACCTTGCAGAGGAAAAATAGTTGTATGTCAGTAGTAGATCAAGTTGGCAAAAAAGTTTAAACTTTATATTATTTATAATTATAATGAGAACTGATTAGTACAATAGTTTTTGAAGTTATGAATAATTCATCATATGTTATGGCTTATCTATTTATTTGATGCATATTTGCTGTAACTATTGTTACTGAGTTCTACTTTTGATTTTGGTTTTTCAACTGAGGAGACCATAAACAGGAAATATTAAAATAACTATATTCCATGCATTTGCTGTAGAGTATCATCACCAGTGTAGACAAAATGAATGAGAAATCAGAATCGCAAAATATATTCAGCAACGAAATATAGGCAAATTTTTCGTGTTACCTGATGAATTTACCAAGGTTTTTTTTTTTTTTTTTTTTTTTTTTTTTTAAGATTTATTTAAGTCTTTTTTCGGGTAGCATTTTTATTCACGTTTCATTGAATTACTTTTTTTTTTTATCTAAAGGGATTTAGTGAATAAATAATCACTTTATAGGACACGTTTGGTTTAATCATTATAGATATTGCAAACTCAGATGTTTCGCAGCTAAAAAAAGTTTACTTAACAATTCTCTTTTACGATCGTTTTATATATTTTTTATACATGCATTCAGTTAGTCATTCTTCAGAAATTCTCATGCATTCCTGCACGAGTGCTTAGAGGGGAAAACACGGAAATAAATAAATAAATCAATAAAAAAAACACGAAGCTCAAACAAAACGAATTTTGAACAGGCAAGAAACGCAAGAAAAACAGAATTGGAACCCGAAAAAGAAATAAATGATAGGGGGTCGGGAGAAATCTTTCTCCTGAAGTAAGAAAGGCATAGCACTTAAAGCAGGAGTTGATGGTGCTTTGAAGTTCTATTTATTTTCCGTTTTTTCATAGGGGGGGGGGGGGGGGGGGGTAGCGTTCAAATGGTTTGTTCGCGTGACTAGTGACGTCACGAATACCTCCCCCGAATTGATTTTACTAGGTTGTCGGCTGTTACGAAGTGAAAGATGGCCTCCATGCAGGTAATGTTCAAAAAGCTCTCAGTTTTACATTAGATAGCCACTGGATAGGGAATTACCTACGAAGGCAATTAAGGACAAAAAGGATGAAGAAACTGTCGATGGATCTAGGTTTTCAATCTTCATTAGGCCAGATTGAAAAGTTTAATAGCAAGTCTGAGTTTTTAAAAATTATATAAAATTTTAAAAAGTTCTTTCACACTGGCGAAAAAGCAAATAAGAGAAACAGAGGAGCAAAAAAAAAAAAAAAAAAAAATGGGCCACCTTCGCATCTGCAACTTGTATTTGTTATACATTAATGTTTAGGATAAAAACGAATGAGTCACTTTTACCTTAATGTTTTTAAGAGAAACTTTTATTTTTGAAAAAAAAAAAAAAAAAAAAGCACAATTCTGTGATTTTGGCACATTGTTATTAGTCGAGTGAGAATTTTTCTAAGGAAAACAAAAGTTATTTTGGAATTAACCTTTTAGAAAACAGCCAAAGAGTAATTTGAAATTAAGTGCAATATTTGCATATTAAAACGGTGTAGGGAAAAGGGATTTGGAATGGAATTTTAAGCGGAGTGAACAACACTAATTTTTAAAACACCAAATAAAATAAACTAAGACAGACTTGAGCACAGTTAAAAAATAAAATTTATAGGTAATATACTTAAAAACAATTTAAAAAAACAATATTACAGTATTTTGAAATCAGGTTACAACAACTACCATGGTAGATTGCTCCTTGAGGCTTGGTTCACTGAATCGCGATCGCAGACTTTGAATGGTGCTCGTTCTGTCCCTAGTGAATATTGTTTGTTTTTAAAATAACTAACTGTAACTGTTCTTGATTTGTTCTGTCGTTTGAAATGCAATGGATATTTTTTGTACTGATTATGCCTTGCGTGTCGCTTGGTGAAACGTTTACATATTATTTTTTTAATTGTTTTTAAGTATATTCTCTATAAATTTTATTTTTTAACTGTGCTCAAGTCTGTCTTAGTTTATTTTATTTGGTGTTTTAATGGTTTTTAAATTCAGACGTTAAATGTATATGTACTGTAAACACTAATTTTGCTTAAAATAAAAATTATTATAATTTTTAAACTTTTTACGCTAGATGGGAGATGCTGAAGATTCAAAATTATAAACATTTGTTGTTGAAAAGTCTCAATTTTATAGATTAAAAGTAAATACTATTGAATTCTATTTTGAAATTGATTTTGAAACTTGGTAAATTTTTAAAACAGAGATAATTAATTGTTACCATAATTCCACACACCTTTTTGTTTAGAGGTCAAAAACTAAGTTAAGCCAAAAAATCAGAATTATTAACATAATAAGTCATCTACTAAGTATACTACATGGCGGTATGAATGGGACACAGACACAGAGAAAGGAATGTATAGAATATGGTCCATTTCTTTCTTCTCAGTTTCTAAACGGATACAATTTTTTTAATTTCACAATTTAAGCTTTTTTCGTGTTATTGAATATTTTTTGTAATATTTATTTTGAAATCAAAGACAGACAATTTATAAATACAGAACACTACTAAGATTTCATCATTAAAAGCAGTTTTTTAACTGTAAATTTTTAGCAATCTTGAGGCTTTAAACTTGTAAAACAAAATCTAAATCATGCGTTCCATTTGACGTAGGTTTGTGAAAATATAATTCTTGTTAAAATGTAAATTTCTTATACTTTTCCTCTACTTTATATGTATATTCAATTCCTACTGCACACGAGGTTGGAGTGGGACAAAATTTTCATTATTTTCAAATGATGCGAAAACTATTTTTTTTTTTAAATTTTATGCAAATCTCACGCTTTTTGTTGCTCCATATAATGCTATATATTACTGTGGAACAATTGAATCAAAAACAAAGCAAAATATATTAAGTAAGAAATATTTTTATGAAAACTATCCTATTCTTACCTCTTCTTCATTCCTCTTTCTACATTAAAATACAAATTGAAAATAAGTGTTTTCAGTTGCGTAAATAAATGGTATGTAAGCAAAATAAATAATCTTCAGGTAAATGAGATGCTTTTAACATAGTCACAAATAGAGTCGTTCTAATAGCTTAATAGTGTACTTTAGGTTAATGCCTTGGGTCCATAAAGAAAATTCGTCTAAATTCGCTTTGAATCTAAATGTTGTATTCCTAATATTCAGGAATAACTTGCAAATATTTCACAGAAACCCCCATTTTTCTCGTAAGTAACTCGCGAGAATTAATAAAATTAAAAGAGTTTTATTAATAAAGTTTCTGTTACTTTCTACTACAATGGAAAAAAAAATGTATAATACTTTAATTTTCACACATTGTTATTAGTAGAGCAAGAAATTTTTATAAAGGAAACACAATTGTTTTAGGTATTAGTAATCAGAAAAGAGCCACGAAGCAATTTTAAATAAAGTGCAATATTTGCAGAGTAAAAATATGTGTACACTCTTTCCAATTTAAACAAAACCGAAAAAAACCTTCATCAGGCACAGATTATGAAACATTTTCCAACTCTAACTGAATATTTATAAGAAATTCCATTTTTTAACACAATGAGATTAAATATCTAAAGAAACGATTAAAAAAAAAACACATAACGCAGTAAAAATTCTTTTTCAGCTATTGCTATCCATATATGATAATGTGTGACAATTGTTTCATGTAGCCCTTTATGTGATCTAAAGAATTTATTCATAGCACGTAATACACTATAAATTAGTTAAATTTGAGTGCATTCACAGTTTAAAACACACTTTCAGCAATTGCAGATCATATAGTCAGTCGTGCTTTTTGCTTAATGCTTTTGTGTGTCTCTGTAAATGAACAATAAAAGCTTTGCACTCCATAACCTATAGAAATCATTTTATTGTGCATGAAGTATCGTAAAATCATTAAAATGCACCACAAACGATTTACTCTATAGATCATATTATAATGTAATCCTTTTCCGTGTCACTGTAAACGAACTATAAATGCTACTTATTCAGTGCACCGCAGAAAGTATATTGAAATCTCAGTGAAGCATGTAAATTTCATTATGTTAGAAGTATCGTTACATCATTAAAATGCCCAGCAAACAAATTTCCGCCATAGACCATAATGTTATGGAATTCTTTTGAGCGTTCCAGTAAACGTAATATAAGTTCTCACAAATTTTATTTTCAACAGCAAACATTCTATATTAAACTCCAATAACATATAAAAATTTCATTGCAATTAGAGTCTATTTACGAAAATTAGAGCACGAACAGAAGGCAGACAAGCCAAAGTCATAAATACTTTTTAACTATGTTGGAAAGTGTTAAAAATAGCTTGAAAATTGGAGTGTTAACGCAAGTAGATTCATGGCACGCAAGCAAAATAAACAATATTCAGTTAACTGAAATGCATTTAACGCAGCCACAAATGAAGTTTTTAATAGCATAATAATGTAAAATGCTTATGCTTGTAAATTAGATAAAAGTGCTAGCCTGGGTTCCACAATTAAATTTGATTTGTATCATGTTGAATCAAAATGAAAGGTCACTACTAAAAACCATGAGGGTCTCAGATCTTTAGATTGTAATTATTCATCATTCCTTTTTGTACGAGCATCCATTTCTGCTGTTCTCTCCTGTTATTTTTTGAATGAAATTTCATTGTTTTCCCGCTTTTATACCAATCGTTAACTGTGTCTACCAAAGGACAAACTGTGTCCACCTTTTTGACTCATTCCATGATTACCAAATGCTTGAACTCCAATCAAGGTTACACATGGCACAACCATCAGTAAGCAACTTGGAAATTGTACGTGAAACGGGGCAAATGAGGTGCGTTCGTACTATTACTAGTTTTATAAAAATTCAGATCTTGGTGCAATAGCTGTTGCACACTTATGCAAAAATACATGAATACAAAATTTATAACGATTAAGTTACATATACACTATATGGCCAATAATGATTCGTCACTTGGGATTTTAGACGTTTTGTTAAATATCTAGAAAAATACATAGGGAAATATCCTGAAACTCTAGGTGTGTAAACAGAATAGTATAGGTCATATATTTCCGCGAAGATTTTTTCCCGAAACCCCATAGGGGGCCAGCATCAACAAATTGAAAAAGAACAAATATCGTTTGGATAACCCTGCAAAAACTAACGTAGCAAAAGCGTTCAAACTGTAGAACATGATTAAGAGGCTTATTGTAATAAACTGTGTTCATTTTTATGAGGATAGCATGTATACTAGTAGAGAAATTAACGTTTTTATAAAAACAGTCCCAAATTTTGCCAAGTGTTTTGCTTATAATTTGCACAAACAACATTGTACACAATGCCCTGCAATCAAAATTAAAAAATAATAAAAATTGGATGAAAAATAAGCAGGTTTACTAAAAAATGCTTCACTGCGCATGCGCGAATGCAATCAAAATATAATGTGCATACTGTATTAGCCAAGTTTATAGATCAACTTTTGTGAAAGTCTCTAAAACATAGCTTGAAAATTCTGAAAATTATCGGCGATAGAATAAGCTCAATATCCGTTGTTCCAAAAAGGAAGCAAAAAGATGAGGGGTTGTATCCAAATATATTAGTTCTTACAATATTGTGTACGCTATATTAGCACTAATCAACAGATATTTGAATACAACTCCTCATCTTTGTGCTGTTCGTCTGTCCCCAAAAAGCTACCCAACCGAAAGGTTTGAAATTTAATAAATAGAATCGTTGAGAATTTTGTCGAGTCATTTTAAATATTACGAAAATCAAATTAAAACTTAAAAACATATTAATAAAAGTTTTCTTCATTCTATTAAAGCAAGTCATGCGTAACTAATTCAATGATATCCCATGATAGGAAATGATTCTTGGTTGACATGGTGATTACGTCCTATTTACGATGGAGTCATATTATTTCCGTATTACTGAATTTAATATATACAATCCTAATAAATGTTCTATTCATGCATCTTTGCATAAGACTGCAACTGCTATTGCACCAAGATCTGAAATATTTATGAAACTAGTTATAGTACGAACGTACCTCATTTGCCACGTTTGACGTACAATTTCCGACATGTTATCATTTTAATAAAAACTAAATAAACAGGTACCCATACATTTATTAATGAAATCTTGAAGTATTTGAGACTGAGAAAGTTTGTCTTTTTTTTTTTTTTTCACTTATAGGAACACTAAGTTAACTCGCTCTTTTGAATCTCAAAATACATGGAATTCATTAGAACCTAGATCGCTGAATTGCTTGTAGGGTGACCCAACCAGTAGTTGATCAAATAAAGTCAGTGCTATAGAGTTTTTACGAGGGAAAGTCAGTAAGTAGGTCACAAACCAATATGAGAGGTCGGAAATTGGTAGTAAATTGTTTCCAAATATGCCAATAGGTGGCAGCATAATCCAACTATAAGATGTTAATTTAGAATTTATGAGACAGCAGTTGTACAAGATGAGCAGAGTCGTTCAAAAATTGTTGACGAAGAGCGAAGTGGTCGTTCAGTTGGGATTGCAACAGAAGAATCAGTGCGGAAGTTTGAGGAAATGCTTAGATTTGACATGCGAACAACAATAGGCAGCATAGTAGGCAGCATTTCCCTCGTATTATATTTCCTTCTTCTTAAGTCTTAGAAGTAAACTGACAAGATCGTTCCTACCCTTAATGAATGTCGATAATGCACAAAAATGATATCTGCTGAAATTAAATAGCAACAAATTATAAATAAGTAGATTTTTAATTGCCATTTTCCCAGTAGTTGATCAGATGAAAGTAATCAATCGAAAATCTAAAAATTAATCTTTAAAATACCATTCTTCGGTTGTGATTAACAATAATTCTTACAAAACTATTAGTTGAAATAAGCACGATGACAGTGAATTATTTTAACTTACCGTAATTGTCTCCAACTCATGAAAAACTAAATTATTACACTTTCTGATAAAAAAAAAAAAAAAAAAAAAAAAAAAAAAAAATGGCTTCTGTTACAGCAGACAGCTGACAACAATGTAGCAGCAGAAGCTCCAACATTCAAACAAAAGTATTATGTATAGTGCCACGTGTAAAATTCATTTCGCCTTAAACGGCGCAATATTTCAAACATTTTATCAACTAATTGGAAGGGTACCAACTACTGGCGGAGTCGCCCTATATGAGATTCGTGCTCCTGAAAAATAAAAAAGTCGGACAAATCAGCAATTTTACTGTAGAGGAATCTCATCGTGCAGGAAGTTCCTAAAGGTTCCTGTAACCGAGGGGCTCTATGACTGGCTCTTTATGGACTGAGTAACCTCGCTGGTCCATGGAGCTAGCCAGGTAGTTGGAAACAAAAGCTGAAGTTCCCCCACAGGCGACGGGCATTGCAACAACTGGTGTGCTCCTATTTATCCCATACACTCATTCTATCCAACATCAAATCTAATTAATAGCTTCTTGAAGGATATGTTGCAATTTCTGACTCAGATCTTCGTTAAATGAAAATGTCCGTATCATGTACAGTTTCACAACTTGTTAAATTTATTACAGCGCGGTACAAGATCGGATTATTTATGTACGAGTCTTATTCGAAATGTACTGTGATATTCGGAACATACTTGTAACACAATATAATGCAGTTAAAATATGTGCATTTTCGTACAATAAAAAAAATTGTTTGAATTTACAAAAAAAAAAAAAAAAAAAAAAAAAAAAAACTGTCAGCAAGGACGTCAGAAAATACCGTTTATTTTACATTAAAAAAATCTGTTCTTTACGAACTTTGTCTTTTAATAATCAGATATTTTATTTTATAATTAAATACAGAAAGTTTTTAAAAAGAAAAGAATTTTTCTGATAAAATAAATGAAATAAAATATACAATATGTACTTTAAAATGCTCATTGTTTTTCTTAAGGTGACTAAAATAATAAAAGAGATGTTACATGTTAAAAATATACATTTTATTTAAAACTTCTTAGAACTTTCGGGCTGTATTTCCAAAGCCCATCATCAGAGAATATTTTAATAACTAATTACTGTTTATTTATATAAATATGTCCTTTCGTCTCTCATACTGATAAGAATAATTAAATGTATTTTAGATTTAATTATGAAAAATCCAACCTATTTACTAAACACCGGCAAGGATTTTAAACACAGAAACCTGGTTCTAAATTTATTCTTAAGTATAAGCGAATTCTAATTTGTTTAACCCTTTATGTACTGAATTATGAAATCATGAAAATGTTAACTTCTAATGCATTTTTCGTGAATCGTTGAAACTACATTAGAAGATTTACATAATCATTTAATAAATTTTTGAAGGAGTTTAGAAGGATTATTAGAGTTGAAAGTAGAAGCAGCAGTTTCTTGGATTGAACTTAAGCAGAGAAAATATATATTAACTGCAGTTTCATTTAACATAACTTTATTTAAAAAAATGAGTTTAATATGATTTATTTGCAGACATGTATTTTTCCGAAAAATTAGCGATTTTCTTTTTTACTTGATTGTTAAAAAACAGAAAATTGAAAACAAAGCAAAGCATTATTTTAAAATTTGTTTTTCTTCTCTCAGGCGTTCTAGTTAAAAGATTATTTTTTTCTCTAAAATCTACATTTTTTCTTTGATGTGAATTCATGTATAAGAAATTCAAATTTTTGGTATTAAAATCATTTTCTTATTTAATACGATGCATATTTATTACTACGAATGCGCTATATACTGAACCTTTTAATTCTACGATGCATATGTAAAATCTAATTAAAAATTTAAAAATAATAATCACTTGACATTTAATGAATTCTAAATCTCAAGTCTCAAAAGTCTCCAAACTTTAATTTATTTAATACATTCGAAAATGAAATGTTGATTAGTCTAGAAAATAGTCTAAGAAAATTAAATAATTAACTTAGCGCGAATTTTTCTGAAAATATAATTAGAGAAAACTAAAAAAAGCGAGAGAATGTCGATTAATTAATAAAATATTGATGATGAATTACACTGCAAACTTTCATGTCAAAACTTCTTTACCAGATTTTCTTCCTTCCACACATTTTTTTTCTATTTGATAAACACATGCATTTGACGATTTTAAATTAATATGATTTTTTAAGTTATATTTACTTTGAAAGTCTAATTAATTAATTAACGTTGTTTATTTTTGTCTATTTATCATTAGTGGAGTCTTAGTCTGGAAATGTGTAAGTATCATTACACAAAATATTTATTCAAGAAACCATGATTAAATTTTTCTAAAGCAGTTTTTCTTTAGTAAAGGAAGGTAAATACATATTTTGGCAATATCGGCAGAAAAGTATACTGATAAGAATAATTAAATGTATTTTAGATTTAATTATGAAAAATCGACCTATTTACTAAATACCTGCAAGGATTTTAAACACAGAAACATGGTTCTCATTTTACTCTTAAGTATAAGCGAATTCTAATTTGTTTAACCCATTATGTACTGAATTATGAAATCATGAAAATTTTAACTTCTAATGCATTTTACGTGAATTGTTGAAACTACATTAGAAGATTTACATAATCATTTAATAAATTTTTGAAGGATTTTAGAAGGATTGAAGGATTTAAAAGTATTAATTAAAATTGAATATATCGGGATTTTGTGCCCCACTCAAATCTTTTATTTTAAATATTTTTCTTAGTATTTTGCAGAATTATGAATTGTACAAATATAATGTTCTTACAATATAAATATAGAAATATTTCCGAACTGAAAAATCACCCCCCAACCCCAACGCCAAGAAAGCTGAAAAGATGCAAAGGAAAAGAAATCAGCCTTTTAAAAATATTTTGTTTTGTGTAACCAATAATGCTTTGGGAACAAGATAAAGTAATGCATCTATAACTTATTCTAAACTGCATTACTACTAATCGATGTATTAAATGAATTTTATAATAAGTTATTTTAATGGTACTTATAAGTACCGTCAGTAAATAAAGGGTTAATATACACTTTTGAAATTTAAATTTCTCTTTCGCCGTGAGCAAATCACAGTAGAATGGAAAGTCAAATCTCGAACACCATGGTTTTGGAATAATTCGATTCTCGAAAAAAGAATTTGAGCGAAATGTGATTCGGTTCTAAAACGACGAGGGTGTCGTCGCGAAATATAGACCGAATAAAGAAACCTAGCAATAGCGACTAAATTGATTTTTTTACGCAAACCGCAAATACATGAACTACAGTCATAGGCATCGACTTTACGGGTGCAAAATAGGCAATTTGGCATACTTCTACCACTAATTTAAAAAAAAAATGTAGTGATCTCGTAGTTGATTTGTCATCGAATAGTTTATTTTTCCATATGAATTACCTTTCGAGATTTCAATGATTATCGTTTCAGGGCGCCAACTATTTAACTTTCGTGCGTTGCGAGTCCGAAAATTCTATTCAAACCTCCTACTTTAACAGCATCTGAAAATTCTTCTGCTTTTACAGAAAAACTGAGCAATCACACTGCAAATAAGAGCGTCTTAAATTCAAACACATATGTGACTTAAAAAGAAATCCAGACACTTAAGTGTCTTACTACAAAATGGCCAAAGGTAACGAAAAGAACGAATATCTTTTGGATAACTCTATAAAAACTAATGTAGCAAAAGCATTCAAACTCGAGATTATTAATAAGTTGCTTATTGTAATATACTGTGTTCATTTTTATGAGGATAGTATATATCCTCGTAGAGAAATTAAGGTTTTTATAAAAACAGTCCCAAATTTCGACAAGTTTTTGCTTATAATTTGCAGAGTTCTTAATATAAGAAAAAGTTTTTTTCAGCTAATATGACAAACAACATTGTACACAATATTCTGCAGTCACAATTAAAAAATAATACAAATTGGATGAAAAATGAGCAGGTTTACTAAAAAATATTCAAATTGGATGAAAAATGAGCAAGTTTACTAAAAATGTTTCACTGCGCATGCGCGAATGCAATCAAAATATAATGTGCATAATGTATTAGCTAAGTATATAGAGCAACTTTTGTGAAAGTCTCAAAAACATTGCTTGAAAACTCTGAAAATTATCGTCGATAGAATAAGCTAAAAAACCATTGTTCCCAAAAGGAAACAAAATGATGAGGGGTCAAATTTGATCCAAATAAAGTAGTACGTGCAATATTGTGTATGCTATCTTGGCCTTAATCAACAGATATTTGATACAATCCCTCATATTTTTGCTTCTTTTTGGGAACAACGGATTTCGAGCTTAATCTATCGACGATAATTTTAGAATTTTCAAGCTATGATTTTGAGACTTTCACAAAAGTTTATCTATATACTTAGCTAATACATTATGCATATTATATTTTGATTGAATTTGCGCGTGCGCAGTGAAACATTTTTCAGTACACCTGCTCATTTTTCACCCAATTTTTATTATTTTCTAATTCTGGTTGCAGAGTATTGTGTACAATGTTGTTTGTCATATTTTCTCAAAAGAACTTATTTTAATAGTAAAAACTCTGCAAATTAAAAGTAAAAAACTTGGCGAAATTTGGGATTGTTTTTATAAAAACCTTAATTTCTCTACGAGTAAACATGCTATCCTCATAAAAATGAACACAGTACATTACAATAAGCCACTTATTAATAATCCCGAGTTTGAACGCTTTTGCTACATTATTTTTTACTGGGTTATCCAAAAGATATTTGTTCTTTTTCAATTTGTTGACGGTCCCCTATGGGGTTTCGGGAAAAAATCTTCACGGAAATATATGACCTATAGTATACTGTTTACACACCTGCAGTTTCAGGTTAATTCCTAATGTATTTTTCTAGATATTTAACAAAACGTCTAAAATTGCACGTGACCTGTCACCTTTGGCCATATATGAGCATGGTATAAACACTGTAAAATGAAATGTCTAAAATTCAGACATATAAGTGTCTTGAAATGGAGTGTTCAATTTTCAGACATTTTAAAGTGTCTTAGTTTTCAAGACACGTGTATGCGTCTGAATTTAAGACATTTCAACCGTCTGAATCGCATCCATTTCTGTCCAACCTGCAAGTTCGGCAATACGCAGCCAATTTTTCCTTTTTTGTAAGCTTAAAAAAATCCGTTAAAATATGGAAATTGTACTGCGAATTGAGACGCCAATCCCACTGTTTTCGGGACGGGCCTAGTGACTACTCTTTACGGGCCGGCCCTTATTTTATTCCTGAAGGATCGGGCCGGGCCTAACTTATTTTTGCTGCACAGAGCCGGGACTGCTTTCGTTCCTAGTCCTCACGGCCCAAAATTTTCAGTCTAGTTTTTACCCAGCCCGTATGAAAATCATTGTCTCTGCATGGCCTTGGTCCGTCGGCCTTGCCCAAAAACTTTTGCAAAAATGCATACATTTAATCGCCATGAATCTACAATTAAACATTACAGTTTATTATTTTTAAAGAATAGTAGATTTCTCCGCTTATTAAAATATAACTAAATTAAAATATAGTAAAACGTGTGAAAAAGAACCCGTCTATGACGGAATCCTGTTTTAAAGTGAAAAACGTGTTGATCCATGCAAAATTAATATGCAACTACGTTAACGCATTTTTTTTTCTATGCAATTCCGTCTTAACATATTTTACTGTATAGTATTTTTTAGATTTTTAACACTTCAATACATGGAATATGGACAATAACACATACATATTAACAATAACAATGTTAACTGAAACATTTAAATACAGGAAAAAGAGATTAATTAAAAAAATAAATATTGCAGCTCGCGGCACTTCTATAAAAATGAAGATTATATACATGAAAAAAAAAGTTAGAATAAATATTTTTGGTCAGAACTCCTCGTACGAGACAAATTTTTAACCAATTCGATGTAAAAATGAATGTTTTGTAGAAATTCACCCGGGTCGACCTCGGGCCAAGATTTTAACTTTTTCCCGGGCCGAACTTTTAGCTGTTATACCCGGCTGAGCTATAATGAATTAATGTTGAATAATAATGTTCAACGGGAAAATAATCAAAGGCAATAAAAAATGATTTGAAAATAATCAAAAGGGATGGCGCCATCTAGTTTCAGCCAGAGAAGATGTTATGATTTATCATATTTAAAATGTCTCGTGCTTTATTTTTATTTTATTGTATTATCGTCTGACAACATTTAATGTTCTTATATCTGGCAATATCACTTTATTATTATTATTCAGGCCATTACTTTTATTCCTAACGCTTAGCTGTTTATCTGTGAGTCTTTAATAAATGTTATTCGTTGTGTTTAATCCGATGTAAATTTACTGTAATACACTACCAACGCCATCTCCTTTAAACATGCCATGTTTATTTCAATAGAAGTCGAACTTATTTCATTTTTTTTTGGAATTCTATGTAATATTTCCAAAATTATTTTACTATATATCTATATACTAACCTTTTATCTAATGATTGAGTATCGATTTAGTTCACGCATGAAATAATCAGGTAAGAAAATTAGTCTAAACATCAAAAAATTTTACCCTGTATTTCGATTGGAAATAAAAGAAAGAAAAAAAATGCATGCGTAAAGCAATGATTTTAATAACTAAATATCAATATTTTTGCATGAAAAATATGCACAATATTTATAACTGAGAAATTTGGTTCAGAATATATAGCATATAGGAAGGAATTAATGAGTCCAAATTGAAAAAAAATGCCGTATATTTAATCCATCCTTTCATTTTTTTCTTCTAGAAGAAAAAAATGAAAAAGAAAAAAAATATTAGGCTTTGGGCAATAAGAAATGCATTTTTTAAATGAAAATTTGATTCTTTTTAAAGGGCATTGAATTACCCCCCCCCCATACACACACACACACACACACACAACTGGAACCCTGAGTTTTAAATCAGTCAATTACTATTGATATTCGACTTAGAACTTAATTTACTCAAAACCTAAATTTTGTCACTTGCATCCCTTCACTTCTGGGGGTTCATATTGTACTCAAAAGTTCTTTTGGTAGAAAAAAGAAAACTGAAATTAAAATGCCAATTCAAAATTCTAGAAAGAAAATGTCTAAAATGTTCGGAATTATACTAGGTTGAAAAAAAAATGTACTATCTACTACTACTCAAAATACATTGGTTGTGCTTCATAAATAATATTACTTCAAAACTCACCTCATGAAACCGTGGCTAAATGGTTAAGACAGTTTTCTTCTGAGGAACAGGAGTCTGGTTCGATACCGTCTGGGGTACGTTTGATATGTATACTAGTAGTTTGAATTGAATATATAAATAATGTATACTGGGTGATCTTTTTTAAAGTGACAGTGTTTGGAGCGCCCTGTAGCGCGATCTAATAGCCGAAATGGCACCAAACTTGGTATTTAGACTAATCAAAACATGGGAAAAAGGGATTCCGTGAAAAAAAATTAGTTCCAAAAATCGCCGCTAGGGCATTTTGTGGCGCTGCTGTAGCTTACAATAACGAGAATTAGCATAAAACATGGGTATCAAAGAAAAATGCAAATGCTATGCGATGACAGCGCCAGTAATAGGGGCTATAAAAGCAAATAGTAGACAGCTCCAACAAATAATCTCAGCTGAAGTAAATGAGCTCCAGTGGACATGCCTCTCGTTACCGGAACGTGCGTTACTGGTGAAGCTGTATTATATGAATCAATGTAATGCATCCGCAGATCTTCGGGAATTTCGAATCAGAAAAAAATTACTAAAGGGGCCTTTATCGCTGAATGGTCTTAAGAAAATGATTAAAAAGTTCGAGGAAACGGGGTCACTGACCATTCGCGCTGGGATAGGACGTAAACAAGTATCAGAAGATGTAATAACTGATGTGGCAACTGCAGTTGTCTAAGGATCGCAGGGAACCATTGCTGGTACTAGCAGCGCCCGGGGTATAGCTCGGCAATTGGACATGAATTACTTCACGGTATGGAGAGTTTTGCGGCCCGTTACTGGATTTTACCCCTAGAAAATCAGCCGCTTGCACGAACTGAAACCAAGTGATTATGATAAGCGAGTGACATTCGCTCGTTTCTTGTCAGGGTAGAAATTGATTATGCTTTCCCATGGCGGGGGATGAGTGCCATTTTTATCTCAATGGGTCCGTAAACACACAAAATAGCCGAATTTGGGCTTCTGAGTAGCCCCACACCGTGCATGAAATCTCATTAAATTCGCAAAAAGTCACTGTTTGGTGTGGTTTCACAGCCGAATTCGTAATTGGGCCATTCTTTTTTGAGACCATCACTCCGACAGGACCCGAAACGTGCATCATAAATGCAGAAATGTACCACGAAATGCTGCAAACGTTTGTTATTCCACAACTTCAGCAAAGAAACCGTCTCCAACAGACAATCTTTATGCAAGATGGTGCTCCGCCACACATTAGTAATAAGGTAAAGCAGCTGTTGCGCCAAAACTTCACTGATGATAGAGTCATAAGTCGGAATTTTCCAGTTGCATGGCCGCCTCGTTCCCCTGACCTCACGCCATGCGATTTTCGGCTCTGGGGTTATTTGAAAGCTCACGTTTATGTTGGTGGAGTATCAAATTTACCTATTCAAAGGACAACATAACAAAGACAATGCGGAATATTCTTCGTGATATGTTACGTACGGCTGTGGAGAACGTTGTGCACAGAATGTACGGTGTTATTTCTGAGAACGGTGCTTACATTGAAAGTGGTCTAATTCCTCACCGGGGAAGTTAATGTAGTAAATAAACATTTATAATTTAACTGTACGATTGTATGTGTTAGTATTTTTCTTTTCTCACATTTTATACATTGCAAAGTGCCACAAAATGTCCTTGTGGCGATTTTTGGAACTAAATTTTTTTCACGGAATCCTTCTTACCATGTCTTGATTAGTCTAAATACTAAGTTTGGTGCCATTTCGGCTATTAGTTCGCGCTACAGAGCGCTCCAAACAATGTCACTTTAAAAAAGATCACCCTGTATATGTGACTGTGGAAAGTGGTGGTTGAAATAATAGTGGGTTTGTCATTATTAAATAATTATGTTTTAAATGGAAATTTTTAAATACAGGAATCTACAAAAAAGAATTTACATCAGAAAATTTCCATTAAAATGTCTAAATAGTACTGCAGTCTACACTGTTAAAAATATCGGGAAAAATTACCTCTGTTTTTAAAGGCTATCTATTTTCGGACCAATGAGAACGCTTCTTAGTTGTTTATGTAGCATTCTTATTTGTCAGAAAATAGATAGCCTTTAAAAACAGAGGTAATGTTTCACGATATTTTTAACAGTGTAGAATGGCAGTACAGTTTCCCTATTTTAAGGGATATTTTTTTTTACAGTGTATAATGCTTACAAAAGAAAAGAAAAAGGTGAAAAACTGGCAGTGGAAGTCGCCACACATGGATGCAATTCAGACGTTTGAAATGTCTGAAATTCAGACGCATACAAGTGTCTTAAAAATTAAGAAACATTAAAATGTCTGAAAATTGAACACTCCGTTTTAGATACTTATGTGTCTCAATTTCAGACATTTCAGTTTACAGTGCATTTTCATTACATAGTAGGAAGAGTACCTTCCACTTTGATAGGTTTGTGAAAAGAAATAAAAGAAATAAATACAAAAATTTCAGACAGAAGCCAGTTTGTATTTGAGAACTGCCTTGAAACGGGAAGATCTGGTCAGCATCTGGTCTTAGTGCGGATTACTACTAATTCTTTTGTACGCGGACATATGTTTATGCTTTCCAGAGAAAGAAGAAGGGAAAAAAACGAACACCTAATGGTACTTTACTGTGTCAAGTAAATGTTGAAAAAACACGTCTTCATTTTAATATATCACTATATATTTACAGCCAAGAATTTTTTTCCCTGTGATTGGATGCAAAATTTCCCGAATGCACCGCCCTGCTCTATTGGTCATATCTTGAACTAAAATGTAAATAGTAGTCCAAGCAATAGGGAATTTTACCTAGCAAAATTAATGGTAGTTCTGAAAATTGGCTTACTTTATGTTTTTTGGGTCGCTGAAACCGAATTTGTAACTTCCCACCAAAATTTCCCCCGGCAACCCCCGACAAATTTTGGTAAAAAGCCCCCCCCCCCCCCCCCCCAAAAGGTTTTTATTAAAAAAATATTTTTCTTATTATTTTAGGAGAAACGTATCTAGAAATTCCGGAAGTAGACAAAATTTGCAACAAATTGATTACATTATGACTTAGGATGAAGGGGAAGGGGGGATCTGCCTCGGAACATGCGCGCGGTGCTGCGTGGACTAAGTTGCGCAATTCTACTTAACCACTCACACGTTTACATTCGCCCTCCCATCTCCCCTCCGAACTTTCCTTATAAGGTTTACTTTAAGTTTTTTGGGTCGCTGAATCCGAATTCTAACTTACCCCCAAAATTCTCCCCCCCCCCCCCGAAAACTCCCAAAATAGTTGTTATTAACTTAAATTTCTTATTGTTTTAGGGGAAAAGCATTACGAAATTCAGAAACTAGACAAAATTTTCAGCAAATAGGATACATGACATTATGACGTAGGATAAACGGGGGGAGAGGGGGCTGCCTCCGAACATTCCCCGCGCGCTTTTCTCAAAAACTAAATTTTTTCAAAAAATCAATTTTTTGGGGAGTTGCCGGGTGAAATTTTGGTGGGAAGTTACAAATTCGGATTCAGCGACCCAAAAAATATAAAGTGAGTCGAAATCCAGAAATAGTATTAATTTTTCCAGGCAAAATTCCCTATTGCCTGGACTTCATAACTTAGTGCACGTAGCGCCGCAGTGCATGTTCAGAGGCAGCCCTCCCCCTTCCCGTTCATCCTACGTCATAATGTCATATATCCTATTTGTTGCAAATTTTGTCCAGTTTCTGAATTTTGTAATGATTTTCCACTAAAACAGTAAGAAATTTAAGTTAAAAACAACTATTTTTTTTTGGGGGGGGGGGGGGGGGTCGGGGGGGAAATTTTTTGGGGAAAGTTAAAAATTCGGATTCAGCGACCCAAAAAACTTAAAGTAAACCTTATAGAGATAGATCGGAGATGAGATGGGAGGGCGAATGTAAACGTGTGAGTAATTAAGTGGAATTGCGCAACTTCGTTCACGCCGCACTGCGCTCATGTTCCGAGGCAGAACCCCCTTTCCCCTTCATCCTACGTCATAATATCATATATCTAATTTGTTGCAAATTTCGTCTACTTTCTGAATTTCTGGATACTTTTACCCTAAAACAATAAAAAATTTGATTTTTTTAATAAAAACTTTTTTTGGGGGGCATTTTACCAAAATTTGGGGGGGTTGCAGGGGGAAATTTTGGTGGGAGGTTAAAAATTCGGATTTAGCGACCCAAAAAACATATAGTAAGCCTTTTTCCAGCTCTACCATCAATTTTGCTAGGTAGAGCCCCTATGCGGTCTCTATTGCCTGGACTATAGATCGAGTTTGAGGTTCCAGTTTTAGGACTACCCAGTGTCAAGTGCAAAATGTACTTTTCAATGTTTTCGTGACCTTTTTGTGTAAATTTCGAAATAAACATATATTTAGCGCCACATAACACACCTCCCCCCCAAAAAAATTAAAAGAAAAAATAGTACAAAAATAACTAGGAGTAAAGTTAGATTTATTATTAGTTAAAAAAATTAAGAATTGGATCTTACGCGTTAATTTACGTTCCATGTAATATAGCAGTTATACTAAAATAAAAATATAAAATTGTGAACAAAATTATTAAATTATTAAACTATATTGGTATGTGCAAAATAATAAGAATGAAATGGAGACATTAGCATAAGAGCGGAAAGAAAAGACTGAACGGATCGAAAGACCAATCAGGAGATAGAATGAGCCTGAGGCACGGTAGGGCGTGAACACATGCCCCCCCCCCCTGAATTCTAGGCCTGGGTGCTGAAAGAAAAATGGCGACTGTCGTAGGCGGATTTTTTTACGCGTTTGTACAGTCCCCTGAAATTAAACGCCAGTATTTTCTAAAAATGTTCTTTGACTTATTTAATCCCAGAAAAGTAAGGCCAGAAAACTTTTAGATATTGCTGGTATTCAAATTCAAGGGACCGTACAAGTTCTGAAATAAATCCGCCTACGACAGCCGCCATTTTTCTGACAGCACTCAAGCCTAATATTCTGGGACAGCGGCAGAAATGCAGTTTAAGGCTCCTGTTCCGGCCGGCGCGGCGGAGACACTCACAAGCTAATGGTGGAGGGATTTATCTAATATCTCGTTCGCATTTCGACCTTTTAAATATTTTTTTTTTTTTTTTTTTTTTTTTTTTTGCATTGGATATCCGAGGTCCGTGTCTATATCGCACTTTTTTACTTTTTCGATTTTGGTCGCAGATATTTTTTATAAAGTTACTTTCACTTTCAAAACCGGTTCTGAAAATGAAAGTATCATTCTAAAAAAATATCTGCAACCAAAATCAAAAAGTAAAAAAAGTGCGATGTAAGAACGGATCTCGGCTATCCAATGTAAAAAAAAAAAAAAAAAAAAAAAAAAAAAAAAATTAAAAATGTCGAAATGAAACGAGATATTTGAAAAATCCCTCCCCATCGGATTAGCATTAGGTCGTGAGTGCTTTCGCCACAAAAAGGTCACTTTATTTTAAGTTTTCTGGCACGCAGAATATTTAAATAAAATTTTCCGTTTATAGCGTATGTGAAAATAAGAAAATATCTTTTTTCTAATACATTCTTTTGTAAATTCTGCTGTCAGTCATTCATTTTATCATTTTACAAACAGAATTACTCCCCGCCGAAAAGGATTAAAGCAAGCTCATTTCTGTGAAAGTTATTGCACGGTGTAGATCGGTTTGAAGGATGTCGATTTGCAGCCTCAGTGTGATATGTCCAACAGGCAATCCTGTAGATGGCATATGGAGGATTTTACCCTAGGTAGAATCACTGGGAATTTACACGGAGATCGAAGTGTGACTAGTGTGTCCGAATAATTCGGAATCGCTGACAGCATCGATTCACGAGCTGGGAGAGCCTTTCCAATAACAAGAACAGCTGTTCGAGAGTTTAGTAGTGGTTGTCCGTGAGCGAAGTTGTCGGACAACCGGTATTTTGTCCTAAAAGGTGAGAAAAGCAGATGGCAGAAGATGGAGAAATCGCAAAACACACGTAAGGGACCTACTAAATGCCCGATATGGCGATTTACCGTGGCCAGGATGTTATTCAAAGCTGGTTTATTTGCACACGACGGACGCCCAGTATGGTGTGTGAAATCAATCTGCTAATCGAAGATGTCAATTTCTGTAGAGCCAGGAACACAGATCTCTCTTTACGAATGTCAGCCGCTTAAGTCTAGAGAATCGAACAGACTACTTTTCTTTTCGTCGAACGTTTGATGTGATAAGGTGCTACCTTTCATGTTTTATAAGTTCTGTCGGGTGGTCGGCGGTCAGCGGTGGACGTCGTTGACATGTTCAACTTCGACTTTTTCTCTTCTTCAGACTCATCTTTCTTTTGTTCATGACCACTTAACGTTGAAATAAAAGACTAAGGGAATGATTTATGACTTTCGTTGGGGATTTGTAGAAAAAGCATATAAACACATCTTAACTAGCAATTCATGACGCATTTACATATGAAGAAAAACAGAACGCGAAATCATCCCTGCAACGTCGTCGAAATGGACTTGTTTGCGCTTGGCGGAGTTCTCGTTTTGGGAGATATCAAGCTAGGTAGCCATACTGACCTCCGCATCTTTCAAAGGAGGTTTAAGTTTCAAACAGATAGATCCTACAGATGGCGCTGTCTTTGTTGATCGACTAAACACCGTTTAGTCGGTAGAATGTCAGTGCACTATACTGATGGCCCAGGTTCGAGTCCACACATGGAATCTTTTTCACTATGTTGGCCTTTGCGCCTTTTAAGCAATTAATTTGAAATTGGATTTTCATTTGAAATATTCATATGTACTTTTAGGTTTCTTTCTGGTAAGCGTTAAAATAATGTAAAATTATATAACCTTAAATACAGAAATTAATAAATTTTAGTTAGCGGCAGAACACGAGTCGTTATTCAAAATTAAGTTATAATTAATGATTGGGATTGAGTAGAGGAAAAGGTCCAAATACCGGCTACCACTTTTGTTTTCAATCTAGAACATATAATTTTCAAAATTAATAAAATGAAAAGTAACAGCAGGGTACCTTGACGCGTCTTACACCTGTTTAGAGAAAAAGAAATCAGTTTAAAAGGCTTTTCTGTTTATAAGAAGCAAAATTCGGAAAGTCTTCAAATTTTGAGTTTTTAAAATGGGGTCTAAATACCGGCTACCTAAGTTTTTTTCCCCAAAAGATCACACAAATAGAGCTAATGACAATTATTAAGCATTAAAAATATTATTTTAATAAATTGTATTGATTAATAACATTTCTTATGTACAGAAAAATACGCAATTTTTAATAAATAAGTATTTTTGTCAAATTTCTAAAATTCTTTGCGACTATCTCTCACAGTCTTCTTCCCATTATGTTTCTAATTTTGTTTTTTAACGTGTAAAACAAAAAAAAAAAAGCTTGCTGATTGAAATGAGAATTATTTTATCTGAAAAAATCAAAAGCATAATATCACTTTCTGCGTCAGTATAGTCCCTATCAGACCACATATCACAATCTTAACATTGAACCCAGAATCCCCTCCCCCATTCTTGTCCACAGAGAAAGCACCCATGCTGAAGACACAAATTTATCATATTCCTCTGTTGGATATTTTCCTTTTTGACTATTTTAGCCCTCTCGCTGCGTAATTGTTTTATCAAAATAGCTTCAAAAATTGCGTATTTAACCCCTTCGCGACGAGCGTCTTTTAACAATTTTGATCCTTTTGTCACCGGTTTTTCAAAACAAAAGTTTTTGTCTAATTTAACCGGGAAAATGCTCCGATTAAATAAGGCATAATTTACATTAAAAAAATAACTGGTGGGAATAATTAAGGAGGATTAATTAGACGGAAAAAATGCATCCCCGAGGAAATCTTGGGTTGCGCAAATTTTGCTTCTTTTACGATGCCCAAGGAAATGTCGGGTTGAGTAGAGAGAGGATTAACATCAAATTTCTGCATCTTTCGCCTGGTTTACTCCGTCATTTTTTTTCTTTCTCTTCACATTTATTACAGGCAATTTTGTAGTGTCCAACAGCTCTTTTTTGGAAAGTGATCCGGTAACCAGTGTCGGTCCTGAAGAATTACGGCCATGGTTGATTTTTTCATATTGCGAAATGGGACGGGGACTATTTCTGAACCATTTAAATTAATTTATTAATTATGGAACCATTTAAATTAATTTATTTTCCTCCCCTTCAAGCAGAGCAACCGAGAGATGTCCAGGTAGCCGGTATTCAGACCACTGCTATGTTTAAGCTAAAACCGGTATTACTCATTCATACAATAAAATACCAATAATGTGCGCGTGGCAATTGAGAGCTAAGTATGTCTAGAAAATAACATAGTCAACAATTCAAGCCAATATACGATCAGTATATTTAAAAAAAAAAAAAGAGAAACACATATCTGAAAAACTTTTGATGTACCAGATTGCGTAGATTCGACACTTTTGCATTTACTATTTGTAAATGACACAGACTTCAGCGACGTACTTTTCGTAACTTTCTTCTCTCAATTAAAGTTACATACTCTGCCTATCACCGCTAGGCTACGCTGCGCTCAGTTCTCAGAACACCTGGTAGCCGGTATTTGGACCCTAGCCGGTATTTGGACCTTCTCCTCTATTAAATATAATTTTCAGCATATGGATATTTTGATAATGACTCTGTTTTAAGAAAATACCGGTAAAGCTATCGTTTTATTGACCAGTAAGAAGCGGTGAAGCAGTTTTTAAATTATAAAATGAAAAATATTTTCTTAAAGACTCATTAGTTTTATCTTGTCTATATAAATGGGGAAAAGGCCTATCAGAGTATGTAGTGGTGCTTACATTTGACTTCACTATTTCAAGAATAGGAATATTCACGTCATTTAATTGCAGAACTGCGGTTTACTAATGTGCATATTACTAATCGGAAATGGTGGTTGTCAAATACCACAACATTTTTGGTCATTGCTTTCCAATTTAATAAATAAGATTTATTTGAAATAGCTCGCTTGATGAAGAGTAAAAATTATTTGTTAAATATGTTTGTGCTCTATTTACCTTCAAAAAATTTCAATCGTCACATAATAATGTCAAAGCCATTGCGCACAAGTTGAGTTTAAAAAGATATTGGCCTCTTTTCTGCTACTCCCGTGATATATTTGAAGATATTTATAATATCATAAAGTTTTGTGAAAATACTAAACTTTTTTTCATAATACAGGGTATCCGAAAATTCCTCGACATGTTAAAATTCAATATAAATTCAAGTAATTTTCCTACGGAAGTGGGGGTTGAACAAAAATGCTTTTCAGTATGAAAAATTTTCTTCAAGCGAATGAAAATAATTTGTTTCATATTTCGATCATAGGTGGCCCCGTAGATGGTCCGTATGTTTGCTTTTAAATGTGCGTTTTTCCCAAGGCGGATCCAATAGATGGGGGCGTCTTAAATGTTGTCACTTGATACCATTGTACCCCGCGTCCGCCATATATAGCCGCGTCTTGCACCGGAGGTTGCTCATTGGAGTTCTATCGCGTAAAGTCTAATATGGCGGACACAGGAGAGTGGGAAAGAACTCGTTTTTCGCCATCAACGCTTTCAACAGAAGAAGATTGTTATGTATACTCCTCCCTATCCATAACTCCATCGTTTCTTTCTGATCTTCAGAATAATTTTTGACTTTGACGCTTTGACACAGAAATGTCGACTCCTAGCAGCATACAGACAAGTGGCGTCATCTATGATCAAAATTTGGAATTATCATTTTCATTCGCTTGAAGAAAAAATTTCATCCGAGAAGCATTTTGGTCCAAACCGCACTCCTGTACGACAGTTACTTGATTTTACATTGAATTTTAAAATGTGTCCGGGAATTATTGGACACCCTGTATAATAAGGCTTCAGACTTGAGCTATTTCACAGTCATCAATGAATGCTAGATGTTAGATCATGAATCGTGACAAATACATTGTTCAAAATTCCTTAAAGGGAACAACAAAATTTAATAAATCATTTTTAAATAGCTGTAAATGTTCGAATACATTTATTATATATCCTTCAATATCCCTTTATCTGTAAATTCTGTATGAATTTATATTGAAATTTGCCTACGGTATTCCAATTATTCCAAATATATCCAAAGATGGAACGTAATTGAACATAATTTGAATGTTCTAAGAATCCTTCAGACAAATAACTAAAATTGTAAATTACATGCCATATAATTAGATTCGATATAATATTCTCAAAGTCCTTGAAAATATTTAAAATATATGATCTTGCTATAATACATTTTGAATAAGATTAAAAAGCTTAAATTACTGTCTTTTTTGCCTTAGGGATTCAACTGCATCATACAAAGTTATTTGCGAAATGTGAAACGACAAAGAGAAAGTGAGCTGAACAGAATTTTAAATTTAACGAAAATCAAATTAATAGTATAGAGATTTAAGAATTCGCTGTATTTTAATAAATCTTTAAATACTTCAGCTGAAGTACTCGTGAAACACAATTTCGTGTTATTTGTATCTTTAAAATTTTAGCATTTCCCTTTTTTTTTTCAATTAATGCTACAATTTGGAATACCTTTTCCTATAAAAGTACGCTTTTCTCATTTTCCTATAAAAGTACTTATTATTTTTATTGTTTGCGTTTCAAAGTTTTGATAACAAATTGAGCAGTCTTACACTAACATCTATCGTCCAAAATTAGAATTATCTTTAAAGTTACTGTATTCAAAATTTATGAGCTAATATATAAGTATGTCATTTATATTTTTATATTTATTATATATAGGGAAATAAATTTCACAACATAAAATTATTCGCAAAAAAGTGAAACGAACGAAGAGGAATTGAAGCTTAAAATAATGAATTAACGAAACTTAAATTAACAGCATGCAGATAAAAAAAAATTGCTATGTTTTTATAATTATTTAATTAACTCAGCTGATGTTCCCGTGAAACAGAATTTCATATTCTTTGTATCTTTAAGATTTCAGGATTTTCTCTTTATGTAACATTTAATTGAATCATTTAAAAATAAATTATACAGGGTGTATCTGAAATGCTTAAATAAACTTAGGGGGATGATAGTACTCACAAGACGAACAAAAAATGCAACGGAACATGGGGTCGCAAATGACATTTAAAGGATGAAAATTGCAAAACTAATAAAAATATTGTAATCTCGCATGCTGCTTTTCTGCAGAACTGGATAGTAGCACGAAGCTAGTTTACCTTTCACTTTGTGCATATCTGGTCAGAAAGAGATAACAAAAAGTTGGAAGAAAGCCAAACAAATCTGTGAGCAAAAATCCACGTATGCAAATTTGAGCGTGTCTGCCAGCCGTTTCTCCATAGATGTACTCTGTGTAATAATGTCCTCGGTCGACACTTTGAAAAATTGTTGTAAAATATTTGTTTTCTCTGGACATCACGAGCTGTGTTGTAATTATTCTGTGCAATAAATAATTTTCTGGACTGTTTCTTTGTTGTCTCAGTTTGTCCATTTCCAGACGCATTTTCTCGATTTTCCTCCTTTAAACGTCATCTGCGATCCCATGTTCCATTGCATTATTTTTCTCTGGACATCACGAGTTGTGTTGTACCTATTCTGTGCAATAAATAATTTTCATGATAGATAAAATAAATGAAGATCATGGAACTATTGATAAAGAGGAACTGACATATTCTTAAAATCGTGAAGTTTCAACTGTAACCGTTTTCCCAGATGTTGATTACAGCACACACTCAGAAATGAGTACTCAGATTTCAAGAAATTTTCTTTGATTTTGACGAAACAGTTTCCTGGAAAATGCTCCGAGCGAATATTTCGTTAAATTGATGAAATTACTTTCTTCACTTGTTTGACGATATAAATTTCGTCAAAAGTTGGCTGGTGGTGCCACCTATCGAACAGTTTGGAAACTCCTGTTTTAGTGACAGGGGGAAGAAAAAATTCACTTCTCGTTTTCCTCGGTGTGATTCGAATCCGCGGGCTTTGGCGTGGTAGACCGTTGATCTTCCAACTTCGCTATTGGGGACTTGTATAGATTTGCTTTTAGATTGATGTAATGAATTCTGCTGCGTGTCTATGTTTTTATACGATAGATTGTAATTTTATCGGTGCTGCTATAATTTCTGAAATTTTTAAGTAAAGCTAATTATTATTATGGTTTTCTCATGGTCAATGAATAATTATAATATGGCTTGATTAAATCATTTATTAGTGAAATTTTCTTTGCTCAATGAATGGTTAGAATATGGTCTGGTTAATTTGTTGCTCACAAATAACGAATTGTGAAGTGCATATTGCGCGAGATTTTATCACTTTGAGTAGAGGGATAAGATTTAAACACTTTACTGTTCATAAAGGGGAGAGGGATCAATTATGTTTACTTTTAATTTGATTGAAAACAGAATATACTTTTTAAATAAATTTAAAAGAAAGATATCCTGGAAGTTTGAAATTTTATTGAACAAATTTTCTTTTTGAATGGTTTTGAAGAACACAGGAAATTTATTCTTTTCGAATTAAAATATAACGAACAACATATAAATAAATAAATAAATATAAATAATAATAAGCATTCCTAAAAAGTTTAACAGCTAAAAACATAACTAATGAGGAAACAATACCTACCTACATTTCAGTATTTTCTGAAAAGCACTAAAATGTGCTGTTTTAAAATAAATTATTACAGGACCAACACAAACAAGCAAATATCTGCTTGCTAAAATCGCAGGATTAGAGGAGGTACAGCAACTGTTTCCTTAAAATGCATTGAGTCTGACGGTGATTGAGGGAAAACTTTCGTCAAATATTTGAGAGTTTACCTTTCGTTAAAAGTCACGTGATGTTGATAGGAAATGATCGTCAAAAACGACGAAATACAGCTCAAGGATTTCTCAGTCGTCAAAAGTGAGATTTTTATATCTGAGAGTGCAGGGTCAAATTTCCACCAGAAAATTTAAATAGAAATTTTCTCATAATTTAAACACCTTTTTAACAGAAAATTTCACTCAAATATACTGGCATAAACAGATATTGATTTTTACTGGTACGGGTTTACTTCGGCGGTAGTCATGGCCCTGAAATTCCTCCATATTGTGACAACCTAGACAATCCCCTGCCAGTGTCAATGAGAAGGATTATAATACCTGAGCTTAGTGCCAACAGTAAAAACAAATAGAAATTTTAACCATATTTGTAAGACAAATTTATTATGGAAAAGACCACTAAAATAAGACAAATTTTCTATTAAAAATATACTGGTGGAAGTTGACTTCGGCTGTTATCAGAAATCGTTTATCCCATATAAAACAATCAGACGCCATAGTGTCATAACCTGCTCAGTTACTTCACTCGTAACTGGTAGACAATGCATAGTGCAATATGTAGTCTCCTCTTCTTTATCTACAACTCCATTTAACAGATAGCGTTAGTTGTCCCTATTTCTTTGCGAGCATTCCGCGCGGTCTTTTGAAAGCTGAAAGAGCGCGCTCAAAGATTCCACCCCATGAGACGACTAACCGCTCGACATTTTGCTAGCCATGTACCCCCCCCCCCCCCCAATCCCATCAAGAAAGAGCCTCGTATACAGTGTGCTGTTTGTTGTTTAAAAAAAACTGAAACACAGAAAAATTTGCAAAGAAACGCGAATTTGGCGCAAAAATTGCGAAGTAGGACTTTGTCTCGTACCTTGTTTCGAAATTTATCATACTAAACTTCATTTCTAGTGCAATATCTAATTTTCATATTTTCATAAGTAAATATATTTTACCTTTGTATTTCATAAAATAAATCATAATTTACCCAAGATTAATTTTCAGAATTTCACTTATTATATTCGCTTATTATTTCGCTATATGATTATTCTTTGAATTCAGTTTTCTGACAAGCACTATTTTATCATCTAATTCTTCATGGAAAAGAAACTCTTTTACAATTTTTTTTTACATACTTTACCTCTAATATATATGTAGATATGAAATATCTAATAAGACAAATAGAATAAAAAAATAAAATAGCAGATAAAAAAAAATTACGTATCGAGAGTGTTAATCTATTTCGTTATGGTTTGCGTTTAAAGTTTTGAAAATAACTTGAGCAATTTCACAGCTTGGGCAAGCGCCATCTGTGGCTAAAATTAAAACTATTTTTAAAGAAACAGACAAAGGTAAATTACATTTTAAAAATGCATATTTAACGGAAATTAAATTAAGAACATATAGTTTAAACAATTCGCTACTTTTTCAAAAAACTTTCAATATTTCAGCTGTAGAGCAAGAGAATTTTTTTTTTTCAAATTCTTTGTATCTTTAAACATTCTGAATTATTATCGTTATATAATATTTTATTCAACCATTTAAAGTATTAAAACCTTTTTTATTTTTTTTAATAAAGGCTACATCAAGCTATTTTATTATTATTTACTTTCAATATTTATCTCTTAATGTTTTTTAATTCAGTCACTTCAAAATATTTCAGACGTTTCATAAAAGATGCATCATGATATTTTATTATATCCAATTTTATCTTTAAAGTAAAGAAAAAAAAATTAGCTCATCTTTCGCGAATAACTATCGTAAGAAAAAAGATGCAAATAAAAAGAAGAGAAATCTGAACACATAAAATTGTCGAATTTAAACTTTCAATAAAATATTTCAAATTAAAATATGAAATCAAGTGAAGTGACATCCAGACTCCTGATGTCATTGGGATAATAAAAATAAGTGAAAATACAATAAAGATTGAGTAAAAAAAGTAAGACGTGAAGGAATCGAGGGAGAGTATACATATTTGGAATGGTTTATTTATTGATGGATATTCAATTAAAATTCAAAAACTTTGGACTTATTTCAAGAAGTTTATTCAACAGCTGCAAGAGACATTTGCATTAGATTGCTTTGGCAAATAACTGAGACAGAAAAATAAAAGTTATATGAGTTTTAGACTATAATTGTTTATCACACAATGCGCATTTGCATTTTTATAACTATCTTGGAGTTTTTACAGGGTAGATAGTAAATATAATGACAATAATAAATATGATTTATATACTGCAATAAAAAATTTTATATATGTAGATGTGTATTTATATATTTTTATATGTAGCGCGTTTATATATTTATTGCAAAATTCATTTGCATTTCAAAATTATGTTGAAAAATTTCCAAAAAGTTTATTAAGAACTTGAATAAAATTTGTATTTATTTTAATATTTCTTGAAAATGATAGAACTGTAGAAAACAAATACACACGATTTTCCTAATGATGAATGACTTGATTATTGAGAAAATAATTATACCTTCTTGTTTGCACATTACAAAATTTTTATAAAAAGTTGTTCCATTAGATAAAAACAAAAGATTGTTTGCTAGAATCAATTCAAAACAAATATTGAATACAGCTATGGAAACTATACAATATGTGAGAACGTCACTTCTCACGAGAAAAAATCTCACATAAAGCAAAATATATCTCATATAGGAATCTCCATGTATTGGAAACATAACCTCTTTTTATTTCAAAGTACAGAAATATTGTGTCTGAATTCAAACGAAACGATGTATCAGAATCTATCTTCCGAGTTGAAGTTAAAATGACAGTCATTTCTATAGAGCGCGGGAGGAAAGTTCCTCCCCTGCTAATGGATTTTGTTTGTGATCTTTTCCGACCAACCTCCCAGGTTGGAAACGAAAGTATAAAGTTGGAGAGTGCTCATGTGCGTGGGAAAATCATGCAGAGCCTATCCAAATAAAGGTTGTTAATGATGCAATCAGCTCAGGTTTCCTAAATGGCCAAAAGGACATTTCCTTTGTTCAGGGAGAGGGGGAGAAATATTTCTGGAAGACGCTGAGAGATCAGCATCAGTTGGGTTTTAGATTTTAGAGAGAAAAGTCGGTAAAGTCTGATTCTCTCGTTGGATAAAAACTCGGTGAATTCTCACCAAGGAAACAGGCTTCGAAACATCGAAGGAAAGCGTTAACGAAGTCAAGTCTAGACTTCGGGTCTGCCCAACGCAGGGAAAAGGAACATTATCTGTGATTCCTACTCTTTACTCTTAGTAGAGAACTTACATGACTAGCCGGACTTTGTGATACTTCAAAAATCGACGTCCTAGAATTTCTGCATCCATAAAGGCTTTGCCTTATCAACAGAGACTATTCTCCTCTAATTTACGATCTCTTTAAAAGTAGCGACGAATTCACTATTTATAAGTGTTGGATTTATAAGAAACTTCATTTCCTTTGTTTATTTAATAAACAACTTTTCTATATAAATTTTGTGCCTTGATCGTAGACGCCACAATTCTCGCTACCCATCTCAAACCAATTTCGAGGCATTACAAATATGTGCTTTATAACGATCAATGTATAAACGCGTACAAACAATTATTCCCTCAAAACATGACGTTATGAATTAATTTAAAATTTTCTCGACATTAAGGAGATTCAGTGTATGTATAATGTTAAATTTGACCTATCCTATTTTCCTCCTCGATGCTAAAAAAGCAACGCCATGAAATATTTTGTTGCGAGATTTTTACTAATATAATAAAGAGGTAACTCCTGACTGACTGACTGAGTGGCTCATTAACGCAGAGATGAAACGACTAAAGTCAGGATAACGAAATTTGGACAGTACATTGCTCTTATGACCTAGGCAAGAAATATGAAAGGATTTTTGAAAATTCACCCTCTAAGGGAGTTAAATGGGGTGTCAAATGTTTTAGCTCATTCCACTATATCTCAGCATCAGTTTTAGGAAGGAGCTTAAAATTCGGCATAACAAAGCTACTAAAAAATAATTAAACACATATTTTAGTGATTTTAAAAATTCAAAAACACAGGGTTTTAAATGGGGAGGTCGGAAGTTTTAGGGCATTTCACCCTAATCTCAGTAGTAGTTTTAGGTAGGAGCATGAAATTCAGCATAACAAATCTACTAAAAAAATGATTAAAGGTGTATTCCAACAATTTTAGAAATTAAACTACCAAGGGGGTCGAATGGGGAGTCGAAAGTTTTAAGTCATTTCGCCATATCTAAGCTGCAGTTTTAAGTAGGAGCATAAAATAAAGCTAAACCAATCTGATAACATAAAAGTTTAACATGTATTTCAGTGATTTTAGAGCTATTTTAGCGATTAAGTCGCCAACATCGGCTATGAACCCGATCATGGAAGATTAGACGAATAAGAGACATATGGCTGATTTTTGATTAGTTATTTTGCGTAAGACATTTTTTTAAAGAAAAGATTTTTTTTCAGTTTCATCGTATATATATATATATATTCCATAAGAAATAGAGTTACGCTAAATGCTACGTTATTTAGTTGATTTTTTTCCCGTATTGTCAGTGAAATTGTATATTTTTCTGTAACATGCACCAAAGGAAACACATTCTCGTTTATAAACTCAAGGTTTATTTCCTATGATTGTGTCAAACTAACTTCACTTTTCTCTGATTGTCTTTAAACGATTTAAGCGCGCGAAGGTACAAAGGTCCGTCATTGTAATCGCCATACTTTTGAAATTTTATTTATTTTAACTTTAAGGACTTCATAGTTAACATGGGCAAGGCCAAGTGGTTCAACTAGTCTTTATATAAAAAAAGAGGCACGTGTGTCGCGAAAAATGACTAACAAAACAAATTACAGGGTGACAGCAAAAGTTCGTATTTCCAGTGTTGCCGCATCTGGAGAATTATTTATTCAGAAATACAAAAAACTCTGTCTAAAGCGGAATCGATCGGGACCAAGAAAATTTTACGCAATAGACAATATTCTGCCTTAGACAAATTTTACTCTATGTCTATGGATTCCCAGGAGACAAATTTCCCTCTTACACAGAGTCCGCCTTAGAGAGAGTTTACTGTATTGAAAATTTTGACTAGCACACCCGAAAATTTTGACTAGCAATTTTATTTTATTTTATTTATGGAATATCTATCATCTTATAAAAAAAAAAAAAAAAAAAAAAAAAAAACTATTAAAAATTAATGGTGAGAATTCGGAATACCTAAATAAAAAAACAGCCAGTTGCGGCAACAATTTCCGATGCATCGAGTTTCGAAGTGTACCCAATAAAGTGGGTCGAAAAAAAGGAATTTTTTATTTTCGGAACGCTTTAGTGCGGAAAAGTTGCCTATTGTAATAAAAAGAAAAACGCCACAAAAATTTTTAAAATCGGTTAATATCTTCCATTTGCGCATCGTACTTAAATTTGATGAAAAATTGCAAAAATCACGCCTTTTCTCTAATTTTTTTAAATTAATTAAAACTTTAAAAATAAACACGCTTTAGCTTTTTATGCTTGTTTCATGGTTTACATAACCTAAATAAATTAAATTCTAATCAATAATCTAATTTTTCCGTTCGCGCAACATCTTGGAAAAAAAACATAAATTTAGCAATTTTTCGCAATTTTCACCGTGCAACTCTTCGCTCGTTTTTCTAGAACAAAACGACCCAGAACTCACCACGTGGAGCTGGTTGCACGTAGAGTTCCACCTTCACCCTACCCAAACAACCATCCAATTGTTCGGTGTGGCATTTACATCATATTTGCAACCATTTACAAAGGTTTTGCATAGAGTAGCATTCTTTGGCTTACTATGTTTTTACGTTTTCTTTTTTTTATCTACTACACATTTAAAGTCTGATTTTTGGGAGAAATGAGGCATAATCGATTTAAAATTCAGTGTTGTTCGGATATAGCCTACTCTAGCTCCATGCCCATATACTTTATTCAAGGTGTCTGTCAAAAGTTTGACAGACATCTTAACAGTCTCGGTGTGACAGGGAAAAATTTGTATTTCTCTGATGAGAGTAGTGTCAGAAGGGATGAATTTAACATCATCTTTACTTAGGTCCCGCGGCATTTGGAAGGATACACCGCACAAGAATTCCAATTAATAATTTCTATGTAATCGGAAGCTTGAATGTTTCCATTCCGGTGGCATTACATTTCTAAAAGTCTTCTTCTTTGGGAAGGTTTGCTTTGCTTTTACGATCCTTCTGTAACCAATATCCCGAATATGTTTTCTTTAATCGACAATCATTGCTAACAGAAGATTCTCTGGGTGCGCAAAAAACGCATTTCGTTCTATTACTGCATCGACAACTTGTAGTAATTCGTCGGATAAATAGAGTGATGTTTGGATAGCTTGAAATACATGTTTTGGTCCGCCAGTAAAATATTTGCTTATTTTATGGCAAATCACACAGGCATGTATGATTTTATGATGAAGCCAACTATTTCTTTTAAGTTTTCGGAGGAATCTGATACAATCTAAGGACTCGGTTTGCCGCAGTTAGTCATCTGGAATCTGATAAAATACAGGGGTCCCAATTCACCTTCTGGAAAATATCCCAAGGTGATTGCATTCAAAATATCCCAAAAATACTGTTGTTCAGCGCTCAAAAAAGTTCTGTCTATATCAGGAATCGAACAATCTGTGGGTTCACAATCGATCACAGGAGCTTTTTCACAGCAAGTGAGCTGTTTCCCGATTGGTGCACTAAAAGATTTAGACCCTTCAGTTTGACCGTGAAAATATTGGAAAATTTGGCGATAAGAAAGCTTATTAAAATGCCGGATGCATATGCTCTACATTTTTCGATTTTCTAGTTGGTGGATAGCACCGTTATTTCATCCAGTGTTTGTTACAGTACAATCACACCCTACTACTTCTATTTTTTTTAATGATATTGACAGTTCAGACCAACAAGAAATAATGCTTTGACATATATCATTTGACGACCACGAGGAAGGAGATACATGTCCAATATAAATTGATTCAGATTGTATAAGAGAATAGTGTTCTTATTTCACATTCCTGCGAAATTACTTGGCATTAAATTTTTCGACGAACAAAATATCTCATTTTTGTCCGTTAAAAAATGATCCGAACTTTCCTCAGGGGGTGTGAATAGGCTTTTCAGTACCGTCCTAAAACGACACTTGTCTCTTTTTATTTTACACTTATCAACTACATCAAAAGAATCTGTGTCGGTTATGAAAAACTCTTGACGCTATGACAACTTTTGGCCAATCAGAAACTCCGAAACGATCGCTGTTTAGTGCTGTTGTGCTAATTTTAATTTGCATCTGCTATTTGGGCTTTTAGTCGATGAACTCGGTTTGTATTTATCTTCCTCATACTCCAAGCCTTCAAAAGAAGTCTGTTGGTGTTCATCAATTTCATAGTACACTGCCACTTTAGGAACTTTAAAACTATTTGAGGAACCGGTCAGTGCTTGCTGAAGATCACGAGCTTTTCGCTCCGCCTTCACGTTTAACTTTTTTTGTAACCTTTTTTGTAAATACATCCGATTTCCCCCCAAATTGTAATTACTTTGAAGAATCATGAACCGCAACTCAAGTACACGATTTTTTTTTTTTTTTTTTTTTTTTTTTTACATAAGCATTTAATTAGATTTACACATTGACATGCATGTGGTCTTTTTAATATAATATAAATACCATACCCAACAATTGGACGGTTATTTGGGTAGGATGTGGGTGGAACTCAACGTGCAATCACCTCCACGTGGTGAGTTTTGTGTCATTTTGTTTTAGCAAAACGAACTAAGAATTGTACCGTGAAAATTGCGAAAAATTGATAAATTTATGTTTATTCTAAGTTCTTGCGCGAACAAAAAAAAATTGGATTAATAATCGGAATTTAATTTATTTAGGTTATGTAAACCATGAAACAAACATAAAAAGCTAAAGCGTATTTATTTTTAAAGTTTTAATTAACTTAAAAAAATTGGAAAAAAGGCGCTATTTTTGCAATTTTCATCAACTTTAAGTGCGATGCGCGAATGGAAGATGTTAACCGATTTTAAAATTCTTTATGCCGTTTTTCTTTTTATTGCAATAGACAACTTTTCCGCACTAAAGCGTTCCGAAAATAAAAAATTTCTTTTTTTCGACCCAAGTTGTTTTAAATGGCGAAATGCAGTCGAATTGTCAACATGTAGTCTCTCAGTAATCTTTTCAGTCGAAATATGTGGATTATTTTTAACTAATTCACGGACTAAGTCATTATCAATGCCAGAAGTTCGGCCCAGAGCGAATCTTATTCTTTGGATTGAAATCACCATTTCAAAATTCACAAAACCACTCTTTAACTGCCCTAATAGCGGAGAGCACGATCCAAGCAAACAGCTTGAATATTTTTTACAGCACTTCCAACACTCACTCCTTTTCTAAACTCATATAACATAACATGACGAAAATGAAACTTTTCATTTTCTATTTCGAATATTAACCATGCAAAAAATTGAAACAAATTGAAAAACTTTTTTTAACGTTATGTTCACTCAGGACACATTTAGATAACTGTCAGTTAATAATACACTGTAAAAAAAAAAAAACAAAAAAAAAAACAAAAAAAAAAAAAAAACAGACTAAAAAATTGAGATTCTACTGGCAATCTAGACGCCAGTACTACTTCCGTATTTTTACGGAAATTTTTCCCCATAAGGTAAAGTCGGGAGAGACGGCGCACTAAGAGATTCGACGGGAAGGAGAAGAGTGTGCGCGCAGCCACTCCAAGTAGTTGTACAGCAGCATTAGTGCAGGGTCTACGTGAATGTGCACATTGATTGTTCCAAGCGTCTGGGATAAAGCATTGCTATTTTATTTTGTTTTTCGAAAGTAAGTGCTTCAATTTTCATAACTGTTCGTCAGAATTTTTATAGAATGTCAGAAGTACAAAATATTTTGAACTTAAACAATTTATTATAAGATACTAACGTAGACTAAGCATGCAAACACCAAAAATTTATTTTAGAAGTGACCATGTTTAAATAAAAGGCCGCGCAATCTCTCCTACCAAAATAGGAGAGTACTTAGGAGAGATAGCGAATTTCCCCATAAGTTTCAGTGCTAGGAGAGATTTCGCAGTTTATTGGTAAATTTGTATGAATTGCAAATTAAGTGTAAAATATATGAATGAATGAATTTTGAAATAATTTTTGAAAAAACACATAATTATTAAAACTAAATTTGGCAACAAATGAATTAAAAAAAATCTTTGGCAAATAAAACTTTTGTTAATAAATTAAACCTCTCGCTGCGTAATTGTATTATCAAAATAGCTTCAAAAATTGTGTATTTAACTCGTTCGCGACGAGGGTCTTTTAAGAATTTTTATTCTTTTGCCACCGGTTTTTCAAAACAAAAATTTTCGTCTGATTTAATCGGGAAAATGCTCCGATTAGATAAGGCAAAAATTACAATAAAAAATAACTGGCCGGAATGAACAAGGAGGGTTAATTAGACGGAAAAATGCATCCCCGATGAAATCTCGGGTTGCGCAAATTTTGCTACATTTAGGTGGCCCAAGAAACTCTCGGATTGCGCAGCGAGAGGGTTAATAATACAGTTGTTATTAAATTAATTTTATGTAATTATTGTTGTTAATAAATTAATAATATGTTTGTTAATAAATAAATTAAATATTTATATATATTTTTTTAATTTATGAACAGTTAATTTGCTAATAAAATAATTTTGTTAACTAAAATAAATTTTCTAATGACACCTACAATGTTTTAGAAAAGCTTTCACCCATTCCAAGTAATGTAATGAAAAAAAAAAAAAAAAACAGCTGAAAATAAGATGCTTCCAGAAAAAGTGGGATAAAAAAACTGATGGAAACAAAACGAAGGTCAATGAGGATGAGTGCATTGAACATCTGGAACTGTACCAGGAGGCAACTTCGGCCAGTGACTTAATTCAATGTATTGCTTGTTGCAGGTGATTGCACGAAAGCTGCACGATTTACTACAATAAGTGCATCGATTGCTGCACGATTTACATCGATCACATCGATAAGTGCATCGATTTTGGACGACGAGCACTTCGGTTAGCAAACAAAATACATTAAATCTGTGGAAATGAAAATGAAGTAAATTTCAAGTTAAACATGGTATCAAATAGATTAATGTTATTTTGTAATCTTAGTAGGGCTTGCTTTTTCTGATATTTTAATCACCTTCTTAAATTAAAATTCTTTAACTATTCTTAAAATTCTTTCTTTTTTTATTACTTAAACATTTGGTTGAAAGTTTCAGTGCTAATACAATAATATTTACTCACAAAAACCTTACAACAATGTCATTTAAGTGTAATTATTATTGTTAACAATTTAACTGTAGTTATTATTAATAACAATTCCTTCTATTCATGTGAGCAATCTCTCCTACCCTGTAAGGAAAGATTGCGCAAAATTGTTTTCTTGCTTTTATTACTGCTGTTCTATTAAATTACAGAACAACAACAAAATAACAATAGAAATGCATAAAAAACAAATGAAGTCAAAATTATTCACGCATAGTTTAGCAAAAAAATTATATTTAGATTTTTTATTATTATTCTTTTGAAATGTGCGCAGGCACTCCAGCTTTACCTTAAATTACAAAAAAAAATTCCGTTTTTAATTAGAAAAATGGAAAATTTTCTGTAATTTATGGGGGAAAATCGCCGTAAAAATACGGAAATAGTACTGGCGTCTAGATTGTCAGTAGAATCTCCGGTTTTTAGTCCGTTATTTTTTACAGTGTTTGGTTATAAAAGAAACATCGGCACAGTCCAAAATGCAAGCTACTGCCATCTATGACATCGGGCACAAACTTTTGCAGTCACCCAATAGAAAGCAGAAACGAAACACCTTATCATAAAAAATATAGTTCATTTATTATGTTTAAAATAAATGTTTAACTGACTTTTTCTTTCTTTTTTGCATTCTTCATTTTAATTTTCGGAAATACTGTTCAAATGAATTTAGTCCCCACTCACTCAATTATGTAAATTATTTTCTTATAGCAATCCTTGTTCGGCATGACTTTATTTAATTTTTTCTTTCTGAACTTAATTCACATATTTCTGAAAACTTTTATTCCTCATTAAATCATGTGAACTTACGTAAAAGTCTTATTGTTTAAGAACTGACATTGCTTACCACAAACAATTTTCCCTTCCACGGGGCACAAATTTCTTCTTCAATCCTCTAAAACAGGCCCAATACTCCTCTGAGGTAGGACTCGACCCAAATTCGAAGACATATACCTTTACTTCCCCTTTTACATGCTGCAGTTTGAGCGGCGCAACCTAAATTTGCATAAAATCACAAGGAAAGCACGAAACCGTAAGATTCCAAGAGATTCAAACACACCTCAAAAAATTAGAGTAAAATAACTTATAGGGATCAGTGTTTCGTACATAGGTTAAATGTTTGACGTCACGTTCACATTGATAACAATAGAAACTCTCTATAAGTGAGTTGCTAGTCCCCTACAAGTTTTCTAAGTTTTTCAATTGCAATCTGAGTATCAAGAATAAAAAAAGAAATAATAATAATAATAATAATTGACCACCAATTTATTCTTCGTATAATCAATAAAATTTAGAAGCGCATGCAGTAAAATTTTGCTCGTTGATTCCTTTACGCCGTACTCAGGATACCGGGGACACGTCGATGAAGACAATTCCACATAGGAAAATATGGCCGAAAATGAAAGCAGGAGTTGTAGTTTGTAAAGGGCACTGTGTATCCACAATTGTCGCTCACGCGCAAAGCTCTCTGATAAGTCCAGCCGGTCGTCATTCGACAAGGTGACTTTGCAGAAGTAACCTGAGTCATTATATGTTAAAGGAATATGCAGATATGCATCTAATTTACGGTGCGATATTGGAAAGTGGTGAAGAGCTGCGCAAATGTATGCAGAACGCTGTAAGGTTGCTTTCTCGATTGGAACTCTCCGTGTCGATCAGTTGCCTCCTCTATCATGACAGGTACTGTTAACCGATCCAGTTTTAAACATATCACTCACTTGCAAGAAAAGTGATCTCGAAAAAACATCTCGCAAAAAATCATTTTGCGTTTTATTCCACTAATTGGTCTGTCATAGGTGCGTCTTACTACAGGAAAAGTTTCATAAGTGTAGTTATTCTAAAAATTGCTTTATTACGCTATATGTCCATACGTAACCACATGAGGGGTCTTGGATTATGTGGGGAGGTGTAATTACTCAACCCCCGAAACATAAGCAAGTCTTCATTCTGAAGAGTTTTACGCTTTTGTGCGCTTTTTACTGCTGCAAGCAGAGTTAAATGTCATAATTCCATGTTACAGTAAAATCAGGAAAATTTTCTTTTGCCTCTCCTGTAAAATTTAACTTTGTCGAGATGTGTCACTTTTCTTGCGTGTGAGCGATAAGTTGATGAACACATGTAAACATTTTGTCCTAAAGTTTGTGCCAGTTGGAGTAGTGTTCTGCATACATTTGTCCAGCTCTCCTACACCTTTCTGCTATCGCACCGTAAATTATCAATGTAAAGGAAAAAAAAAAAAAAAAAAAAAAAAACGGAATAAAATACGAAAATACTGACAATCTAAACGCCAGTACTATTTCCGCATTTTAATGGAACTTTTTTCCGGTACATTACAGAAAATTTTCCGTTAAATTCCAAAAAAAAGGAAATTTTTCTGCAATATACCGAGAAAAAGTTCCATTAAAATACGGAAATAGTGCTGGCGTCTAGATTGCCAGTAGTATTTCCATATTTTAGTCCGTTTACTTTTTACAGTGAGATGCATATCTGCATATTCCTTTAACATATAATGACTCATATTAGTTCTGCAACGTCACCTTGTGGAATGAAGAGCGGCTGGACATCTCAGAAAGCTTTGCGCGTGAGCAGAAATTGTGGATACACAGCACCCTCTACAACATCATGCATTTGTTTGCGCCCATAATTTCCTATGTGAAATTGTCTTCTTTTGCTATCTTCAGTGCCTGATTACCAACGGTGCAATCTTCCACCAAGAAATTTTAATAGAAGTTTTCGTTTTATTTAAACACCTTATTCATGCTAAATTTCTATCATGAATATGGCAAAAATTTGTAATTTTTACTGGTGGAAGTTTGCCCCGTTGATAATCAATCATTCTTCATAAATCAAGAAGATCATATATACGATTTCGCAAATGAATTTGAATACTTTTCGCACTATATTTATGAAATTTGGTTTTTAAGGGTGCGGGATACCTTTAACGATTCCAAATTTTCGACCTTTTTTTAAGGCATATTTTTATTCCGTAATCATTTCTGAACAATATGCAAAAAACCGCATTAAAAATTTCCCATTAATTTACTAATTATGGCAGTTTTAATAAGACTACATATTATAATTAAACTTTGCATTGCGTTTATTCAAAACGATGAGTTTTGATATTGCGCGCAGTATTACTAAAAAACTCTGCATGGCAATAAACAAAACTCAAGTGCACATATTTATTTCTGTATTATCAACAACTTAAAACTAGAAATAGGTAAGATTATATTTTATTTTTTGTTTTTTACTTTGAAAATATTTTCTTAAGTGAACATTTTTAATTTTCTGTTAATTTTTTTAATTAGCCTATATAGTTTTTTTTATATAATATATTTAATTTAGTCTATAATTTTTAAATTTAGTCTAATAATAATATTTTTTTACAAATATTCTGGTTTTAGTATAAAGGCAACACTATTATGTATTTATTTTAACCAAAATTTCCTCTTTATATGCATGTTTTCATATTTTATCATGCGCGCAAGATTTTTTTTTTTCTCTTATTATCATATATTTTTAAATTTATCTTTTCAATATTTATTTATGAATTTACAAGTATATATATATATTTTAAATATAAATATGAGCTTTATATTTAAATGAAGTTTGATTTTTATTTTTGACTTATTACACAAGTTTTGAAGCTTCGAACATAGTGTTATTTTTTTCCTTTTTCGACGTGTTAAAAGGTATCCTCACTGTAAAAAAAAAAAAAAAAAAAAAAAAAAAAAAAAAAAAAAAAACGACTAAAAAACGGAGATTCTACTGGGAAATCGAGACGCCAGTACTATTTCCATATTTTAATGGAAATTTCAGAAAAACTTCCACGGAAATAGTACTGGCGTCTTATTTGCCAGTAGAATCTCCATTTTTTAGTCCTTTTTTTACGGTGTACCCCCTTAAATGTGTTATGGGTTTTCGAAATTATTTTTATAGATCATTTTTTTCAACTTATTAAACAAGGAACTTTTGTTACAGTATTCTGAATATGTTGGAAATCGTTTCTTAATCTATTCTTGGCGCATCATTTTTCTTTCTTGTTTAATTTAAATGTTTAATGTTCTCACTTATGAAGGTAAAACATTTAACTAAAATTTACACTCACAAATTACAAATCCATATATTCATGGATGACAGGCAATTTTGTTTCAAAATCTAAATCAAAATAAATTTTGTTTTCACAATCGATCTTCTGTACATTACATAAAGATTAACAATCGAGGCATATTTTATACAAATGAATTCGCTCTACATTTATGCATAAACTATAATTCCGCTTACATAAATTTTAGGATTGAAACTGGCAACGCATATTCAAATGTCAACAAATATATCTTGATATGTCTAAATAATCATTATAACTGTCAAGAATGATTACGCTACATATACGATACGCAATTTACTAAATCTTGCTACTACACATGCATTTTAATATGTCTATGCATTTATACATTATCAGTTATCACTTTTATTCATACAGGATGCGTTTCTTTCTACATATTTTACAGGATTTATTCGGCATTCTGAAATACAAATACAGGATATTTAACAATGAACTTTTGCGAACGCATGGAAGCATATCAAACGGCTGATTGGTTAGATAGTCGGAGGCATTTCCGGATTTCATGTCTTAAGTAATAAAATGAATTTTCCTGACATTATAGAAGAAATGATTATTTTAAGTAAGAAACGGAAATCTTTTATGAAAATTAACAGGGAGTTCTCTTGATCAGTCAAGCAGGTAAATCAAAGAAAGACATCGGAACTAGTGAAAATTAACTATGCATACTAATAAATTTTACATTTACCCATCCAGTAAAAATTAATTTTGCACAATTAAAAAACAATATAAAGACAATTGCTTTATATAAAGTGTTTGATCTTGTTTATAATGTTTAAGCAAAAGATTCGGTGAAATTATAGCAAATTTATAGAATTCTTAGAGTATCAAATTCCTAACCTCTTCACACCCTCACAGTAAAAAAAAAAAAAATAAAATAAAATATAAAAAAAAAATAAATAAATAAAATCCGTTAAAATACGGACATTGCACTGAAAATCGAGACGCCTGTACTATTTCCGTATTTTAACTGAATTTTTTTCCATAAATTCCAGAAATAATTCCGTTTTTCCACAAAATTTACGGAAAAAAATTCCGTTAAAATACGGAAATAGTACTGGCGTCTCTATTGCCAATACAATTACCGTATTTTAACCGAATTTTTTTTACATGCCACATACGTGGACATTTAGTTTTTTTATAATTATAATTACTTTCAGTAATAAAAAGACCAAAAATTTGATAATAACTTATTCACTACAGAATCCCTCAACAAGAGAAGTAACAATTTTATGGTTTGGCTGCACTGATAATGTTATTTTCGATGCACAGTTAGAGATATAAAAAAAGCGTGAAATAATTTTTCGGCAGTGAGTGTTTTTGGATTTGTTTGAAATCGTTAATATTTGATAAAAATAATATCAGATATACTAAATATATTAAGTTTTAATACACTGCTCAAAACAATTAAAGGATATTGCAGTTTTAGGTGGATTTTGTATCTGGTAAACTGTTTAGCTGATTGATACATGGTCGACAGACATAGTAGGTTATATGAGAATAAATTACACATGTTTGGCAGAAAAAAAAATGCATTTTATTGCGCATTTGTGTACTAGAGGAAAAAACACAATTTGTGCATATGAGAAAAAAAGAATAAGAAAAGGTGTTTTCTTCAAAGAAAATCATTTTCAGTAGGGGGTATGGTTTCCACGGGCGGCCAGCAACGTTGAACACCTTTGAGGCATGGACTCAATGAGGCTATTAATGACGAGTTGGGGTATTCTGCCCCACTCTTCCAGAAGAGCTCTTTCCAGTTCTTGGAGAGTTTGTGGGGGTTGTTGGCGGCCAGAAACTCGTCTTCCTAGAGCGTCCCAAACGTGCTCGATTGGATTCATGTCTGGAGAACACGCTGGCCATTCCATTCGAACGATTCCTTCCTCGAAAAGGAAATCCTCCACCAGGTTTGCACGATGTGGCCTGCAGTTATCGTCCATTAAAATGAAGTTATCTCCGATTGCTGCAGCGTAAGGGACTACAATAGGTCTGAGGATCTCATCCCTATATCGGCGACCAGTCAGAGCTCCATCTCGAATGATGTAGAGGTCAGTGCGCCCGTCAATGGAGATGCCACCATACACCAACACTCCTCCACCGCCAAATCTGACACTTTCGTGCACGAACGCAGGATTATTTCTACTGCCACGGTCCCTCCAGATGAAAATACGCCTATTATCCGGATGCATAGAAAAACGGGACTCGTCAGAAAACAGAATATTGCTCCATTCATTTCTCCTCCAGTTGACATGCTCGGTTGCCCACTCCCTGCGGTCGCGACGATGCCTTGATGTTAATCTAAAACATACCATCGATCGGCGAGCATACAGACCTACAGCATGGAGCCAGTTTCGGACAGTCTGAGTTGAAATCGTGGTGCCTGTAGCCGAGCGAAGGTGTTGTTGGAGAAGAGTAGCGTTCATGGTTCGGTGTCTCCGAGCTGTTAACGCTAAATACCGATCTTCATTGGGCGTTGTTGCCCGTCTACGACCTTGCCCTGGTCTTCGGCCTGCACATCCACTCTCCAAAAAACGGTTCCAGATCCTGGAAATGACACTTTGTGACACTCCAATGGCTTGCGCTACTTCGGCTTGAGTTTGGCCCCCTTCTAACCTACCAACAATTCTCAAAGCTTCTGAATCTGTCAAATGACTTCGCTGAGACATCGTACTCATCGAAACAAAGCAATCACTGAATGCCGATCATCCTTGTCTTCATTCTCTTTTATCCAGTTGAAAGTCAAATTTCATTCGCTGCCGCTGAAGCGACGTTTTTGACGTCGAACTCAAAATTTGCATACTCCACAGTTTGAAAACCAGAAAAATTTGCATTTGTGATTCTCTTCTTCTATTTTCGGCAAAAAAAATTTCGTTTATATCTTTATTTTATATAAAACTTCAAATATCCTTTAATTGTTTTGAGCAGTGTAGTTTGTAGAAAGTAAGAAAGAAGTTTACTGGTACTTTTTAATTTATAAGAAATCATTTCACTCATAAATTACCATTAACGCTCAGCGTCCATAAACGTGGACATTTTCTCTTTTTTTTTGTGAATTTTTATTGTTTTCCCCTTTTTTTAACACTTTCCAACAAAGTTGAAAAGTGTTTATGCATTCGGTTTGTGTGGACGCCTGTCCGTCTGTCCACGCTCTAACTCCCGTACTCGGATTTTCATGAAATTCATAAAGGTTATTTAGGATCACCAAAGCATGTTTGGCATTGTATATGGAGTAGGTAGGATTAATCGTTCATTTACAGGGGCACTCAAAAGTATTCCATTACATTATGGTATATGGGGAAAAATCGTTTACGAAGTATTTTAATGACATTACGCTATTTCAAATGTATTGAAACTGATATAAATCACTGAATTTCACTACGATCACGTTAGAACAGGGCATTCATAGTATTTTTTATTCATTTACAAGGACACACAAAAGATATCGGTTACAGTACAGTACAGTCTTTGAGTAATAATTGCTGGAGTGAACGGTTTAAAATTCGGTATGCGCTTTTAAATTTAATTAATTTTTTGCATCTTACACGTTATATATAAATTCTATACATCAAATACAGGGCTGCACAAAAGTATTCGCGTACCGTTCTCCTTATTAGAGGAAATTGCTGAAGGTAAATTTTCAACTGAATTATATGTATCGCTTAAGTGAACTAAATTTTGACATGCATGTAGTTAATAGATTCAAATCTATATATCATATACAGAACTGCTGAAAAAATTCGGATAATTTTCCGATTGTGTATGGGAACAGCTGAAATTTGGTTTTCAAATGTGTTATGACCTTCCATATGGTTGAATTAGACGTAATATTTTAATTTTTTAAACTGTGCAGTTTTGTTACATTTTTCTGAATGTGTTGGAAAGTGTTTCATAATCTATGCTTGACGCATGATTTTTTTTTCTTTCTTGTTTTCTTAGTGAATTCCTATTAATATAAAATTAATAAATCGTAAAAAAAAAATAATAATTCATTTGTTACTCACTATAAGAAAACGCCCCTCAAGACAGTCGAAATGTTTTAACTGCATGAGAAAAATGAAGTAAACGCAACGTGTTTTGAAAGATTTAACGTGTATATAACAAAGATTAATCATTTTCATTAATTATGCATAATAATGCATTTTTCGAAATTGATCCACCGAGTGAAAATAATTTTATATATTAAAAAAAATATTATAAATATTTTTTTTTTTTTTTTTATGATAGTAATAATCTTGTTTAATATGTTAAACATCAGAAATCCCGTGAAATGGAAACAAAGGAGATGGGTATGTAAGGAAATATTTTTGCCGACCCTAACCCTCGTTGATAGGATAAAAAAAAATTGTTTTCTCTAAGATGTTTAGATTATTTTACTATAATTCATATATTATTTTAATAGTTTTGTTCTATGTTTATTTCCTCTGTCATTGATTTTTTTAAAAGTTTATTTAAATGTGTTATACAAGTGTGTTATCAGAAACATAGGTTTGTTTGGCAAGTTTTAATGTACTTAAATTACAGCAATTCAATTTTTTTTTATATCAATCACTCAAAGCATCATCACGGTTTTACCTATGTTAATATGTAAAAATAAAAATAAAACACATTCAAATATTACAATAGCACTTTGTATTTAAAAAAATCAAATAGATATAACTGAAATAGTGTTAAATTTGCTAAATAAATACATGTTTATCATCCTGCATAATATAGTTAAACAAACAGTAAAGAAAAATCAATAAGAGAAAGCAGTGCGTATATAGATCATAAATTATATTAAAATGATTTAAACCTCTTAAATAAAAGTAACAGGAAATTGGGAGGTGTGTGTGAAAAATAATTAATAAGTCTTCTATCGAATCAATCAATACAAAGTGTTCCATCGATAACAGAAAGTTTCAGTATTGTTTCCGGCATGACTTTAGACCAAATGTTTTCAGTGGTCTATTTAAATTCTTTAATTGGAGAATATTGATTATCATTTTAAAAAAAGTATGAGAATATCCTATACGTTTTCTATCGGATTTAGATAAGGACTAAAGGCTAAAATTAAAGACTGCTGAGTTCAACACCGATACCATTTTGGAAGTAAGCCACTTATGTACTTTTGTTCGAAGTGTGGATTGAAACTTTGACATAGTGAAAAATCTAATCTTCTCCATCTAAAATTTTCCCAAAAGTAAGCAAATTATTGTCAAATGTCTCTTGATAGTTTTCATATTTTTGATGATACTTATCAATTCTAGGGAATCCGACCATTAAAACTAATTGCTCTGCATAACAGTGCAGAATTACCACTATGTTGTCTACTAAATATACGCCCCACCAGTGGCCGAGAGGTTCTGCTCTCGAAGCTGGTAGATGGGAGGTGCTGTGTTCGAACCTAATCGCGTACTTCGGTCTAATCGTTCGGAGTTTTCGTGGTTTTCTTCGAACCTTGGATTTTCAAGCGTAAATACGGGTTAGGTTTCCTTAGAAAAACCCCCACGAAGGGCACTTCCCTCCCCCCTCGGGCCTATATTCCTCGAGTAGATAATCGGCCGTCAAAAATCAACCAACCATCTACTAAATATACTGCTTTGACTTTTGCTGAAATCTTACCAATAGCATAAAAATTCACCAGTGGTATCTAAACTCCATTTTTACATCACTGAATAGAAAATTTAGTCACTTATCACTAAATGACCACGTGTTGTTTGACCCACTGTAATAGAGCTTCTTTAAGGTGTGGTTTCAAGCACGATATAAAGCGTTAGTGTTAGTGTTGTTTATGACGGCCAATTATCTACACGAGGCATATGGGCCCGAAGAGGGGGTTGCCCTCCGTAAGAGTCTTTCTAAGGAAACCTAACTCGTATTTAAGCAAGGAAATCCAAGGTTCGAAGAAAACCACGGAAAAATCCGAACGATTAGGACGACAGGCGCGATTGAGTTCGAACCCAGAACCTCCTGTCTACCAGCTGTTGAGATCAGAACCTCTCGGCCACTGGTGGGTCCATGATATAAAGCGATTTTACGGTATTTTAAAACTCTATACAGATTTCTCCCTATTTGTATGCCGACTTTAAAACTCCACTCTGAACAGTTTTTTTGTATATTTGACACAACGTTATTTTTAATATGCGAGAGAGAATAATTCTCAATTGAAACCAAATTTGTGATGCGAGCGTCGTTGCAGAAATTAGTCACACGCCGCGTTTCATTCGGGATTTTCATTGGAAATCTTCACTGCAAGCCAAAACTTGATAAATTACCCTTTCGATTTTTTTAATACAGCTGCAGTTTCAGAAACGGATATTTTGCTGTCATATTCCTAATTTATAATAGTTCCTCATGTGAGATTACCTTCGACCTTGCAATTTTGTCTTAATTAAAAAACTATAAACAAATACTCTTTTTAATCCCATAATGTGTGCGTAACTACTTGCGTGATTTTGTAAAATTTGCATGAAAACAAATTTATGCTGAAATTTTACACTGTTATTTTTGTTCCATTCTTAAAATCGATAGTTTGGAATTAAATTAAAAACACACCTACACTGTAAAAAAAAAAAAAAAAAAAAAAAAAAAAAAAAAAAAAAAAAAAAAAACTGACCAAAAAACGGAGATTCTATTGGCAATCTAGACGCCAGCAATATTTCCGTATTTTTACAGAAATTTTTCCCCATATATTACAGAAAATTTTCCGTTTTTCCGTTTAAAAACTGAAATTTTTCTGTAATTTATGGGGGAAAATTTCCGTAAAAACGCGGAAATATTACTAGCGTCTAGATTCCCAGTAGAATCTCCGTTTTTTTTTTTTTTTTTTTTTTTTTTTTTTAATGTTAAATACGGTTTAAAAACAAGAATTTTTAACACATGCTAACACGATATTGAATTAAAGAGAATATTTAAAATGTATTTAAAAATTTGTTAATGTCCTTAAACTATTGACACGCACTCTATAGTAGAAGCACAACTTTTACCCGGAGGAAAAAACTTAAATTCTCCGAAATACGTTATGTATTTATAGCTTTTTAAAGTGTATTATGAAGTATTTTCAATTATATCGTGTTTTTTACAAATATCTATAGCAAATGAGGAACGACAGTACCATACTTACGATAAGTATTGCATTAAATCTCAATATTACATATGTAATTTCTAATACCAAAGCCTTGATAAGTTATGCATTTATTCAAAATTCTTTATCATTCATATTCAAATAGGATGTGTTTGAGCTACTTTCTATAAAAAGAGTGCAAGGGACATGGGACATCTGAATTCTATTCCTAGCTTTATACCTATTGCAGTGTATTTCCTAAAGTCCGGCAAAACCTAATTGTTAACTGTGATACCACACACAAGACCGTCCCCGAAAAAACAACTTGAAGGAAGGCAGCTTTAAATTTTACAAATGTTTGTGATAATTTAGCGGTTATGGAGTTCACAATAGAATTTGTCTTCAATGTATTAATTTCCACTGGCCTTCTTAAAAAAACAGAGAAATTTTGCAATGATCCTGTCTTATGCAGCTGTAGATTGTTCTAATGTTCATTGTTTGTTCTCTTGCAATATTTATTTTATGGAAGGAATGTCTATAGAAAGAGGAGTTATCTTTTTTTTTTTTGCTTTTTACCCTTGCTAAATATTATTAAGTCTCTTTAATATCTTTAAAAATAATGTATTTAAATCACACATAATACAAATTAAAATCATACATAATCGTACATTCTTATTAGTAGCTGGAAAAATCCTTTATCTTGAAAAAAAAAAAAAAAAAACTTGTGAACAGAGAGAACACAACTATGAAAGTGTGAGTAAAACTAATTTGGACTACGCCCGACATAATTCAACCCAAAATAACTTTTTTAGACGTCCTAAAATGTAAATTTTTCGATACCCAATCATCGTTTTTGAAACTTTTGTAATGGCGTGGAAAAGTGTAGCATATAAGCCAGATGCACATTTAGTGATTGAACACATTTAACATATATAATTTGATTTTCTTCTTAACCCGGGAGGACGCGCGGCGGGCCTGATAGACCCAAAGTGCATATGGTTTTTACAATTTTCACTGCTATCTTTTTAAAAGCAATCTTGAAATTATTTTATCGCAAAATTTTCACAACTGTCTCCGACTAAGTAAGGCGACGATTATTATTTGCATTTATTGGTGACAAAGTAAAAACCATTCATACCCTGGGTATGCGCGCGTTCTTCCGGGTTAAAAAAGTGTATCTTGCTGACAAGTGTTGTTTGTATTAGTAAATGTGCATCTGCTTTAAATAAAGAAAAGTATAGTAGCATTCGCAATGTTTTATATAAACAAAATTAAAATATTTTTATTAAAATTATGAGGTATATTAACATAATGTCATAAAAATAGTTTATTTTTTATTAATTAATTAAATTATTTATTTATTGATGGGATAAATTTACTTAAACCCTAATTTGAGAATTTACAGATCAATAATTCCATTCTTCATGTTTGATAGACAATTTTCTTCTCTGAAAATATAAAATGGTGTTTATGGATTGTACAATGACTGAAAATAGAGGGATATTTTACACAGATGAATTCACTCTACATGTAGGGGAGGCTAAGGAGGGTTGACCCACTTTTTACAAAATGATTCTTTATTTTTTAAATGTTGAACGTAGAATAAAGTTTTATATATAATTTTATTCGTTATACAATCAGTTATCAAAATAAAATTGCTACATAAGTGTAATATATAAGAAATTTTAAAAATGATTGATTTTAATCGTGAGAAAATAATGGGTGATGGATCCCCACATACGGTAGGCTTGACCAACTTTGTTTTATATTGAAATATTTGTGAAGAGAAATAAAATCAGTTTTAAAAAAGCAAAATAACTTTATGCTACATGCTTTAACATGATAAAAAGATATTTTTGAAAATATGATGCTTAAACAAACCTGTATAAACGCAATCGCAAGTTAGAGAAGTAAAATTTTGTTTTAAACAGGATTTTGTGTGAACAGGTATAATTGTACAGGGAAAATGAAATTTTAACATTTAAGACAGTATTCCGTTAGAGACACGTTACGTTTTCATAGTGTTTTATGTATTATTTTGTTTAAATTTAGGCGCCATTGTCCCGCTTTTTTTCGTCTCCTTGTCCTACTTTTTGTGACACTCAACCTGACAACTCTAGTTGTCCCATAGTTTGGCTTCATGTCACTGTATTCATCCTGGTGGAATTTGTCTACATACCTATCTAAAGTTTTTCGATCAATGCTATGTTCTTTTGAAGTCGCATGAGCACTTAACTTATCATTAACCTATTTTAAACCTTTCAGGTGCAAAGTACTTTCAGTACTAAAACGGTCAAATAAATGAGTGACACAATAATCTATGAACAAATTTATTTGGAAATAAGAAAAAGGCTATATTTCACATACATATTAAATGGAAAAAAATTGCAAAATTCTGGTGTCATTGGCGTTTGGGAATTAAAATTAAGTGTTATTACTAAAAGGACTCATAACACTATGTTACAATAAACAAAAATAAGAACGGCTAATCAGTGTATACAATATATTAAAAAATCTTCAATTCAAATAACATACTACTCACAGTAATAAAATACAAATTCGTTTTTGAAAATTGTGTAATGTAGATATTATAACGTGTTGGTACCTCCTGGATATTTCCCTGATGATGAACAAGTTGGAAACTGTTGGAATATATTCGTATTTTGTTACTGTGAGTAGTACGTTGTTTTAATTGAAGATTTTTTGATATATTGTATATACTGATTAGCCGTTCTTATTTTTGTTTATTTTTGTTTAAAATTAAGTGGTTTCATAAACATACCACTGCCCCTGAAAGGGTTAAGACTGCTGCTTTCATACTTCAAGTCCTTTCCACTGCTTCGATTTACCTATATAAGTAATATTTAAATGGAAAAAGTTCTTATCAACTTTCCCATTTATATTTCATTCAATTTTTTCTTGCAGTGGATACTATAGCAACTTTTCACATCTTTCTTTAATCAGTTTTAAACATTTTCTTTACTATCACCCCATTTTACTGTAACTTTAGAGAATAAATTTATATTCTTTTTTGTATATAGCCATTAACCTTTCATTATGCACAGTGTATAATAAAAAAAAATTCTAAAACCACTTAATTAAGGGAGCCTTGCGCATCTGGTCGACCCTCCCTCACATTGACCGGGTCAAGCCTCCCCACAAAGTCCTTTTCTAATAAATAGCAAATTCTTATGTTAAGCCTAACTTACTGTACAATCTTTACACCTGGAATGAAAGCTCGATATTTCTGCATTACTTAAATTTCTGTGATATATTTTATTTGAAAAAAAACCTTCAAAATATTTCTAAAAAACACAACTTTTAGGTTGAAAACGCCTCTCAATTGATTTTTTCCTCACCTGTTTCAATTATCTGTATGAAACAAAGACTGATGCTTGGGCATTCCAGTAGCTTTGGTTGACACCTTTTGATAAACCTCTGAAATTCTTTTAAATATGAAAATTGATGGGTGGGTCAAGACTCCCGTATGGTCAACCCTCTCTAGTCTCCCCTATGCATAAAATGCATTTCCGCTTGCACAAATTTTAAGATTGAGATTGACAAAGTGCATTTAAATGTCAAGAAATATATCTTAACTTGTCTAAATATTCATTATATCTCTCAAGAATAATGACTCCATACATCCGATACGTAATGCCCTAAATTTTGTAACTGAATGTACATTTTAATATACCAAAGCGTTTGTGAACTGTGCTGTGCATTTATCATTAATGGATTATGATTCTTATACACATATGTCAGAGCTTTATTTCTATAAATTTTCTTAATAAGGATTCATATGGCGTTTACGAATCCACGTGCAGAATAGGTAACAATGAACTTTAGGGAAAGTATTGATGAATATCAAACGGCTATTATGTTGAACAGTTGTTTTGAGATAATAAAATTAATTCTAACCATGTAATAGAAATAATTACTTTAAACGAGAACTCAAATGATTTAGGAAAATTAACAGCGATTTCACCTTGAACACTCAAGCAATTAAATAAAATAATAATGTCGGATCCATTGAAAATAAACTATGCATAATACTATATTTTTCGAAATTGACCCATTTTTTCAAAATTAATTTTATATAATTAATATATATATGGAGGATATTGACTTTTATAGAATGTGGCCCAAGAGAATCGGTAAGTTTGCTGCATTTTTTTTTTTAATTCTAAGAATACATATTTTTTTAGTAGAGATGAAAAATTCTTAAGTGCATCAGTAAAAGGAAGAAGTGCAACGCGTTTGAAAATTTCCTTCTTCTATCTTTTGACAGCACATATCTTTTCCTAAATAAAAAATATTAAATCATTCAAAACGCGGCCTTCAACCGGCCAAAAATGCTAGAAAACAGATTCAAAATCCATACCTTTTCACGAACTAACTAATAGATCAAATTTAATGAATTTTTTTGGATTGTTTAGTATTACTTGTGACAATAAACAAAACAGATTGATGAAAAATATTTTAATGAATTAGGAAAACTTAATTAAGTAACCTACTGTTTTTTTCGTAATTGCTATATATCACTGCGCGCATGGTATATCGTGCTCATTTTAATTTATTAACATTAAATAGATTATTATTTATATACATTACTTTGCTTAACATAATGAACTAAATTATTTTAATTATCTTCATTTATAATATTTATAATTAATAATAAAAATTAAGAAAAGAAAATCTGTAAATTTCTCGCATATTTTTTTTTAAATAATTTTTTTTATTATTCGAGAAAATTCTAAGATATTAGTTCATTCTATGCAGAAGTATTATATTAGTGCACTCAGAAAATTTCAATCCATCATTACCTTTAACAGTTTTTGCGAAACCATGCGCGCAGTGATATATAGAAATTACGAAAAAAAAACCAGTAGGTCACTTAATTATGCTTCCTAATTAATTTAAGTATTTTTCAACAGTCTGTTTTGTTTATTGTAACCGGTAATACTAAACAATAAAAAAAAAATCATTGAATTTGCTTTATTAGTTATTTTGTGAAGATGAATGGAAATTGAAACAGTTTTCTAACATTTTTGACCGATTGAAGGCGAACTGTCTCCTTAAATTTTATGGCGTATTCAAGTTTTATTTCCCTTACATTAAATGTTTCACAAATATTTTTATTTTCAGATCAAGAAAGGTAGCATCATACGTACGATAAGCATTGAAGTAAATCTTACTATCGCAGAGGAATTTGTATACACCAAAGATTCCATTTTAAAAGCTGTGCATTTATCCATCATTCATTATCACTCTTATTCAAATAGCATGCGCTGGAGCTAATTTCTATATATTCCTTTAAGGATTCATTCGGCATTTCCGAATCCTAATACAAATTAACCAACAATGAACTTTTCGGAATGTACGGAAGAATATCAAACGGCTGATTTGTTAGACAGTTGGCGGCATTTCCGAGTTTCATGTCTGAAGTAATAAAATGAATTCTCTTGACCTTCTACAGGAAATGATAATTTTAAACAAGAACGGACATGTCTAAATGTTTAATGAAAGTTAACAGTGATTTCCCTTAACCCATCGAGCAGTTAAATCAAAGAATTGTGTCGGATCTAGTGGAAATCAGTTGTGAATAGTAATAAAATAACCTTTTATAGAGCCTGTTTAACATATTAAAGTGGCTGACTTACTCTATTTGAAATAAATTTATATCATTCTTCTGAGAGAAAATAAAAGTAGCGTAAGTAATGTTTCATCCAAACTAAACCTCTAAATATATTTTGTAACAAAATTAAGCTTTATATTTAAATAATAGCAAGAAAACAGATTTTTTTTTTAATTTACCTATTTATTATGAACATAATAAATTTAAGTAAACCATTAATTAAAAAAATTTAAAATATAAATAACAGATCATTTTTCCATTTATTTTTATGGCTTATACTATAATGATTATGAATATTGACAAATTTAACACAGAATAATGCTCTAGATTTACGCAAAGCTTCCAAGTGATACGATTTTGTGTCGGCACTATTTCAGAATTGTAATCTTCTCTTCATTTAAACAGCTATTTCTGTGATTCGATAAGACAATGATTACTATGCGAAAATTGTGGTGATAAAAATGGTAGAAGTTGAAACCTATGACTTATGGGAAAACTATAATTCTGCTAACATAAATTTTAAAATTAAAAGTGGCAACATACACTACCTCCAAATAATCCAAGTGATGGTACATAATTTCAGCTCTAAATATTGCAAAAATGAAGAAAAAGTACCGTTCTAATTCGTGTAAAGTTCTTTATAATATTATGTGTGTGTTGTTTTGCCTTTTACATTTTTTTAATCATTTACATGTTAAAAATTTCACAAACTTTTATTTTTCAATTTGTAACTCTCACGTTCTTCATCATTTTGGAGTATATTGGAGTTTCTTGGATCAAAACAGCCCAGAAAATGCTTAGTTCATATACTTTTCCTTAACTATTCATAGACTCTTAAAACAAATATGTCCAATATCCATACATTTAGAAAAATAAAATTAAAATATTGCAATGAAAAGTACCGAGAACACGCAATTAAACACCAAAAAATTTATACAGAATTTGTAAGTATAAAATAAACTCACTTCATGTGTACGAAAATATCATAAACTAGGCTTCATATGTAGCACGGTTGAGGTAAATTAAAGGACATCAAACAAAGAATAATTTTTATAGAAAACCTGTATTTGCAAAAGTTTAAAAACTGCGCTATTTAGTGTATGGCTCAGATAAGAGAAATCCTGAGTAGATTTCCTGCTTTCGGAGGTTCCAAAACTTGTAGAGAAAAAACTTCGTCCGTGGGAGAGGAAGGGCAGAAAATGTTACGGTAATTCTCGGAATGACCAATTGAACGGGAGGAAAGAAAATGCCGGATTTCCCTAAAATAAAGTCGACTGACCAGTTACCCTGGCAACAGGACCGAGTCAAAACCAGTTCCAGGGTTTTTCTTCTCTGAGCCAGACACTCACTGTATGTCCACCACAGAAAATTGATAAAATTACATAAAAGAAATGGACAGTCTGGGGTAAAAAAGGATACTCCTACACTAATTCGGCCAAACAATCGCCGTACAAAATGTATTGATATTAGCCGATTGGAAATGACGTCTACTATAAAATACTGTGCACGAATTAGGGTTCGGTAGACGTCTACATATTAAAATTTGTACCAACTTAAATCTTTCATAAACTGACAATTTAATTGTATGTTTCTTTTTAGAAGTTATAAATTAAGCTTTTTCAAATAGATCTCATGACATCCTCAGATTTTGACCTCTTCTTAGGCTATGAAGATTTAAGTAAAAGTATATAAACTATAACTTTTCTGGACTTCCATGATTCTAGGAACTCAAATATGATGTGTAAAGTAGTTCTTGCTAAATGAAAAATGAAAGTCAATGCAATTTTTAGTATGTCATTGACGACTTATGACAAAACAACCCTACCGACCCTTTGTGACACCTTATAACATCTTATGACCTCTTAATGACCATATATGACCAGTTATAATACCTTACGACCTGTTTAAGACCGTTTATGGCCCCTTCCAACATAAGATTTTAAGGAAATTCATGCGAATTGAAACAACACTTTTCGTTCAGTTTTGTATTAATTAAAACCGCCGTTACAGCCAGCATTCGGATATTTTTTTTTTGGTAGTGTACATTATGTCAGCGAATATACACTTCTCAAAACAATAAAAGGTTATTGTAAGTCTTATATAAAATAACGGTATAAGAGAATTTTTGTTTTTTGCAGAAAATGGAATTAGAAACGTTCAAATGCAAATTTTTCCCATTTCCAAACTTCGGACTATGCAAATTTTGAATTTGATATGAAAAACGACGTTTCGTGGCAGCGAATGAAATTTGATTTTCAACTTGTTGAAAGACAAAGCGGAAAACAAGGATCGACATTCAGTAAGTGCTTTGTTTCGATGAGTGCGATATCTCAACGAAGTTATCTAACCGAATGAAGTTTGGGCAGTTGTTGGTAGGTTAGAGAGGGGCCAAACACAAGCCAAAGTAGCAGAAGCCACTGGAGTTTCACAAAGTGTGATTTCTAGGATCAGGAACCTTTTTTGGAGGCTGTAAATGCAGGCCGTAGAAGTGCAGCAATGCCCAATGAAGATCGATATTTAAAGATAACGGCTCGAAGACACCGAAATATGAATGCCGCTTTCCTTCAACGACACCTTCGCTCGGCTACTGGCACCACAATTTCGACTCAAACTGTCCAAAACCATCTGCACGCTGTAGGTCTGTAAGCTCGCAGACAAATGGTATGTGTTACGTTAACAGTAAGTTACCGTGACTCCCGCAGGGAGTGGGAGACAGAGCATGCGAACTGGAGGAGAAATGATTGGTGCGATATTCTTTTCTCTGACGAGTCTCATTTTTCCGTTCATCTTGATAATAGACTTATTTTCATCTGGAAGAATCGTGGCATCGAAAACAATCTTGTGTTCGTGCAAGGAAGTGTCAGATTTGGTGGAGGGGAAGTGACGGTCTATGCTGGCATCTCCATTGATGGGCGCACTTACCTCCACATCATTCGAAATTTAGCTCTGACCGGCCAGCGATATAGAGTGGAGATTCTCAGACTTATTGACGGACTATCAGACCTCTTACGCTGCAGCATTCGGAAATGATTTCATGTTAATGAACGACAATTTCAAGCCACATTGTGCTCACTTGGTGGATGATTTCCTTTTCGAGGAAGGAATCATACGACTGGAATGGCCAGCATGGTCCCCGGACAGGAACCCAATGGAGCATGTTTGGGACATTCTAGGCAGACGACATGATGACCGCCTACCCCCCCCCCACACACACACACACAAACAAACTCTCCAAGAACTGCAAGGAGCTCTTCTGGAGGAGTGGGACAGAATACCCCAGCTCCTCATTAATAGTTTCATTAACTCAATGTCTCAAAGGAGTTCTATGTTACTGGCCGTCCGGGTACACCATAGACCCTACTAAAAACAATATTCTTTGAAGGAAACACCTTTTTTCGTTCGTTTTTTCTGATATGCACAAATTGTGTTTTTTCCTTTTTTACCCAAATGCTCAATACAATGCCTTTTTTTCTGCCAAACATGTGCATTTTTTTTCTTATATAGTCTACCACGTCTGTCGATCATGTATCAATCATCTAAACAATTCCCCAGCCGCAAGCTACCACATCTGTCGATCATATATCAATCATCTAAACAATTTCCCAGCCGCAAGCTACCACATCTGTCGATCATGTATCAATCATCTAAACAACCTGATCCTCAAACATCCACAACCTCAACATCCTTTAATTGTTTTGAGCAGTGTATCTTGATGTGTCTAATTTATATTCATTATCTGCCAATAATGATTGCCTCATACGATATATATGTAATGAACAAAATTTTAGCACTGTTCATGCTTTTTTTAACATATCAGCGGATTCAACAACAATGAAATTATACATTATTTTTTATTTTTCATATTCAAATTCGATGTGTTAGCTCTTCTTTTTATACATTATCTCAAGAGGTAACACCACTTTCAAGCCCTGAAATGTATAATTTATTTGGAAATAGTTCTTTTGAAAGAAATGTGAAGAGTTTCTGAAAATCCATTTACTCTAAATTATCATGCATGTATTAAAGCAAATAAACTGTTTTATAGTTGAAATATTAAACAAGAAAATAATCATTCTTCAAGAATCGATTGTAAAATACTTTTCAACACTTTCAGAATACTGTAACAAAATTTCGCTCTGTAAAAAGGGTGGAAGAAACTATCTAAGAAAACAACTTATAAAAGACTTTTCGGCTTGTACCGGAAGGAAAAGGTAGTTTTCATATTCTTTGTTTCGAAATATCCAGCTTATTTTACTCAAACACATGAAATTGGCTAACGAACTATGTTGAGACCTAGTTCTGTCGTATACACATACACACGTTTAGTCACATCCAAATCGGTTAATAAATGCGCGTGCTATTGCATGACAAAAATCAGTTGGTATCAAAATATCAGCCACCCTAGAAATTCTAACTGCTATAACTTAGTCATTTCTAAAGATATAGACGAAACAAGAAATGTTTCTAAATCCTTGTATCAAGATCAAACACTAATGAAAAAAAAATCGCTTTCAATTTCTAATTCCTTTGTACACTTTTACAAATTTTAAAAAGTAAAAATTGTTAATGGCTGCCGTTTTGAAACAAGATGGCGGATGAAGCTGTCTATCGAACTCGATCAAGACCTAGTTGTGTTCTGTACACATGCTTAGCCACTTGCAAATCGATCGGTTAATAAATACGCGTGCCATAGCATGACAAAAATCAGATTGTTTCAAAGTGTCAGCCACCCTAAAAATTCAAACTGCTATAACTTAGTCATTTCTAAAGATAAAGACAAAACAAAAAAGGCTTCTGTATCCTTGTATCAAGGTCAAGCACTTAAGAAAAAATCTTTTTCAATTTCTAAATTTTTTGTTCCTCTTTTTAAGTTTTTAAATGGTCGCCATTTTCAAACAAGAATGCAGATGAAGCTGGCTAACGAACTCGCTCGAGACATTGGTAAATACTACGAACATAGTAAGTCACATCCAAATCGGTTTATAAATACGAGAGTTACAGCCTGACAAATTCCGATATATATATATATATATATATATATAAAATTCAGAACATGAATACTCAAATGATAATTACTTTTTCAAATCACATATTTAATAAAATTAATATCAATTCTATAATTAATGATAAAAATTGTTTTTTTCCTATCAATAATCTTCATATATCAAAAACCTTTAAATATCCGAATACAATTGGAAGAAAGATTTTTAACTACAATACATTTTCAAAAAATACATCTGCTGCAAGTAATTTTCCGTGTAACTGCAAAGACCCCACTCTAAAAAAATACATATAATCACTGGAAATCTTGATATTGTTAATGATTTTAAATTGAAACAACTAATGGGTTATGGTACTAAATATAGACTTCCATCTAAATTTAATGTTAAATCTATTATCAAACAGTTTACATATGATATTGATATTTTTATTTATAAAATTTCTATCTCTTATAATAAGCCTATTGAACATTTTAATCAATGGAAAATATTAGTAATTGAAAAATTAACTATGGCTTTAAAAAATAATATTGCTGATTTGGTTTCTATTAATACAAAGCATTATTTCCAACAAATTACTAAATTACAAAAAAACTACGTTATTACATATGTAGACAAATCTCCTAAAAATTAAGCTATTATATGTAAATCATATTATCACCAACTTCTTACAAATTGTATTTCTTCTAATAAGTCATTTCAAAAAACTAATGAAAATGTAATTGTAAATAATCGTAAAATTCGAAGTTATTATAAACTATTAAAGATTTTATCTACTAACTTTAATTATCCATATTTAGTTCTTATTCCCAAATTTCATAAAACTCCAATTAAATTTAGGACTGTTACTATTGATTGCAATACATATAATAATAAAGCCAATACACTTCTCTTAAAAATTCTTAATCAATTATATGTACTTACTACAAACAATGATAATACACATTGTACAAAAATTGGCTATCAACTTGTCAATATTTTAAAAAATCTTCATTGTGTTTATAATATAACGACATATGACTTCAAAGATCTTTTTAATAATATAGACCTATTAGATTTACATAAAATTATAAATGCATTATTTAAAAAGTATTATAAAAAACTGGAATTACCATCTAATATAGATATTGCATATTTTAAATCTTTAACTAACTTCATTATCTATAATAATTATATATTGCAAGATAATACTTTATATTTACAGCATGTCGGTATACCACAAGGCGGTTGTACTTCCAGTTTACTCTCAGACTTATACTTATATCATTATGAACGTAATTTACTAATAATAATCTACATTTATATCGTTATATTGATGATATCATTTTAATTGATACTGATCAATCTGCAATTACTCGATTTCCAGTTGATTATCCCACTAATTTGGAATTAACGGAAAACCTTTTATCTAACAATACAATTAACTTCTTAGATCTTAAAATTACAATAAAAGACAACAAAAATTTCGAAATATAATACTTAATCATTTATATAGAAAAAATGTTTATGTTCTTCTCCTCTAAATAACAATAATATTAAAAAACTAATTTATGATGCATTAAATCATGGTTTTCCAAAAAAATTCATATATTCATTAATATGCAATTAGTACTTTTCTTACATGATCTTTTAAAACAAATTAACACATGCGTAAACAAAATTACAAAAAAATTATGAAATAAAAAAATTATCTATAAAAAATTAAAAATTGTAAAATAATATAAAAAAAATTATTATAGGTTGGTTGGGTGGGTAGATGTTATAGTACGGAGGAGGGTGGTGTTGTCTGGATAATACGCAATGGTTAATTATAAAAAAAAATGGGGGCTTTTGTATTATTACTATATTTTTGATACGTATTTTATTTGGATGTTGATTTGATATTTTATATGTAATTGGAGAATTTCATTAATATTATAATTAGCTTAATTATTGATTAATCTAATTTACAATTATTTGTTATTAAATTTTAATTTACTAAGGACAATATCATATTAATTACTAATAGTATGCCACTTTTATAGTGATTAATATACATATAAGTATGTTTAATATAAATATAGTTATACTGTATGTATTAATATTGGGTAATTATTTTTATTATTATTCCTCTATTCTTTTTAATATTTATTATCGGTTTAATGTTTTTGAATGTCCCACATTCATACTTTTTGGATTTTTATGGATGTATGAAAATAATCCACACTCTATATTTGTGCTTTTTAAGTAATGGGAATTTAAGTATCATTTAACCTTCTATATACTTCCACATGTTTTTTATTTCCTGTTCATTTTATAAATATCTTATATATAATTGATTTAAATAATTTTTATATTATTTTTAATAATTATTTATATTAATTATTACTGAATTTATTTTATTTTATAGCATATAGCTATATGCTATATATTATCAAAGTTCTAGAATTATTTAAATTCTTAGTTTAGTTTAAATAAGTTAGCTAATAGAATATTTTGTATGCTTTTAAATTTTATTAACAATAGTTTTTTAAAATACATTGTGTGGTTTATATTAGGTTTATAATTCTCTATATATAAGGATATGTTTGGTTTTGCTGTTTAAAAAATTATTTACATTCAAATGCTTACAAATATTTATCTTGCGACAGTTGATTAATAAAAGTAATACTAGATGGCAGCACCAAAATTTGTCTCTTTAAGATAGTTTTAAATTTTAATTTTTCTAGCTCCATTTCAGTTATAATTTAATACACCAGGGGGTATTTATAGCTAAATTTTGACGATATTGTTAAACAGTTATTAATTAATTTAATAGTGCATTTTAAATAATGTAATTACTATCTATTTATTTTATATTATATTAAATGTATTTAACATGGTATTTCAAATTTTATTTCAAAATGTATTAACTGCATCCTTTGGTATCAATTACTGTGATTTCTTAACTGTTTTATTCACCTTAATCTTTATGATATTCTGGTAGACATGTGCGCGTGGTTATTTGTAAAATACTGAAATATTAATCGGTATGGTGTTTATTATTTATATTTTATATCCTATAAATATTTAAATACGTTTTATTGATTCTTCCATTTCATATTATTTGTTTCTATTCTGCTTTCATTTTTAATCAATTCACTTGATTTTAATGGTTGTTTGGGCACAGGGGAAAATAATTTTTAGCTTTAGCTTATTTTTCTCACAGAAAACAACCATTTTGCTTATATCATTGAATTCTGTGCCCTTGACAACGTAATTCAATATATAAGCTTTTCCATTTTTTTGTTGGTGTCCACTTTTTATCTTTTTCTTCCATAATAATTCTTATAATAAATTATTATTATTATTATTATTTATACTTACAGCTTTAATTCATAATAATTGACGGTGGTAGGTTATGTTTAATTAATGGTTATATATATATATATATACATAGAAATCAACATTTCAACTGAGGGTAGTTTTGGAGTCTGAAGGTGATGATCGATGAAAATCTACCGACATTTTCTGGAATAGTTTTCCTCCGGACGGCTGTAATAGGTAGGGTTTTACTTTTTGAAATAAAAGCTACCTAAAATGCAAAACACACATGAAAATCAGATTTCAGCAATAACCGTCCGTAGCAGGAAATCTACACGAATATTTTTGTGCATCCCTATACCCTATTGTATCTATCTGTATACAGACTACATTGTGTGCTAAAATGTAGCTTAGTTACAAAACGCATAACACAATCGAAAATTCGTCGTCAGCAGTTTTCACTAACAGACATAAATGAATGATCTCGCGCAGCCCTGTATATTATTTATAGATTTCGTCTCATGATAAATTAAAATTTAATTCAGGAAAAAAATTCATACCACAGTACTTTCAGAAATTACCATCCATAGACTGCAATTCTTTGCGTAGCCCTGTATATGAAATTATCTTTACAAGGACCTCTTAACCTACAAAATATAACTCAGTGGGAAAATGTGTAACTCAATAAAAAAACTCTTTTAAGCAATTCACGCTGGTACTAACTAATGCTTACGAATTATTTTGCGTAGTTCTGCATATGAGCTATAGATTTTAAACACCCTATATAGTATGGAAATGTACACCGCAAATGATTTTTCTCTGTAGATATTAATGTAACGGGTTTATTTTGAGTGTCTCTATGTGAATAAAAACTTGCCATACTAAACCTCAAAAACATAAAAGGATGGCATGACAATCCAAGTGTATTTACGAGAGTTAGAGCACGGACAAATGGAAGACAGACGACAGACAGACAATCCGAAGTCATAAACACTTTTCAAATATGTTGGAAAGAATTAAAAATGTCGGCTTTACATTTGATGGGTGAAGCCGCTTCGAAAAAAGAGGGCCAAGAGGTGAATATGATAACTCATACAGTGGAGAAAAAAAGTTCAAGACCACATGCTAATTTTGTTGTTTAGAAAAAAAAGAGTTATAGGGGAGAGTTGCACAAAACCGGGTAGGCGGGTAAAACCGAGTAGCACAGTTTCCTCCTTTATTTAAACTTTTACCTATCGACCAACACTATGAATAGCTTGTCGAACGTCATAACGGCATTTGTAGCTGCACGAAACGCAGCTGCGTGCGGTTATTTTTTGTGTGAAAGATTTTGTTTGAATTACTCTTAAAAATTGTTTCGTTGATTCTATGTTTTACGCATATATCAATGTTTATATTATTGTTTGTTATATATATACGTTTATCAGCATATTAAATATTGTTAAGTACTATATCAAATTCTTTGCTTTCCTGCTAGTATTTTAAGTTTTACTAATCTTTCACTATCGGACTGAGAGTAATGTTGCCATGTTTTTAAATCTGTGTCATGTTGGGGTAAAACGGGGTATTTAAAAGTGGGTCAAAACCGGGTATACCCGGTTTTGTCCTACACTCATGGAATGATTTTTTAGGTTAGTTAATAAATTAGCATAAAGCTGTAAATTGCAATTTAATCTTGTTAAGTACTATTAACCCCTTGATGTGTCATTCATAGCACTCTATTCTCATACTACAAACAAGAGGTGTGGAAGTTGTTGCATTCAAATGCTGGGAGATCTGTAAAAATTTACTAAATTGGAAAATTATTCATAGCTGTATTTTTATAAGCAGCAGTTGAAAATACTCCAGTCAGACTGTTTGAGAAAAGAGGGATTTTTTCCTACAAAAACGATGTTCTTCCAGTGTATCGTTTTGCTCCTTCGAAAATGACAAAGCCATAAATGTCAATGATAACACACTTTGATCTACGCAGCCATAAGCTGGAATAACTGTAGCCCTAAATATTTCTGAAACATCACAGGATAATGAAGCTCATCCTTGCACATCTAAAAGTGTTGACATCACACATCCATCAGGTGACACAATCTAGCCTTTTCCATAAACATCTCAGCTTGTGTAGTCCAGCAATCTTCATTTTGCCTAAAATGTTTTGCCTAAAATCAAATTTGCCTAAAATGTTATTACCCCCTCCCCAGGAAGGCTTTAGAATTGTGAAAAGAGATTGCAAAAAGAGGGGAAAGCTGTTCTTTTGACATTTTCGCCCTATAAATTAGGGCTGAAAACAGATATTAAGGGGAAAGAAGCCAAACGACAAGCAAAACAAAAACGGGAGATTATTAAAAATAAAAAAAGAAATCAACAGAAAATAATCAATAGAAAATGAAACCAAAAAAAGTTGAGGGTAAATCCTCAGAAAATGAAGAAGATAATGAAGCCTAAATGTTTTGCAATTAACTTTTCTCAAATTCAAAATCCAATCAAGATGCGATACAATGTTTGAAATGTCACAGACGGTCACACGAAGCATGTAGTATGAAGAAGAATATGATTTTTGCAGTTAAAATAACTCTGAGACTTCCGTGTAAAATAGGTAGGCATATACAGATTTATTTTTGACACATGGAAGAATATATGTGCAATTTGGTTTTATTAAAAATAACAAAAATGTATTTCTTTACTATATTAAACAAGAATTTTTTTGGACAAAAATTGAGTTTTCCAGGAGTTTTAAAGAGATACCTGATTTTACCCAACCAGTGGGGTAAAACCGGATTTTTGCATATCCATGAAAAAAGCTATTTTTGTATAATCAATTATATTTTTTGTCGAAAAGAATATGTTTTATTGTAGCCAAAGATTCATTTGATATTAATAATGTAGTTCAGAGTTTGTTTTCCCGTTTGATTTCATTTGCGAACAACAAACATTTATGGTATCCGATTTTGACCCACTTTCGTTTATATCTTGATTTTAGATATTTGATATAATATGAGAAGTTAATTCAATTGCAAATGTCAAAAAGTATTTTTATCTTATCTGCAAGTGTTAAAATCGTGTAATGTTAAAAATGGAAATAAGTTTAAGACCAGTAGCTACTTTTAAATTTAGCACAATGAGAAGAAGTCGTGATTGCAGTATTTTATGAGAGACTCATCTGTGATGCTGCTTATAGTCCGTAGATTTGAAGTTTTGGCCTATGTAATTGCTGCTTTGAGCACGGGTTAACCCATTAACCGCTGGTGTTGCGTTCACGCAACAGTCAAAATAAATGCGTATAAAAAATTAGCTATCAAATGAATTTTATATTAATAGTAATTTTTGAGTAGGGTATATTATGGTTACTAATTCAATAGAAAAATATTTTCTTTCAACATATTTTTTCTATTTAATAACAAGTTCGAAACTTAAAGCATTTTTAAACGAAAACTTTCACGTTGTCTTTTCGCAGAAGAAATATAGTTAGACAAACGTAAGCTTTAGATTAAATCTATTTTTAGACAAGGTCAAAGTACATAAGAACATTCAACGAATCAGTTGCTTTCGTTTTAATGGGGGAGGAAGAGATAATAGGTGTTGCGTTTACGCAACGTCAGCGGAAAAGAGGTAGTTCCAGTACTCACTCGTATCGTTCGACTCTGTGGATTGTTTTCTTAATCCGTGCCCACAGAAATGCTTCAAATACATATATTACGTTTCTTCGAAGGTCTTCAAAGAATTTTTAATAGAGATTCATATAATTATGACGGGAACGAAACAAATATTATCGTTATTTCATCAGAAATAGCAGAAATTATTGATGAAGAAGGAAATAATAATAGATCAAAAAGTGATAATGATATTTTACCTTGGTGAAATTGAAATGTGCGTGAAAAAGAAGTTTGTATCCTCTAAAGTCAAAATCATCTGGTCCATCATAGTTGAGTTTTATTTCATTAGTAAAATCCAATTTTCATCATAGATTGAATTTTAAGACTTTGGACGATGTGAATTCTAGTCTTGGATCAATGTTATGCTTTGTAATTTTGGCTTAACTTTGGATTTAGCATATTTCAAGCATTCGGCACTTTTTAACACATTTCTAACAATTATAGTCGTTACTGAGAGTTCAAGAGCTCAATTTATCTCTATATAATAAAAGGCAGAGTAACGCATCCGGGGCGAACCCATCAATCTTACCAGTCTCCGATAAGGTGGAGCCACGTTACGATTAATTTTGATTTGAGATGTATATGAGAAAACTTATCTGCCTAAATACAAATCTTTTCTACCTGAAATCCCTTCTGTTCAAAATAATTTTCTATAAAAGATTATTATAACAAAACTTAAAATAACATGCTGATATAACAAAATTTTAATGAGTTAAGCAGCCATTTCAGAAAACAAACGTAGCTCACTTCGTGCGTAAAACGTAAATAAGAAGCTGTGGTAGAAAGTCATTCCTTTTATGATTCATTGAAAAAAAAATTAAACCATGGAGCTATGAAGATTAAAGGAGACGACATAAATGACATCACTTGAAGCTGTCCCACCCCTGCTGCGTGACGTCAGCCGCGGGTAAACAGAAGAAAAACACCAATAGGCGTGAAGAACACTTTAACAATGCTTCCCCTTGTTTCCTTCGGATGGGGTTCAACCCGAGATACCTATTTATTAATCAATGTACATATTAAAAAATTTGGAGGGGGGGGGGGGGTAAACGATAAAAATACAATTTCAAAGTGTCATTAAAAAAAATAGTATTATTTCAATAGTTGCAGCAGACTGTTTTAATTGCGCAGTTTTATTTCATATTTCTTAAATTTTTGTTTTATTAAGAAATTTTAATTTTGTTATAGTATATCAGACGGAAAACCTGGTTTACCCAGAAATATTGTAAATGCTAATTGTGTGTTTATTAGAACATAAACTAACCGAACGTTGCTCATCTAAACGCTTCCCTATTGTCCATTATTTTTTATCAGTTTTTCAAATTTTAAGTGAAAAACACAATTTTTACCCACCGTCCTAGTACGGACATTTACACTAGTAGTTGAAGAATAGGCACAATCTTGAACCGCAATTTTAATAACTTGCAGTTTGCACCTGTCTGAGAGTTTTGGATGGCCATCCGCTTCTTCTTTTTTTCTTCCATAGTTCATTGTATCATAAAAAAATTGTACAACAGTTTTAAATTGATTTATATTTTGAGCAATTTGCCTTTCATTTAACCTGAAATTCGAAAAAGATTAGATTTTTGCCTTTTCTCCTTCGGTAACTGATTTCCCTTAACCCATTAACCGCCAAAACTATAAGGGGTTAAATTTTTTTTATACAAATGATATTGGTTATTCATTTGAACATATATAACATTAATGTATAGTGGAAATAACAAAATTTGTGTTAGATTAAAAAAAATGGAGTGTTGCGTTCACGCAACGTCAGCGGAATAAGAGTACTGATGTTTATTGAACTCAATTGAGCATCAGCAGGATTTTCTTGCATATATGGGCACTGTAAGAATTTTTTTTATTTTTGTTACAATTTAGACAGCAAGCAATCACTCTAATGTAATTAATTTATTATTAAAATTTATTTATTTTTATTTTTTTAAATTACTGATCATATACAGAAAACAGTTTCAAGTATCAAAATATTCGCTACACTTATGATGTAAATCAACATCACAAATGTACTGAAGCCATAAATATTCTGGTACGTTCATACGTGTATCGTTCTAATGTCATTTATGGTTTTTGAATGCGCTAAGGAATTCGCGAAGAAAAAAAAAGGTGTTACCATTCGAAAATATTGAAATTTTTTCACTGTAACCGTAACCGTGATAGCTCTATTATTTTAAATCATCACGATCTCGAGCGCATACCTTCAAATAACAAAATCTGAAATTTCCTTTGGATTGGTTGAGTGGTTAGGACGCTAGGGGTACATATATCGGGGAAGTTTTTTTATGACCACCCTGTATATCCAATTTTTTTCGTATAATTTTATTTTTACGTTATTTATTTGCCATTTTGTACTGTTTGTTAGACATGTTGCTTCAAACTAATTTTTTTCTTGTACAGTGCTCCATCTTCATTCAAAATTCATAACTAATATTACCTAAAGGAACAATTATTGCTGTAAAGACACAAAACATACATTATATTTGTAATTCTGTGCTAAAAATTAAAGTGGAACATATGGTAGAAAAGATGCTACCATATGTTCCGCTTTAATTTTTTAATTAAAGGATTAAAGGTTTAATTAAATTTATCGCATTCATATATAAGAAAATAAAAGGAAAAGCTGTTTACTTGGTCTTACTTAGTATATATTTTAATTTTAATAAAAGTTATTTGGATATTTAATTTGGCTAAAATATTTATAAAGAATACTATACATTTCGCTCTGAAGAATTCGAAAAATTTACTTACATTCCATTAAATCAGTGTTTATAACACGTTAAACAAGCTGACATATTTTGTAAAAGACCATTTTATTTCTGCGCATAAATTATTTCCATTACATCCAAAATTAGCCTTTGATTTAACTACTTAATAGGTCAAAGGAAATCGCTACTAACTTTCACTAAACATTTAGGAATGTCCGTTCTTGTTTAAAGTGATCATTTCCCCTACAAGGTCAAGAAAATTCATTTTATTACTTTAGACATCAAATTCGGAAATGCTGCCAACTGTCTAACTAATCGGTCATTTGATATGCTTCTCGTACGTTCCCAAAAGTTCATTGTTTATTATTCTATATTTGGATGTCGAATGACATGTTAAGGCTGTTGATGAATCTGATCTCAATATGGCTTCTCCAATGTTAATCCTATGGGCTGGGAACGCATTGGCAATTTAAAAATTTCTCATTAGAACATTAATATTTTTAATTTCTTTTTGCTCTGAATTGTCATTTTAAAGTTTTTCTCTTTCTTTTTAGTTGATAAAATATTCCTTAAATATATGCTTAATTTTATTCGACATGTTCAAATCTTATTCACAATTGGTCAGCTTCGCTAAGATTTTAACATATAAAATATAAAATTAAGCATCTATTCTAGAAATACAGGGTGTCCGAAAATTCTTGGACACATTTTAAAATTCAATATAAAATAAATAACTGTCGTACAGCAGTGCGTTTAGACTAAAATGGTTCTCAAGTTGAAAAGTTTTGTTCACGCGAATGGAAATAATTAGTTGCAAATTTAGATCATAAATGGCACTACTATGGGGTCCGTATGTTTGCTTCTAAACATGCGTTTTTTCTACTTTTCAGATTAATTTTGCCGCTGTGACACAGGAATGGTGACTATACGCTTGGAGTCGTCCTTTCTGTATCACAGCATCAAAATTATTCTGAAATTAAGAAAAAACGCAGGTTTGAAAGCAAACATACGGATGCAAAATAGTGGTACCATCTAATGATCGAAATTTGGAACTAATTATTTTCATTTGCGAGAACAAAACTTTGCAACCTGAGAAGCATTTATTCCAAACCGCGCTGCTGTACGACAGTTATTTGATTTTATATTGAATTTTAAAATGCGTCCAGGAATTTTCCGACCCCTGTATTTTGCGAATTGGAAAAGAAAGCTTCCTTAACGAAGAGTATACGGGAAAAAATTAACAAATTTTAATTTTCTGACGAGAAATTAAAAAAAATAACTTAAAAAAAAGACATCAATTTTTGATTTTATTTTAAACTAGCAAAGCCCGCGGCTTTGCTCTCGTAATATTTGAAATATGCCAAGTGATATTTATATGTCTAATTTTTATTAAAAGTTACTAACTAAATTTTTATTTTATTAAAAGGTAATATTTTATTTTATTAAAAGGTACTTATTACTTTTAGGAATAATTAAATAAATTACTATTTAAAACACAGTATGATTAAACATCATTGTTACACTGCATAAGGCAGAAATGAGATTTAAATTAATAAAACGAAATAAAACTAAATAAATAATAATTTAGAAAATATTTTGAAACTTTTATGCTCAATTAATACGCTTATTTCAGTATTCATTTGAAGTTTTGAATTTTTTAGAAACCATCTTCTTACATCTTAAAATTAACCATCATGTCAAATTCCAAATCCTACCACCTCTCTCAACATAAAAGGGCTATGTTGAAATAGGAACTGTCACCATTAATTTGCCAACATTAATTATGAAATTGGTTTGTTATTTCCTAATATTTCACAGAAACGTAATTAGAAAGCTTTTAAAGGTCTTTTTTAGAGCGTTTGTTGTTCCAGTGAATCGCAGGTGGTAGAATCATCGGCATAAAATATAGCCTGTGTAGGATCAGAGACTGTTACCATTGATTCGCAACTATTACTTTTACATTTGGTTTATATTCCCTGAAATTGCGTTGAAATCGTAATTTAGGATTTTTTAGAATGCTTTTCGCACCTCCCCTTCACTTCACCCCTTTTTAATTTGCATTTATTTTCGACAGTACTTCGAGGGGATTTATATTTTATAAGTAACTACCATGCCATATTTAAAGTTTCTAGCCTTTTCAGTATCACAAAATCGCAACTTAGAAAGTTTTTAGCTACTGCAACCCTCTGGTGGTAGTGGCACAGACATAAAATATAGCTTATGTTTGAGCAGGTTCTATCACCAACAATTTGTCATTATTATTTTTTTAATCGTTTTGGTATTTGATAAGATTACATAAAAATTGTAATTTATAACGCTTTTCGCTCACTTCAACTTTTTAAATTTGAAATTTTCTTTCGACAGTTCTTAGAAAGCAGTTGCATCTTGTAAGTAAATACCAAGACCATACTTCGAAGTGTTAGACCCTTCAGTTATGCAAAAAACGCAAATTAGAACATGTTTTGCTTTTGCAACCCTCAGATGGTAGTGACAGCAACATAAAATATAACCTATATTATAGCAAGGACTGTCACCATTGATTTGCAACCATTACTTTTGAAATAGCTTTGGAATTTCCTGAGATTGAGTAGAAATCGCAATTTAGAACGTTTTTAGAACGCTTTTTGCGCGTTTTCACCTCTTATTAAATTTACAATTTTTTCGAAAGTGTTCTTAAAGATCATTTATATGTAATAAATATGTACCTTGCCTAATTTTAAGTTGCTAGCCCCTACCGATCACAAAAATCGAAATTTGGAACACTTTTTTGCTCCTGCAACGTCTAGGTGATAGTTATACCGAATTAAAATAGCGTCTATGTTAGAGCAGAGGCTGCCAGTATCAATTTCTTACCATTACTTTTGAAATCAGTTTGATTCTTCCTGAGATATTGGCGACAAATCGGCATTTCGAACGTTTTTAGAACGCTTTTCGCTCATTTTGCTCCTGCATCTCCTCAGGGGTAGTGGAAACACATATAAAATATAGCCTATCTTGGACAAGCTCTGTCCCCATCATTTTTACACCATTATATTTGAAATTGGTTCAGTAATTCCTGAGATTGCTAGAAATCGCAATTTAGAACGTTTTTTACAACGCTTTTTGCGCATTTCGACCCCCCCCCTTTTTAATTTCGACTTTTTTAGGAAATGTCCTTAGAGATCATTGATATCTTATAACTAACTACCATTCTAAATTTCACGATTCAAGGCCCTTCCGTCACGCAAAAACCGCAATTTAGAACGTTTTTCTCCTGCACTCCCTTTAGGGTAGTGGTACCGACATAAAACATAGCCTATGTTGGAGCAAGGGTTTTCACCATCATTTTGACGCCATTATTTTTTTAATCGGTTAGGTATTTCCTGAGATTGTGTAGAAATCACCATTTAGAACGTTTTTAGAACGCTTTTCGCGCATTTTCACCCCTTTTAAATTTCGAATTGTTTAAGAACTGTTCTTAGAAATCCTTTATATCTAATAAGTAGCTGATACTTCAAATTTCATATTTCTAGGCGCTTCATTAACACAAAAATCGCATTTTTAGAATGTTTTTTGCTCCTACACCCCATTTGGGGTTGTGGCACCGACATAAAACATAGCCTATCTTAGAGCAAACGTTGTCACTATCATTTTGGCACCAATATTTCTTAAATCGGTTTGGTATTTCCTGAGATTATGTAGAAACTACCATTTAGAACGTTTTTAAAACGCTTTTTGTGCATTTTCATCCCTTTTAAATTTCAAATTGTTTAAGAACTGTTCTTAGACATCATTTATATCTTATAAGTAACTAATATTCCAAATTTCATATTTCTAGGCCCTTCAGTAACGCAAAAATCGAATTTTTAGAACGTTTTTTGCTCCTGCACCTCCTTTGGGGTAGTGGCACCGACATAAAATATAGCTTATGTTCTAAGTTGGACTAACACCATCATTTTGATATCATTACTTTTTAAATCCGTTTGGTATTTCCTGAGATTATGTAGAAACTACCATTTAAAACGTTTTTTAGAACGCTTTTTGTGCATTTTCACCCCTTTTAAATTTCGAATTGTTTAAGAACTGTTCTTAGACATCATTTATATCTTATAAGTAACTAATATTCCAAATTTCATATTTCTAGGCCCTTCAGTAACGCAAAAATCGCATTTTTAGAACGTTTTTTTGCTCCTGCACCCCCTTTGGGTTAGTGGCACCGACATAAAATATAGCCTATGTTCTAAGTTGGACTAACACCATCATTTTGATACCATTACTTTTAAAATCGGTTTGGTATTTCCTGAGATTATGTAGAAACTACCATTTAGAACGTTTTTTAGAACGCTTTTTGTGCATTTTCACCCCTTTTAAATTTCGAATTGTTTAAGAACTGTTCTTAGACATCATTTATATCTTATAAGTAACTAATATTCCAAATTTCATATTTCTAGGCCCTTCAGTAACGCAAAAATCGCATTTTTAGAACGTTTTTTTGCTCCTGCACCCCCTTTGGGTTAGTGGCACCGACATAAAATATAGCCTATGTTCTAAGTTGGACTAACACCATCATTTTGATACCATTACTTTTAAAATCGGTTTGGTATTTCCTGAGATTATGTAGAAACTACCATTTAGAACGTTTTTTAGAACGCTTTTTGTGCATTTTCACCCCTTTTAAATTTCGAATTGTTTAAGAACTGTTCTTAGACATCATTTATATCTTATAAGTAACTAATATTTCAAATTTCATATTTCTAGGCCCTTCAGTAACGCAAAACTCTCATTTTTAGAACGTTTTTTTGCTCCTGCACCCCCTTTGGGGTAGTGGCGCCGATATAAAATATAGCCTATGTTCTAAGTTGGACTAACACCATCATTTTGATACCATTACTTTTGAAATCGGTTTGGTATTTCCTGAGATTATGTAGAAACTACCATTTAGAACGTTTTTTAGAACGCTTTTTGTGCATTTTCGCCCCTTTTAAATTTCGAATTGTTTAAGAACTGTTCTTAGACATCATTTATATCTTATAAGTTACTAATATTCCAAATTTCATATTTCTAGGCCCTTCAGTAACGCAAGAATCGCATTTTTAGAACGTTTTTTGCTCCTGCACCCCCTTTGGGGTAGTGGCATCGACATAAGATATAGCCTATGTTCTAAGTTGGACTAACACCATCATTTTGATACCATTACTTTTGAAATCGGTTTGGTATTTCCTGAGATTATGTAGAAACTACCATTTAGAACGCTTTTTGTGCACTTTCACCCCTTTTAAATTTCGAATTGTTTAAGAACTGTTCTTAGACATCATTTATATCTTATAAGTAACTAATATTCCAAATTTCATATTTCTAGGCCCTTCAGTAACGCAAGAATCGCATTTTTAGAAAGTTTTTTGCTCCTGCACCCCCTTTGGGGAAGTGGCACCGACATAAGATATAGCCTATGTTCTAAGTTGGACTAACACCATCATTTTGATATCATTACTTTTTAAATCCGTTTGGTATTTCCTGAGATTATGTAGAAACTACCATTTAAAACGTTTTTTAGAACGCTTTTTGTGCATTTTCACCCCTTTTAAATTTCGAATTGTTTAAGAACTGTTCTTAGACATCATTTATATCTTATAAGTAACTAATATTCCAAATTTCATATTTCTAGGCCCTTCACAGGGTTCGTACGCTTCAAGGACGTTTTACCAGAATTTTTGTAAAGTGATATTAATGAAGTGATTTAATAAAAAAATCTATCTTCAGATATACCGACCAGTATTTTAGGAAATTCCTGGTACTAAAACACCTAAAATCCCAGGTATCCCCTGATGCGTACGAACCCTGCTTCAGTAACGCAAAAATCGCATTTTTAGAACGTTTTTTTGCTCCTGCACCCCCCTTGGGTTAGTGGCACCGACATAAAATATAGCCTATGTTCTAAGTTGGACTAACACCATCATTTTGATACCATTACTTTTAAAATCGGTTTGGTATTTCCTGAGATTATGTAGAAACTACCATTTAGAACGTTTTTTAGAACGCTTTTTGTGCATTTTCACCCCTTTTAAATTTCGAATTGTTTAAGAACTGTTCTTAGACATCATTTATATCTTATAAGTAACTAATATTTCAAATTTCATATTTCTAGGCCCTTCAGTAACGCAAAACTCTCATTTTTAGAACGTTTTTTTGCTCCTGCACCCCCTTTGGGGTAGTGGCGCCGTTATAAAATATAGCCTATGTTCTAAGTTGGACTAACACCATCATTTTGATACCATTACTTTTGAAATCGGTTTGGTATTTCCTGAGATTATGTAGAAACTACCATTTAGAACGTTTTTTAGAACGCTTTTTGTGCATTTTCGCCCCTTTTAAATTTCGAATTGTTTAAGAACTGTTCTTAGACATCATTTATATCTTATAAGTTACTAATATTCCAAATTTCATATTTCTAGGCCCTTCAGTAACGCAAGAATCGCATTTTTAGAACGTTTTTTGCTCCTGCACCCCCTTTGGGGTAGTGGCATCGACATAAGATATAGCCTATGTTCTAAGTTGGACTAACACCATCATTTTGATACCATTACTTTTGAAATCGGTTTGGTATTTCCTGAGATTATGTAGAAACTACCATTTAGAACGCTTTTTGTGCACTTTCACCCCTTTTAAATTTCGAATTGTTTAAGAACTGTTCTTAGACATCATTTATATCTTATAAGTAACTAATATTCCAAATTTCATATTTCTAGGCCCTTCAGTAACGCAAGAATCGCATTTTTAGAAAGTTTTTTGCTCCTGCACCCCCTTTGGGGAAGTGGCACCGACATAAGATATAGCCTATGTTCTAAGTTGGACTAACACCATCATTTTGATACCATTACTTTTGAAATCGGTTTGGTATTTCCTGAGATTATGTAGAAACTACCATTTAGAACGTTTTTTAGAACGCTTTTTGTGCATTTTCGCCCCTTTTAAATTTCGAATTGTTTAAGAACTGTTCTTAGACATCATTTATATCTTATAAGTTACTAATATTCCAAATTTCATATTTCTAGGCCCTTCAGTAACGCAAGAATCGCATTTTTAGAACGTTTTTTGCTCCTGCACCCCCTTTGGGGTAGTGGCATCGACATAAGATATAGCCTATGTTCTAAGTTGGACTAACACCATCATTTTGATACCATTACTTTTGAAATCGGTTTGGTATTTCCTGAGATTATGTAGAAACTACCATTTAGAACGCTTTTTGTGCACTTTCACCCCTTTTAAATTTCGAATTGTTTAAGAACTGTTCTTAGACATCATTTATATCTTATAAGTAACTAATATTCCAAATTTCATATTTCTAGGCCCTTCAGTAACGCAAGAATCGCATTTTTAGAAAGTTTTTTGCTCCTGCACCCCCTTTGGGGAAGTGGCACCGACATAAGATATAGCCTATGTTCTAAGTTGGACTAACACCATCATTTTGATACCATTACTTTTGAAATCGGTTTGGTATTTCCTGAGATTATGTAGAAACTACCATTTAGAACGTTTTTTAGAACGCTTTTTGTGCATTTTCGCCCCTTTTAAATTTCGAATTGTTTAAGAACTGTTCTTAGACATCATTTATATCTTATAAGTAACTAATATTCCAAATTTCATATTTCTAGGCCCTTCAGTAACGCCAGAATCGCATTTTTAGAACGTTTTTTGCTCCTGCACCCCCTTTGGGGTAGTGGCACCGACATAAAACATAGCCTATCTTGGAGCAAGCGTTGTCACCATCATTTTGACACCGATATTTTTAAAATCGGTTTGGTATTTCCTGAGATTGTGTAGAAACTACCATTTAGAATGTTTTTTAGAACGCTTTTTGAGCATTTTCACCCCTTTTAAATTTCGAATTGTTTAAGAACTGTTCTTAGACATCATTTATATCTTATAAGTAACTAATATTCCAAATTTCATATTTCTAGGCCCTTCAATAACGCAAGAATCGCATTTTTAGAACGTTTTTTGCTCCTGCACCCCCTTTTGGGTAGTGGCACCTACATAAGATATAGCCTATGTTCTAAGTTGGACTAACACCATCATTTTGATACCATTACTTTTGGAATCGGTTCGGTAGTACCTGAGCTTACCTCCTACAAATAAACAATTTTTTCCTCTTTATAATAGGAGTATAGAAGTATAGATTAAAAAATTGGCTAGGGATTATTCGCCCGCCGTGTATTAGCGTACAAATCTATCCACCGCAAATATATAGTTCTTCAAATGAAAAGAAAGTAACGCAGAAATCTTGGATGAAATTAAACGCTTTACAATTTTGATTTTTATTCTTTTTACTGATTGTTTACGTCATAAAATTTTAATGTTTAAAATATTGCTTTTTGGTTTCACCTACAACAGTCCTAAAAAGAAAACAGTATAAAAAGTGAGGAAAGTCGCCGTGTAGCGACTTTCTCACCAAACAGATAGCTTTGCGTCTCTTGATGAAACTCGTTGGAAATAAAATATTTTACAGTTGTTCATTTATTTATTTATTTATTTTGTTGTTGAATTTCTAAAAAAAAGTACTGGAGCAATTTTTACGAAATTTAAATGGGACCAATTTGAGAGTATCATCTTTCAATTAAAAAAAAAAAAAACATAAGAATCGATCGCATAGTTTCGGAGTAATCGTTCAAGACGAGTTTTCTTACTTCTGTTGTACATCGGCTACTCGTAAAGCGACGGGTACTTCGCATCCAGCAAATGTGATTTGCAAGCAGCTAACGTACAACAGAATGAGACAAAATATTGATTTTATTGTTTTTTGTTGAATTTCTAAAAAAATTACGGAACCAATTTCGCTGAAATTTAAATGGGACCAATTCGAGAGTATCCTCTTTCAAGTAGAAAAATTCACCAGAATAGTCGCATAGTTTAAGAGTAATCGGTGAACATACATTAAAAATATACATACACATCAAATTGCAAACCTCCTTTTTTTAAGTCGGTTAAAGATACGAATATATTCCATGCCCGTACGTTTGACGTTGGAGAGAGGAATTTGAGATTGGAGTGACTTAAAGCCTTAAGTGTTAACATCACTTTGACCTGTTTAAAATTTGGATTTTTCTTCTTTTAAACTACTCTTTATACCCATGAAAACTGATATACAAGTATAGAGCGTGCCACTGCAATTAACTGGACGCGGAAACTATTCTTTCAGAATGGCATTTTCAAAATTGATGGAAACTCACTCTGTGCTAGTTTTCAATCAATCAACTTGATATTTTTAAAAATGAATTGTCACATATTTTTCTATTGAAATACATGTGATTTTTTAAATTTGATAGATCGAATCTTTCTGAATGACTTTAAGTAACAAATATTTTAGTGAAAATTTGAAATTTTACTTTGAATTGATACTATCGCACAAAAATACATATTTTCTAAAACAGCTACGCATTTCATTAACATTTGGACTAAAAAAACTAATTAGATTTGCCCCATTGTATAAAGTTAAGTTTACGACAGTGTTCAAGTTTCGGACCACCAACAAAATCAGTAAAGCTTCTACTTTAATTAAAAACTAATATCATTACAAAATTATACACATAAAGTTATGCACGTTTTGTTATTTGTTTTAAATTACAAAAATGTGTTTTAATAAATAAGCAAAACTTAATTTCTACATAACAGAGATTAGCGGAATTTTTTTAGGCCAATGTATTTAATATTTAAATTATAGACTGGAAGCCGGCAGCACAGACAATCACCTAATTGAGTTCACGGATAAAATTCTAGGATCAGTTAAATCCTGATTCGAATATTAAAACGCAATCGGTCTGCCAAGTCATATCTTGGTGGAAAACACTGGAAAACCCGATTTTAACGGCTGACTTGTAGGTTTATCATTGTGTTTTCCTGCTCTCAGTCCTCCATGTTTTCATACCTTTTGGTGCAAGAAAATAGAATGGTAAACCTACGAATCAGCCGCTAAAATCGGGTTTTCAGGTGTTTTCCACCAAGATATGACCTTGCAGACCGATTACGCTTTAATATGAGAATCAAGATTTAACTAATCCTGGAATTTCATCCGTGAACACGATGAGATGATTGTCTGTGTGGCCGGCTCCCGGTCTATTACACGTGTAAAAGATTTTTTCATAAATTTTCATTGCTTTGTATGCTTCACCTCAACACGGATGACTTCCAAAAGGTGCTTTGGAAAGGATTTGTCCAGGTTCTTGCACATGAAAATGGGTACTTGGTTTCACGTTTCGAAAATGGCTGCTTTCAATTCAACAATCGAATCAAAAATTGGCATAACTTGACGAACCATGATTTCCAAGAAGTTTTCTATGGTATTTAGGTCAGGACTTTTAGTTGGAAAGTCCAAAATTTTAATGTTATTTTCAATTATCAATCTAAAGTTTACAGACTTGTGAGTGGAAGCATTATCTTGAAGCACCATCAAATTACGATTCATAAGTTCCTCTTTGAGAGGAACAAAACTATGACCGTGAATATTTTGATAGTCAAACGAGTTCATCTTTGTCTTGGTCAAAACCAAACTTTTTCTTCCTTTTGCGTTAATGCCCGACCAAATCATCTGTGAGTTACCACCTTGTACACGTCTTGAAAGCAGATCTGGCTCACTTTCTGGCTCAAGCATCTGGTGAATCATGCCAGTGATACTCTAAATCATCTGGTCCATCATAGTTGAATTTTATTTCATTAGTAAAATCCAATTTTCATCATAGATTGAATTTTAAGACTTTGGACGATGTGAATTCTAGTCTTGGATCAATGTTATGCTTTTGTAATTTTGGCTTAACTTTGGATTTAGCATATTTCAGGCATTCGGCAATTTTTAACACATTTCTAACAATTATAGTCGTTACTGAGAGTTCAAGAGCTCAATTTATCTCTATATAATAAAAGGCAGAGTAACGCATCCGGGGCGAACCCAAATTTCTTACCAGTCTCCGATAAGATGGAGCCACGTTACGATTAATTTTGATTTGAGATGTATATGAGAAAACTTATCTGCCTAAATACAAATCTTTTCGACCTGAAATCCCTTCTGTACAAAATAATTTTCTATAAAAGATTATTATAACAAAACTTAAAATAACATACTGATATAACAAAATTTTAATGATTTAAGCAGCCATTTCAGAAAACAAACGTAGCTCACTTCGTGCGTAAAACATAAATAAGAAGCTGTGGTAGAAAGTCATTCCTTTTATGATTCATTGAAAAAAAATTTAAACCATGGAGCTATGAAGATTAAAGGAGACGACATAAATGACATCACTTGAAGCTGTCCCACCCCTGCTGCGTGACGTCAGCCGCGGGTAAACAGAAGAAAAACACCAATAGGCGTGAAGAACACTTTAACAATGCTTCCCCTTGTTTCCTTCGGATGGTGTTCAACCCGAGATACCTATTTATTAATCAATGTACATATTAAAAAAATTGGAGGGGGGGGGGAGGGGGTAAACGATAAAAATACAATTTCAAAGTGTCATTAAAAAAAATAGTATTATTTCAATAGTTGCAGCAGACTGTTTTAATTGCGCAGTTTTATTGCATATTTCTTAAATTTTTGTTTTATTAAGAAATTTTAATTTTGTTATAGTATATCAGCCGGAAAACCTGGTTTACCCAGAAATATTGTAAATGCTAATTGTGTGTTTATTAGAACATAAACTAACCGAACGTTGCTCATCTAAACGCTTCCCTATTGTCCATTATTTTTTATCAGTTTTTCAAATTTTAAGTGAAAAACACAATTTTTACCCACCGTCCTAGTACGGACATTTACACTAGTAGTTGAAGAATAGGCACAATCTTGAACCGCAATTTTAATAACTTTCAGTTTGCACCTGTCTGAGAGTTTTGGATGGCCATCCGCTTCTTCTTTTTTTCTTCCATAGTTCATTGTATCATAAAAAAATTGCACAACAGTTTTAAATTGATTTATATTTTGAGCAATTTGCCTTTCATTTAACCTGAAATTCGAAAAAGATTAGATTTTTGCCTTTTCTCCTTCGGTAACTGATTTCCCTTAACCCATTAACCGCCAAAACTATAAGGGGTTAAATTTTTTTTATACAAATGATATTGGTTATTCATTTGAACATATATAAGATTAATTTATTGTGGAAATAACAAAATTTGTGTTAGCTTACGAAAAATGGAGTGTTGCGTTCACGCAACGTCAGCGGAATAAGAGTACTGATGTTTATTGAACTCAATTGAGCATCAACAGGATTTTCTTGCATATATGGGCACTGTAAGATTTTTTTTATTTTTGTTACAATTTAGACAGCAAGCAATCACTCTAATGTAATTAATTTATTATTAAAATTTATTTATTTTTATTTTTTTAAATTACTGATCATATACAGAAAACAGTTTCAAGTATCAAAATATTCGCTACACTTATGATGTAAATCAACATCACAAATGTACTGAAGCCATAATTATTCTGGCTATGGCATTGTTTACAATGCAGTCTTCCGCTGTCATCGGACTTGACAATTAACCCTTTCAGGGGCAGTAGTATGTTTATGAAGCCAATTAATTTTAATTCCCAAATGCCACAATGGCACCAGAATTGTGGTAAAGTAATTGTCCTTTATTATGTAATTGTTCGTAAATACCGGTGTTATTCATTCATTTCAACATTTTAGAAATTTAATTGCATTGCCCTGGAAAGGGTTAAATTTCCGCGTTCTGTCTGTAATGGCTTTTGCATGGAGAACTTATTATGCCTTCTTTTGGCTGATTTGTTTATGGTTAACTCTTTACTTTCATAGGGTGTTTGCAAAAGGTACAATGCAACTTCATTTCTGAAATCTAAGTGACAGTATTTATTTTCGAACATAAACTTTATAACTTCTCGCATTGGTCAAAGTTTTATTTTTTCTTCATATTTTGGCTGAGTCATAATCAATTTTTCAACCTTTATCCTCTCAAAATCTCCAGTTTTTATTTTTATTTGTATGTGTGATTTGCACTACTTTGAGAGTAGGGGTGCACAACCTTTTTTTAGAGACGGACCACTTACAAAAATTTTTGGGTTGCCGGGGGCCACATCAGTTGTACGGGCGGACAGAATTCTATTTCGGGAAGGAGGTGATCTGTGGCCTACAGTCAGATAAAAAATATGGTTTCAGACGGGGGTGGGTTACCCCAATAGGTTCCTGTACCCTATCAACATATCCAATTCAGTTGGCAAGGATATATCATCAGATTTCGTTTGTATGTATAACACAGATATAGCAAGGATTTTTATCAAGGTGTGATAGAATTCTGTGTCGTTATTTGGGGGAGTGTTTTTTTTTTAATTATAAGTGCTAAAAAACAAACATAAGCATGTTAAGTGGCTAGTGGAGAAAAAAAATACGAACTTTATGAACGAAGAGGAGAGAAGGAGCCAATCAACGAAATTTGAGATTTTTTCAAGCCTGGTCAATATAATTCACGATTTTCTCGCGCCCGATCAAAAATCTTTGCGATTTTTACGCGCCTGTTCGACAAAGTTCTCAATTTTTACGCACCCGATCGACAAAATTCAAGATTTTTACGCACCCGATCGACAAAATTCGCTATTTTTCTGCACCCGATCGCCATTTTTGCTTTTTCGGCGCCCGATACGCGAAATGTTTCGATTTCTCCGCGCCTGATTGACAAAATTCTCAATTTTTCGTGCCCGACCAACGAAATTCACGATTCTTGGCTGACTCTGACAAAATTTTGCATTTTTTTCTCGCAACAAATTGACAAAATTCGCGGTTTTTTTTTCTCGCAACAAACTGACGAAACTCACGACTTTTTCGCTGCCGATCAATGAAATTTACAATTTTTCCGCGCATCATCGACAAAATTCGTGATTTTTCCGTGCCCGATCAACGAAATTTGCGATTTTTACTCTCCTGATCGACAAATTTCGCGTTTTTCTGTGCCTGATCGTTGAATTTGCGAGTTTTCAGCGCTCGATCAACGAAATTCGCGATTCTTAACTGACTGGCTCTGACGTTTTTTCACGCGCCATATTGACGAAATTCGCGATTTTTCCGTGCACGAACAACGATATTCGCGATTTTTCTAATCCCAATCGACAGAACTCATGATTTTTCCACGGCCGATCGATGAAATTTGCGATATTCACGCGCCTGATGTAAAAAATTCGCAATTTTTCCGAAGCCGATCGACAAATTGCGCGATTTTCCCGCACCTGATCGACAAAACTCGCTATTTTTCCGCACCAAATCGACAAAATTCGCGATTTTTTTCGTGCCCGACCAATGAAATCCGCTATCGTTTGGAGTCCGATCGAAAAAACTCGTGTTTTTTTATGTGACCGATGTACGAAATTTGCGACTTTTTCGCCCCTGATCGATGATTTTCCTGACTTTTCTGCGCCCGATCAACGAAAATCGCAATTCTTAACTGACTGACGAAATTTGCATTTTTTTTTTTTTTTTTTAGCAGCAAATTGACAAAATTCGTTTTTTTTCCCCTCGCGATAAACTGAAGAAACACAATTTTTCCGATGCCGATCAACGAAATTTTCACTTTTTCCGCACATCATCGACGAAATTGTCGATTTTTCGCACCTGATCGACAAAAGTCCCGATTTTTTGGAGCCGGATCGTGAAAACTCGTGATTTTTCTGTGCCCGATCGATGAATTTGCAATTTTTCTTAGCCTGATCGACGAAATTTGCGATTTTTCCACCCCTGATCGACAAAATTTGCGATTCTGAAATGACTGACGAAATTTTCAATTTTTCCCGCTGTAAATTGACGCAATTCACGATTTCTTTTCTGCGACCTACGTGCAGAAATTGTAATTTTTTCCAGTTGATGAGATTCGCGGGCCACAAGAAAACCCATCGCGGGCCACATTTGGCCCGCGGGCCACAGGTTGTGCATCCCTAATTTAGAGTATCACTGGCATGATTCACCAGATGCTTGAGCCAGAAAGTGAGCCAGATCTGCTTTCAAGACGTGTACAAGGTGGTAACTCACACATGATTTGGTCAGGCATTAACGCAAAAGGAAGAAAAAGTTTGGTTTTGACCAAGACAAAGATGAACTCGATTGACTATCAAAATATTCACGGTCATAGTTTTGTTCCTCTCAAAGAGGAACTTATGAATCGTAATTTGATGGTGCTTCAAGATAATGCTTCCACTCACAAGTCTGTAAACTTTAGATTGATAATTGAAAATAACATTAAAATTTTGGACTTTCCAACTAAAAGTCCTGACCTAAATACCATAAAAAATTCTTGGAAATCTTGGTTCGTCAAGTTATGCCAATTTTTGATTCGATTGTTGAATTGAAAGCAGCCATTTTCGAAACGTGAAACCAAGTACCCATTTTCATGTGCAAGAACCTGGACAAATCATTTCCAAAGCACCTTTTGGAAGTCATCCGTGTTGAGGTGAAGCATACAAAGCAATGAAAATTTATGAAAAAATCTTTTACACGTGTAATAGACCGGGAGCCGGCCACACAGACAATCATCTCATCGTGTTCACGGATGAAATTCCAGGATTAGTTAAATCTTGATTCTCATATTAAAGCGTAATCGGTCTGCAAGGTCATATCTTGGTGGAAAACACCTGAAAACCCGATTTTAGCGGCTGATTCGTAGGTTTACCATTCTATTTTCTTGCACCAAAAGGTATGAAAACATGGAGGACTGAGAGCAGGAAAACACAATGATAAACCTACAAGTCAGCCGTTAAAATCGGGTTTTCAGGTGTTTTCCACCAAGATATGACTTGGCAGACCGATTGCGTTTTAATATGCGAATCAGGATTTAACTGATCCTAGAATTTTATCCGTGAACTCAATTAGGTGATTGTCTGTGCTGCCGGCTTCCAGTCTATAATTTAAATATTAAATACATTGGTCCTTCAAAAATTCCGCTAATCTCTGTTATGTAGAAATTAAGTTTTGCTCATTTATTAAAACACATTTTTGTAATTTAAAACAAATAACAAAACGTGCATAACTTTATGTGTATAATTTTGTAATGATATTAGTTTTTAATTAAAGTAGAAGCTTTACTGATTTTGTTGGTGGTCCGAAACTTGAACACTGTCGTAAACTTAACTTTATACAATGGGGCAAATCTAATTAGTTTTTTTAGTCCAAATGTTAATGAAATGCGTAGCTGTTTTAGAAAATATGTATTTTTGTGCGATAGTATCAATTCAAAGTAAAATTTCAAATTTTCTCTAAAATATTTGTTACTTAAAGTCATTCAGAAAGATTCGATCTATCAAATTTAAAAAATCACATGTATTTCAATAGAAAAATATGTGACAATTCATTTTTAAAAATATCAAGTTGATTGATTGAAAACTAGCACAGAGTGAGTTTCCATCAATTTTGAAAATGCCATTCTGAAAGAATAGTTTCCGCGTCCAGTTAATTGCAGTGGCACGCTCTATACTTGTATATCAGTTTTCATGGGTATAAAGAGTAGTTTAAAAGAAGAAAAATCCAAATTTTAAACAGGTCAAAGTGATGTTAACACTTAAGGCTTTAAGTCACTCCAATCTCAAATTCCTCTCTCCAACGTCAAACGTACGGGCATGGAATATATTCGTATCTTTAACCGACTTAAAAAAAGGAGGTTTGCAATTTGATGTGTATGTATATTTTTAATGTATGTTCACCGATTACTCTTAAACTATGCGACTATTCTGGTGAATTTTTGTACTTGAAAGAGGATACTCTCGAATTGGTCCCATTTAAATTTCAGCGAAATTGGTTCCGTAATTTTTTTAGAAATTCAACAAAAAACAATAAAATCAATATTTTGTCTCATTCTGTTGTGCGTTAGCTGCTTGCAAATCACATTTGCTGGATGCGAAGTACCCGTCGCTTTACGAGTAGCCGATATACAACAGAAGTAAGAAAACTCGTCTTCAACGATTACTCCGAAACTATGCGACCGATTCTTATGTTTTTTTTTTAATTGAAAGATGATACTCTCAAATTGGTCCCATTTAAATTTCGTAAAAATTGCTCCAGTACTTTTTTAAAAATTCAACAACAAAATAAATAAATAAATAAATGAACAACTGTAAAATATTTTATTTCCAACGAGTTTCATCAAGAGACGCAAAGCTATCTGTTTGGTGAGAAAGTCGCTACACGGCTACTTTCCTCACTTTTTATACTGTTTTCTTTTTAGGACTGTTGTAGGTGAAACCAAAAAGCAATATTTTAAACATTAAAATTTTATGACGTAAACAATCAGTAAAAAGAATAAAAATCAAAATTGTAAAGCGTTTAATTTCACCCAAGATTTCTGCGTTACTTTCGTTTCATTTGAAGAACTATATATTTGCGGTGGATAGATTTGTACGCTAATACACGGCGGGAGAATAATCCCTAGCCAATTTTTTTATTTAAAATAAAATCAAGTAATTGATGTCTTTTTTTTTAAAGTTATTTTTTAAAATTTCTCGTCAGAAAATTAAAATTTGTAAATTTTTTTCCGTATACTCTTCGTTAAGGAAGCTTTCTTTTCCAATTCGCAAAATACAGGGTGTCCGAAAATTCCTGGACGCATTTTAAAATTCAATATAAAATCAAATAACTGTCGTACAGCAGCGCGGTTTGGACTAAATGCTTCTCAGGTTGCAAAGTTTTGTTCTCGCAAATGAAAATAATTAGTTCCAAATTTCGATCATTAGATGGTACCACTATATTGCATCCGTATGTTTGCTTTCAAACGTGCGTTTTTTCTTAATTTCAGAATAATTTTGATGCTGTGATACAGAAAGGACGACTCCAAGCGTATAGTCACCATTCCTGTGTCAGAGCGGCAAAATTAATCTGAAAAGTAGAAAAAACGCATGTTTAGAAGCAAAAATACGGACCCCATAGTGGTGCCATTTATGATCGAAATTTGGAACTAATTATTTCCATTCGCGTGAACAAAACGTTTCAACTTGAGAACCATTTTAGTCTAAACACACTGCTGTACGACAGTTATTTATTTTATATTGAATTTTAAAATGTGTCCAAGAATTTTTGGACACCCTGTATTTCTAGAATATATGCTTAATTTTATATTTTATATGTTAAAATCTTAAGGAAGCTGACCAATTGTGAATAAGATTTGAACATGTCGAATAAAATTAAGCATATATTTAAGGAATACTTTATCAACTAAAAAGAAAGAGAAAAACTTTAAAATGACAATTCAGAGCAAAAAGAAATTAAAAATATTATTTTTCTGATGAGAAATTTTTAAATTGCCAATGCGTTCCCAGCCCGTAGGATTAACATTGGAGAAGCCATATTGAGATCTGATTCATCAACAGCCTTAACATGTCATTCGACATCCAAATATAGAATAATCAACAATGAACTTTTGGGAACGTACGAGAAGCATATCAAACGACCGATTAGTTAGACAGTTGGCAGCATTTCCGAATTTGATGTCTAAAGTAATAAAATGAATTTTCTTGACCTTGTAGGGGAAATGATCACTTTAAACAAGAACGGACATTCCTAAATATTTAGTGAAAGTTAGTAGCGATTTCCTTTGACCTATTAAGTAGTTAAATCAAAGGCTAATGTTGGATGTAATGGAAATAATTTATGCGCAGAAATAAAATGGTCTTTTACAAAATATGTCAGCTTGTTTAACGTGTTATAAACACTGATTTAACGGAATGCAAGTAATTTTTTCGAATTCTTCAGAAAGATGTAAGGAAATGTATAGTATTCTTTATAAATATTTTAGCCAAATTAAATATCCAAATAACTTTTATTAAAATTAAAATATATACTAAGTAAGACCAAGTAAACAGCTTTTCCTTTTATTTTCTTATATATGAATGCAATAAATTTAATTAAAACTTTAATCCTTTAATTAAAAAATTAAAGCGGAACATATGGTAGCATCTTTTCTACCATATGTTCCGCTTTAATTTTTAGCACAGAATTACAAATATAATGTATGCTTTGTGTCTTTACATCAATAATTGTTCCTTTAGGTAATATTAGTTATGAATTTTGAATGAAGATGGAGCACAGTACAAGAAAAAAATTAGTTTGAAGCAACATGTCTAACAAACAGTACAAAATGGCAAATAAATAACGAAAAAATAAAATTATACGAAAAAAATTGGATATACAGGGTGGTCATAAAAAAACTTCCCCGATATATGTACCCCTAGCGTCCTAACCACTCAACCAAGCCAAAGGAAATTTCAGATTTTGTTATTTGAAGGTATGCGCTCGAGATCGTGATGATTTTAAATAATAGAGTTCTCACGGTTACGGTTACAGTGAAAAATTTTCAATATTTTCGAATGTTAACACCCTTTTTTTTCTTCGCGAATTCCTTAGCGCATTGAAAAACCATAAATGACATTAGAACGATACACGTATGACTAAAATTGTCGGTGTGATATCATGGCACTCAATCCTAATCAGTTTTTATGCAATGTAATATTCAGCACTCTAAAACAAATGAGTACATTTTTATTTTCACTATGTGTACACAAACACAATTCAAAAACCCATTTTGAAATAAATCTTACAACATTACTCAATTCACAAGTGAAAAAAAAATCGGCTGCTTAAAAACATGTCTTGTAGCCACTCCTTCGCTCTTCGCAATGGTCTTTTTTGCAACTGTTTTAAGCCAGCAATTTTCATCGTACGTGTATCATTCCAACGCCATTTATAGTTTTTGAATGCGCTGATGAATTTACGCATGAAAAAAAGGGGTGTTGCCATCCGAAAATTTCAAAAAATTTTCACTGTAACTGTAAACGTGAGAGCTCTATTGTTTTCAATAATGGCGATCTCGAGCGCATACCTTCAAAATAAGTATGCTTTCAAAAAAGTAGAAGGACACTCGATTTTTTTAATTTACTTAATTGTGATTTACATTTACGGTTTGATATTCTTAAGGGTATTATTTTATACTCATACTTTTGTTATGAAATTAGAAATAAATTGCAGCAACAATTAATTTATAGAAAAATGAAATTAGTTAACTATGCCACAGTAAAAAAAAAGTAAAAGGACAGATCTGAAAAATAGAATTTATTGGACCCTTCTGCTATAGATAAGGAAATAAACATTACTTTTTACTTTCTTCTATTTAAGATAGAAGAAAGTATTCTAATCGAAATTTCTTTCGACCTCCGGTTTTCGACGGATTTACACGTTTTAGGGGTCAGAGATCACAAAAACATGTTTATACAAAATGTCCGTCTGTCCGTCCCAGGTCAAAATTCTTGCTAGTACCAGCATACAAAATATGCTAGTTATTGCTATGTATTGCTTTGCTTGCTAGATTTTCATGCTAGTATATGCTTTATAATGCTAGCCAGCATCACATGCTATATAGCTAGCTTACACAGCAATAGCATGGCAAGCTATGTACAAGCATTTTATGCTTGTTTGCAGTTTAAGCTTCTTCCAAAGCATGGAGAGGTAGGTACCTTAACGTGCTATTATATGCTTTTTTATGCTTGCCAGCATAATATGTTATGCAGCCAGCTTAAGGAGAAATAGCATGGCAAGTTATGTACAAGCATTTATGCTTTGTTGTTTAAGCTTCTTCCAAAGCACGGGGAGGTAGGTACCTTAACATGATATTATATGCTTTTTTATGCTTGCCAGCATAATATGCTATGCAGCCAGCTTATGTAGATATAGCATGACAAGCTATGTACAAGCATTTTATGCTTGTTTGCTGTTTAAGCTTTTTCCAAAGCATGGAGAGGTAGGTACCTTAACGTGCTATTATATGCTTTTTTATGCTTGCCAGCATAATATGCTATGCAGCAAGCTTAGGAAGAAATAGCATGACAAGCTATGTACAAGCATGTTATGCTTATTTGCTTTTCACGTTTCTTCAAAGCATGGAGAGGCAGGTACCTTAATGTGCTATTATATGCTTTCTTATGCTTGGCAGTATAATATGCTATGCAGCCAGCTTATTGAGAAATAGCATGACAAGCTCTGTACAAGCATGCTATGCTTATTTGCTGTTTAAGATTCTTTCAAAGCATGGAGAGGTAAGTGCCTTAACGTGCTATTATATTCTTTTTCATGCTTGCCCGCATAATATGCTATGCAGCCAGCTCAGGGAGATATAGCATGATAAGCTATGTACAAGCACTTTATGTGCTTATTTGCTGTTTAAGCTTCTGTCAAAACATGGAGAGGTAGGTACTTTTACATGCTATTATATGCTTTTTATGCTTGCCAGCATAATATGCTCGTTTATTAGTAACTAATAACTAGTAGCCAGTAACTGATATGTTTCCCAGTAATGATGAGGTAGGTACTTAAATGAAGCATTGTATGCTTGTTAATACTTGGCAGCATCAAATGTTTATTTATTCATTTAGTTACTCGAAAAATATATATTTGACAAAATATATATATTTTTGAAAAAGCCCCCCCCCCCCCCCTCGAAATTGAAGAAAATTCATAGCTGCACTTTCTCTTAGTATTTATTTCTTATAAGTTTCTCGAAAAGATTAAATTTACTCTGTTTATTAAAATCAGAGAAAAAAAATATTAGTTTAGTTAAATTTCAAAATCCAGGTGCGGCAGATTTCCTTTTGGAACCCCTACAACGTAAATTCAATACTGCTTTCGTCCACCTGTTTTAGATAAAATCTAAACACATAAATCTAAGGGGAAAAAAAAACTGAAAATAAATTTAAATTTCTATAAAGGATTTATTGGGAAAAAGCGCCCCCCCCCCGTTCCGTTTATATAACATTTTAACCCATAAATATAAAAAAAAAACTGAAAATTAATTTCCATGAAGGATTTTTGGGAAAAAGCGCCTCCCCTCCACTTCCCCATCGTTAAATTCTTAGCTGTTCATTCTCTTAGTGTTTAATTATTTTAATTATACAAAAAAAAAAAAAAAAAAAAAAAAAAAAAAAATCCATGCTTTTCAAAAAGAGAATTTAGTCAGTTAAATTTCAAAATTCAAGGAGCACTGTTTCATTTAAAAAATAAGTTCATTACAATCGAATTGAAAATATGTACAATTGATACCCCCCCCCCCCCCCCCTCCAATAAGGACTAAATTTTGAAAACCTTAACCTCCAACTGAAATTGATAAATTCTATCCTAAATACACTTCAAAATCTTTTATTTTTCTGCAACAAATAATTATGACCATATTCAAACCATTCATTAAACAAAGAAAACACATAGAAAAAACCCTAATAATAAAATTAACCTTATTAATTGAAACTTGGAGAATAACAGCATTGATAAATTCACCCTTATCTTATAAAAATATCAACACACAGCAGAATCAGCTCTACACCCATTACCCGCATTTAAAATCGTTTATAAACACGGCCCCAGTAGCGAAGTTGGTAGAGCATCGAGTTCCCAAACCGGAGGCTGCGCGTTCTGCCCTTCTCAGAGGAAACGAAAATCCGATATAAGTTTCTCCTTCTAAAAAATGTAGGTGCTTCTTGACGCCACCAACGTCTTTTTTTGTCTAACTGGGAGAATAGCAAAAATAAAAGCAAGTGATGCTAGAAAGGTAATGCTAGCATAGCAAAAATTAAAAGCAAGTGAAGCTAGAAATGTAATACCAGCCTAGCAAAAATTAAAAGCAACTGATGGTCGAAATGTAATGCTAGAATAGCAAAAAAAAAAAGTATCTGTTGCTTGTGAATTGCTGCTAGAAAAGCAGAATGCTTGGCCAGCAACATATTCAAGCAACACAAGCTGGAATATGTATGCTGGCCAAGCAGAAAAGTGTTCCAATACACACCATGACTTGCTGGTAATTATGGTGGAACCAGCAAATGTGCTATGGCAGTTTATGCTAGATTACTTTGCTGGGATACAGCATTTAATGCTTGTCTAGCAAACAAATACCAGCATGAATTTCGACCTGGGGTATGTCTGTGTGTCGCCATTGTACCATCAAAAATTGTATAAAGTTGTGCATGGAATTGAACAAAATTTTTTTTTAGTTTTTGGCTATGGCAAGCAAATCCTCCATTAATTTGGAAAAAATCTGCCGGTAGGGGACGCTGTAACAGCGATTTTTGTGTATTTTGAATATTGTACCATAGAAAAGTGTATGAAGTTATGTATAGAATTGAACCAAATTTTTTGTGTATGTTTTTGGCTATGGCAAGAAGTTCCTCCCTGAATTTGGAAAAATTCCGTCGGAAGGGGCCGCTGTAATAGCGATTTTTGTGCAATTTTCAATATTGTACCATCGAAAAGTGTATGAAGTTATCCATAATTCTAATAAAAAATCTAATAAAACTAATTAAAATAAAATATTAACATTAGATAGAAGAAAGTTTGGGGATTGGCACATCCAACTAGTTTACTGTTTTTGTCAAAAATGTATATATTTCTTCATTTTTAAATTAATTTTTTTTTTAGCATGCCTAAAGGAATACCGTTAAATAATTTTTAAAGGCCAAACCATAGCATTTAGAAAAAAGGGTAAAAAACATCAGAGAGATTGCTAAATTGCTTGATGTTAGTAAAACTGCAATATCAAACTATCTTAGAAATGTAAAGCATCACGGTACTAAAAGACAGGAAGACCAAAAACACTGAATCCTCGTGGTGAAAGAGACATTATCGAGAGTTGAAATTGGAAGATTCTACAATTTAAAAGGCCGGAATACAAGCAGGGATAACACATGTCTCACGTCAAACTGTGTACAACTATATAAAAAAGTATAAAGTCTTCATTTTCAAGAAGAGACAACACAATCCACAGTGGACAAAAATGCATGCAGCTAACCGCTTATCATGGGCGAGAGACCACACGTCTTGCACCACAGAATGAACTTTTGTCATTTTCTCAGATGAGAAAAAGTTCAATTTAGATGGTCCTCTTAGACTGATGCATATTAGTTCTGTTGACTTTGTATCGAGAATGAGAAAGAATTTTATTCCACTCGACATGTGGGAGGGGGAAGTTTGATGGTCTGGCTAGCAGTGGGATATCGTAGAAGAACGAGTCTGGTCTTTTTGGATGGTAGACAGAACCATAAAGATTTCATCCGATTGTTGGAATCTGACCTTCATCCTTTTGGTAAAGAATTAAGTGCAGAAGATTGGATTGGATATTTCAGCAAGATGGAACAGCGATTCACACAGCTATTGGTGTTAAAAATTTGCTCCACACAAATAACGTCCTTGTCTTGCCGCAGCCAGGTAAAATCCCTGACCTGAACATATTTAAATATATATGGGCGACATTAAGTCGTCGCGTATACAATGGAGGAAAACAGTATGAATATGTTGATCAGCTTTGGAATGCACTTAACGATGTATGTGACAATTTTTGCCAAAGTGAAATGTAAGCACTGTATGATTCAATGACAAACATAGTCTTTCAAGTAATAAGGGCAAATGGAAAGAAATTTGTTACCAATACTTTAATTTTCATATAAAATACTTATGCTTATAAACTCCTTCTACTTTTTTTACAGAGTTTCATGTAAGCAACAGAAACTATGTTATGAAAAACAAATTCTCTTCGTAATTTATTTTTTGATTACTATGATTTTATATTCATTTAGTTGTAAAATGTCCCAAAAGTAAAAGCTTTCGCGCTAACTTTATCAGTTGTGCTTTTTTTTTTAGAAAAAAGTCTAGTGTCTTTCTACTTTTTTTACACAGTGTATCTAAAACTTCTTTTCAATTGGTTGAGCGGTTAGGCCGCTAGGGGTTCATATATCGGGGAAGCTTTTTATGACCACCCTGTATATATATATATATATGTGTGTATATAGGGGATATTGGGGTGGGTTGACCATAAGGGAGGCTTGATCCACCCTTCAGTTTTCATATTTAAAAGAATTTCAGAGTCTCGCCAATAGGTGGCAACCAAAGTTACTGGAATGCTCAAACAATTGTCTGTTTCATGCAGATAATTAAACCAGGTAAGGAAAAATCAATTGTTAAGAATTTTCAACTTTTAAAGTGTATTTTTTAGAAAGGTTTTGTAAGATTTTTCTAGATAAAATACATCACAGAAATGTAAGTAAGTAGGTTTTAAGTGATGTAGGAGTTTGTTTATTTCATTCCAGGAATAAAGATTATACAATAAATTAGGCTTAAGATAACAAAGTGCTATTCTTTAAAAAGTATCTATGTGGGGAGGCTTGACCAGATGGTCAATGCTCCCTTAACTAAGTGTGTTTGGAAATCTTTTTGTCATACACTGTTTATTATGCACCTGCATAAAGAAGGGTTAATGGTTATATTTAGTGCTCTTGATGACATACGTATTTCAGTTATACGTTTAAACGATATTCTTATATACGTATAATACGTTTCTATGAAATACGAATACCTTAAAATATACGTTTAAACGTATCCGGATGCGTATAAGGGTACATCGGTTAAACGTGTATTTAAGCATACGTACATTTAAAGTATACGTATATTTCAAGTATCGTATTTACTTTTAATAACAATGGACCTCATCAGTCTTACGTCAATGAATGGAGAATAAGTTAGAAATCGGTAGCGTTACTGTAGCAATCTGCATAGCAAATAACTTGCATAATTAAACACTTTTTCAGCAAAGAATGAGAGTATAAATGTTCCAGATTTATTGTGAATTCTTGTTAAATATGGTTTTTTCTTTAATCTTTTACAAATCCTTAATTCGTGTGTGTTACACTCAAGATTGCACCCGAGCGCAAATATTTTTCTTTCCACGGAGCTAATGCTTCTTACTCTGTAATTGTATAATGAAAATCCATTTTTTGAATCATGATATTCATGGTATTTTTTATACAAAATGTTAGGGCATTACGTTTAAGATTTGTTAATATTGACAAATATCCTTTTTGTATTAAATACCTGTAAATTTCAATTCCTTACAGACTGGAAAATAATCGACTTGCAGGTTTTAGAACGCAATTGCACTTGCTTAAAATGACTTGGCTTCTCTTTTCTTTTTTAGAGTAAAACATATTTTCAAAACATTTTAAATTTAGAAAATAATTTTTTTAAATACAATAAAAGTATGGTTTAAAACATTCCAGGAGTCGGATTGATAAATGTCACTATAAAATATAAAGTAAATTTAAATATGTTCTGTAGTCGCATGCAAAAATAATGTTTCGCTCGAAGTGCCCATGTCATAAATAAAAAGAAGCTAGGTGCTGTGCTACAGATCTGCGAAAGGTATTTTGAAGCTAACCAGTACCAATAGTAAAACATTTGATAATTAATAGCTTAGTTTTTAGGGAAAACAACCGAAATCTAAACTAAGGAAAAGCAGTCAGATTTTTTAAGTTGCTGCACAACAGCCAGAAGGTAGGTAAACCCCAGGTCATCGTGTTCTTTGAACAAAAATCACGAGAGCCCCGGTAAACCGCGAGAATGCAGGACTCTAGAGGATATTTCGCAATGTCTCTAATCCGCAGATAAGCATTAAACCATCTATTTTCATGCTTTGAACGAAAAACGTTTAGATGTTTATACATTTAACCGCTTGAATAAGATCCGTATATACGATGTAGATGTACCGTATATGCTGTTTTGCATAATACGTATAAACGCCGTAGGCATATTATACGTATCCGAAATCGGTATCCCATATAATACGTATTATACGTATACTCGTATAAACGTTTAATATGGAGTGCTAGTTACACTGGTAAAAGAATTTAAATGCATTCTGTAAAGCTATATTAAAATGGGGAGATAGACAGGAATTTTTTTTTAATTGATTAAAGGAAGATGTGAAAAATTGCTACCGAATAAAGAAAACATTTGATGAACTATAAATGGGAATGCTGATAGGAACTTTTAATTCATTTAAATTGTAACCACAGTAGGTAAATATAAGGTATGGAAAAGACTAGAAAGGAAGAAAGCTGCAGCCTTAAGAAATGTTAAGTGTTCATGCCTCTGTAAAAGAACATAGCATTGATCAACACTTTAGGAAAGTACATAGACAAATTTCACCAAAATGAACACAATGAGATGAAACCAATCTATGTGGCAGCTAGTGTTGCCAGGTCGAGAGTCACAAAAGCAGGAGCTTAAAACGTATTTTCCCCCCTGTGCTTTGTATTCCGTCTAAGCAGGTTTGTTTACACATTACATTTTTCAAAATAATTTTTAATAATAATTAAACCATGCAGCACACAGTTAAACTGATTTTATTTCCCTGAACGAATATTTCAGTATAAAATAAAGTGGGTCAATTCTCCCATATGTGGGGAGCCTTGGCCCATTATTTTCTCATGATTAAAATCAATAATTTTTCAAGTTTCTTATGTATTACACTTATGTCGCACTTTTACTTTTATAACTGATTTTATAGCGAATAAAATGATGTATAAATCTTTATTCTAGTTTCAATATTTAAAAAATAAAAAATCATTTTATAAAAAAAGTGTCAACCCTCCCCGGTCTCTTCTATAATCACAGAAAGAAATTGTTTTAGGTCATACCACATCTAAAAATATAATTTCTTTCACAAAATAAAATATTTTTGAACTGTGGTAAAATCCTTCATATTTCATCCTAATTTACTCATGGTAGCATATATGATACCATACAGAAATCCTTTAAAATATAATAAAATCTCATTTTTTCATATTTTTACTTTATTTGATCCACAACAGCATAAATAAGACAAAAAAATAATTTTTCCATAGAAATAGGTTAATAATAATATTACAAATCAATAATTCTATTGCTTATATATTACAGCCAATTATTTTCCTTTAAAATATAAACATTTTTAATGAATTATAAAATATCTATCAATAGTGGAACATTTTATACTCTTTAATTCGCCATACACTTATGCATGAACTACAATTCCGCTTACATAAATTTTAGGATTGCAATTGGCAACGTACATTTAAATGTCAACAAATATATCTTGACATGTCTAAATATTCATTATAACTGTCAAGAATGATTGCACCATATATATGATATGTAATGCTCTAAATCTTACTAGTGTATATTCATTTTAATGTACCAAAGCATTTATAAACTATGCATTTATCCATCGTTCATTGTCATTCTTATTCAAATAGGATGCGTTAGAGCTTCTTTCTGTATTTTCCCTTAACAATGATTTATTCGGCATTTTCAAATCCAAATACACAGAAACTAACAATGGACTTTTGGGAATGTGCGGAAGCATATCAAACGGTTGATTTGTTAGACAGCTCGCGACATTTACGAGTTTCATTTGTTGCAGAAATAAAGTGATTTTTTTTTACCTTCTAATGGTAATAATCATTTTAAACGAGAACGGACATGTCTAAATGTTTAATGAATTTCCCTTGACCCATCGATCAGTTAAATCAAAGGATAACTTCGGATCAAGTTAAAAATAACTATATGTATCAATGAAATAATCTTTTATGTAATGTGTAAGTTGAAATGCCTGACATCTAAAGCAAGCGATTTGTTAAAATGGTTTTATTTGTAGTAATCTTCAGAGATATTTAACTGTGTTAAATACAACAGAATAGTTTTTTTTTAATATTTCATATAAGTGGGAAAAAAACACAGTGCGTTTCGAAAGGTTTAATCTTTTTTTAATTTTACTTTCCTTACACTTGCTTCTGCACTTATAGAGGTAGCTCGTTTTTTTTCGTCCTGAATAAGAAATGTAAAATCTTTTGACACAGTTTGCATTTACACTTTTTATGACATATTTAAGAATTTCTTTTGTAATACGTCTTTCACCAATATTTAAGACAAGGAGTATAATTCGAAAATGAGTGGAGCACAGTGAAAATTAAATACGTAATAATAAAATGGCCGTTTTTGAACGTGTTTTGCTTATTTAACATTTTAAAGCAGCTGATTATGTGAAATAAGAGCAGATTTATGGAATTAACTTGATAGATATTTATGAATGTATTAAGTATAATAAGAATAACTTTTTAAATGCAGCATAAAAATTAGGAAAACATGGGAGTTTCAAAAGGTGTAATATTTTTTTAATTTTTAACCTTTAAACGGGTCCTAACTTTTTAACTATTAGACGCTTGTTATACTTTTCGCTCAAACTAATTTAGCAAATATCAATGCTTAACAATTCATAACAGTAATAAACATATTAATAACAGCAATTCATAACAGTAATAAAACATATCTGTAGCAAAATTAATTCTAATTTTTGCGCCATACAAGAGACTAAAGAGTAAAAATGTGCATGTTTGTACTAAAATTTACGATAGTATGCTTTCTGATAGCTTAATGTATATTCTGTTCTCATAGTTGGTAGCTTGTTTTTTCGCCTGTAGAAGAAAGATTAAATTTTTCGAAATGCGGTGCGTTTTCGATATGTTTGTGGTTAATTTAAAAAGTTATTGTCCACGTCCATGGTGTGTATTTAAAACATTTGCCTGTATAATTGTTGTCAACTTTTAAGCTTTTTTTCTTACGATTAAAATTTTATATTAAATATTGTCTTATTTAAGCGTCGAAATCTGACGATTAAAGAAGGCGAAAATCTCTATTAAATTTTAGTGGTAGCAAAAAAGCGTAAGATTTAGCAGCTATAATAATATGCACATAAAAAACAATTTTTACCCGACTGAAAAGAAGGGTTATGAGTTTCACGCGTATCTGTGTATGTGGATTTCTTTATACCCTCGAAACATAGCAAAGGCTGACGATGAAGACGATTTGACAAATGAAGACGATGTTTCATTGACTATTTTACAGTCAGAAGCTCCGTTAAAATATTATATAACCTGGAAGTTGTGTATGTGGGATCTCTAGCTTTACTGCAACTCTAACCATCATAGACATCTATAGACCTCATGAAAACAGTGTTTATAGATAGGAACTAACAATTAAACACAACTTAAAAGTCATACAAGAAAATAAAAAAAATAGGTAAGTAATATAAACAAGTAATATAAAAAAATATTTTAAGTCAATTCCTACTCAGGTCAATAAGAGAATTTTTTTCTCCCATTCTTCTTTCCTCTTGTCTTGAGTGGCGCTTAAATTGCCCTGATCAAGAAGAGGGCTCTCTCGTTCTTAAAAAACCTTGATCAAGAAGAGGCCTCTCTCGATTATTGAAAATTAATTAATTAAATTAAATTAATTAATTAATATTTGAAAAAAACTGGATTAACATCAAGTGTCATCCACTACAAGTTTAAAAAAAATTTATTTGAGCTTGATTGGATGAATAATAAGTATTTTATTAACGATTGAAATTTTTAACAAGGTATATATAGCGAGAGTGTAAGCTAATAGTAGGAATTGAAAAAAAAATAGTTTCACATTGATGAGAAATAATTAGTTCGCTTTTTACGCAGTCGGGTTTTTTGATTTTTTGAATTTAATTGTTTATTTTAACAAATGTATTTAAGAGAATAAATATTTTTACACAATATTTTTTACTAAAATTACCTATCCCATTTCCAAGCTAAGATAAATAAATATTTAATGTTAGGCCTTTTTAATATAATGTGTCCTGGTTAGTTGAAAGTTGTGAAAATAAATCACCAGCATACCTTATTCTAGTCTGAATTCTAAATAGATATATAGATAGGTATTCAGAGTAAAATTTTATTTACTACGGTACTGGTTGGATGAATTTTATCAAATAATATATTCATGAATACGTATTAAGAAAAATAGAAATTATTTACATCTTTCGTATGTTTGCAGTAAAATGGGAAATTGCGTATTTCTATTGTTATTATTTTTTTCTATTCCGAAATTCCGGATGGTGCTGTTCTGTTCTTGTTTGTAAGATTATGTATTGGTCCTCTTCTTAAATTGTGCAATACCTCTAACAGATTTCCTCAATTTTTTAAAAAGCGGAATAATGTTAAGCAGTTTTTACGCTACATTAATACTACTTATGTCACATATTTGTAAAGCATTATTCTTCATTCCAAACATTCTTTATACTTGCTTAGTTTGCCTAGTTCCTAAAAATATATTTAGCATGACGAATAGTAATTTTTTCAGAGCAAAAATGCGTCCAGGCCGGGACACAAACCCAGAAAACTTGCTCTTCCATTTGAGATATCTGGCAACACAATAACCAACACATTATTCGCTCAGAACTAGGGATCGACCGAAACACGTTTTTAAGGCCGAAACCAGAACCAGATTTCTGTAATCTTTCTATTTTTGGACGAAAATGAAAATGTCCAAAAATTTTTAAGTAATTAATGCATACATAAAATATATACGTTAATTAGTAATTAATTATACGTGTAATTATAAGTGTGGCCCAAGATGGCTGTCTGTGCCTCTGACCAAATCTTTTTATTTTCATATAAAATAAAATGTAATGAATTCATCAATGAATGATTTTCTAATTATACGAATTTCACCTAATTAAAAAATATTTTAGATATACATATCTCGATTTATCTTTTGTAATGGGTTTTATAAATCATTATTATACTAGAACTTTTTCAAACAGCATTCGAAACACATCTGCAGTTTCAAACTAAAATTTTCTATTACTGTTAAATCTAGATCTTTTAATGAGCACGCGAAAAGCGCCTTCAAAGTTTATTCATATATGCATTGCCCGCTTTATAATTTGAGCTCACGTCTTAAGTCAGCCATGATGGATAATTATAAACAGTAAAGTTCATGGCAATAAATAAACAGTGTCAACATTACTCATTGATTTGAGCCCATACAGCTCAAATCAATGAGATAAGTTGAAAATTTCCGAAAGAAGATACGAGATGTTTGGAATACAGATAATTTCAGTTCGCATGAAATTCTGCAGCATTTTCGCCGAAAACGAATTTTCGGCGAAACCTAGATTTTGGGGCGAAAACGAAACCGAATTTTCGACCGATCTCTGCTCAGAACATGCATTTGTTCATGACATCTGGATTGTTATATGAAACAGCACGACAGAATAAACCACAGGTATAGGAACTACAACAAACTATGGATGAGTAATTACACTGTAATTATTTTAACTCTTAAATGCCCGATTTTTTATTTTGCTTCGAAAAAAGTATACAAGATTCTCTGAAATGTTTATTACACAGGAAAAATAATGAAAAAAATCGGAGATACATTTTTCATATAATACGTCAAGCTTTTCTTCTGTTCCACATCTGCAATACAAGTAAAAACTACTGTCGTGTGGCTGTTTTACGCTAGAATATTGCAAATTAGAAAATATTTTAATGAGTATGTCTCCAAATACCTTATTTTATATATTTATTTAATTTATAAAATTTAACCTTTAACCCTTTAATTCCCATGATAGAATACGTTCTAGAAATTGCGCAGTTCGGAGAATCTAACTTTACACCAGAAAGTTTCAATGATTAATTTCGCTTTATTTAAATACGAAATGTCTGTTATTAATTACAACAAATATGGCTATTTTAATTTCCTGGTGTGAATTAGGTATATACGAATAAAAAAATCTATTAAATTAAAAATACTGTTATTTGCATATGTGCAAAGCCGCGCACTAAAGAGTTAAGGGGACCGGGAAAGCCGTATATCTGCCATGTTAAATTCACCAACTTTATCTACCTATTTTTCAGATATGGTGAAGGTTAGAGGTCTAAAATTTTTTTTATGGTAGTTAGCATAACATGTTTTGCATATTTTAACAGACCATTTTCTTTCTAAGAGAAACTGGAAAATTATTATTGATTATTTATTGAAAATCATTTTTAAATTAATATTTTTCGCAAGATTTCACTGCCTAAAATAAATAGTTCTCACCAAATCACCAAACCCCTGTGTTAAAGTGTACAATATAATATTATATAAGTTTCATTAAAAATCTGAGTTCTTAAGTTTGATAGATATTGAAAAAAAGGAACAACAATCGGAAAAATCCAAGTTTTGGGAAAAAGTCAATTAAAGATCTTAAAATGACCATTTAGCTGTGAAGTGCTCTTAGAAAGAACGAAAAAATCCAACAATTTTATTTTTGATAAACTTGTTGTAAAGATAAAAGTTTAAACTATTAAATTATATAAATAAGTAAAAATCGATTTTTTGACCGAATTTCTGTTACCTGGTCCCCTTAGGCAAAGTCATCCGATTCGTAAATAATTGAAATAAGTAGCAATTTTTCCGTCTGAGCGAAAATCATTTAGCATAGTTTGTATAAAAGTATCCAGATGTAGTTTTGTACATAGTACCGCCTGAAACACGATAGCAATCTCCTTGTGCCTCTTACACTACCGCGTTCATTTTCTTTTAATTCTCAATTCTCTCTTAACCCCTTGAAGAGCACCGGTATATTATATATACCACTTAATTTTAATTCCCAAATGCCACATTGGCACTAGCATTTACGATTAAAAATTTCCTTTGTATAATATACGCGAAGAAAATCTATTACTTAATTTCATACTAGCGGGCATGACCGAGCTAAGCTCGGTCAAAATTAGCCTTGTTTTCAATTCGATATTTCATTCTCACTGTATAATTCTTGCTGTTTAGATAAAATTGGTATGATCCTAAGCCTTAGGGACCCACTAACCGAAATTTTTCGAACACACGACCTAACCAATGCTCATCTGGAACCCGAAAACGATAGAATACAAAATTTAGTCAAAATCGCTTAAGTCATTTTATAAATAAAATTAGCCTGACCCACGGTAACCCAAAAAGGAGCTACTAATCTAAATTTATCGAACATCTGACATATCCCAATGGTCTTCTAGTGCTAGGAAACGGTGTAATAAAAACTTTTGTCAAAATCGTTTGAGTCCTTTTTTAGATAAAGGTAGCTAAACCTTGACCCATAGTGACCCAAAATGACAGGTTAATCAAATTTTATTGAGCATGCGATCTAGACCAATGGTCTTCTCGAACCCGAAAACGATAGAAAACAAAATTTAATCAAAATCATTAAAGCTGTTTTCTAGATAAAATTAACTTGACCCACAGTGAACCAAAAATTATCCATTAATCGAATTTCCTCGAACATGTGACCTAACCCAATGATCTTATCCTGCCCGGAAACAGTATAATACAAAATTTTGTCAAAATCGTTTCAGCCTTTTTTTAAGATACAATTAGCTTGACCCACAGTGACCCCAAAATGACCCACTAATCGAATTTTCCAGAACATGTGACTTAGCTCGATGGTATTCTCATGCTCAGAAACGATATAGTACAAAATTTTGCCATAATATTTTGAGCCGTTATTTTAGATACACTCATCTTGACCCACAATGACCCAAAAATGGCCCACTAATTGAATTTTCTCGAATATGTGACCTAGCCCAGTCGTCTTCTCATGCCCAGAAACTGTATAATACAAAATTTTGACATAATCGTTTGAGCAGTTTTTTAGATATAATAGCTTGATCTTGACCCATTTCACCCAAAATGATCCACTAATCGATTTTTCTCGTACATGTGACTTAGTCCAATGGTCATCTCATGCCCGGAAACTGTGTATTACAAAATTTTGTCGAAATGTTTTCGGTCTTTTTTGGATTCAATTAGCTTGGCCCTGACCCACTGTGACTCAAAATGACCCACTAATCGAATTTTCTTGAACATGCGATCAAGCCCAATGGTATTCTTATGCCCAAAAAAGATAGAATAGAAGATTTCGTCAGCATTGTTAGAGCAGTTTTCTAGATAAACTTTGCTTGACCTACAGTGACCCAAAAATGACCCACTAATCGAATTTTCTCTAATATGTGACTTATCCTATTGGTCTTCTCGTAATCGAAAACGACAAAATGCAAAGTTTAGTCAAAATCGTTAGAGCCGTTTTTTAGATAAAATTGGCTTAACCCATAGTGACCCAAAAAGGACCCACTAATCGAAATTTCTCGAACATATGACCTAGCCCAATAGTTTTCTCGCGCCGAAAAACGGTGGGATATAAATTTTAGTCAAAATCAATTGAAACTTTTTTAGATATAATTATCATGACCTTGACCCATTATGACCCAAAATGACCCACTAATCGAATTTTCTCGAACACGCGACCTAGCCCAATGGTATTCTCGTGCCCGAAAATGGTAAAATGCAAAATTTCTTCAAAATCCTTAGAGCTATTTTCTAGATAAACTTTGCTTGACCCACAGTGACCCAAAAATGACCCACTAATCGATTTTTATCAAACATGTGACTTAGTCCAAAGGTCATCTCATGCCCGGAAACGGTATGATACAAAATTTTGTCGAAATGCTTTTGGCCTTTTTTGGATTCAATGAGATTGACCCTCACCCATTGTGACTCAGAATGATCCACTAATCGAATTTTCTTGAACATGCGATCAAGCCCAATGGTATTCTCATGCCCGAAAACGATAGAATACAATACTTCGTCAAAATCGTTAGAGCTGTTATCTAGATAAACTTTGCTTGACCCACAGTGACCCAAAAATGAGCCACTAATCGAATTTTCTCTAATATGTGGCTTATCCCATTAGTCTTCTCGTAATCGAAAACGACAAAATACAAAATTTAGCCAAAATCATTAGAGCTGCTTTTAGGTAAAATTGGCTTGACCCATAGTGACCCGAAAATGACCCACTAATTGAAATTTCTCGAACATGTGATCTAATCCAATAGGTTTCTCGTGCCGAAAAACGATCGAATGCAAAATTTAGTCAAAATCGATTGAGCCGTTTTTTAGATATAATTAGCTTGACCTTAACCCATTATGACCCAAAATGACCTACTAATCGAATTTTTTCGAACACGTGCCCTAGCCCAATGGTTTTCTCGTCCCCAAAAATGGTAAAATACAAAATCTCGTTAAAATCGTTAAAGCCATTTTCTAGTTAAACTTTGCTTGACCCACAGTGACCCCAAAATGACCCACTAATCGAATATTCTCTAATATGTGACTTAGCCCATTGGTCTTCTCTTAAGCCAAAACGACAGAATACAAAATTTAGTCAAAATCGTTGGAGCCGTTTCTTAGGTAAAATTGGTTTAACCCATAGTGACCCAAAAATGACCCACTAATTGAAATTTCTCGAACATGTGACCTAGCCCAATAGGTTTCTCGTGCCGAAAAACGATCGTATGCAAAATTTAGTCAAAATCGATAGAGCCGTTTTTTAGATATAATTAGCTGGACCTTGACCCATTATGACCCATTATGACCCACTAATCAAATTTTCTCGTACACTTGAGCTAGCCCAATGGTTTTCTCGTGCCCGAAAATGGTAAAATACAAAATTTCGTCAAAATCGTTGAAGCCATTTTCTAGATAAACTTTGCTTGACCCACAGAGACCCAAAAATGACCCACTAATCGAATTTTCTCTAATATGTGACTTAGCCCATTGGTCTTCTCGTAAGCCAAAACGACAAAATACAAAATTTAGTCAAAATCGTTAGAGCCGTTTTTTAGATAAAATTGGCTTGATCCATAGTGACCCAAAAATGACCCACTAATCGAAGTTTCTCGAACATGTGACCTAGCCCAATAGTTTTCTCGTGCCGAAAAACGGTTGGATAAAAAATTTGGTCAAAATCGATTGAGCCGTTTTTTAGATATAATTAGCTTGACCTTGACCCATTATGACCCAAAATGACCCACTAATCGAATTTTCTCGAACACATGACCTAGCCCAATAGTCTTATCATGCACGAAAATGGTAAAATGCAAAATTTCGTCAAAATCGTTAGAGCCGTTTTTAAAATAAAATTTACATACACACACACACACGCACATACATACACACACAATTTTTGCTCGCATTATAGTATAAGATAAATTTCCTCATAAATACCGGTGTAATTCACTCATTTTAACATTTTAGCACCAGAAATACTTTGCCCCTGAAAGGGTTAAAAGCTGCTTTTATATCAGTAAAATAAAAATAATAAAGTTAAAATTCTTTATTTCTGATAAATAGTGTTCCAAAATGGATATATAATACTTCTATCGGATAATTTCTAATATATTATTCTTGGTTCGAGACTTTCCTTATACTTAGTTTATGTAGTTTGTAAATAATATAGTTATAGCTAACATGCTCTGTTGTAAACTATCGTAATGTAGTATTGCACATAGTATCTTCTGAAACACATTAACAATCCACTTGTGCCTCTTACAATTTTGCGATCACCTTCTGTTGTTTCTTAAATCTTGCTTAAAAGCAGCAACATAAAAAGAATAACGTGAAAAGTTTTTATTTTTATGGATACATACTACTTGTGTAACATAATTTCTGATATATTATTCCTAGTTCAAAAATTTCTTTCGACTTTCTTAGTTTACATATTTTGAGAAAATATAGTTATAATTTGCATGTTATGTTAAAAAATGTCTAAATATAGTATTGTACAGAGTATCACCTGAAACACAATAACAATCCACTTGTGCCTCATACAATATCGCGTTCACCTGCTTTTTATTCCGAAATCTTGCTTAAAAGCAGCTTTTATAGCAGCAAAATAAAAATAATAAAGTTAAAAGTTTTTATTTTTGATAAATAGTGTCCAAAAATGGATATATCTTTTGGCTGGAAAGGATTATAAAACAAAAAAAAGAAAACCAAAGTACATATTTGACGATTTTTGAATAGGCAAGTATGAAAAAATATCTATTTTCAAAAAGCAAAAAACGTTCAAAAAGTCAGCGATGTTTCACACAATTAATTATATCAAATTATTTTGTTTTAATTGGTGAATAATATGCGTCTTATGATATACCTATACAAGATGATTCAAATCTGGTGTAAAAATTTATAAAATAAAATGAAAATAAGAGATAATAGAATACACATAGACAAGTACAAATCGCCATACAATTAATAATGGTCATAAGTCAAGCAAGGATTAAGTAAATGACGCATTCGCATTGTGTAGCGCGAGTTAATATTAACTGGTTTTGTTTACAGATAATACACTGGTTTCCAAAAATTAAGGAAAAATCACAAAAAGAGTGATAACTCGTTCAAAAAGAAACCTATCCGTATGAAATTTGGATATGTTGTTGACTAAACGATACTGAATAAAATTACAAAATGCAATTTAGTAGTGCTGCAATCGGATTGCGTCATCTGTGAGGACCATAAAAATGCATGCTAGTAAGGCTTAAGGTGTTTCTGTGATTATGAGATATGAAAACTGAGATAGCCAATTCAAAAGTATGACCTCGAGGTATCATTTGTCCGCAGAACTGCGATATAGATCTGTTGGAAGATTGGAGGCAGGTCAAAGTCAGTTTGCTAAATGTGAGTCCTTCTGTTTTTCATAGGCATTGGCAACAATTTCAAACCATTTTTTTTCCTCCAGAAGTTTTAGCCAACGACAGGCAAGAGTTACGACAAGCGCCGATGACTGATATTTGCGGTTATGTGTACAAATGAATAGAACAGCAACCCCCTATCAACTTAGAGCCTCCCTTACCGCAGCCACTGGAAGGTCTGTATCAATATCTACTGTGCGTAGAAGGTTTCATGAAGGTGGTCTGTACTTGAGGCGACCTTCATTTGTATGCCACTCACATCACGTCACCGGATAGAATGTTTAAGGTGGGCACGTCAACATGTCCACTGGACGGCTGATCAATGCAGGTTCTCTTCACGGATGGGTCTCGGTTTAGCCTCCAAAGCGATAGTAGGTCTTGTTTGATTTGGGGAGATCAGGACACACGCTATCATCCATCAAACATTCGGAGAAGAGATTCATACGCGGGGGACAGTGTCTCTGTTTGAGGTGATATCTCTTTGCGTGGGTGTGCAGATCTCCATGTCTTTCCACGTGGAAATATGAATGCTGACGTGTATAGAGGTGACATTCTTGATGCTTTTCCCGCCCTTATTCTGGCGCAATAGGTAATGATTTCCTGTTACAGGAGGACAACGATTAATTTCAGAGGGCTCGCATCGTGGAAGATTATCTTCAGCACCGAACAATTCAGCGCATGGAATGGGCAACTCAATTACTTGACTTGAATCCCAACGGCCATTTTGGGGATGCTTTAGGAAGATGTGTTTGTTCTCTCAAACTCCTTTCTCAGACCCTTGCCAGGCTTACAAATGCTTTACAATAGAAATGGCTCGCACTTCCCAGCGAACTTATCGATCGCATAATTGACAGTATCACACATTACTATGTGTGCTGTATTGCTTCTAAGGCCAATCATACTCCATATCAAATGTACTTTTCCTATACCAAACTGACATATTTATTTTGTTTATTTTATAATTGTGTTAATTTCTGAAACACCGCATTCGTCTAGTAATTTCTTTTAATGTTATTTTATACCTTACTATGCGTTGTATATTGTGGCTCAGTTTTATTAAAATCTATATGTAACATTTTGAGTATTCGCTATTTTTGTTGTTTTTCCTTAATTTTTGGAAACCAGTGTATTTTTGAGAATCAGAATGTTACAGATTAAAGCTTATTTCAAAACAAAATGTGCTCAAAATTGGTGAACATATATAATTTCACCATCGACCATTAAATTAATTATCTTCTTTGAAGAATGTGATACCTCCAGGAAAAACTCTTCGAAAACAGAATGATAAGTATTCTCAATTTCGTGTAAGGGTATTGAAAATGTAACTCATTTGCTTAAATGACTCTCTTAATTAGTCAAATAAAGCGTTTTTTGTCGTTTACGTTTTCTTTTTCAATTTAAACTTTTCTTGGCTAATAGTATTACACAAAACAAATTTCAACAATCATTTCCTACACTATTTGACGTAAACTCTTCATTCACGGCGATCAGAACTGCCCCCCCCCCCAGCATTCATAATGCTTAAATCTACTAGTTAAATTGTAAAAGGAAGTTTCTTTCCGTTTAGTGGTTTGTACTTGCTATCTTTTATACTAATAAAAGAACACATCACTCTGTTTGTCTGTGTGTGTCTGCGATGGCTAGCAAAATCTACGGCAAGTACGAAGCTGAATTTTTTTGTGAAGGTAAATCGAAGACCACTCCTGGTGTACCTGAGTTTCAGAATTTTGAATTTCTAATAATTAGTTGAGAATTAATTAAAAACCCAAATTAAAAGATTGGAAAAGTATTCATAATTCAACAAAAGCATACACTTTTATTAAACCGCAGAATATTTCTTCGAAAACCGGAACAGAGGGGGGAGGGGTCAATATAATTACAGCACTGCTAGGGCGATAAATGTACTGGGCTTTTTTAAAAACGGGCTGTATCTTAAATTCTACTGGCCTAAAAAGTCGAAAATTGCACAGCCAGACGCAAAAAAAAAAAAAAAATCTCCTTTCAGAAATTCTAAAGTTATTCCTCTGCTGTTTCAGGAAATAAAAAAAATCCACGAAAAATCGATTTATAAAAAAAATCTGTTTATTTCGTTCAAAAGAAAGTTGGAAATTTCTGCCGTGGACGCAGGCGTTCATTGCAGACAATCGACGCCTTTCATTAGTGGACATTTTCGATCAAATATAAAAAAAAATTTAAATATTAAATTTATAGTTTTAATTTTTATTCATTCAAGTGTAGAAACTTTCGCAGATTTCAGAGATGTAAATTTCTTCATGGTAGCTCAATTACAACTTTAGATATTAATTATTATTTGAACAATTGAATATTTTTTTTCAAACTCTCATTTTAGAAGTCAGTCTCCGAAACTACAAATGATTATACTAGGATTCTTTGGAACGCCGTCAATTTTTTTAAAAATGCACCATTTAGAGATTTTGAAATTATGTATACTATCTTTAAACTCTGTTTAATAATATCTAAATTTTATAAAAATCGATCCGCATGATTTTGTTTTATAAAAAATTCGATTTTTAAAAAGGAAAAGAAATAGGGGATTTCTTAACGTTTGGCGACAATTTTTAGTCTTTTGAAAAAAAAAAAAAAATTCCTACATCTTTAAGCTACACAAATACGCTACACATTAGTGTATAAATGTTTTTTAAAAGTTATTTATAAAAGCACAACGGAGTATCGGAAATTGTCTCACTGTGTACCACTTGTGGTACGCAGTGAGACAATGTATATATTTTCATAAACCATACATTTTTACACTCTATCAATAATTTTCTTCAGTATGATAATGTCTTAACTACTACCTGAAATTGTGGTTATCACTTGGAGTTTAATCTGACTTTTTTGGGTTTGAGTAGTTTTGATAGAACAATAGTAAAAATGCAAAGAAAATTTCAATAGTTACAGGTACAAATATTATTAACAATTCAATCACATGTTGAGCTTAACTGAACACGTACAGTGGATTGTGATAATGAAACTACAGCTATCCCTCTTAAATAAAGGCTTAAGAGTATACCTAACGTAGCTCAACGTACATCCAAATTTCCGAAGGAAATAGAAAACCGGTGGTATCCTGATAATTGCTTTGTTATCATAAATTGTATTTTTGGCAGTAGAATTGAAATGTCTGATTCATTAACAGACGCCATATCTGGAACATGAGCACGAAGTCTGCAGCTTTCACACTTATGCGAAGATAAATCACTTCAAAATCATCATCTTCATCTTTATAGGTTAAAATTTTTCCTACATAGAACACACTGTTTGGAAACCGTACAAGAACTTAATCACGAACGACAGGCCCCCGTTCTAGTTTTTGAAACCTAAATGATTCGTCGTCGTCAGATGAATCGTCTAAAACCATCTGTGTAATCTTCATCAGACGTGTCGTCTAAGGACGAATCATTCTGCACCATTTGGTGTGTTTGTGAAGACTTCGGAAATAAAGTTATGGATTCCGACTTTCCTTTCTTCTTTTTACGGGAAGTGTTTCTGTTGCCTAGATCAGCAATGCGCCACTTTTAGATACAGTTTATGATTTCTAATTAATATTTTTAGATTTTCAAAATATTAAAAATATGAACGTCAGGTGGACAATGGCAGACTTTGGTCTATCTTCATGGGAATTTTCTGCCTTTTACGTTTAATATATTTCACTAGCCACCGCATGCCCCCCCTCTCTCCCCCCCCCCCCCCACAGAGAGAGAGAGAGTGTGAGAGAGAAAGAAAACTTATTTTATTAATAAATTACTTTTAAAAACTTCATAACCACATAGTAGGTACACAGTGAGACACGTCTCACTGTGTACTTTCGTTACGTTGTAACAAAATGGATGCCACACCTGTTACATCAATTTCATCGCTTTAAAAAGTTTGTGTGGTTTTGTCGAAATATTCTATTATTCTATATAGCTAGGTTTGGTTAAGTAAATAAAGTAAATATATGTTCCATGGGTTTTTGTAGTGTAAGTCACAAAGCTGATAGCTTGTTGGTCACCGCTGTTCTCGAAAAGTTTGCTTCGATTTATTCGATTAATGAGATATCGCCGATAAAGTAAGTCGCATTTTTTCGTTCTGAAATACTGGTAGCCAAAAATCGTAGCATGTGACTTACACTACAAGTACTCATGGAACTAGCCCATAATGAAGGAAATAAACTCTAAAATAGACCTTTATGTAATTTTAACCACTATAAAATAAAGAATTATTTACTATTTGTCACACGAGTAACTGAAGTGCTGAAACTACATCCACGTATTGCATAAGATGAGGTCGTTATGTGTGAGTGCCAGCTTTGAGAAAATGTTACAACTATATGTCAAAATGACTGCTGTCTCACTGTGTATTACTCTCCCCTGCATTGTTGAAACGCGAATTTGTTAAATTTAGGAAAACTGACAAACTGATCGATTTTGAGCTTTCAGATTGTTTTTAACATACAGTAAATATTTTAAAGGGTAGGGGACGTCAAATTTCAAGAGGGGGAGGGGGCCAACAAAAATGTTTTAGGGGGGGTACGCGATCAAATATTTAAAACCGTGTTTTCTACCGTTTTAGATGCAGATTTTTGACAGAGCCCTGTGATAAATACTACTTATTTAATATAAAATCTGAAAAGTGTACTTACCACTATTTTCGAATAGTAATTTCAAGAAATATCGTAAGTTCTTGCTTAGGTCCGCCACGCTCTTGACTAATATATCTACGCTACGAGTAGGTTGTTAAACGGGGTTTCCTCCAGAAACAGCCTTGTTAAGAATAGTCCTCCCCTGGTGGGGGAATGTGGAACTAAAAGATTCGAGATTTTTTTTTTTTTTTGCAAAGTTTTGCATTGCGTGCGCAGCACGCCTGATAAATTGTACAATAGGAAACGGGGACCAAGGTTAGTTCAGTTAAGGTTAGTTCAAGGTTAGTTCAGTTCGAAATTGGGTCTTTTTATGAGATTTTACAGTACAGATTTCCGGTTCATTTAAGAATATTATTACGGTCCCAGGCAATGCCGGGGGACTCAGCTAGTTATAGATAAAACTGGCGACATATGCATGGAAGGTGAATTCAGGTTGAAGTTTTCTTCCGAGCTATGGTTGATATCTCACATTCCAGAACTTGTACAAGAATGCCTCTATACATTAGAGAAGCTATATGCACAAATGACGCATTCTCCTATTGAAGATTTTATCGAAAATATATAATCTTACATTTTATAACTTGGGGAGAATTCATTCAAACCGATTGGACTATTCGATTAGGCCAGGCGGGTCAAACTGTGCCCCGCCGGACACCACTAATATTTAACAGAAATAGTCGACTTCTTGAATTGCCGAAATTCGATGAGGCAATGCTTACTGCAAAATTTTAGCGGTATCCGGTGGGCCACAGTTTGACATCCCTGGATTAAACTAATAAGACAATTCAACAAACATTAGCTTGGCTATTTGTTTTTGTCCAATATTGTCACGACCAATCACATTTTATTGCCACTCTCTTATACAGACCCCTAGCCGGTACTATTTCTTCAAGTTTGCGTCGAGTATAGCGTCTAGAACATACTGTATGGCAATCGGTTATTCCAGTAAAGCTTTAAAATATGCTAAAATATTGAATCTCGTAAATAACTGAACGAAAATTGTCGATTGCAGCGACATCTGCGTGCATTTCACCGGCCGAAACGCTTTTTCAATGGAATCCTTATATTATTTTTTTACGTTTGAACGGCCAGGCTTCACTGTGATCACCAATTTTCTTTCAACATTTATGGGATTCAATATTTTAGCACTTTTTGGTTGGTCGATTGTCATACTATACTTCAAGACATTATAAGTCAAGTGCATTGGATAAGATTAGGGACATTTAAATACTCAATAGGAATGTTTGAACGTGCAAATGTAGCATAGAATGATAGTAAATAAAATGGAAAGGTAGATGAAACTATTCAACGTGTTTGTATTTAGTCCTTTCTGCACACTACAAGCCAGACTTACATTGTTTACTATACGAAAAGCGATTCAGCGGCCACTTAATCTTAGCGAATCGGTTCTTTTAATAATATAACAAATAGTTTTTTATTATGCTTCTTTTTCCCAACTATGCCATGGTTGATAATTTTTTTCCCCACAACGCTGTGAATTCTTCCAAGATCACATGTCAACTTGTCAGAACTGGACTATGTGTTTCGAACAGCCTACATACTATTAGACACAAACTTGTTCTTTAGCTAAAATGTATACAATGACATGCATTTGTGATTCTTATGCTTTGAGCAAATTCGCGAGTTTGAATAACATGATTAGTGATTGCAAAATTTTTTGAAATATCGATATGACACCTTAAAGACATCGATATCTGAAAAATATCGGTCTCAATATATCAATATACCGGTTTTTCAATGCATCGACATATTTGCATTGTTACTTAATGTTTTAATACACGGAATGATTTATTTCTCTTTGTGTTAAGTAATGTTTTTGTTCTAAATGTCTTTTAAAATTTTACAACATATTTTTATGAAATGTCGATGGAATCATTTCTAGTAATTTTGATAATAGTTGCCACTCAGATTTCATTTTTTCCATAAATGTATTACCGACCTTAGAAAACAGACTCTCAGATGAGACAGAAGAACCAGAAACGCTTAAGGTTGTTCTCAAATCCAAAAGGACAACTTTATGACATAAGTTTTATTTTATTTTTGTTCGGAAATGCATGAAACTAGCAGGTGTTGTTATTCAGAAACTATGTCATCTAGCTGTTTTTTCTGTTTTTTTGCAAACGCAATAGCTCTTTCAAAAATAGTGTCAAAGTGGGCGTTTTGAACCGAATTTCCGCGCGAAAGGAGAGAATCCACTCAAGAAAGGGGAAAAAACATGTTTGTCACGGGATCAAAATCGCTTGTAACTCAATAGGTAATTTATTAATCCAAAAATGGGATACACAGATCGATTCCAAATCGCTTCCATGGTCAGGCTTTCCAATTTTATACCTTTCCGTTAAAAAATGAATTTGTAAATGTGTCAAAACGTTTTGCGCTTGTAGAGCAGAGCAGCTGAGAACAACCTTAATTATTGCTTTGTTGAAAATTTTCGGTAAATATGATTTTATGTCTTTCCAGCTTTCCGAAGATTCTTTTGTGATCTCTATGATACAAGTATTAGTAAATACAAAGGTGTCTCAGAATTCATATTTGCAGAAGAAGTTTAACAAACAGCCGTTTGAATATTGCCGTATGAATTTTATTTTCTGATCCTTTATCTGTATAGTTTCTTGTGATAGCGTATATAAAACATTTCTTGGTATTTTTCGATTTAAAATGAATAAGTTTCATTAATTTTGATAAAATACTTACAAACATTACTTTTAGGAGCCATATTATTCTATAAACTTACTCGTTCAATAGTCATAAAAATATTTCATTACATAAACAAAACAACAACAGTAGCACATTTCGTGAAAAACACGTCAACCCACATATTAGACAAGATTTACTGGGAAATAAAGACACACACAAAGTACGCCTAAGTATCTTTGACACCTTGGCGAGCATAAACGTCATTTGAGACAATGGGATGGAGTAAGAGAGGATGCTTTTCCTTACTTTCTGATTTTAATTATGATGTTTAGTCAAAAATGTTGCAAATTATGATGGCATGCTTTTCTGACTGTGTGAAAGATAGTTTCACAATATCTAAAGTTCTTAGCGATATTAAACGACTAAACGATATTAAACGACTTAGGCAGTAAAAACAGTTTTTAAATTATCTAAAAATAGGTTTATTGAGACGTGTACGTGAAACATTCTTAAAGATATTTTTACATATAAAATGTTAATTCCTAAATGGCAACGATATATCGGATTTAAAAAGCCTATCTATTGAAATGTATGAAGTATTTAACAACGATACCAAAAATATATATATTTTTCATACCATTATATCGATAATTTTGCTGCCATCCCTACACATAATAGAGGAAATGTTTTAAAAAAAGAAAATATTTTTTTTTCCTTCGCAGTTTTTTCTTTCGTATTTCTTTGTCGATTAGTTGGTTGTATGAGGTTTTTGGCGCAAAATCCTTTAAGGGACATGCTGCGCCAATATTTCTTTGTCGAAAATGAGTGAAACTAATTAACTATTACACATTTTTTATCCATTTTTTTCTCTTCTGTAGATCATTTTTTTTTTTTTTTACTTTTTAGCTATGAAATAATGCTTTTCATATGACTGTAGACTCAATTTTAGACTATATTTCCAGACGTCATGTGTAATACAATCTTTATAAATTTTAATCTACGAGGGCAGTTTAATAAAGAAGGATAAAGTTTATTTTTTCGCACTCATCACCCATAATTTGGCGGCCTTTTTAAAGTTGCCTTCATTCGATACAATACACTTCAATGCACTTCTGCACTTGAAATACACTCTGGAATTTATTTTTTGTAGGTGCTTCAAAATTACCTCTGCCGCATTCACCACTGCTTCTGATGATGGAAAATACTTTCTTCGAAGATGCTTCTTTATAATAGGGAATTTACAAAACTCACAGGAGATGTATAATAAACTCGTCATTATCCTATAACAGCACCTTCGGCTGCAAACAAACGTGAACGCGAACATCGAACTTTTCCGGTATGAGAAGGCTCAGTACAAACACGTCTCATGTTCATATGTTTTCTTGCATACAATAATATAAAATTTTTATGGCAATGCTCATAACATTATTAGACGATCTTATCTGACAATGGTGTTAGTTTTGAATTTTGTGAGCTTTGAGTCCAATTTTCTTTGAAGTTGATTGCCTTACTTCCTTAAACATCCTAAATCATGTTCCAACTGTGTTATAGGGAAGAATATAAGCCTTCGGTAGCATTTAATGCACTGTTAAAAATCTGCAGCAAAATGTTCAGTTATAAAACCGATGTTCAAGAAAACGGTTACATAACCGTAATTTATCTTTATTCTGACCATAATATGGTCAATAATATGAACAGGTACACTTTATACTATAGTCAAATACCCGTTTACTTTAAAAACGGTCAAATGACTGGGGAGTTTTCGGTAGATTTTTAACAGTGTAGGCTTTGGTTGACTATTTATTCCGAAGAAATCAATATTTCAACGAAGCATATTTTTTTATTGCGTGTTGCCTCTATCGTTATCGTAGGTGATACTGAACATGTCAGAACTTGCACAACTGAAAATGACATAATACTGAAAAGAAATAAATGAAACTTTTAACATATATTCATTACAGATTAAGCTAACAATGCAAATTAAAGTTAAATTTGTGTACAATCACTTTTACGAATAAAAAATTATGATAATTATTTATTGAAAACCCGTGATTATTAAAAGTTTTGACCGTAAATATTTTAATTATTTAGAACATCTTTATTAAATTATCTCAGTGGAATTAATTTAACATTTGTCTAAGAAAAAATAGTCTCTGTTATTGCATTTCAATTTAGTTGCATAATAATAAGAATTGTGTCTCCCAGAAATCGCTACAGGCTATTGAAGAAGACACTTCTTACAAATGAAATTTATTGCCATTTTGATTTTGTTCAGCGCACGTTTAAAATCTAAAGTAGTATCTCCATTTCATGAGCTAAGTGACTTTCTTTTTTCTAATTTCTGTTACACCAATTTAAGTAATATATATTGCTTTTATTATTTCCTAAAAATAGGTACAAAAACTTTACGGAAACAACAACTTTATTTATTGGAATAAAATTATTAAAGGTAAACATATATATATATATATATATTAAATGTAACTTCTATTGTTAGAATATTTTTACAATTTTTACTTCAAATACGGCTTTAAAGTCTATTTTTAATTTTTTTTTTTTTTTTTTTTACTTTAACAGGGTTCCTACACTTTCAGCTAAAATATCAGTATTTTTACGTAGAAAAGCACGACTTGTATAATCGCGCGATTGCAAAATGAGAGTTATTCTCTAAGAAAATACTGGTGTTTATCTGACCTAAAATCAGGGAAATTCCCTAGCCTGTAGGAATCTTGTTAAACTTTAATATTTCAATTTTATACATTACTTTTAATATTTATTTTAAACTTTTCATGTTGGATAAAATTTTATAGAGATAACACGTATATAGAAACAATACTGTTTGTTGTTTTCAGAAAAATATGCATCTTAAAAATTGATCGGCATCTGATGCAAATTGTTTTAACGAAAATACATTTTAATTTAACCCTGTACAAGACAATTTTCTTACAAAAGCGAAGCACAATGTGGAAATTCAATAATAATAAAATATTGAAATCTATATATATATTCACGAAATAACTATTGTACTAAAATAATTGGAAAATACTTTAAATCATACAATTAATTACCAATCTCTTAACCACTTATTTTATTGAATGTCGCGTTATTCATTTTAAAATTATTGAAATAATTTATACAATGTTCGTTTATTCTGTTACGAAAACAAATCAAAGATAAATAATCTAGTGCCAAAACCTATAAACGATTCGAAAATAAATCAACAAATACTGGCTTTCTGTATTATTTGAAGCATGTAGAAAACGTTAACTGATTCACTTGCACGCAATAATGAAATTCGTTAGAACTGAACGCATTAAATGACATTTTGATGAATATAATACATACTTTTATTCTAAGCAAATTCTCAAATAATCCATAAAATTCATGTTTAGAATAGTTTCCTGAAGAGCAGTAGTTTGACAATTTTAGAAGTTAGTGTATCAGATATTAAAAAAATATCTTAAGTAAAACGTAATAAATAGAAATTCAGATTTTTACGAAATCAATAATATTTGTAGCCTAAATTTAGATGGAACTAGCTAAAGTACCCGGAGTTGCCCGGTATTCTAAGAATGTTTGTTTTGAAAAATCAATTTCAAAATTAAACATTCAGTATAAAACAAACAATTAAAAAAGCAGTAAAATTCTAATATACACGCATAAACAAACGTATATATATATGAAACAGATTTAAAAATTGCAAAAAAAAAAAAAAAAAAAAAAAAAAAAATCAGAAAACATCAAAATTTTTAAATATGCCAATATTTCCATAATTGGGTTTTTATCATGCTTCAATACGTTTTTTCAAACTCATATGATGTTATATATTCACCTGCTGGCGTCCAATATATTTCCAATATGACGTAATATTCACTTTTTTAAAATTCGTCAAACTATTTATTTCGTTTTCATTCTTCACGTGGAAATCTTACAATAGCAAAGTTAGGACGTTACAGTAACCTTTTTTAAAACTCGTCAAACTATTTATTTCATTTTCATTTTTTACGTGGAAATCTTGCAATAGAAAAGTAATTGTTGTGGTAAGAATTTTATTGTGGATTCTTAATTGTTGGCAACTGCTTTAAAGAAAAATGTTTAACTTTGATAGAAAAATTGCTGTTAAACTGGGGGTGTTTTATTAATTAATAATTAACTATAAATTATTTCGATTCCGGATTACTTTAGTTGCCTCGGCCGTGTTTTAATACACATGTACGTAACATTTCACAATTCTGGCTTCCAGACTGTGGATTTGTAAAGAATTAGACAGACAGACAGGCAAATTTTCATTTTTATATATTTGATTATCGTATGTATTTGATTGCATCCCGGCAAATGCAATATAACGAGGGGTCATTGTAATACTTAATCCGTGTCTTTAATTTCAAGTGTAGATTGGATGCTATGACAAAATGTGAAAGTAGGAAAGTAGAGACTACTTTTGAAAAGTAGTTTGTAGTTGCTACTTTATAAAACAAGTAATTGTAGTTGTTGTTAACTACATTCTTAATAAAGCAGTTATAGTTCGCTACAAAAGTAAAGGACATTTGCAACTACTGTCCTACAGAATATATTCTTTCAGAAATTGAGGACTGAAAATGGAAAACGGTGAAAGTCCAAAAGAGGAAACTTTTCAAGAGAGCGAAAAAAAGCAAAACTCGTACTTCTGGTACTTACAGCGTTTTCCATTTCACTCCTTAGTTCAACACTTTAAAATGTAGGTACCTAGCTTATTTTCGTTTAGTGGTTAAATACCTAATATTATCATTTGTAAACATTTATTTTATTTATTTAATATTTTTTACCTTGCTTAAAAATATCCCATTGATGTAAACAATAACAACATGAGCAAGTTTTGTAATGGGCACCAGTCGCCGCGCAACTTATCGCTGGCACTTTCAGCGTTCTCCACTTCACTTCGTGTGGCACATTCAGCGTTCTCCGCTTCAATTCGTATGGCACATTTAGCGTCCTCCACTTCACTTCGTGTGTGCATTCAGCATTCAGCATTCTCCACTTCACTTCCTGTGCACTTTCAGCATTCCCCACTTCACTTCGTGTTTCACATTCAGCGTTCTCCACTTCACTTCGTGTGTACATTCAGCATTCTCCACTTCACTTCGTGTGGCACACTCAGCCTTCTCCACTTCACTTCGTGTGGCACATTCAGCATTCTCCACTTCACTTCGTGTGGCACATTCAGCATTCTCCACTTCACTTCGTGTTTCACATTCAGCGTTCTCCACTTCACTTCGTGTGCACATTCAGCATTCTCCACTTCACTTCGTGTGGCACACTCAGCCTTCTCCACTTCACTTCGTGTGGCACATTTAGCGTTCTCCACTTCACTTCGTGTGCACATTCAGCATTCTCCACTTCACTTCGTGTGGCACATTCAGCATTCTCCACTTCACTTCGTGTGGCACATTCAGCGCTCTCCACTTCACTTCGTGTGTACATTCAGCATTCTCCACTTCACTTCGTGTGGCACATTCAGCATTCTCCACTTCACTTCGTGGGGCACATTCAGCGTTCTCCACTTCACTTCGTGTGCGCATTCAGCATTCTACACTTCACTTCGTGTGGCACATTTAACCAGCGACATTTTTCTACTCTTTTTCAACTGTTTCTACTAGGGTTGGCACTTCAAGGATTCTCCTGTTTGTTAAGCTTGGCATTTAAGACATTTTTTCGTTAAAAAAAAAAAAATCGATTTTTCTGGTATTTTTAGCGTTTTTCATTTTTAGTCCTCAATTCTTCTCCTATGTAGAACAGAAGAAAATGTCCAACTGAATATTCGAAAAGAAATGGCTGTGCGGTCTATTCCTGTAATTTACAAGTATTACTGAACATCATATGAAGTTTATATGCCATACAAGAATATGCACCAGCTTCATATGAGGATAATATGCATGAAAAGCTTAATGATTTTTTATTATATTTTAGAGCAACAGAATTAAAGAATCACTTAAGAAAAACCTAAAAATGGTATTTTTATCATGTTAATTACTGTTTTTAAATATGAAACAGGTTATTACGCTTCAACTTGTAGATATACAAGGACAATTCCAAGTAAATACGTAAAAGCTATTCTAAAATCCACGTTACCTATTTTTTAACATGATTTCAATTTTCCCATCCGTAAACCTCTCTCTTTTTTTTTTTTTTTTTTTTTTTCAATCAAGTTCAAAAGATTGGAACATATTTTATTTTTATTTTTTATTTAATTGTAAGCATAAACCATCTTTTTGAAAAGATTATCAAAATTTACATTTATTTTATTATTTAATTATTAAAGGTACATTATATAATAAGACAGACTCGAACAAAATTAATACAATACCCAACAGGAGTGAAAAAGTAGCTGGGGTCAGGATTCGAACCTGGATCCACAGCGTACCGTGCTGTTGCTTTACCACTATGCTACCCTGGCCGATATCCTAACCCGGGGCAATTTCTCACTAATAAACGATGCTGGTAAAGCACTAGAACGGTACGCTGTGGACCCTGGTTCGAATCCTGTCCCTGGCTAATTTTTCACTCCTGTTGGGTTATTGTATTAATTGTGTTCAAGTGTGTCTTATTATATATGTACAGTCGTGGAAAAAAAAAAGTAAACACCCCCTACTAACTCCTCAACAAATTATTGTCGACAAAAGTTACTGGTACCGAAAGATTGGAAATAAAGTCTACTTTTAAATGATGCATATAAAATTTGCTTAGGGGGCCATCTACATATTAAAACGAATCCAAACTTAATTTTTTTTCAATGGCAATACCCAATTTTAGCGAGATATTTCAAATCTTCGTTTCAAACTATGCCTAGACACCAAATTTCAAGTCATTTGAATAATAAGTTTTTGAATTATAAACATTCAAAATTTAGTGCTTCTAATGTTAAATTACTTTTTCATATTTTTATTTATATCTCCTGAAATTATGCTCCTAATGTGCTATTTTTTGTGCAGCAATAATACTAATATACCCAAACATAAATACGTTGAATTTGCAATTTTTATAATTTTATGATATGATATGAATTATGAATTATGAAATTAATATTCGAGAAAATTATGAATTGTAACCTACAATTTTTTTGATGGATTTAGATTTAGTCTTGCTTTATGGAAATCCAAAATTTCACATTTTTCTTCCAAGTAGTTTTCAAATTATGCTTAAAAAATGGCAAAATGATGGTTTAAGGGGCCGTCTATGATAGAATTGACTAGATATTTTGAAATTTCTTAAGCTGTCCTGTAATCTAGCAGACTTCATTGACTGCTTGAGTGACGCTTAAGGTGTCTTGATCAAGAAGGGGCTCTCTTGGTTAACAATCGAGTACCGAACTTCAATTTGGATACAGACCTGAAAATAAGCTCGTTTTAAAATAATTTATTTCTCGGAAACTTATGGTACGTATTGCATAAAAATTTGTTTTTAGGCTCATTAAAGGGTGTAGAATTCATTAATGCTGTCAAAATTGTGTACTGCTATTGAAAAAACCAAAGTTATGGTTCGTTTTAATATGTAGATGGCCCCCTAAGTAAATTTTATATATATCATTTAAAAGTAGACTTTATTTCCAATGGTTCGGTACCAGTAACTTTCGTCTACGGTACTTTGTTGAGGAATTAGTAAGGGGTGTTTACTTTTTTTTTTTTCCACGACTGTACCTTTAATAATCAAATAAATATATTCAGACATTAATTTATGTGTGCTTTAATATCATTTTATTAATATTATTATTGTTATTATTGTATATGAATATAACAATTAAACAATAAAATTCTATATTCCTGGTCAAATTTTGAGTTCATCATCATAATTAACATATTTTTATCATTATTATTTTGATATATCTTGTAGCACATGATAAGGAAAAAAAATCTACATATGGTTGGACAATATTTACAACGCCAAATATATTTCTGCATTCTGAAACTCTTAATTCCTTAGCTTTTGAACAGAAATTTGAACATGGAAACACATATAAAATAAATTAACTAAAATACCTTAATATGCAGAATCTTGTTAAACTTCATAAAATTAAATTCATGACACAACAAGAATTATTTTTCTTGATTAAAACATTTTAAAATAAGTGAATAAAATAGTTTAATCGTTAGTGGTATTTTGTGATGGAAATTTCTCTAAATTGCACTAAATTTATTTAAGGAATTCAATATTTAAAGATTATTTAACAAAGGGAACAAAACTGTTATGATAATTCTATAGTTTTTAATCAGTAGTAAATTTTCTTTAACACCAATATTGTATGCTTATAATTTTAAGCTTATCGGAAATTTTCTTCCTTCAAAAACAGATAATATTAATTTCTTATTAGTTTCATCGCTTTTGTGATATAAGTTAAAATTAAGCGATTTCGCTTTCTAAATGCAGACAGTATGAGTTAACTTATTTTCTAGAAAATGATTGAGTTTGAATCAGGGCACAAAACTAGGGGGTTGCAGAGGGGGCATGTACCCCGGGCGCCAGAAAGAAAGGCGAAGAGGGGCGTCAAATGAAGATTTTGTTTGTCGTTTCGTACAAAAATGTATATATATATATATATATATATATATATATAATACAAAGAAACTCGCAGGCTAATGTTAAACCCATGGGAGCGTTTTTTTTTAATTTGTTAAAGTGAAAGCGACTTTACAAAAAAAAAATCTGCAACCAAAATCGAAAAAGTAAACACTAACCCGGTTAGAATTCAATCTCAGCTATTCCAAGCAAGAACAAAAAATCATTTAAAATTATTAAAATGCAAGTGAATTTTTTTAAAAAGAATGCTCCCATAGTTTAATATTAACGATCCAGTTTCTTCGTGTGACTAGTGTAGATTCTTTATGCTCAAGCTAATATTAATCCTATGGAAGTATTTTTACCTATTTCTTGTCAGATTTTTAATTATTTTTTAGGTTTTTTTTTTTTTGCATAGGGTACATGCGGTCGGTAACTTTTATTCTGCATGAAGGGGGGGGGGGGGGGCAAAATCCATGCTTGACCTGGGCGCAAAAAAGGCTAGTTTCGGCCCTGGTTTTGAATTATCTAGTATTTTTCAGAGTGTCTCTGCTCTGTGACACTTAATACCCCTCGCACAGCGCTAAAAAATTTATGAATAGATTTCAAACATTTTTAGCATGAATGCGTATTGTGTAAAACCAACTTTTAAAGAATGAAAAAATATCCAGTATAATATTAGCACCCAGGTGTTAAAAGGCTCCTTCAAAGGAGTCTCTTTTTCAGAGCAATATAAAAAATGTACGCTAATACAGCTTGTTCTTACTTTTCCCTTAACAAAAACAAAAAAGCTCCTTTTATAAAACCTTGATACGGATGGATACTTATTCTGAATTTTTTTTATTTTTTACACATCAATTTTAAAAAACTCGTTTTATATACATAGTGCAACAAATTGTTCATTTTTTTTTTTTTTTTACGAATAAATAATGAATTATGATTAATCAAAAACTTAAACCTGTTCCAGATGAAGATTATTCCTTTCATTTATACGCACACTAAGAAATTTATATAAAACAGAATAAAACGCCCGTTAGTACCTATATCTCTCTCTATCTATCTATATGTTTATCTCTTTTCGCCATGACTACGCTGTACATTAGAGTATCTATTTCGCATATTTCTTCGACGCACTGAAATTCTTTTTAGAAAGGCAATATACATTTGTATCATGTTTTGAGATTTCAACTCTATATCTGCTTTTACGAGTGACGCAGAGAATGCTTGTTACGAGACGCCAAGCTGCGTTTTGAAGCACTCTAAATCTCAAACCTGCTTGGTATAAAAAGCTCTCCCCTCTTTCAAATTGAATGCACTCCTGAACTCCAAACATCGTTAAGCGACTTTTCAAAAGTGGAGGGGAAGTTCATACTCCCCTAAAAAAAAAAAGATAAACCAGCCTATGAACGAAAGACACGTCATCGAATTTACCTTGCTGACGTTATCCCTGGTCTGAACTTTATCACGCCTCACTAGAACGGTCAATCCAGATCGACAATGTTGAAGGCCTCTGAGGCAGTTGTCAGAGATCCTGAAAAACCCCGGGGGACTAAGGAAAGGGAACTACCGTTGATCACATAGTTCTCCGACAACAATGACCTATGGATTACTTCCAGGAGAAATTCATTTAGGACGAAATATTAGAGATGGTCGAGAATCGATGTCTAAACGATTTGAATCAAAAGTCAATACAGTACTTTACTTTCAGTTTAATGGTGCAGCAACATGTTTTTCCGTGCATTGTTAAAAAAATTTTTAATTTAAAATGCTGAAAATATGAGATTGATTCAGTTGCTTACCTAGGACTTTTTTTTCTAGAAGGGGCATTCATTATTGCGATAAAATTTGTAAAAGTATTTATCGTTTTATATTCAGCAACAGATTTCGTCATGCATTGTTAAAGTTATTTTTATTTAAAATTAATAAAATATGATGCTGTTTCAGTTACACACCCAAAACCTTCTTTTGGCAGTAGCTTTGAAGTATTATTGCTGATAAAATGTTAAAAAAAATATATATATATATATATTGTTGTACATGTGTTTAAAACATACAGAGCCTTATTATATCTTAGGTATAGCAGGCAAGTCTCTAAGGACACCACATTTGGCGGGGGGGGGGGGGGGGACTACTGATAAGGAATTTTTGAGTTTTAATCTAAAATTCACATTTCCCTAAAACATATTAAACGAAATATTTCAAAGAAATGAATATTTCAAAGAAAACTTTTTTTTCACTTATTTCCCGCAAAACCACTGCAGAATGAGGAAATAAAATTGACTTGCATAGACATTTTCTTATGCACGAGATTTTAAGAAAAGTCCAAGGAACAGATACCGTGCAAAATCTCGTTAACGAGATTTTGTATGAAAAAAATGTTAATGGCGAAAATTAAACGTTTTAAATATAATATAAAATTACATAAATGAAGGGTCTGAACTAGTTTATTTTTTTGCTTTAAATATGTTTTCTAAAGGGATCTTTTATTCAGTTATTTTTTAAGAAATACATGATGAGTGAGTCCTTTTTTACCGTATGTTTAATTCTCAATTGAAATTTAAAAACTACTGTGTTTCGAAATCTTGATTTGGATTCAAATACTAGATAAAGCAATCTCAGCAAAAAAGATGCTGGTTGAAAAAAAAAATGCTCAACTACCATCTTAAAGTAATAGTTTAAGCACCCCAATTATGCTTAGGGTCCCAAAGATTCTTAATCGGGCCCTGCAAACATGTTTGATTATACACGATGCGTAAATGCCGACATAAGGAAAACATATACTCTTTGCGATATTTTTTCATTGGTTTTTAAGCATCACGAGCTCATCAAAGTTCAATGGACTTTCAATTTGTTTTAACAGATTTTTAGTTCTTGGGAAGTGTATTTACAACCATATCTTCCTTTCCCTTTTTCTCCTGAAACGCTTTTTTTTTAACAACAAGAACAACAAAATAAATACATAAAATAAATAATACATACTGCATAAAAAAAATAGTTGTGAAGATGACCTTGAAAATACATATTATGAGATCAATCCTGTAAAGAGTTCGCTTTATAACTGCGTGACCACGAGTTTGCTTTCTTTTTTTCTTTTTTTAAGTTAAAGTAAAATGTCGATAGTGTAATTAATCGTACCCAGGAACCTTTTCTTTTTAGTTGCAAAAGGTCCCTGATTCGAAACCTGACCTGGAGACTTTTTCACCCAGTTGGAAAATTAAAATTCTTCTCGTTTGTTTACCAATTATAATAATTGTGTTAAAATTAATCATGTGCATTTATGTATTCAATGTTTCTTGGAGTTCCATTTCATGCGATTTATACTGTTGAGCTGATTCAGATACAAGGTGATAGAAAGTCGCGCAACCCTTTAAAAATATTTTACTAAAATACAAATATGATTCAAATAACAAACGTAAACTGAATTGAAAGAGTTACAATACTGAGACACAAAGCTGAGCGAAAATTAAAATTGTTACAGAATATATTGAAAATGTTACCTTTTTTTTTCGGATACAAAAACGTATGCGTTTTTTCAAATTTGATGCCTCTTTTCTCAATGTCGGAACACTTATTTTTTTTAATCTCATGTTCAATGTTTGTTTCCAGGTCAACGATGGGGTGCGGATTGTTCGCAAAAACATGTGCTAAGTGAAAGAAACCTGACCTCAAAACAAACATTGAAAATGAGATTAAAAAATAAGTGTTCCAGCATTGAGAAGAGTGGCCTCAAATATGAAAAAACGCATACGTCTTTGTATCCGAGAAAAATGGCCACATTTTCAATATCGTCTGTAATCTATAACAATGTTAAGGCTGTTCTTAACTGCTCTGCTCAACAAGCGAAAAACGTTTTGACATATTTACAAATTCATTTTTTAACGGAAAGATATAAAATTGGAAAGCCTGGCCATGGAAGCGATTTGGAATTGAACTGTTTTTTCCATTTTTTGATCAATCAATTACCTATCGAGTTATAAGCGAATTCGATCACGTGACAAACACGTTTTTCGCCAGCTCTTGAGTGCTCTTTCTCCATTCGCGCGGAAATTCGGTTCAAAACGCCCACTTTGACATTATTTTCTGAAAGATCTAATGCGGTTTCCAAAAAAAAATGGAAAAAACAGCTTAATTACATATACATAGTTTCCGAACAACAACACCAGCTAGTTTCATGCATTTTCGAACAAAAATAAATTAAAACTTATGTCAGAAATTTGCCCTTTTCGATTTGAGAACACCCTTAATTTTCGCACAGTTTTGTGTCTCAGTATAATTTAGTTTGTGTTTGTAATATGAACCATGCTTGTAATTCAATAAACAAAATATTGTTCTTGCACGACTTTTGCATCACCCTGTATCAGACCAAATATTACAATACAGTTGCGCTCAAAAGTATTTTGACGAAGATAATAATTGACTTAATTAAAAACAATAATAAAATACAAAAATATATTATTTATTTTATTTAACCATATTCAATGTTTTACAGAATTTTACTAAATTAACTATCACTTGCTAACCCATGAAAAATCAGAAAAATGATAATTCAAATGTACTTTGACATTATAATAAAAAATTCTTTTAACACAATAATTATCAAATATAGTAATATGTCAGTCAATATTTAGTAGCATATCCTCTGGCCTTTATGGCAGCCTGACAACGCGCGGGCATCGAGTCGACAAACTTTTGTATCCGATCTAAAAGAATTCGGTCCCACCATTTTTAAGAGCTTCGTATAAAACATCCTTATTTTGAATAATTTTAGCATCTTACATTACGATCTAGCTCCTCCCACAGATGTTCTATGGGGTTCAAATCTGGACTTTGACTTGGCCACTCTAGAACCTTTATTTTTTTGCGTTTCATAAAATCGCTTACGTAATTGGATTTGTGTTCCGGGTCATCTTGCTCCACAAAACTTTAGACCACTCTACACTTGTCCACGGTTTGTGTCGTTTTGCAAATTTATGTCCAGCCTTCCTATTCTTAGCAGATATCAAAGGATTTTTTACTGGTCTTCGGCCATGTAAACCATACAGGTTTAAGCGCTGTTTTACAGTTGAAACGTGTATGTCTATGTCGTAATTTTCTTTCAATTAATTTTTAATTACTACAGCCGACTTACGACAATCACTTGCAGATAGCTTTTTTATAATACGGTCAACATTACAAATCGTTTTTTTTAGTATGACCACTCCAAGGCTCATTTTCGATAGAATTCTGCTTATTAAAAACTTTATTCGATGCACTAACAATCTGCTGAGATATGTTAAAAGAACGAGCAACTTCTGCTTGCGTCATTCCTTGCTTAAGTGCATTTACAACGGCTTTTCTAAAATCTCTAGAATATACTTTGCGTTTCGGCATTTAAAAGTTATGACAATAAGTCAATATAAACACTAATCGAAGCTATAGAGTAACTGACGTCTTCAACAATTAAATGCAAACTAATTGTCAGAATACTTTTGAGCTAAGGAGGAGCATTTTTTCTTCGGTGGCGCCGAATGTAAACAAACAAGTTGAAACCTGATACCTTTGAATAACTTCAGTCATATTGTTCTTGATGCAGGGGCGGCGCCAGAACTTGCCCGACGGGGGGGGGGGGGGGGGGGGCACAGTATCCCCGACAGGGGGGCTGAATTCAAAATATATATTAGAGGTTTCCACGAGCCCTGGCCTGTTCCGAACCCCGAACTCGGTAAAAGTTTCTTTCATTAAACTCGGGCTTGGCTTACTTTTATCTGAAAACTCAGTACGGGCTCGGGCTAAATTTTAGCTTTTGAAAAGTTGGTCCAGGCCTAAACTTCATTATCCCCGGGACACGTCCGGGTCTTGCATTTTTTTTTTTTTTTTTTTTTTAAGATTCGGGCCGGAACGGGACTGTATTTATACTTCAGAATTTTTTTGGAGCAAATGAACAATAAAACATTTCTTTGTTTCTTTTTTCCCCTTTTTTTAAATAACAGGTGGAATATGTTGATCAATCACGTTAAAAACATAAAATTTTCGCGTCCGGATTTGGCATATCCCGCAAAGCGCAGATCTCTAACACTCACACTGCTACTTAAATTAGAGGTAAATTGCAGAGAGCCAAACGATTTTTACTCGAAACATAAATTTCGAAGTTTATCAAAGAATACTGTAGATAAATAAAGTGAAAAAAAAGCTCTTAATAAGGTTATTTTTGAAACACCTCACTAGTCACCTAATCTTTATAGGCGGATGAATCCACAACAGAAAGAGTTTCCACACTTTTGAGCATTACCCGAAAGGAAAAACTCTGTTTCGTATTCTTCTTCCATACAGCAACCTCCCAATAAGCGGTCATTCAATATTATAGATTTTACGTGCACATATATGGCATATACACAGCAGTGTGTGAAGGACAAAGTATGGAGCAGTTCTCCGGTTATGAGTCGAACCAAAGAGTCGCGATCAGGTAAGGTAGGTGAGGTAGGTGACCAATTTTTTTCGAAACGCGGTTCATGTTCCGGCCGGGTTGACCATGTATTTTAATGCCGGAGGTAACTGAAAATAATCAGTTGACAAATCCCTATCAAAAACGCATAAAGTGTCCAAAAATTACTTTAAAATAAAATTATTTAAATTTGTTAGTGAAAGTGTCATCGTTAAAACTAGAAGTTAACACGTTGAAAGCCAAGTCTATTTTGTCTGTCTTTCCGTTTAAGCCACGAAATGAGACTCCCGTTACAGAATCTATATGTCAGTCACCGATCACTGACGCGGCCTAAATTGAAAGATCAGTGTCAGTCACTGGTGACTGACGTGGCATTCAACGTGTTAAACGTTACACCTAACTAGGGCCCTTCCCGCGTAATAAATAAAATTTGAAGCCCTGCCAATTTTATTTAAAACAAAGCTGCAACCCGAACCGAACCCAACCAAAAATATTCTGCCTACCCGCAACTCGAAATACTTAATTCCAATCCCAACATGAAACCCGGAACCAGAGAAAATTGATCCACAATATAATGTAATTATAAAAAAATATATATAGTCTGCAATCATATCTCCAATATTAATGTTATCTTTTATGTGGAAAAATAAACATGCAAGGAGTCATTCATATTCAAATATACGTAGTTTTTTCATCTGAAATAGATTCCTGCGCGGGTTGGGTTATACCCAACCTAAACGTTCAACTTAAAGTCAATCCGAAACCTAACAAAAAATTTCCGTTGACGCAAAACCCGACCTGAATTCGATAACTATTTTTTTTTCTTTTTATTATTTACTTGTATTGGTGACTTTCAAGTTGTTTGATTGTTAGTTCCTATCTATAAACAGTGATTTGATGAGGCCTTTAGATGTCTAGGATGGTTAGAGTTGCAGTAAAGCTAGAGATCCTACCTACACAATTTCAGGTTGTGTAATAGTTAAGCGGAGCTCCTGACTGTAAAATAGTCAATGAAACATCGTCTTCATTTTGAAAGATCTATCCAATGATTTGCCACTCAATAGGGTGCGTAAAAGTTTTTTCGTGTCTACCACCATTTTGTATTTTATGGCCGTCATTTTGAATATATAAAATCAAATCTAGCCTATAACCATCGGACTGTTAAGACGAATCGATAGAGACCTCATACATTAAAATCCATCCAACTGTTGGGATGTTTCGAGGGTATAAAGAAATTCACACACCCAGATACGCGTGAAACACATAGCCCTTCTTGGCAATCTGATAAAAAAAGCCGGACAGACGCTTGAAAATCGAGACATTCTAATCACTACAATAAAACCTGTTAAAACGGAACCAGTGTAATGGAATAACGCTTTAAGCTGAAAATTTTCGCAATATCGGCTAAAACAAGCTAAGATTGTCTAAATTGGAAAGTTCTTCCAATTCTTTGTCGTTCTATCTTAACAGGTTGCTGTATTAAATAGCTTCCTTTCATCAGATTGAATATAAGTGAATTATACTTTATCCATAAAGGAATGGTGTGAAATTAATTAGTCGAACTGGAGTTTTCTAAATAATTAACAGTAATTTTATGACAATAATGTTCACTTTACAAATACCGCGTTTTATTATTTTTTCCATTATTTTGCCTTTCAGCCGTTTAAGAAAAAGCGCAATTATTACGTACACTCTAAAGAAAACATTTCGTCAAACGTAAAAAGCACAGGAAGCAAGTTGCCGGAACGCGCCTGTGGTTGGAACAGATTTTTCTATTATTTGAACAAAATTCAGTGTTTTGACTGGAGAAAGAAAAAAAAAAGAGATTCAGTTCCCGAACTTTTCGTGTTCTGGAGGAAAAGAGACATACGTAAAAAATCAGTTTCTGATACAAAAAAGTAACATGAAGCACAGTTACGGGAACACCCCTGTGATTTGCCGAAAATGCAACTTCAGATAATTTTTACGTTAAGGCTGTGCTCTCGCGCAAAACGTTTTGACACATTTACAAATTCCTTTTTTAACGAAAAGATATAAAATGGGAAAACATGGCCATGGAAGCGTTTTGGAATAGAACTGTGTTTTCCATTTTTGGATCCATCAATTACCTATTGAGTTAGAAGCGATTTGGATCACGTGACAAACACGTTTTTCACCGTTTCATGACTAATTTTTCTCGTTTCGCGCGGAAATTCGGTTCAAAACGCCCACTTTGACACTCTTTTCTGAAAGATCTATTGCGTTTGCAAAAAAACAAACAGATAAAACAGCTCGATGACATAGTTTCTGAACATCAACACCTGCCAGTTGCGTGCATTTCCGAACAAAAATTAATTAAAACTTATGTCAGAAAGTTGCTCTTTTGGATTTGAAAACAGCCTTAAAATAATGAATTTTCTGTATTTTGGGGGGGAAACGGGTAAATCAAAACAAGAATTTTCGTGTTTTAATAATAATAATAAAAGCAATTGAAGAAACACCTTCAACTTACGTATTTTTTATAGAATGTATATTGATCAAAACCAGACAGCATGATCCTCTAACTTCTGATAAGATACAGAATTTAAATCTGAGATTAAAACTGAAATATAAAATTCTGAAGAAAAATGTAAGTTAAAGGAACACTTGTAAAATAGCTTAGAATGCAAAAAAGTTCATTAATATCAGCTCGATTTTATAAAACAAAGTCTTGTTGATGCTAAAAAGAAAATCTTTAAATTCATGCTTATTTTGAAACAGCCAAAGTTTAGAGGTCTGCACGGGCTAGGCTCGGGCCTATTTTCATTCATGGCATTCGGGCCGGGTCGGGCCTAACTTCTTTTTTTCGTTCCGAGATAAGGCATAATCCATTCTTCCTAAGTCTTCATAAGCCGATATTTTCAGTCCCGTCTCTATCCAGTCTGTATGAAATCATTATCTCGGCATGTCCTGGTCCGGGCAAAAAATAAGTAAAATTTGGCCCAGGCCAAAAAATGTTTGCAAAAAGTGTATATATTTTTAAATCGACATTATTCTACAATTAAACATTAAAATTTATTCATTTTAAAGAATAGTAGATTTCTAGGCAATAACATTAAAATATAGTAAATCGTGTGAAAATGAACCAACCTATGACGGAATCCTGTCTTAAAAATTTATTGATCCATGCAAAATGCATATAATAATACGTGATAAAAGAATGTAATACATTTACACCTGCTAAGAAGGGAACTTGTTTATAACGCATTTTTTTTCTTTCCTATGCGATGTCTTAGAAGATTTTACTGTACAGCATTTTTCAGATTTTTAAGTCTCCAATACATAATTTTGTGATTAACGATATTAATTATAGCTGAAACATTAACATACAATTAGAGATTCATTAAAAAAATGCATATCGCAACCTTTTTTAAAAATGAAAATTATAAACATGAAAAAAGAGCTAAAATAAGTATTTTTGGTCAGAACTCCTTTTAACAAAATCGACGTAAAATTCTGTCGACTTGGGCCGAGATTTTAACTTTTTTCCGGGCCGGGCGCGGACCGAACTTTTAATTTTTATACCGGGTCGGCCCATTGCTGTTTTTTGTACGGACCAGGCCGGGCCGAAGTTTTAACTTTTATACGGGGCCGAACTTTTCTTTCTAGAATTCGGGCTGAGCCCGAACCTGGCAATTTCGGCCCATACAGAACTATACAAAGTATAACTAAGTTATTAATTAAAATTGTTCAGTCTAACAATACAATCAAGTTTAAATTATCAAGTAAGTCGATATTCTGTTTTACACGATTTTTTTAAATTTCTAAATACGAACCTATGTCCCTAAACACGAATTGTTAATTACAACCCTGCACAGTTCGAGTTATGCCCGGCCCGAAATCGACAAAATATTTTTTCGAACCTGCAACTCGATCCTAAGCATGAAATGAAAAAAAAAAAAAAAAAAAAAAAAAATCCTAAATGTAAAAAAATTCTGGTAAATAGTTTGCAATCATATCTCTAAAATCAATTTTATATTTCAAAAAATGAATGCATACATTTACTTATTCATATACAAGTTTTTTTTTTTTTTTTTTTCGTATCATTTGAAACAATAATCTGGACTTTTCTTTGGGTTGGGCTGATTTTTGACGGCCAATTATTTACTCGAGGGATATAGGCCCGAAGGGGTAGTGCCCTCCGTGTGGAGGGGGGGGGGGCTTTCTAAGGGAACCTAATCCGTATTTACGCATGGAAATCCAAGGTTCGAAGAAAACCACGAAAACTCCGAACGATTGGGCAGACGGGCGCGATTGGGTTCGAGCCCAGCACCTCCCGTCTACCAGCTTCGAGAGTTCAGAACCTCTCGGCCACTGGTGGGGCGGACTTTTCTTTGGAAAAATTTGGCGTTCTCGAATCGACTCCTAAGATACAAAAACTCCAATCTGAGATGATCTGAAAATGGAAACACTAGTCAACCCGATCCACAGAAAAATTTTAGAGCCAATGGCCAACATGATCGGGTAGAATCGGATTAACTGACCTGATGCAAGATTTTAGTAGTTGCTATATACACGCTTCCCGTAGTTTACAATGAAGTTATGTATGTATATAATTATTTTCTTATTTATACCTTCCATTTCTCTTCTACATATTAAATAGAGATTAATATCTAGAAAATGAGACTCTACTCACTGTATATTGAAATTAATGAACAAAGAAGGAATTTTTAGTTTGATACTAAGTTTGCTTGAATAATTATACAAAACTCTCTTTTTATTTACTCATTCATTTATAAAAAATACTTACCCTACGCTTTTAATGAGAAGATCGAAGCGAACAGATAAATTTAAACGTCCTGTCTCCTCTTGAAATCGTATTTCTTATAGGCGCGTAAGTTTGCGGTCAATCGAATAAACATACAACAGGAGTGCACATGAATGAGCTCTAGACAAAATATATGAAGTTTTCGGTAACATCCGGCCATTGTGACGATATCCGTTAACCGACATGTGATTCAAGCCAATCCGACTTCCGAAGAAAAAAAAATCAACCCCCTGCTATTCTGTGGGTCGCATTTTCTATAAACTAACCTAAGATTTTTTTCTAATTAACCTGCACCAGACTCGACACGACTCGGGTCGTGTGCAGGAAAAATCGGATTACCCGACCCGATGCAGGACTCAACACTCAAGTCAAAATACTTTCCCCAACGACGATTAAATTTGACCCCGACGGTGGGGGGGAGGTGTGCCCGATGGGGGGGGCATATGCCCCCCGGTCCCCCCTCTGGCGCCGCCCTTGTCTTGATGACAGGGAATATATTTCCTTTTATATTTTTATATTAAACACAATAAAAGCGAATATATTAGAGTCAAAATAATTTTGAGCGCTACTGTATAATCACTAAGGTTTATGGGGGAATGGCATGTCCGCCAAATTTATCCAGCATAGCTCAGTTGTAGTATTGGCGGATTCAGCCAAAAGGTCCGGGTTCGAATTCTGGTCTGGGCACTTTTCACCCAGTTGGAAAATTACAACTCGTCTCAAATGATTTTTGTTTTGTTATTTCCTTAGTAACATGTGTTAAAAATGTCAAAAGAGGGAATAAACTGTGCTAGAAAAACTCATGAACATTTACTTATTGAACACTAAAAATCAGTATCGTTATTTAAATTATCAAATACTATAAAATAATGTCTCATATCTATCAGGTCCTCAAGTACGAAACTTGTAATTACAAAAAGGCCAGATTACCAACGGGGCAAACTTCCACCAATAAAAAAGAATAGAAAATTTTGTGTTATTCATGACAGAAAATTTTCATGAACATGACGTTTATATAAGATGGACATTTTTATTAAAATTTACTGGTGGAGGACTGCGTCGTTGGTAATCTGGCAATTTTGTAATCACAAGTTTCATACTTGATGACCTAATACGAGGGTGGTTCAATAATTATTATCGCGAGTGTGTATAAAATATTTGTACTGCGATGAATGATGTGGAATATTGAAGCCTAATGTCTTATATGCCTGTATTCTAAATTTCAGTGCCGTAGCTGCTATATTAACTTTTTTTTTTCGTTTTAGGGGTGAGAGGTGGCACCTAGCTTGAAGAGGGGTTAGAGGGCAAAGGCTAGTTTGGAGCTTATGGGGCCAGACCTGTGATAGATTTGTGACAGTGGTTGAGACGTGGCTACTGTCGCTTGGACACGGGATCATACACTGTAAAAAAAAAAAAAAAAAAAAAAAAAAAAAACGGACTAAAAACAGAAATACTACTGGCAATCTAGACGCCAGTACTATTTCTGTTGTTTTACGGGAATTTTTACCCATAAATTACAGAAAAATTTCCGTTTTTAATCAGAAAAACGGTATTTTTTTTACAGTGTAGTGATGTAGCCGCATCCCATCCACTGTCATAAATCTATCACAGGTCTAGTGCCATAAGCTCCAGCCCCCCCCCCCCTTTCAAGCTAGTTGCCACCTGTCACACCCAAAACGAAAAAAAAATTAACATAGTAGTTAAGGTTTTGAAACTGAACATATAGGCATCTACCCGTAAGGCATGGTGACGTCACGGCGACGTCGTTGTGAAGTCACACTGTGACTTTGTGACCGTCGATGTGACGTCACGTGACGTGGATGTGACGTCACAGTGACTAGAATGCGAGGTCGTTATGGCCGTTTTAGAGGTCGTTTGTGACGTCACATTGTGACCACTCTGTGAAGTCACGGTGTGACTAATTTGTGAAAAGTGTGTCATTTGTGACTATTTTGGCATTAACTTTGTGACGAACCTGTGACGAAAGTGACAATGTTTTGAAGTCACACTGTGACCAATTTGTGAAATATGTGTCATTTGTGACGAACTTGTCATAAACTCTGTGATGATTTCAAATGAAAATCAAATTTCAAATTAATTGCTTAAAAGGCGCAAAGGCGAACTAGTGAAAAAGATTCCATGCTGGAACTCGAACCCGGGCCATCAGTATAGCGCACTTACATTCTACCGACTAAACCACACGGAACGATACCCAGCCTGGAAAATTTCTCACTATTACATGTTGGCAAGGCTACAAAAGCAGCAAAAGATGCAATATTTATCGTCAGCCACCGACATGGTGTAAACACGAAACTTAATTAAATCCAGCATCGATTGAAACTATATTAATACTTGAAAATTTTTTTCAGAGAGAACCATTCGCCTTGCATACAATATTTCAAATGAAAATCAAATTTCAAATTAATAGTGTAAAAGGCAATTTTAATTTGAAATTTGATTTTCATTTGAAATACTGTATGCAAGGCAAATGTTTCTCTCTGGAAAATTTTCCAAGTATTAATATAGTTTCAATCGATGCTGGATTTAATTAAGTTTCGTGTTTGCCCCATGACGGTGGCTCACGATAAATATTCCATCTTGTGCTACGTTTGTAGACTTGCCAACATGTAATAGGGAGAAAATTTCCAGGCTGGGTATCGTTCCATGTGGTTTAGTCGGTAGAATGTGAGTGCGCTATACTGATGACCCGGGATCGAGTCCCGGCGTGGATATTTTTCACTATGTTGGCCTTTGCGCCTTTTAAGCAATTTATTTGAAATTTGAATTTCATTTGAAATATTGTATGCAAACCGAATATTTCTTTGTGGAAAAATTTCCAAGTATTAATATTGTGATGAATTTTAAAATGGACAATTTTAAAATAAAGTTTTGTTTGAGATATAAATTCGTATCTTTTTACCGTACTTTTTAGCAAAATATAGCTATTTTGGAGTCCTATTCTTCTAAAATAGTTTTAATTTTTCCACTTAAAAAACAATGTTTGTCAACTGACATCTTTTTTTATTAAGTTCTAAGCTTGATCTTGAGTTCAAGCTTGATATTAAGAATGTATAAGATTTTAAGGTGTTGTGGTTGTGATTAATCTTTGCTTTATTAAATACGACGTAAGCCATATTTATTTAAATTTTTTATTTCCGTGTAAATTGTATTTTGTGAATATGAGCTTAAATAGATTTGGTATGTTCTATAGGAAAAGACTGATCTGGAAAATAGAAAAAACAAATAAGAAAAATCATGCGTTAAGCATAGATTATAAAACACTTTCCAACACTTCCCGAATGCTGTAAAAAACTTCGTTATTTAGGGAAATAAGGTAAATAAGAGAACTAAGTAAACATTTTAGAAAACGCATAAAACATTTGAAAAACTCATTTCCGCAGTTACTGGCCATAGCTAAATAGGTTTTCCAATTCTTTTGAACAGCCCTGTATTTGATCTGTAGGTTCATATATATATTATATAATGGGATAATTTAGTTTAGCAAGAAAACGCATAACAGGTTGAAACTCTCTTTCAGGAATTTATACTAATATATGGAAACATACTTTAATACTTTTGTACAACCCTGTAGTTGACCTAGAACCTTCATTACACGCCACCCTTTAGTTAAAATTTAATTCAAACTAAAACACACTTAAAACAGCTGAAATCACATTTCCAGAAATTATAATTTGTAGACGGCCATGTATCCAATTCTTTGCATGACCCTGTATACCATTTTATCTATACTATACAACAGTAAATTAAATTCAGTTCAGCGTAAAAATGCACAACTCATTTAAAAACCACCTTTAAGTAACTTGCGCTCATACCCAGTAATCCTTGCGAATACTTTTGTGTAGCCCTGTATATGAATTATAGCATTTATATACACCATATACTATGCATAAATATAGTGAATCATAAAAGCGCATATCATAATTAAAAATGCATTTCCAGCAATCATCACAAATGAACAGTACTTCGGATACAATATAGTATCTGAACTATATTGTGTGTGCCTGTAAATGCTATATACACTTCATATTCTACATGAAAAATTTATAGTATGTAAACCTCAGCGACGTATATCATTTTCATTATATATGAAATAGATTAACATAATTAAAGTACGCCGCAAACAATTCCTTCCACCGCTATATCATTATGTATTGGAATTTCTTTTTAGCCCTGTAAATGAACAATAACTATTCTTTGCATCTCGTATTCTTCAGAATGCATATTTTAGTACGTTTCATAAATGCATATCAATTTTTTTCTGTATGAAAACGTGTAAAATCATAAAAAAACCTTTGAAACGATTTTTTCCCAGAGGCCGTAATGTAACGGAATACTTTTGACTGTACCTATAAATGAACTAAACATAGGGACCGTGCTATGGTAAAGGTCAATAACATCTAAAAATTTCAGACCAATCCTAGTATATTTACGAGAGTTAGAGAGCGGACAGACGGCTAGACAAACCAAAGTCATAAACACTTTTCAACTTTGTTGAAAGGTGTTAAAAAGGAAATATAAAAGTAAAATAAATGATTGAAAGGAAATATAAAAGTAAAATAATGAACTTTAAAAAATATATACTAAAGCAGTTTAATCTATAAGCTTCCTATCAGGCATGAAAAACACTTTATTTCAATGCTTAAATATAATATTTTATTTTTTAAGGGTGTATTTCAATCCAAACTGCTTATTTTCTGATTCATTTTTTAATTCCTTTTTGTTCTCAAACGCATCAAACTGAAAAATTCTCTTATTTAGAAACTACCTAATGTGCCGTGCTTCTCGATTTTTTGATAAATGCAGAAAATATTACAAAAAAATGCTGTCAAAGTAGGCGTTTTGAACCGAATTTTTCACAGCGGAAGATCTGGGAATGAAAAAAAAAAAAAAAAGGGTCTTACTGAGAAAATAATTATTTAAAACTTAAATTCTAATGAATTGAGGGGAAAATGAAATCACACGGCCTCTTAAACATCTCTTCAAAAATCACCTCAGCAAGTTTCATGTTTTTACTTTTAAAAATGAGTCTGAAAATGTCTCAGAAAATATCGAGCTGTTGAACGTGGAAAAATATTTTTTAGAATACACCTTTAATGCCAATATTTATGTGTATCGAAAACGTAGAAAATGAGTTTACAATCGAAGAAAATTTAATAACTGATTCTGAATGTCTATAATTAAATATTTGATTAAAATCGCAAATAGAAAAAAAATGCTTACATACAATTAAAATTAAATAAATAAATATACCAATTTGAAAAACACTAAAAATAATAATTAGTATTTTTAATTGTATTATTAAACAACAACTAACTGCAATAGATGAATTAAATGCATTATTAGATTTAGCAATTTCTCAAAAATCTTTTCATATGTTATAAGGAATTCCTATTATTTTATAATTTTGGCAAATGTTAAATCTGAAAACATTGGTATGAAGATTCAGGATTTTAAATAATAATTTAAAATATTATTAGCAAAAAAAAAAAAAAAAAAAAAAAAAAAAAAAAAAAAAAAAATCTTTCAAAAGTTACGCTATTATAATAAGTAAAAAGACATTTTCCCACTATAATGTTAATTTCTAAACTGAAACAGTTTCGTAATATCATACTATTCGAATATAATATTTAACTCCAAAACAATAATGACGATAAATACTGTTATATGAGTGTTAGTAATCAGAAAAAAAAAATAAGAAGCCGAAAAAAATTCCACATCACTGTCTCAATCTCAAGTAACTGCAAATTAATGTTTATATTCATCCCACTATGAATGTAGACATGAATTTCTTTTTTTTTTTTCTTTTTTTTGAGCGATGACCGATTAACACATTTTACAAAACAGTGTCGATTAGGAAAATTTCGCTTCAAGACAATTCCAGATCAGTCACTTTCTATATGTATAACATAAATCTATTTAATTCATAATCGTAATATACAAACAGAAATAAAAAATTTAAATTAAATAAGACTTACCTTTTTTTGCTGTAAATTAATAATATCCGAGTCTTTTTGCCCGAAAATGGCAGACGTCTTTCTCTTACATTTAAAAAAGCAAAAACAAAAGCTGACATTGTAGGCTTGGTCATGTTCTTTTCCCGCGTATATGACAAAAAATTCTCTGTTTACCCTGCGGTTGCGGTCATATAATCCGACGCAGACGATCTTCAGCAGCTGATTTTACTGTTTATTTGCAGTCCTAACTTTCAGGCGGAATAGTTTTATGAGTTAGTCTGTAATTAAAATTTTCTATTTGAAGAATTTTCCAATGCATTTTACCATTTCTTTTTTATCAGTTTCAAAAAAATTCATTTGGAAACGGAAGTTTATTAGATAAAACACTGCTTAAATTTTTAAAATGTGTAAAAATAAATTTAATGGTAATAATACCACCCCCCCCCCTTTTTTAAGTAAAGTTTGTTTCATGCGTAATAAATAAAAAATATCTTCTTAATAAATAAAAAAATGTTTTCGAGGATAAAAAATTTTTCTTTGTCAATCTGTCAATATTTTCATGTTAATTTTCTGCAGAAGAAAACAATTTGTAAAATAACTTTTTTAAAAGTCATACCTCTAAAACACAAATTGGAAATGCGAAAAATTAATTATATCATGTGTTTTGCATAAATTTTGTATATATATTTTTTTTTCGGAAAAGGCTAACTTTATTTAAAAAGGCTGAAAAAAGTAAAATTTTTTTTAAAAAGCAGTTACTAAAAATAGATTAACAGGAAAAAAATATGACTTGAATGCAAATTATAAAGCAATAAATGCATATATGACTAAACTCTGAAGATTCTTTGTGCGTGCTCATTAAAATCTGCAGACTTAACTGTAATAGAAAATGTTTAGTTTGAAACCACAGAAGTGTTTCGACCAGTGGTCGCCAAAAAAGTTAAAAAATTTCCTCCCTGCAAACTAAATATGTAAAAAGTATAGATTTAATATTTCTAATTCTAAATATGTTTCAAATTGCTCCAGCACATAGCATTTTTCTGAGAAATACTTTTATAATAATAACAATCCGTGATGTATTATTATATTAAATTGCAATGCTAGATAAAATTGAAATCATGAAAAAAGTATACTTTCACTTCTTAGATATCAAATTGATAAAATATAGCATGGAAATCTAGTTTGTTGATACTTGTACCGTGCATTTTTCTTTTTCTCCCCTCCCCCTTCTTTTCGTGTCCGAATTTACTATTTGCTGTCCACTAATATTCATTCCTTATGCCGCTGTAACTAGGGCATGTTTTAAATATTTCTCTTCATTTTCAAAAATTTTTGAAGTTAATATTTTTGTCACACTGTGATTTACAATATGGTGTTTTTTTTTGTCACATATATGACGTGACGTACGTTACATGCAGTGACGTAACAGTGACGTTACAATATTTTTTTAATTGCCGGAAAAATAAAATTTTACAATAAGTAACATGTTTTAAAGAATTTTTATAATTGTTTAAAGTTTTCTAAGAAGTTCACATCTCAGTCACAATGTGACATCACTGAGTGGTGGCATTTTGGTCACAGATGTGACGTGACCACAGTGACTTACAGTGACGTCACAATGACGTCACTGTGACCATGCATGCTATGAGGGTAAGACATTAGGCTTCAATATTCCACATTAACCATCGCAGTACAAGTATTTTATACACACTCGGGACAATAATTATTGAAGCACTCTCGTATATAAGTAATAGAATCTTATTAATTTAGCTGTACCATATGATAGATTAGCTAAAATCACCTGCACCCATAAAATAAAAGAAAATATAAGAAAAATGTGGAATAACGCCTTCATTTACTTCATATATCAAAGTAATTTGTTCAAAGATAAGCAGTATTTGCTAATTAAAAATGAAGTAACTTTAATATTAAATGAATTTTCTACCCATTTTTAATGAAAGTTGCATGATTTCGTTAAGTAAATTTCCTCGTTATCTTAATCTATTTTAAAGCAGGTAATCTTCACAAATAAACCTTAATCTAAAATTTTGCATCTATAATCAATCCTACTATGATTTAGAATCCGTTCAGTTATGCTTCACTCTTAGAAATACTTTCTTGAATTGACGTGAGTATTCCTAGCAGCACTGCTAGCAGAATATATCCGATAATTGTAGAAATTTACGTTGTTTTTTTCCGTTCTAGGAGAGAAAATTTCCGTAATCTGAAAAAAGAATAAAAAAAAAAAAAATATTTTTCATAATACGTCTGTCGTTCTTCCATGTATCCACTTTTTTCGATCCTAAGACCACGCGTTTCGAACAGCGCATCTTAACCACTCGGCCAGCAAGCACTTAGTAGAGGGCGAGTTTAAAATGAAGATACGGGTTTTTTTCAAATAGGGGATTGGTAAGGATTGTTAAATTTCTTGTTCAGAATGCTTGGCAATTTAAACTTAATTGCAGGGACATTTCGTCGTTATGATATAATCGTTTGTGTTTTAACACTTATAGAATAATAGAGAATAAAAATTATTACATATTAGACATATTTTCAATAAGACATAATTTTATTGTTAGATGTAAAACATGAATATCATATTTTTTATTAAATTCGAGAAGAAATGTTTGTTTTTTGAATAAAATCGATTTTTTTTTTAACTTGATTGAACGACTGTATATTTTTTAAGTCTGTTCGTTTAGAATATAGTTTACAGGTGAATATTTTTTTAATACTCTAAAAAATAAATTACGAATAAATTTAAATGAATGAGAAAATTGCTACTTTATTAAATTAAAAAGAATTGTTTTGTTTGTTTTTAAATAAATTAGAAATTTTAATTTATTGAATTTTCGGTTTTTCATAAAAAAAAAAAAAAATCGAACTTTGGTATTAATGTAGCCAATACGCATGCGTTCAAGGAATAAACGTAATGTTTATGCGATGTTTAGCGTGCGATGTTTAGAAGTTAAAAAAATTGCAGTAGATATTATAAATATTTAACCGTAAAATGATACATCAGCTTCGCGTTTTCCGGCTGACTTATGTAACTGAACGTTATTTTTAGGGACGACATTTTAATTGTTGCCCGCAAAAAATATCATATATATATATATATAGGCTTAAAAAAAAAAAAAAAAAAAAAAAAAAAAAAAAAAAAAAAACGGAAACACGCATTTGACTTTATAATAGTTATGGTCATAATAAGTCAGTTTGATTTTCAAATGAATCGTTGGCGCATGCGCAAAAACCTACGGACAACACTCGTATTCATTTTAATAAATTAAAATCGGAAATTTTGTAATATATATGCAGTGGAACCTAGTTAAGATGCATTTCAACGTAGTGGGCAATACTTGCTTATTAACCCTTTATCTACGGCATTATGATCTACTGCAATTTTTTCCATGTAATATTTTTTTTTCAGTTACTACAATGAAAATTAAAGGATAAATATAAAAAAAATACTCACCCGTGAGAAATTTAATTATTTAGAGGTAATTAATTAAAGTGGTACTTTAAAGTACCGTCAGTACACTATGACTAAAATACCATAACAGAAAACCCACAAGGTATTTCAACTGGCACCAGAAAATAATTTCGATTTAACAAGTATATGAAATATAGGCTTTTTCTTATTTACAAATAAATCGTTTGGCAAATTCCGGTGCCAATCATTTATTTCAACACTTTAGAATTGAAAATGCTTTGCTCCTGAAAGGGTTAAAAAAAACTATTTTTCTTTAAGTTTCTATCTTGTTAGCAGTCCTTTAGTTATGCGACGTCTATATTCCAGGGACAACACGTTCTCTCGCATCTCCACATATGCAATATATGAATTTACACATGCCATTTCTAGCATAGCAAAAACGAGCCGGTGCCACAACTTTTACGATTTCCTATAAAAAATAACAATGAAACAGAAAAGAAATACCAGGGAAATCATCACTACACTACATTTTATTAATTACATTTTAAAGCAGATGAAAACGATGGATAACTACGCAAACGAAAAGTAAACAAGAAGTTTTTCTCCAACACGCAGTGTACTGACGGTACTTATAAGTACCACCGAGTAATTCAACTGTTAAATCAAATACATACACCGTTCATCTAAAATAGCTTATGAAATTGTATTCTAAGATCATAATGAACACATAAAAAAAAATCCAACACTTATCTTATATGTTTTACTGTGTTTTCAGCAATGAAAATACAAGAGTGTCAATCTGTAGAAAATGTCGGCAGAAAACACATAGACTGCTTCAAAGATAGCCTCATTCCTCTCTAAAATAACAAACCAAGAACTACTGCTGCCATGCATTCGGATAAAGTGGAGTTAAAAGAGCGTTTTTTGCAAAGTACCATTAGAATATTAGTAATATTCACTATGGTATAAAAGTTTAAAGTGAGTGGTACTTATAAGTACCGTCAGTAGATAAAGGGCTAAGTGGGATGGCGAATTAGCCGTAATTTGTAAAATGCTGCAGGAACTAGGCTTATTTACATATCTAATAGTCTAAATGAACTTTAGAGCTTTCATTTGTGTGTTTACGATCGAAAATCGCGTCTTTTACGAATATACACCGTAATTTCCCGCATATACTTATTTAATCCGCGGCATATTTAAGTCTTTTTCATACCGAATTTTTTTTTTTTTTTTAATGAAATCAAATAAATGCTAAGCAAAAGTAAGTCACATTTTATTTAAAACGAATTCTGGTAGGAAATCGCATTATCTGAGCTGCGGCGTATATGCGGGAAACTATGGTAAATTAATATTTAACTGCATGCAACTTTAACTCATTGGATTCCTTTTATAGGACAGAATTTGAATATTAACTGCCAATAAATATGGATTCAAACATGGATTTATTGTCGATTAATTGCTACAACCAAAAATAAAACAACAAACTATTTTCCTGCCGGACTAATTTCTTTTAACACACACACAAAAATATATATATATATGTTAAATATATGAAGCACAAAACAATTATTAATATAATATTTAGTACTTGTGATAATCAGTAGCGTTATAATCTTTCCTTCATTTTTAACATAATAATAAAGAAATATTCTTATTAATCTTTGTGTAAAAAACGTTGTTAGTATAGGAAAAAGTATAAACAAAACATAAAAAATATAAAATAATTATACAACGTCAGTCGTGTTTGGTAAATTGTCACAAGTCATTTTTTTTTTTCGTGTAAAATGCATTATAAAATAAAATGTGATATAACGTAGAGTTTTAAACTTCGCTAACACAAGAAGTATAATCATTTCTTATCATAATAGTTTTTATGGCGTATCTGAGCATCCTGAATTCGTCTATTTATCTCTACTACAATAAAAATACACACGAAGAGAGAGATAAAGAATGTTAGGACTCGGGATCAAAGACTTGCAGTGTTACTAATTTAGCGGCTTTTTAAAAGTTCAAATATCTACCACTATTCCTGATTAGTAATGTTCCACCAATTAATTTGTTATTAAATTAAGCAAATATTACTATTTGGAAACGTTTTTATTTGAATAAAAATTCCGCCAAATTGGCAACGTTGGAGAAGAAAGAAGGAATTTGCATCTTATCTATGAATTCGCGTTTTAAGTGGGATTTTTTGCTTCAAAGGACGGAAAATCAATCGCGTCTAAAACGGGATCTCGTAATAACTGTTCACGTATTAAACGTGATATTTTCGCATTAGACTTATGTGCGATGTTCAAGAAACGGGTAAAAATCTGCGTTTTAAACGTGAGCGTCTTAACCGGGTCCGACTGTACATACAGAGTGATTCAAAATAACGTGGCCAAAATGAAAGGGAAAAGCAGGCATACAGAAATAATAAAAAATCACATAGCAACTTGGGGCAAACATCATCCGGTGCCGCTAGAGGGCCTTTCCGTGAAAACACGAGCTAAGCAAATTGAGCGTCTTGACGTGTATAATTTCAGCACGACGAAGCTCCCGCACATTTCAGAAGACAAATCTAAACGAATTTGCAGTTCACCTCTCACAGGCATTGGATTGGTCGTAGTTGACGAATCGCATAACCACCGCGATCACCAGATTTGTCTCCACTAGACTTTTTCTTGTGGTTTTTTAAGGGCTTATTTACGGAACACCTGCTTCATCGCAGTAAGACTTAGTAGGAATAATTGTTGCGGCACACAGTGTAGTATTTTGCTGAAAAACCTGGCCAAAATTATTTAAAATCTTTAGTGCGTTCTATAGCAGATAAAATGTCTTAAGAAAACGAAAAATATTTTAATATGCTAGAAACAACCCACTTTTCGTACAATTTATGCAATTATGTGTAACAAATTTAATGTCCTACTGACCATCATTCTTTTGATCATAGTCGTCCACATCATCCTCTTCAGAAATACTCGAAAACTAGATTCTGAAAATAAAAACTGCAATGCCTCTGCAGAGAAATGTTTACGTTTTGTGGAGTTTTTTCACATCCTAAAACTTAAACAAGAATCAGAACATAAAAGTAAGCGATAAAGCACTCATGATTCCAGTCTATGAACGAGTCTTTTCTTGAAAAGTTTTGCCTATATGAACGAAAATGCGTGTTGGGAGTTTCAGCCGCTTGCAGAGGCGTAGCTACCGTGCAGCAGTTGGAGCAAACTGCTCCAGGCGCACGAATCCTAAGGGCGCAAAATTAGAAAAAGCGAAATAAAGATTTGTTAAAACATTTGCCTAATTTTTTTTTCATTATTAATCAGACATTATAGATAAATCTTCTTACAATCAGCGTATTCCTATGATATTTTACCTTGTATTTAACTTGAACTATTTCGATTTAAAACATGTTTTCATACACTGTTGAAAGAAATGACTTCTAGTCAAGAAGCTTTAATTTTAATTCATACCATATTGCAGCTTCAAGTAACTTCTCCGACACCGTTTCAGCATGCCTGATTTTTTTCTGTAACTTTTCCGTAGACAACTGTTGAAGATTTTCAGATCTTAAAGCAATCAAAACTTATTTAACAGAGCTTCAGATCTTAAAGTACTAATCAAAACTTATTTAACAGAGCTCTCATATGTCACTTTACTGGCTACCACTATTTCCAAACAATAATCTTTCTAGTACATTTCAATTAAAAATGTTTTAGAAATTTATCATGATAATGATTACTGTACAGAAATAATGGTAGCCAAAGAATTCACTACTGAGAAACCAATATGTACTATCTAACAGTAGTAATTTACGATAATTATTTTACGATTTGGAAAAAAAATAGCCTGACAAGATGAAGAAAATTATTGACCATTTTACAAACGAAACCAAGAAAACGAAAATTTAGTGGGTTTTTTTTTGTTTGTTTGTTTGTTTGTTTGTTTTGTGGAAACTAAACATATATCAATACAGATTACAAAACAATAATAAGAGCCGGATTTAAACATATTCCACATCAGCCCACAGCGACAAAATTTAAAGGGGGGGGAGATGAGGGGAAAGCGGCAACTTAAATTTTGTGCGTATTGTTTTTGAGTTTTTAAAAATATTGCAAATGTCAAATGCAGAATCGATAAGCATTTTCCTTCAAAAAGAGAGAAAAGTTAAGTATGAAATTCAGTATTCCTTAGGGAATGATTATAGCCTATGCAAAATTACACCACTTTTATCTAACAGACATTAAACCTTATTTAATGGCAGAATTTTAGATTAAAAATAATGCATAACATATTTTTCGAACGATATGAGTTTGCTTAGGCCGTAATCAGTCTCTGCCTCCCTCTCCCCCCCCTCCCGCACACACACGCACACACCACCAAAATCCGATAGCACATATTAGTAGTCAATGAATTTTCGAATTTAAAAAAAAAAATGTTTGGAGTTACTTAATTCAACTTTCTGAGCAGTTTACAGGAATACTGTTTGTTCAAAACAGTCTAAAAATGAATAAACACTTAGTTCCTAATTTTATACAAAGGCGAAATATTGGTGATAAAGACCTCGTGTTTTAAAGAAAACGTGCACTTTCATTCATAAAGCTTAAACATTTTTCTAATGACATAATTTTCAACAAATTTTCATTCCGCTCGTCCCGAAATAAGGCCTATAAATTAAAAAAAAAAAAGAAAAAAATAGAATTTTACTAAATTAAGTCACATTCTGGCAGGCTCAGACTGGCCCGCTGGGCAACCGACCTGTGTGTCGGTGTGCCCTAAACCAGGTAAAGCTGCTCCCTCCCTCAGGTGAATCTAATAGTTTTAAAATTTATTGTGTTTACAAAAAGTACGGAAAACGTCTTTCGATTACAAAGTTTCTGAATAACAACACCTGCCGTGGTTTCATGCGTTCTCGAGCAAAAATTAATTAAAACTTATGTCATAAAGTTGCCCTTTTCGATTTAAGAACAGCCTTCATTTAAGGCTGTTCTCAAGTTCACTGCTCAACAAGCGCGAAACTTCCTGACACAATGACGTACACATTTTTAAACGTAAAGGTATAAAATTGGCAGGCTTGACTATGGAAGTGATTTGGAATCGAAATGATTTTCCATTTTTTGATAAATTACCTATCGAGTTATAAGCGTTTCTGTTTACGTGACAAGAACTTTTTCTCCCTTTGTTGGCTGATTTTTCTACTTTCGTCAAGAAATTCCGTTCAAAACGCCACCTTTGACAGTGTTTTCTTTAAGATCTATTGCGTTTTACAAAAAAAAAAAAAAAAAAAAAAAAAAAAAAAAAACGGAAACCGTTTTTCAATTACAAAGTTTCTGAATAACAACATCTGCCAGTTTCATGCGTTATCGAGAAAAAATTAATTAAAACGTATGTCACAAAGTTGCCCTTTGGATTTAAGAACAGCCATAAGAAATAAAATCATACAAATTTCATGTTCATCTAACAATATTATCACGGGCCCGGGCAACACCGGGTGGATCAGCCAGTCTAGACTAATAAAAGAAAGTTTCGCTGTGTGTGTGGTGGCTAACGAAATCTATTGCACACAGAAGTCTGATAATTTGAGTGAGTGTAGTGCAAGATTGTTCTTGATTGCACCTGAACCTCAGATTTTTAATTTTTTATGACCGCCCCCCTCCCCAGAGCACCTTTCAGTTTTTATGCCTGAATTGTTCATAACTTGCCCCCTTTTTATTCGATCTTCTTCGTTTTGGGGACCTTTTCCCATTTAGTTATTCTCCGTTTCTACATTCCAGTTAAGAACCTTGGCCCTTGGCCCCTTGAAAGTTTTGTGCGCCATGCGTTTTTCACCCCCTAATATTATCAACCTCTCAATGCATAACTTTAAAATTGAGACTTGGTCTTGGATTGAGACTCTCCCCGGTCAGGACACTCATATTTTTATTTTGCACCTAGTACCCTTTTTTAAGAATTTGGAAATAACAAAACCCCACTTTTTTTCGCGCTTCTTTAAAATTTTATTCGAATGATTAATACGTACCCTATGCTTAATTTCGACTCATTGTGATCTAAAGCGATAAGTACTAGAGCCTTTTAACATGTTTTCATCTTAGGGCCCTGCTCTGAACTATCATTTGGCTCCTTTTGGGCCTCCGATTATATCTTGCTTAAAATGGTCTGATTCACTAACTTTTTTTTGTAACAACATCTTAGGAAATCCAGCTACTACACGAATGACAAAAAAATTTTTTAGACTTCAGCTACCATCAAATTTGAATATTAATCGCCTTCTTGAGGCCCTTGGTGCAGCTTCTTCAAAAATGATCCGATTCTCTTGCAATTTTCTTTAACATAGTTCTAGCGTTCTTTGGCTACTATATAAAGTATTAAAAACTTTCCTTTTACCCAACTACATTCCACTTGACACCCTGAACCCCAGGGTCTTGGTACAGGGTACCTTGAAGTTTTTGTGCCCTAAATTGTTAATAAATTGCCCCCTTTTAATCCGATCTTCGTTTTTGGGGCTCTTTTTCCATTTAGTTATTCTTCCGTTTCCACATTTCAGGTAATACACTGGCGCCCTAGGATAACTTTTTGTGTGTCATGTATTGTCACCCTCTCATTGCATAACTTCAAAATTGAGTCTCGGACTTCTCTCCCCGAGCAAACGCTTTCATATTTTTATTGGGACCCTAGGGTCCTTTTTTAAGCATTTCTTTGAAGAAATTTTCTAATGACTAATACTTATATCCTATGCTTAATTTCGACTAATTGAAAATCTAAAGCGCTAAGTTCTAGGACCTTATAACATGTTTTCATCTTAGGCCTTGCTCTCAATTATTAGTTGGCTCCTTTTGGTCCCCCTATTATAGCGCCCTTAAGCATGGCCCGATTCACTAGGATTTTTTTCGTAACAACTTCTTAGGTCCTCCAGCTACTACACGAATAACAAATCTTTACTCATACTTCATCTACTTTCTGCATCATGAAAGCTTATCTTAGACTTCTGTTACCACCTTTTTCGATCATTAACGGCGCATTCACTTCTCGGTTGTCATGGGTTCTATTTCAATGAAAATTGGTCAATTCAACTTAGCTTACTATGGCTTTAAAATTATAGTTCCACCGCCAGGATTCGCATTCTTATCTCGGGTTCAATGGGCTCGATTACTACGGAGTTTGATTCATTAAACTTGGTTTCCCATTGTTTCCGCGCGCGTATGGAATACTACTGGCATACACTGCCTTTGGTAGCGGGGACCAAGGCTACAGATTCGTTCAGAAAGAGGTTTGTTGGGAACACACTAGACGCTGCCGAAGGCAGTAGGCCACCCTAAAACCAGGTTCATTTGAACTACTTTCGGAATATACAGGGTGTCCGGTCTCAACGGTGTCCAATGGCTAATTCCGAAACCGTAAGTCATAGACATATAGTTCCAATTAGAAAAATGCTTTAAATCAGATAAAGAAATATTTTAAAAGTGATTTGGGTCAATAAAAACATTTCTTAAAAAATTACGAAATTTAAATTTTTATACGCTCCCCCGGTCCTATAAGTTATATTTAGTAAAATTTTCCTATTACACTGACAAGTAAGACAAAAAAAGTCCCGTTCATATGACACTAAAATTGTGCGAGTTATGAAACTTTAAAAATGCATGACTTATGCCCCTTTTCTGTTCTGAAAACAAATGAGTTCGGCTTGGCTTTGAGGGGTCATATTCCAAGTGCTTAAAGTATTCGAAGATCTTATTTCATGTGTATTTGCGCTTTGAAAAAAATCGTACAAGTATTACGATTAAGTTAACATTTATTAAGTTTCAGATTGGCTGAAATAACATATGTTTTATTTTGTCAGGATTTGAGACTGTTTCTTTTATGATTTCTTTTACTAAAATTATGTTATTTTTATAAGTTTTTATGTTACTTCAATGATCTTATGTATGTTTTCCCAGTTCAAAATTTGTATTCGAACTTTAACCCACTTTCAAATATCCGAACGAGATTACATTTTACATACTGGCTCAAATCCGATAACCATCTAATATTATTATGATTTTCGGTGGTTACCATTTATACTTATTTTATAGGATAACACAAAAAATTTCGGATAGATTACCGGCAAGAAGTTTATGAAAAAGTTTTAGATTAGATAATACAAGACGGAGATTGTTGGGATTTTTAACTGTTATGTATTTTTTAGCACTGTATCCGAAAATTGCCTTAATTTTTAACCATCATGTCAGGATATTTCGCAAATCATAAATTATCGAATTTAAAGAATAACAAAATTCGGATACTATAAAGTAGAGGAGATGGTTGTATTTTTTAACTTTTGATAATTGGTTTTTACGTACTTTTTAGCACTAAATCTGAAAATGACTTTCATTTTTAACCATCACGTTAGAATTTTTTTGCAAATGTGTAAGTTAAAATATAGCGAAAACCTCATACTATAAAACATATGTAAAACTTTTATTATTTTATTTGATTCAATAACGTATTCGATATTTTTGCTTATCTTGGAATTCTTACAGCTGCGTGGTGTGATGAGATGGGGGAGGAGATTCAATTTTAACTTTGAACTTTTTAACTTTGAAATTTACAATTTGCGAAAAATCTTGATGTGATGGCTAAAAATGAAGGTCAATTCCGGATTCAGTGGTACAGAATACATAAGAATCAATTATCAAAAGCTAAAAAACATGAAATAACCCAACTTTTGCAGGCTAGTGTAATCTAATAACATTTTAAAATACGTATCATTTTGTAAAGAATTGAGGCTGTTAATTTAGCATCATTTTATTTAACAAAAATTCTGTTTTTTTTTTCCTTCTTAAATGTGTATTACAAATTGTATATTTTGCATTACTATGTCAGAATGACTAAAGATTTCAAATTTATATTGCAATGTTAATTTTACTCCCAACCATTTTTTAATATATCTGACGAAATTATATTTCAACTAAATTTGTGAATGACCCCCAATTTGCAGCAAAAAATATGCTCCAACTTTAAACATGTATTACTCGGTCAATTTTAATCGTAGAACAACGGGACTTTTTTTGTATTACTTGTCAGTGTAAAAGGAAAATTTTACTAAATATAACTTATAGGACCGGGGGACCGTATAAAAATTTAAATTTCGTAATTTTTTAAGAAATGTTTTTATTGACCCAAATCACTTTTAAAATATTTCTTTACCTGATTTAAAACATTTTTGTAATTGGAACTATATGTCTATGACTAACGGTTTAGGAATTAGCCATTGGACACCGTTGAGACCGGACACCCTGTATAAAATCATACACACTTGAGTTTTGTTTGTGTTATTATAACGGGCCCGGACAACGCCGAGTCAGCTAGTTACATATATATATATGCATAGTATATATGTAACTTCAAAACAAAATTATGCAGAACTTTTTTGAGTGAGAAGAGGGCGCACAAACTTTTCTTGCTCCAGGGCGCTGAATATGTAGCTACGCCACTGGCCGCTTGCTCTGATAGCTGCCCGATTGGATGCAGTGCATGTTGTATAATAGTAGCTCCATGATTCAAGATTTTGTGTAATGTGGTTGACATTGGTTGCCAACCATAAAAATTTAGATAATGGTTAGAGATATCATTCGCAAATTCTTAAAAATTTTTAATATCTATTTTATAACCATTTGATAGAATACCCTTGATGAATAACCCTTGTAGAATAGTTTTTAGACAGTGAATTAATTTTATGTCAATTCCTGTAATTTAAGCTGATGTTGCTGGATCTGAGAAAAACTTTCTTGAGATGCTTCCGTTATTGGTGTTTCCGAAACGGGCTTTTTGCAAAGCCTACCAGTAATCGCATCTCAATTTAAAACTTGTCTTGCATTAATTTATTTCTTTTATTGACAATCTATCATTATCACTTCTTGTTTGCCATTATTTTTATTGGAAGCTTATAAGCAAAATGTAGAATTGACTCGAAAAATCTGATCCTAGACTGGAGTATTGAGAGACCGAATTTTAAAGAATCAGTGTCAATATCTTTAACCATTTTTAACTTATTAAAATCTTTGGATGATTGTTTGAAAATATTACATCGCATCGTGGAATTGGTGCTGGTAATAGCATTGTAAAATTTATTTTCGACCATGGTTAGCATTAATCTGTACTGAACGTGCAGTAAGCCATAAGCTGTGAGTATCTTTGTGTTTATTAAATTCCGTGCCTGCTCTTCAATGTATTTTACTTCCTTTTGGATTATGTCATTATCTTTATGAATGAATTTTATTCGTATAAAACGCCAAAAACGTGCGGATGAAAGTACATGGTTCTACCACCATACTTTTTGAAAACCATTTATGTTACTTATTAATCTCAAATGAACTAAAGAACTTTGGAAGATGTTTGAGTCATTTTCAGAGGAGTTTTCAAACTTTGGTTTGAACATTTGTTGCTGGTGGCCGTCACAACCCCATTTGCAGAGGTATTCTAAATTTTTCAATTCTGCTTCACTTGCTGTTGTGAAAACATCTTCCATGTATTTACACAGTTTTTGAGTAGTGTGATATAAAAGATTTTGAAGTTTTACTTCCGCCATGTTGTCAGTAATGTGGTATCATTTGAATATAACAAGTAGCTCTCATTAACTCGCTATAGAAGTGAATAGCAAGGACATATTTATTAGAAGTTCGGATTATATTATATTGATTGTATGTGAAATCTGCTGCAACAAACATGGCCAAAGCCTCAGTTGGTGATAACGACAATGTACTTAGGTTTGTTGTCTAAACCGAATAATTCAAATTTTTTCGATATTTTGTTTTCCTAGTTGAGCTGGCTGTAACGTCTTTAATAATTTTTGAGACATCTGCATGTCTTGCAGCTGTTTCGCTCATTTGAGCTGCATGTGTCAATTGTTCGTTGCTTATTTCAGATCTTAATTCTTCTGTTTTACGCCTCTTACTTCTGCCACTAGAATATTTAAATTCTTCAGCTGGGCGACAGAGATTCTCTATTGTCCTTGTAGAAAAATAAAGCATTCGTTTTAGTCATTCCTCGTTGTTTTCTTGAAAATATTGTTCAGTGAATCGCAAAGAAACTCATTTCTGTTACTAAGTATGTTTGAAAGATTTTACTTTGTAACGGAGCAAATGTATTTAATTTTCTGGACATTTCGTAATTTCGATAAGTTTCTTTTCTAGAAACTTCAACTTCTCGTTTATTTTTCTGTGTCACACTACTTTTATTACATCACACATATATTTTCTTGATACTTCTATTTATTTTCGTATATTGAATAAAAAATAATATATTTATATCTAGTACATCTCTCCTTAATAATATAAAATTCTCTTACCTCGTTAGTGAGTAAAGAACGCCCTTCTTTATGGCTGATCTAAAATATATTATCCAAAATGATAACAGATAATCCACATATTACAAACACTTGGTACAAAACCAAAATGTAACGTTATTTACAAAGAATCATTTAGTGCACGTTATCGCTGTACGATCAAAAAACGTCATACTTAAAATAAAAGGAAGACACGTCTAACCACTTACCTCTTTAAGCTCTGGTGGGTGAATTTCTTCAAAATTCCCACATGTCACATTGGCACCAGTATTTTGAAATCGATCAATTTGATTTAAAATATAAACGAAAAAATGCATTAAACTCTTTTCGAATAAATTTGGTCGAATATTCCGGTGTTATTATGACATTTGGGGATTAAAATTAAGTGGGAGAAAATTAAACCACCAGAGCTCAAAGGGTTAAAAAAAAGAGATTTTTTTTCTCTTTAATTTTCATATTTGTCTTCTTCACACCAAATGGTCACCAGTAGGGAGTAAAAAACTGCAGAATATATTAAATGTAAACAGTTAATAAATTTTAAATTTTAATAAAGTAAAACAACTGTTTTTCAAAAACTTTTTTTGAAATTTTGTTTTACTTATTAAAAAAATGGGGGTCAAATGGGGGTAGATTTTATTTCATATCTTTTAATTAGCCAACATATACTGTATGAAAACACAAGAGTTCTTACTGAACTCAGTTTAACTCCCTATTAAAATTATAATTTTATCTAAAATATTTAACCCAAAAAAAACTGTGATTTCATACGTGAATATCATAATGAAGATGCATTATATTTACAAAAATATTTATGTAAAAGGAAGTATATATCTTCGTCTTTAGAAACCGTAAAAAGTTTCTGAAATTCGACTAAGAATAGTTTTTTTGACGTTCGATAGAAAGATGCATAGATCAGAAGCATAAAAAGAGAAATGCACAAACCATGAATTCCAAATGAAATACCAGTCAACTGAAGAGTCTACAGATCGAAATGAACCCGTTATCATATGGACAGGATAGTACTCTTATACCAACCAGAAAATGATCAGCTATATACGAGATTTGAAAATTTGACTTTTGGCCAGCTTTTTCAGTGAAATACCACACTGTGCGGCAGCAGGATGCGTTCGAGGTACACCCACTATGTTTGAGAAGATGCACCAGTCCATGCAGCGTCGATGTAATGCGTGTCTCCAGGCATCTGGGTAAAACTTTGAGCATCTACTGTAGTAGTATTGGTCGTAAATGTGTAACATGTGTGGAAATACAGTATAAATAAAATTATGTAAAATTATTTTTGTTTATTCTTCTTGTATTACATATAATTTGAACCCCTTCTAGCGGCCCCGGATGGCGTTTGTGACCCCATGTTCCTATGTGATTTTTTATTATTATTGTATGTCTGCTTTTTACTTTCATTTTGGCAACGGTATTTTGAATCACCCTGTATATGAAAGCCACGTATATTTAACTCTTACGAAACTTCTGGTTGTAATTGATTAAAAAGAATACAAAGATTGGCAGCTATGCCTTTGCGCATGAGCGAATGATTCATTCGAATATCAAAATAACTCATTATGCCCATCATTACTTTATACCCATTATGTCTTCTTCTAATCTATGTTTAAAAATAAGCTTAGGGAGACATCTTCGTAGAGAAATCTAACCTAGCTAGCCGCCCTTGGCGAGCAATTTGGTCTCCCTAAAAATTTATGTTTGGGAAAGCATGCTAAGCATTGTATCATGTTACTTTTATTCATAATTTAATTTACGTGGACTCCCTTAAATATAATTAATATAATTCCTTAAGCTAATATTAGTTTTTCTTGCGTTAAAATATCTCAATTTGTTGATTTTCTGTAAGCAAGTAAACCTTATTGGTTTACAATGGAAGTCTATGGGAATTTGGCGAAATATTAGAGATATCGCAAAGTTGGCGACTCATTTTGATCACCAAATTTGACGATATATCGCCAAGTTGGCAACAAACTTGGCGGCATTGGGCGACAGAATCGCCCCCACCCCATGGTAACCCCCCTTATAGGTATGGGGATGCATTAAATGAGATGCCTTTCATTCGAGCGTTGTCATTAAAATATTAACAAATAATCGCGATTTCTGTTTCACGTACGATAGCGTAATATATATATAGATTCTAAAATTTTGAATATAAGCATCTAATTTTGACATCATATTTGGCTTCGGCAAATTTTACTTTGCGATATTAAACAGAAGGTCATTCAGTCAAGACGCTTATGAATTATGAAAGTTTAAAGTTTGGAAGTGGTAATGTTAAATTAATTTGTAAATGCTGCAAACTGATTGCAATGCAGATATTTTTTTAAAAATGACTAAAGAACTATTTGTCAGAAAGAGAATGCGTTATAAATTTAGATTCGCCTAGTTAAATCTTCTAAAAATCGATTTCTGTTAAAAAATTCCTAGTTTGCAATTTATATTTTTATCAAAATTTCATTAAAAAAAAATAATACCGCGTGTTTCAAAAGTTTGGCGCGAACGTGACCAAAAGAAAATCTTTGGGACGGAGAGCCTTGCGATTTGCAGATAAATATTCAAAATGGTACGGGATTCTGTATAACACCAACAGAGAAATTAGTTCAAAATCTCGACAATAGAGGGCGCTACTGCAGATAATTCCATGGAATAATTTCATATTGTTCACTAAATCCAAGATTTGGATACAAAAAAGTGCACATACCGTATTCTGTAATGTTTTTGTATCAAAATGTGGCGTTGTGTGACCAATATAGAAATTTTTCCATGGAATTATCTACAATAGCGCCCTCTATTGTCAAGATTTTGAACCAATTTCTTTGTTGGTGTCATACAAAATCCCGTACCGTGATGAATATTTATCTGCAAACCATATGCCTCTCCGACCAATATATCGCGTTATACTTTCGCACCGAACTCTTGAAACACCCGGTATATATCTTCGAAAAAAGTTTTCGAAGAAATTATAAATTTTTAAAAAGAAATCGAATTCTAGAAACTTCAAATATGTGAATACAAAATTACAGCTCATTCCGCTAAGTACTTTTTCTGTTATGTTTAACACTAGATAACTAAACATACTTGGGATAGTGGAAAAGATTAAACGCTCATAAAGATACGAATTCTGTAAATTTTGATATTTTCCCGTGTGAAAATTGTTTAAAAAATTGCTATAATCTACTTTTCAGCATATTATTAATAATTTACACAGAAAAAAATATATTGTTATTCTTATAATTACCCTTCAACTCGTCAATCAGCTATCGCCCCTGAAACAAAAATAGTCTTAATTATTACGACAGTATAGTGTAATAGTCTTCTAGGGTTTAAAATCAACCCGTATTGCAATCTGTTAGCAAAGATTAGGAATTCATTAAACATTAGGAGTTACAAAATTTAAACTTTTACAATTCATAAACTATTTCATCGAATGCCTTCCCAGCAAACAGGAAATTGCTGGCCAGCAGCAAGATAGGTGCTGGCAATGATGGAGAAGTGCTGGCTGATGGTCTACCACTGTATGACCACTTCTGGACAGCTTCAGTCAACTTTACTCTTGGAAATCATCACATAAAATTCTGGCGGGCATCCATTTTATCTCATGCGCTGGCCCACCACTACATGGAAGTGCACGAAATTTTGCAGTAGTATTGCTGGGAACCCTTACGCTAGGTGGCGCTGCGAATATCGAAGACATTGAGACACCAACAAAAGACACCAACAAAATAAATAAGTAAATGAATAAATAAATAAATTCTTCATTTTAACGCACTTTTTTTTTCCTCCTTAAATCTGGTTTTACTAGGTTACAAAGGTTTTCGGTTTTCATAATTTACGCAGTTCAGAATCAATAACAAAAAAAGCGTATAAAATACATAGGATTTCTATACAATAGAATAATTTGTATACCAATTTAATGATTGGGAACGTAAATCACAAAAGAAACAAGCTTGAAATAGTGTAATGAGAACTTGAAAACTATGAGCAATCGTAGCGTACGCTGAAAGCCCTTGTTCATGTCCGATCACGAAAACCAAGCAGCATCGAGCGCGATCAGTACTTGGGAGGGCGAGTACATGCAGTTCAAACATTTCTACAGATGTTTCTATAGCTCTTGGTGAAACTAGCTTACAGAAAAAAGAGCCATAATTATACAATACTTTATTTTGTTATAGAAGTCTATAAGAAATTTTTGTAAGGGAAAGTGCTGGGCCAGCAAAGGAATAGCATTGGGATAGGTGCTAGCACTGCAGGAAAAGTGTCGGATTGAAGTAATGTGACGGCATAGCAATGTTGGCCTGCTGTTGGTCGTCACTGATGGGCCAGCTGCATTCGGCTTGGACACATTTCGACAGGTTTAAGTAATGGTATTCTTGCACTTTACCGCTGATAGCACTGCTGGCTGCCATCTTTTTTCCAGCTGATGGCCCACTGTTTCTTTCTTTGCTGGGTCCCCGCTTGGTATGTACCGAACACACCAGATATTGTGTCAAAATTATGCGTTGTATTGAAAGTTTCAGAGTTTGGTACAATTTTAATATGAAGACGACCTCCTAAGCTTTTTTTTAAATATATATTGAAGGGTGACATAATTTACAGTGGAAAGGCTATTTTCTCTTATTTCAGTCACAATTTGGGGATTAAAATATATGGGCGTTTCATTAATTTTTTGTGAGGCGCTGTACATTTTTTTTTCAATTTGTACTTAATTTGAATTTATACATTTTGTGTAGCCACATATTAAAAATTCAAAAACTTCTGCATATTGTTATTAACACATTATTGAGCAGTGATAAGTATATTCGACATTTCAACTTGTATACTGTTCACTAATTTAGAGCATTTTTTTTAAAAATTCATAATATCTACCAGATTTTTTTCGACAGTAATATTTGCTTTATTAAATCACGAAGCAGCTGTCATTAACACATTTAAGCCTAGCGTCCCATTTTTGGGACGCTTCGAATTTTAATAAGTTTGTATAATTTTGTTCTTCTTTATAACATGAAAATTGTATGAAATGATTATCTATAAATTTCTTTATCTGTTACCTAAAGGTGACAGCATAAAATGGTAATTTATTTGCTTAAAATGGATGGCTTTTTTCGAAGTTTATGGATTTTTCATTTTTCAAGATTGCGAGATGTAAAAAGTAAGTTTATTTGTGCTTTTTCTACCAAGGATCCAAAAAAGTAAATCACAATCTTTGCTTGTTCTGAAATACGTATTTATATACTTCTTTGAAATACGTATTTTTTAAATTGTAAAATTATATGTTCAAGCCTATATTTAATGCATTTTTGTGATGTACGAAATATCGGGCACTAGGCAGGAATGGGTACATATTTTTATTAGCCATTTAGGGTCAGTTATTTATGTAGGGACAGTTATTACTTTTCAAGATGATCATAACATAAATTGTTTTTAAACCTCAAACACGAAAATTCTTAGTTTATTATTACTAATACTTATAACGTTATTAGTATCTGTAAAGAAATCTATATAATTTTTTAGTAAATCATACACTACTAATTATCATATAAATTGTACTACTTAAAAGCTTATTTTATGTAATTTAGACGAAATATATAACTATGCATGTTATATTATTACAAATTTTATGAATATTTCCTTATTTAGTACGCTTTCATTTTATCAAATAAATACAAAAAGAAAAAAGAAATAGCGTAATTTTTTTAGTATTTTTCCAGTTCATTTTGCAATATTTTAAAGTGATTTTACCAAAAAATTTAAGAAAATAAAAATTCACGCATAAATGGGTTAAATAAAGCGCATATTAGAGTTGAGAAAATCTCGTAAAATCTTGAATAAAACAACGTGCTTTTGGCAAAAAATGGCAAAATTGACTATCAAAAATGTGTTAACCGGTTAATATTAACAACTTTTGAAACTTGATGAAGTGATATTTATTTACGTGCTAATAAAAATTATCCAGAATATCACCATGACTTTGAGTATATACAAGGTGTTTCTACGATCATAGGACAAACTCTTAAGAAAGGTAAACTATACACAAATAAGCAATTTTCGTATAGCAATGTGGGGTCGGAAATGAAAAGTTTTGGCGAAAAACAAGAAATGCGGAAGTAATGAAAACAAGTCTTTTATGGACATAACAATTAGAATAAGTACTCAAATGTGTCACCATTAACATCGATACGTACTTGGCAGCGTCTAGCAAGTGATTGGTGTACCCTTTTGAAGGTTCCAGATCTCTCATTTATGAGACACCAAGGATCACGGATCACCGACCGGGACTCCAACCAAAAAAATTAAAAAAAATAAAATAAAAATGGTTTATGGAACTCAATGTCCCGGCGGAAAAAAAAACCCACTACCACCCAGAGAAGCCCAGGTAAAAACAGACGCGGAATCAGTATTTTACTTACAATTATACTTTTTTTTAACATTAAAGGAAAAACAACAAATAGTCAAACTTGACCGTGGAAAAAAATAATGACAGTAAATGGCAATAGTGCCTACTGAAGTACCAGCCCTTGCTGGGCTAATAAACTGAAGCAAATATAAAAATTAAAGAAATTAACACTAAAAGTACAGCAAAAACATATAAAATACATATAAAGTTAAATCAAAATGTGTATTGGATAAACGAGAGTAGTTCTATGAGACACCAATTGACTCTGATGAGGACCTCTTTGCAAGACTTTCAGTCGTTGCTGCAAATGTTCGTGAGTCACTTGGAATCTGGGAAAAAATACGCCTATCACTCGCTAGACGCTGCCAGTGGTGCATTTGAGTGATTACTGTAATTGTTATGTCAATAAAAAGCTCGTTTTTGTTTCCTCCGCATTTCTTGTTTTTCGTCATAACTTTTCATTTCCGACCCCATATTGCTATACCAAAATTGCTTCTCTATGTGTACTTTACCTTCCCTTACAGTTTGTCCCATGATCGTAGAAACACCCTGCATATATTTTTTCTTAAATAAAATATCCTAATAATTTGTTCAAAAATGAGAAGTAGTTGCCTAGTTTAAATAAATTTTGCCCCACTTTTTAATTAAATTTGTGCAATTTTGTTAATTAAAATTCCATGTTATCTTATTCTATTCTAAATCAGGTTATTTTCCCGAATAAAGCGTAATATAATATATTGCATAAATAATCAATTATGTGCTACTCTATGTCTTGGAATCCATTCAAAAATGTTGAATTAAAACTTTTCATTTTCTGTTCTTTAACAGCATGAGTAAAATTTCTGAAGTCATTTTCTCATTCTTAACGAACCAAATGAAATGCAACCAATTCGAAATTTCTTAATCAGTAGTAAACAGTTTTACAGAACCTTATACATACATTACATTAATTTTTAACACAATTATTTAATTGGTAAATAAATTATGACAATTCTAAATTTCCATGTGGGTGAAAAAAGTCCGAAGCAGGATTCGAAACAGGGTTGTCTTGGCTGAAGCCGCTAATGCTCTACCAACTGAGCCATCGCAGACGAATCTGGAGAACTAATTCACCCAACTAACCTTTAACGATCACAGCATCTGATCAGATATCTGAATCAGATCAACAGAATAAATCGAAGGTTATTTTGGAAATGCAGTATACCTGCACTTATTCTGTTGAGCTGATTCCGATATCAGACCAAATGCCTTGATTGTTAAAGATTAGTTGGGTAAATTAGGCCTTTAGAATAATCTGGGATGGCTCAGTTGGTAGAGAATTGGCGGCTTCAGCCAATAATCCTTTTCTCGAGTCCTGGCTCAGACTTTTTTCACCCGCTTGAAAACTAACGACAGTTATAACCATATAAACATTAATAGTTAAAATAAAAATTAAGCGTTCTAGGTGAAAATGGACATTGATCACGTAAAAAATGCCTACGAATGCTTGGAAAAGAACATTTTAATGACTAAAGTTCATTTAATTCAATTTATACTTAATTTGAATTTACACATTTTGTGTAGGCCATAACCTCTTGAGGTAAAATTAAGTGATACCGTTGGTTCGATAAATGACAGCTAACTTACAAACTGTAAACAAAACAATTTATTGAAACATAGTAAGATTTTTGTCATTATTAATTTTAGAGCTGAGTGAAAAAACATGTTATGCTACATTTTCTTAATTTTATTTTTTTAATATTTTGGATGAAGGTGTTATGAAGTATTCTATCACATGGTAAAGCTAAAATACTCAGATTCTATTTAGTCTTGAAGAGTTAAGATATTATTCATTAATATTAAATATTTTGATATTTAATAATGTAAATAATATTAATAGTTTTTAATATTTGAAAATTAAATAAGAATAAATTTTTCTGAGAGATTTTAGTACATCTGTTAATATTTTAAACACATGGTATCAAAGAGAAAATAAATTATTAGAATTTGCAACGAAAACTTTCACTTCAAATTTCTTAAAATTTAATATTTGTTGCTTACATATTCTTCCAGAAAGATCTTCAATTACGATGTGCTCAAAGTGTTATAGCTGTTTTAGGACATCAGTAATAATAAAAAAAAGTAATTAAATGAAATAAAAAAATATATAAATAATAATAATAATAATAATAGTAACATAAAAAATAATATTTATTTTAAATAATTCCAATATTTAATTATTTATAGTTTTAAATTTTACTCAAAACTACGAAAGTAAATACATGCTGGGTAATAACAATAAACAAATTAATTCAATAAATTATAATTTTATAACTTTATCTAAATATCTCATCAGCTTCTCTGACATAACTTCAGGCCTTTTAGGCAATAAAATGGAACAGGCCTATAGATGTCATATGGGGAGTGAGCTACACCGGTAAATGTTGCCTGGTTGAATAAAAGTTTTCTTTATAAAAAAAAAAGCTGCCTCTTGCTTAGATTTTGGTAAGCAAGAAAAGAAAAGAAATAGTGAGTCTTTCGGGAGAAATTGTTTTGAGAAGTTTTCTCTTCATGAGTCGGCATTTTGGGGGTGGTAGCTGATGTAATGTCTCACCTTGAGGCCTTCTTTTTAATAAGGCGGATTTGAAGCTGTCTGTTGGTACCGGAGTATGTCCCCGTAGGATCTCAGCGAAAGCTAGGTTTTGAAAACGATAGAATCCTGTTTCGCCAGAACGTGCGCCGGACGCATGTGCTTTGAAACCGAAGTTATCCTGCAATAGAGTCCAGAAAATAGTTCAGAAATCTGCTTAATCTGCGGTGTGAACTTCATAGTCATGTAGTGGGACTCAGGTGCTTTGAAACCGAAACGAACCTACATTTGAGTTCAGAAATCTTCTTAATTAGAGGTATGAACTTCGTAGTCATGTAGTCGGACTCAAGTGCTTTGAAACCGAAATGAACCTACAATTGAGTTCATAAATCTGCTTAATTAGAGGTGTGAACTTCGTACACTTTTAAAAATAAAGCTCGATGTTTCACCAAGAAAATGGTGAAATCCAGCTGAAATTTAGCTGCAACCAAGATATAGGTGCTAAGTTTCACCAGTTTTGTGGTGCTTTCACAAATACCATTAAATTAGGGAAAATCTGAACCATGATTTACGTTTTTTTTTTTCTAAACCAATGGTATGGTGAAAGTTTGAACCATGATTTAGGTTTTTTACAAAACCGATTTCCTGGTGAAAGGTTGGACCATAAATAAGGTTTTTTTCTAAAGCAAATTTATGGTGAAAGGTTGAACCCTGTTTCAGACTTTTTTATAATCTGATTTTATGGTAAAGGATTGTACCGTGCTTCAAGGGTTTTTTATCCAAATTTATGGTGAAAGATTGAACCATGATTGAAGTAGTTTCCAAACTAAATTTATTGTGAAAGGTTGCACCAAAATTCAGATTTTTTTTTAACTACCTTTATTGGGAAAGGTTATATAAGTTTTCTTTTTCTCTCATTTTGTACTAAAATGTTAAACCAATATTTAAGTTTTTAATTTTTCATTTTATAACGCAGAAGTAACCAAGATTAAAAAATTTTCTGCGAGATTCTGTGGTCCCAGAGAATCACAATATATATATATATATATATATATATATATATATATATATTTTTTTTTACATTAAACTGAAAATTATTAATGTTTTAATTATTGAATGTAGTTCTTTGTCTTTGAAATATACTTAAAAAACAATTTCATGTAAACAATTAGCTCTAATTAATTATGAAAAATAACTGCATATTAAAAAAAATTTGCTGATTATTACCACTCTGAACTAAATTTTGTATAACTTCTTTCTCCACACTTTTGTCACAGATTTAAAATTATAAAAATTTTAGGTTTATTTAATGTTATTATCACAGGCCCAGGCAATGCAGTGCAGTTCAGCTAGTTGTTAATAAAGCTACAATGGTTACACATATGGAATTTTCACTATTTTTTTATTTTATACATTTCCATGGTAAAATTTTAGACTTTAGAACAGTAAAATTTACAAGCCCTGTCCAACACACCAATTCTGAAAAATTATTATTACTGATCCATTTACCTTGAAATATAATTAAAAAAAAATAATTTCGAATGAAATTTGCTTGATAATTTTTTTTTAATTTACTGATTTTTCAAACTTTTTAAAAGATCAAACTCATTTGCACTTATAAATAGTTCAACGTTTGTTTCTATCTAATATTCAATAACGAAGTTTAATTGTTTATGAATAAATTTAACAGATATGCAATCAAAATATAAAAAGCTGCAATAAGAGCAAAATTTTTGGCTTATTAACCTCTAGCATACAAGCTACAAAAAAAAAAAAAAAAAAAAAAAAAAAAAAATGCTTTTAATAAAATTTCAAAATTTTTTGATTTGTAAAGTTTTCATATCAAATATTAAAATACTTACTCTGTTAAGTTTAACAATAAAAAGGCTGCCATAAGCGACTATTTTTATTATTATTTTCCTTATATTTTCTTTTTTCTAAACAATATATAATGAAGATTTTTTTTTTTTTTTTTTTTTTTTTTTTTTTTTTTTTTAAATAGAGGTAGGAGAACAAAAATAATCGCCAATGTGAACTCTGCCATTGCTGAAACAAAATGATAGGATACAATAAAATAGCCACACAATTCAATTGGTTTGCGGTATGCCGCTCCATTTATTGAAAGTACAAATTATATATTCAGCAGAAAATATATGACCGATATTTACAGATATAAATATATTTTACATACAAAGTTTTCGCCACAGTTTCTGGAGGGTGCTGCACCTTGTCTATCCTTTAGTTTAAAAAATAAGATCATTCTGTGCAAATGAAGATCTTCCATACAATGAGGGTCATCAAGAATATATGTGATTCAGAAGCTTAGTATATTTTGCATCAAGACCCAAGTTCGAAATGGAATTGCTTCTAGCATCGGGTTCTCCACCTGTTTTAATAATAAAAGAATGAATTTTTTTAAATACAAAATTGTTATTTGTGCAGACATAAGTTTACTTAAACATGAAGAAATATAAATATATGTTTTGCAGGAATGATTTCAGGGGGGGGGGGGGGGGGGGAGCTTATACATAAAGGTAAAAACAAACTGTAAACAACAGAAAAATGTTTCCTTTCCTTCCCCTGTCTGTCCAAATTTGAACTTGCTTTAATATAATTGGATTGCTCTGCAATTGATATATGTTATTGAGATTTCTACCATGTTCGGTTATGAAAATAAAGCAGGTAGTGTTCAATCGTTTATTTACAGATACACTCAAAAGTATTCCATTACATTATGGTCCACGGGAAAATGACATATAAATATGTAGCACCTATAGTTGTCACCAGATCCTTATGTGTGTCTGTTCGAATATAACGACGCAAAAAACTACCCAGCTGAATGGTTTGAAATTTAATATACGTATAATCGTTGCAGAATTTTGTCGAGTGATTTTAAATTTTATGCAAAACGATAACGGTTTTCATTCTTTTAAATCCTATCATACATAATTAATTCAGTGATATCCCATGATAGGTAATGATTCTAGGTTGCAATGGTGATTACATCATATTTAATATGGAGTCATATTATTTCCATATTACGGAATTTAATATATATATAATCGTAATAAATTTTGTATTCATGCACTTTTGCATAAGAGTGCAACAGCTGTTGCACCAAGATCTGAATTTTTATCAAACTTCAGTATAGTACAAGCGCACCTCATTTGCCACATTTGACGCACAATTTCCGATATGTTTATGATTTTCAATTAACCCATTTGTGCCTGGTATCCTAATTTTGGGACGGTTTCTTTTTGAACCTTTATATACCGTCCTAGTTTTGGGACGCTAGGAATGAAATGCCATTTATTTTGTTACAAAAGGGTTACATGTCATTCGGATTATTATTTGGCTATAAAATTATTATTCAGATTATTATTTGGCTATTCTTTGTTATTACTATAGGGGGGGGGGGGGGGTAGGGCCATTGCTCTGCTCAAGAACAAGAAACTCAACCCTTACCACACTTAGCTATTGGCTTAGTAAAAATTTATATCATACCGTTATGTTTTGTACTAGTTTAGTATTTGATATCCCGAGGTAACTAATATATATACAGTAGAACCTCGATTATCTAACGTAATTGGGACCGAACCTACATCGGATAATCGAGAATTTATCGATGATCATCTAGTTTAATATGTAACATCGTCATCGAGCTGCTATTAGGATTATTTAAACTGCTTAATAAATATCTAAATTAAAATTATACATGAAAATAATTTAATTTGTTTAGACGTGTACACAGGGGGAGTGGGGGTGTGGCAAGAGTACAACTATACCAGGATCGGATCTTGCGGGAGCTCAAGCTAATTTCAATGGAATTCAAAGAAAGGGGAACAAAAAATACTTATCTCTACTCATGGTTTGGACAAGAACACTTGCATATGCAAGGAATGTGAAAGTAAAAAAAAAGTTGGAAAAAATTCAGAATATCGACATCGGTTTACGAAGAGTTCGAGTTAAACGACGGTCGGATAATCGAAGTTCTATTGTACCACATATACTCGTGTGTAAAACGAAGAATTTCTGACAATTTTCTGCAAGTAAATTGGGGGGTAGACTTATACGCGAGTCAATTACAACAGCCAAAAAAAAAAAAAAAAAAAACCTTTGAATACTGCAAACGTCTGATTTTTTATTGTATAAATAATAAAATAATACATAAAATATACAAATAGTAATAATTTATTATTAAAAAGATTTCAATGTTTGTTTTTGTTTACTTACTAATTTTTCGCATTAGTACGAGAAATCTTTGGTTTGATTTTGTGCAAAATTGAAATAAAAAGTTAGGGGTCGACTTATACGTATGTTTTCGATTTTTTGCAGAATTTGCATTCAAAAGTTAGGGGGTCGACGTATATGCGAGTATATATGCTCTAATAGTAATTAGTGATTATTATAAATTTTTACTATGCCAACAGTGAAGGGTGGGGAGGAAGGGGGTCTTGTTCTTGAGCCGAGCCCAGCCCCCTACCCCTTATAGTAATAATAAAGACATTTTTATAGTCAAATAATAATCCGAATGATATATAACCTTTTTGTAACAAAATAAATGGCATAAAACATAGATCTAATGCTTAGACAGTAACGGAGAAAACCCCTACCCTTTCGTGCTTAGTGTACCAAAATTGGGACGTTTAGATTTTTATATGTTAAATATTTTTTTAAAGAGAATTTTTTTATTATTTTTTATGTTCATTTTACACCATTTACTATAATTAAGCACAATATTGAGTTGAAAAAAAATTCAGGCACTAACGGGATTCATAGTTAAATTTGTTGAATGGTTGGTTGCTAACAATGTATCAGTTAACAAGAAGCATTGTTTTGTGAACATGTTTCAGAAAGGGGGAGTGGGGTTGTACTTTGTGCCAATATGTTAAGAAAGAATGAACAATGTTAAATAAGCATAAATGAATGTATATAAAAGGTGCATACAGCTGTTTCGGCGCTTCTAAAGCTCCATCAACCTTTTACAGATTTCGCGATATTTTATTTCTACTGATTGACAAAATTTGCATTTTTTTTTCTTCTTGCGACCGATTTCCGAAATTCCTGGCGTTTTTTCTCATAGGGTCAATCGATGAATTCCGTAGGTTTTTCACCATGGCCGAACAAAGAATTTATTTTTTTCCTCGTAAACAGTTGGTGAATTTCCGGATTTTTCACCACGACATACAGACGAAGCTTTAGATTTTTTATTTTCCTGGAGATAAGGAAGAATTAAGTGATTTACTTTCTCGCGACCAAATGATGAAATTTACATTTATTTCGTATGTAGATATTTCGTGAGTCCCCCCACCCCCCCCACCCCCCCCCCCACCCCCCGCGACCAAAAAAAGAAGTGAATCGAAAGGGCACATCTAAAAGGGCTCCACGGAACACCGGGTGCATAAAATAACTAAAAGGGGTCGTCGGGCGCATGCAGTAGTTAAAAAGGGCCAGCAGGCGCATAAAGTAGTTTATATATAAGGGCCGCCGGGAGCTGCACCCATCCAAATTGCCCTAGAGCAGTGTTTCCCAACCTTTTACTGCTCAGGCCCCACTAAAGCATCCATAAAATAACCATGTTCCCCCCCCCCCCCCCATATGACTCTGTAAATTATGTATCTTATTACTGAAAAAGTGAACTCTATTAAAAGATGGAGCCATAAAAGAACCTTAACAATCACTAATCATTTCACATTTTTTTTAACTTATTGAAAAGGTGAACCTTGTGTCACAAATGTGTTTTAACATAATTCTACAAATGAAATGACTTTTCTCTGAGAATGAGAATTTTTTGGATACATCTTCGCTTTTGTGCCAAAAAGACGTTTATTGTCTTTTCCAACTTCCCTCAGTTAAAGAAAAGTATTATACATTCTGCATCTTCTCAAAATATCTTGAAGAATGACATATTTAGCATTAAAACCAGGGCTGCGGAGTCGGAGTTGAGCCTATTTTTCAGCGAAAGAGTCGGAGTCGGATCTGTTAGAATTCCCGGATTCGGAGTCGTCCAGGGCCCCGACTCCGCAGCCCTGATTAAAACTGATAACTCACACATTTTATAATTCATTTTTGTAATGTTTTAAGAATTGGTGGAAAAGCTCTGGACACTAAATTTTCTTTTTAAGGATAACACAATACACAAGAAGCATTTAATGATTCTTATTTTTATCAGTTTTAAGTGTACATTTATTCCCCATCAGAGCACATTTTCTCTAGTTTCCTTTTCCTAATATTATTAATTGTTTTCCATATATTATCTGATTTTAAAATTTAAAAAGTATATGTCATCATATAAATTTATTTATTGTACAAGAGGCCTAAAGTAGAGCCACAGATATTTATTATCTACCCATTTCCTTTTATAATGCTACTTAATATTTATAAATTTTATAAAGTTAATAATACCTCATTTAGACATTTCATATATTGTTTAGGTTAAATATGCTCAAGACAATCAAATTTATATCCACTTTTAAATAGTTTCATGTGTAAAATATTTTTCATGTGATTTATAGCAAAGCGAATAGCAGTTGAAAGGTCATTCAATAAATAATCGAAAGCATTACCAAATATTATAAAATACCTAAATAACCAGAAAAATTATAAAGATTTTTAATACTGTAGATTAGGTGTCAAAACATTTTAAAAGATTATTCGTACAATTATTCTAGTGTTAAACTATTTTAAACTTTCGATTGGGAAAAATTTAAAAATTCAATTAAAAAACCTGATTTTTAAAAATTTGCTTGTATTCTGTTTATTTTTTGTCTACAAGATTTCTTCTTCCCAACATCCCAACCAAAAGAATGCCAAAAGAAACTGATAGCGAACGGGTGCGTAACAAATTTCAAATTGTCCCCCAAGTTGGGAACCACTGCCCCAGAGTGAACATTACGTATCGGGGGGGGGGGGGGGGATCGAGAAATTCAATCAGTTGCGAGAAGATATCGCAAAATACTACTCTTAAAATGAGACTGAATGAATCAATTAAAAAAAATTAACAAGGTACAAGAGTGACTGTTTTGAGAATGTTCTGCCCTTTGTAAAAATTGTTGCATGGCGACTTTTTTTCTAGATTCAACACTAAATTTTCAAAAGTTCTATGAAATATGCTGAAGTTGTCGATAATATCAGAATTTGCACTTGAAAAATTCTTATTTTTGGTCTTGTAAATCCATGTAAAATAATATTTCCCCCCATTAAGATCCTTTTTTGACTTATTATACAGCTATAAATAAATAAAACGACATAGAAAGTGTCATATACATTAGGGTGTCCCCCAAAATAAATTTTTAAATATTTGGACTCTCACCCCCTAAAAAGTTTCTTTTGGGGTACTTAATGTCTTTGTAAAATTTCAGCTCAAAGAAAAAATATTTAGAGGTCCCTCATCGTCGCCAAAAAGTTAAAAAAATAGTTTTAATTCCATAATATTTTACAGTTATTTACAAAATTACTATTTTTAAAATATATATTTTTTTTAAGTTACATGCATTTAATATGTCGTTTCTAAAAAATGTAACCTATTGGTAATATTTAGCGTAGTAAATGTAAGAAAAATTACTAAGAAAGTGACTAAAAACGAACTTTATCCAAAAGTGCAGAGTGCAATGTAAAAAGAATGTTTTAAAGCAAAATTCACCTGCCAAATTTAGAAAGACAATAAAGAGGAAAATATTGCATAATGTTCTATAAATAACATAATTAATCATGTTTACATATCTTGAAGCTCTTTACTGTTGTACTTCTCGAAGTTCATTGAAACTGCTTCTATTCTTCATCTTTTGTTGCATCATTAAAACTTTTGATTAATGCTATGCACCGGTCAGCACAGTCATTAACAGATGGCAAATGTTTAACAATTTCTTCAGCTTCTTTAAAAGATTGTGTTCTGCCCATTTCTCAACCAGCACACTTAGAAAGTTGTCGTCTATTTATGTGGTGTGAAAGAAGCTGCGAGAGATGTTTAAGTTGTAAAAATTTTAAAGGATCTTTCTATAATAAGTATAAATTCTTTTTTTTTTCATCGATTTTACAAACATATATTTTTCTTGGCACTAAGAAGTTTTGAAAACAAACAAGAAGTTGCAAGCTCTTTACTTAAATACCAGGAATGACGTAGAGTCTTCTTTAATCCTGTTTCGCGTAGTTGTGTATCATCATATTCATGCAATCTTTGTATCACTAAAATGTCATCTAAAATGTCATCTGCTGCATCTACAATAGACTGACATATGTAACATGACTGAATGTATACGCATACAACAAACGATTGAATTCTTGAAGGTTTTGAAATTGTTGAGGTGTCAATTGTATTATAGATTCATTTCCATCAACATTAGTTCATTTTTTAACGAATAAATAAATTTGCCATCCATCGAGTTTTGTTGAAAGCACCTGGTTTCCAAATAGAATTGTTCACATCTATTCCAATCATAAGAGAGGAAAGATTTTACAGGTCTCTGTAATCATCTTTAGGAAAGTGTTTAGCATCTGCCTGAAGTTGATTCTTAATAAAAGTTTCAAAGGATTGGATGCTGCTATCAATGACATTTTTTGACATTGTGGGTTGTATTGGTTAAAAGTTCAATCCCTTTTTTTAAAACTTTTTAAACATAATAATTTCAGGTCCATTTCATGGACCAAGACATACATTAAATATATCTGAAAGTAATACTTCAAACATCTAGTGTCTACAGGCTAACCTCAGAAGTATTCTTCCATTTTTATATTAAAGAAGAACACATGCTGTTTTGAACTTTCGTATATTTGAAGAAGTTGAGTCAAAGCACATACGAATAACATGACAATCACATTTTCATGACTCTAAAAGTTTAAAAAACGCATTAGCTGCTGCTTCCCCTGTACCAGATCACAGCTTAGGAATTCCAAGAAGTTTTGTATTACTATTAGAGAGGGAACTAACACTGGTAAACAGTCTACCTTTCTTTTTCCATTTAATGATAAATCAGGTAATAACTTTTCGTCCCAATGAACTACTTACTGAATTTGAAGCATTAAACTCCATTTTTATCTATTGCGCAGTTTCACTACATAAGTGTTGACGTTTACGATAAACAGTACTTGTTGAAAGAATTACAGATTTTTCATTATTCTTTGAACAGTCTGCTTCACTATCCCCACTAGCCATGTTTATGCCAGATGCAATTAACATTATTGACTTTCTTACACTTATATTATTTCTATCAAAAGCAGCAGCAGCTTTTGGTGTTATTACAGATCTTCGTCTTCGATCATTTTTACCTGAATACTTCTCATTTAATAATTTTTCTCCTGGTTTAATATCTGCAGAATATTCATTGTGAAAGTTTTCTATATTGAATTTTCACTTTCAGTCTCAGTCTTATAAACTGTTGACGTAAAAAATGCATTTGATACAGCAAAGGAATTTTGAGATGAAGCAGCTTCGGCTAATCGCTTTGCAAATTGTTTCTGTTGTTCAGCTGATCTTTTCTAAAGTGTAGAAAGCTTTCTGTCAATAGATTCAATGCAACCTTTCCTATATTCTTTTTGTAACTTGAGAAACTGGCAGTCCCCTTCATTTTTAATAAGCTGTTAAGTTTAATAAGCCGAGTTAGCGTGACTTATGTCAAATAACAAACTAAATTTTCGCTTTACATTCTTTGATTCTCTTCGTCTTTTGCATTATTCCTTTTTTAATTTATATTAATATACTATTTTGCCATATAAATCTTTAATCTTTCTTATGATATGCTGCTTATGTCTTAATGACAAACTTGATTTTGCCCAAAATAGTACAATGTTATTGTATACAAGAACAGAACCATCAATGATCGAAAAATTCGGATCATGGTGAAAGTATATAAAATTAGCAGGTGCAGCTCTTAATTATGTTTTTCTATTTAATTAAGCTTTTTATTATTTTTTTATATCATATATACTAAAAGTTTATTAATAGAAATAAAATATATAATTGATCATAACTTATGCTTTTGATTAAAATTCTATATTTTTACATAAATCAGTAAACTTGTGTGACATTGAGGGACCTCTTAATTTTTCCAAATGAATTCTAACTTCATATATTTTAATAATAGGAGAAGAAGAAACTTTTTAGAGGGTGAGACCCACCTTTTTAAAATATATATATATTTTTTTTTACATTGAAGTTTGGGACACCCTAATATACATTTATGTAAACAATGGTGTATGAGTATTCTACATTATTGAAAGACGAAATTAACTAAAATAGTTTCTTTAAGAAATCTTTAAAAAATTTTACTTTTGAACACTGTAGGTTATTCATAAACTTTAAAATAGAAATAATTTATGTAACAGAAACTTTTTTATCCGACGTATCAATTAAGGGTACAAACAAACAATATTTTGAATTTTAAGTTTTCCGCATTTTTCAAGATTTTACTCTTTCTTTTTTTAAATGTAAACGGTTTAAGACAGCTATTTAAAGATATTTTAATTTTGTTTTATATCCTTCATGGATTGAAGTCGTGCTGTGTAATAAACCTGAAGTTAAAAGTTCTATGAAATATGTTAAAATCATCGATAAGCACTTGGAAAAATTCTTATTTTGTGTCTTATAAATATAAATGCATGTAAAATAATATTTTTTCACATTAAGATCCGCTTTTAACTTATTTCACAGATATAAATAAATAGAGCAACACAGAAAGTGTCAAAGATTTATGAAAACTATGTGTATGACTATTCTAAATTATTGAAAGGCGAAATTAACTAAAATAAAGTTGCTTTAAGAAACCTTTTATTTATTTTTTACTTTTGAACACTATAGGTTACTCATAAACTTGAAAATAGAAATAATTTAAGTAACAGACACTTTTTTTATCCAAAATTTCAATCTTTAAGGGTACAAACAAGCAATATTTTGAATTTTAAGCATTCTATATTTTTTAAGACTTTTTTTATGTGCAGTTTAAAGTAGACAGTTGTTATAGATATTTCATTTTTGTTTATATCCTTGATGATTTAAACTGGCGCTGTGTAATAAACCAAAAGTTAAAAGTTCTATGAAATATATTGCAAAATTCTTATTTTTTTTCTCATAAATGCATGCAAAATAATATTTTTCACTCATGATCTACTTTTGGCTTATTACAAAGCTACAGCTATAAATAAATAAATGACACAGAAAGTGTCAAACATTTATGTAAACAATGTGTGCGAGTATTAAACATTATTGAAAGACGAAATTAACTAAAACTAACACTAAAATGTAAAATGTACTTACTATCAAAAGCACAATCTTTTGTTGTTTCAAACACTGGTATACTAAATCAACGTCCTCTTAAGATGACAGGTGTGACACTTTAAGGTAAATCCTATAGCAATTTAAAAGGCTAATTCCATGGGTTTTTGTAGCGTAAGTCACATAGCGGATATATGAAATTCTCGTTGGCCACCGTTATTATCGAAAGGTTTGCTCTTCTTATTCAATGAATGAGATATCCCCGATAAACTAAGTGACATTTTCCGTTCTAAAATACTGGTAGCCAAAAATCGTAGCATGTGACTTACACAACAAGTACGTATGGAACTAGCCAAAAGAAAAAAAAAACTATAAATTATGCTAAATTTATATTTGAATAGTATTTCAAAACTAAAACTTGTATTATGAAGTTACAATTTTTAAAATACAGTAGAAGCCCGATATAACGCAGTTGTTGGGAGACATGTTTCACACCCGTGTTATAGCTTAACCGCGGTACATCGAAAAAGTGTCAAAGGAAAAGTACAAAATTATGAAAACACTTACCCGCTTTGTGAAATGTAATTAACTTTATCATTCATTGAACAAAAACTTAATCTTGCACTGTCTTAAAAAAAGTCCGTAAGTGTTGTTTGGCGAACTGAGGCGTTTCGTTTCTTTTCGGCATATTGTTTCACACTAGCAAGATAGAGTAGATGAACACTAACTGAATCGTAATGCTTCTCCATCCACGAAATTACCTTCATTAAGTGTGAAATCACTAACATGTGGATCTTCGTCTTTCATTACCACACCATTTTCAATTTCATCATCATAATCTTGCTCACTGCAATTTTTATGCGTTACAGCATCAATGATATCCTGATCTCTTATGACTTCTGAAATTGGCTCGCTGTTGTTGATTTCTATCGAGTCATTTAAATCATCAACAGAGATATCAATATGCATAGCACTAACCGCAGACTGCAAGTCACTCATTGTGAATCCGGGATCGGAGCAATTTCCAACGAAGACATCTTCACCAGACACTTTTTTCCAGCAGTTCTGAATTATAGTCGGTGTAATGCTTCCCCATGCAAGGCCTACAGAATATGTAACAGTTTTGAGGTTAATTGCCTTAGGAAATCTTCCATTTCCCCCCCCTCAGGTTTTACTATACAGCTGAGCAGATCACGGCGGTAATGGGCTTTAAATGCTCTAATAATGACTTGGTCTAATGGCTGAATTAACACCGTAGTGTTTTTCGGCAAAAACTTGACGCTCATTTTTCCATCTCTTGATTTTAGTAGATCAGAAGGTGGATGTGCCGGACAGTGATCAAGGATAAGCAATGTCTTCTCTTGTGCGAAAAAGCGTTTTATGAAGAATATTAGGTTTCACTGAAATTTTAAACAAATTTATCCTAAAATTGATCTTTTTTTTCGGTGTACATACTTTTCCCCGTGTTAAATCCGAATTTGTGGTATATCAGACCGGCCGCATTATCTCGGGCTTCCACTGTATTTTAAAAATCCAATCTTATATGATAAAATTGAAAAAAAATAATAATAACTCTTCTTTATCATTTTTTTCTTTATAAGAGTATAAACATTGATAGTAATAAAATTAAAATATATATTTTTATATAGACTCTTAATTTAACTCAGCAATTTGAGCCATTTCACGAATTTTAAACTTTTAATCTCTTATTTAATTTTTAACAAATTTAAGGTTTTAAAAATATCAAAATGTACCTTCTAACAGAGTTGGAGATTTCTATAGCTCCATTATAGCTCCATAGATTTTTCCATTATTTTACTTAGAAGATACAGCTAATTATGAATTTAAAATTATAATCTCATAATTTAAAAAAAAAAAGCGACCAAATGTTTTTATGGATTTTATTTTTTTTTTAATAACGAATTGCTTAATAAATCATAAAAATATTTTTAATATTTATTGAGCTATGTATACTGTATTATTAAACATGCTTTAGCAATGTAAAAAACAGTTATACAATTATATGTCATAATTTTATAATGGTATATTTTTAAAAAACAAAATTTGGGTTTGACAGTTTTAAGTTTTTAACAAATTTAAGGTTTTAAAAATGTCAAAATGTACCTTCTAACAGAGTTGGAGATTTCTATAGCAACAGATTTCCAGTACTGTACTTAGAAGATACAGTTAATTATGAATTTAAAATTATAATCTCATAATTAAAAAAAAAAAGCGACCACCTGTTTATATGGATTTCATTTATCTTTGACAAACGAATTGTTTAATAAATCATATAAATATTTTCAATATTTATTGAGCTATATATAATGCATTATTAAACATGCTTTAGCAATGTTAAAAACAGTTATGTCATAATTTTGCAATAGAATATTTTTAAAAACCAAAATTGGATTTCACGGTTTTAAATTTTTAACAAATTTAAGATTTTAAAAATATCAAAATGTACCTTCTAACTGAGTTGGACGTTTTACAACTGCAGATATACATTACTTTACTTAAAAGATACATCTAATTATGAATTTAAAATTGTAATCTCATAATTTAAAAAAAGCGACCAAATGTTTTTATGGATTTCATTTATTTTTGAAAAACGAATTGTTAACCCCTTAATTCTCGCTCCCGTCATATTGGGCTGTGTCTTTTAGTCAAATTGTTTGATTCCCACCAGTTTTATAAAATAGTGAAATTGTCTATATTTTAGTATCGTTTTTCCTGTCATTAAATAAGGTGGATATTTCTTTTTTATAAAAGTGGTGCCAATAAGCAATTTGAATTTTTCAACCGTAATTTAATTCGAGCGTTAAGAGGTAAATAAATCATAAAAATCTTTTTAATATTTATTAAGCTATATATGCTGTATTATTAAACATGCTTTAGCAATGTAAAAAACAGTTATACAATTATATGTCATAATTTTGTAATGGTATATTTTCAAAAACCAAAATTTGCGTTTCACAGTTTTAAGATTTTAACAAATTTAAGGTTTTAAAAATGTCGAAATGTACCTTCTAACAGAGTTGGAGATTTCTATAGCAACAGATTTCCATTACTTTACTTAGAATATACAGCTAATTATGAATTTAAAATTATAATGTCATAATTAAAAAAAAAAAGCGACCACATGTTTATATGGATTTCATTTATCTTCGAAAAACGAATTGTTTAATAAATCATATAAACCTTTTCAATATTTATTGAGATATATATAAAGCATTATTAAACATGCTTTAGCAATGTTAAAAACAGTTATATCATAATTTTGCAATAGCATATTTTCAAAAACCAAAATTGGATTTCACGGTTTTAAGTTTTTAATAAATTTAAGGTTTTAAAAATATCAAAATGTACCTTCTAACAGAGTTGGAGATTTCTATAGCAACAGATATCCATTACTTTTACTTAGAAGATACAGCTAATTATGAATTTAAAATTGAAATATCATAATTTTTAAAAAAAGCGATCAAATGTTTTATGGATTTCATTTATTTTTTAAAAAGAATTGTTTAATAAATCATAAACACCTTTTTAATATTTATTGAGCTATATATACTGCATTATTAAACATGCTTTAGCAATGTAAAAAACAGTTATAAAATTATATGTCATAATTTTGTAATGGTATGTTTTCAAAAACCAAGATTTGCGTTTCACGATTGCAAGTTTTTAAGAAATTTAAGGTTTTAAAAATATCAAAATGTACCTTCTAACTGAGTTGGAGATTTCTATAGCAACATATTTCCATTACTTTACTTAGAAGATACAGCTAATAAAGAATTTAAAATTATAATCTCATAATTTAAAAAAAAAAGCAACCACCTGTTTATATGGATTTAATTTATTTAAAAAAAATGAATTGTTTGATAAATCATATAAACCTTTTTAATATTTATTGAGCTATATATAATGCATTAATAAACATGCTTTAACAATGTAAAAAAACAGTTAAACGGATAGATATATGTCATAATTTTGTAATAGTATACTTTCAAAAAGTCCTTCCGGCCAGTGCCGGGAGGAAGAGGTAGCTTTCATAATCCTTATTTAAAAAAAGCCAAATTATATCATTTAAACACACGAAGCTCAATTTAGTGGAAACCGAATATAGGAGATTCAATACAAATTTTTATCAATATAATGAATGAGAATTTCGCGAAATTAGTCAGCTTTATCCAAGCTGCTTTTCTTTGAAGTAACATATATTTGGCTGCCAAATTCGGCAATTTCTTAAAGTGCCTGTCATTTCAAGACAACATGGTGGATGAGGCTAAGCAGTGAACTCGGTCGAGACCTTAGTAATTGCTGTGCACATGCTCACTCACATCGGAATCTGTTAATATATAGGAGTGCTGTCGCATGCAAAAAATCAGATTTTTCAAAATGTCACCCACAATAGAATTTGAAACTGCTATATCTGAGCCATTTTTTAAGGTAAAGACAAACAAAAAATGCTCCTGAATCCTTATATCAAGGTCAAATACTTAAGAAAGAAACCTTTTTCAATTTCTAATTTTTTTGCACCTCACTTTAAATATATATATATATGTTTTTTTAATTTAATGGTCGCCATTTTGAAACAAGATGGCTGATGAATCTGGCCAGCGAACTTGGTCGAGGTGTTGATGTATACTATCCACATGCCTTCTTACATCGAAATAGGCGAATACGTGTGTTATCGCGTGACAAATACAAGATCGTTTCAAAATGTTAGCCATACTAGAAATTCAAAGTGCTATAAATCAACCATTTTTTAAGATATAAACAAAAGAACAAATTTTCAGAAACAAAAACTGCTCCGGAATCTTTGTATCAAGGTCAAACACATAAAAAAATCTTTTTCATTTTCCAATTGTTTAATACCTCATTTTGAATTTTAAATTTAATTTTTTTTTAATGGCAACCCTTTTGAAACAAGATGGCGAATGAAGCTGGCCAACGAACTCGGTCGAGACATTGGTATGCACTATGTACAGACCAAGTTACATCCAAATAGGTTCATAATTACGCCTGTTGTCGCGTGACAAAAATCAGGTCGTTTTAAAATGTCAGCCACAAGAGAAATTCAAAATGCTATTACTCAGCCATTTTTTTAGATATAGACGAAAGAAAAACTGTTCCGGAATCTTTGTATTAAGGTCAAACACATACAAAAAAAATCTTTTTCACTTTCCAATTTTTTTGGTATCTCATTTAAATTTTTTTATTTTTTAATTTTTTTTATGGCCGCCATTTTGAAACAAGATGGCGGATGAAGCCGGCCGACGAACTCGGTCGAGATATTTGTATGTACTATGTACACACCAAGGTACATCCAAGTCGGTTCATAAATACGCCTGTTATTACGTGAGAAAAATCAGGACGTTTCAAAATGTCAGCCACGCTAGAAATTCAAAATGCTATAACTCAGCCATTTTTTAAGATATAGACGAAACAAAAACTGCTCCCGAATCTTTTTATCAAGGTCAAACACATAAGAAGAAAATATTTTTTCAATTTTTAATTTTTTGGTACCACATTTCAAATTTAAATTTTTCTTAAAAATTTAAATGGCCACCATTTTTAAACAAGATGGCGGATGAAGCTGACCAACGAACCCGGTCGAGACATTGGTATGTACTATGTACACACTGAATTACATCCAAATCGGTTCATAAATACGCCTTTTATCGCGTGACAAAATTCAGGACGTTTCAAAATGTCAGCCACGCTAGAAATTCAAAATGCTATAACTCAGCCATTTTTTAAGATATAGACGAAACAAAAACTGCTCCGAAATCTTTGTATAAAGGTCAAATACATAAGAAAAAATATTTTTCCATTTTCAATTTTTTGGTACCACATTTCAATTTTTAAATTTTTAAAAAAATTTTAAATGGCCGCCATTTTGAAACAAAATGGCGGATGAAGCTGGCCAACGAACTCGGTCGAGAGATTGGTATATACTATGTACACACTGAATTACATCCAAATCGGTTCATAAATACGCCTTTTATCGCGTGATAAAATTCAGGACGTTTCAAAATGTCAGCCATGCTAGAAATTCAAAATGCTATAACTCAGCCATTTTTTAAGATATAGACGAAACAAAAACTGCTCCGGAATCTTTGTATAAAGGTCAAATACATAAGAAAAAAATATTTTTCCATTTTTAATTTTTTGGTACCACATTTCAAGTTTTAAAATTTTTTAAAAATTTTAAATGGCCGCCATTTTGAAACAAAATGGCGGATGAAGCTGGCCAACGAACTCGGTCGAGACATTGGTATGTACTATGTACACACCAAATTTCATCGAAATCGGTTCATAATTACGGGAGTTACAGTGTGACATAGGTCAGATATATATATATATATATATATATATATATCAATTTTGAACGGAGGGTGGTTTCGGGGTCTGGGGGTCATGATCGATGAAAATATACCAAAATTTTTTGAAATCGCTTTCCTCCGAACGGCTGCAATAGGTAGCTTTTTTGTAAAGAAAGCTACCTAAAACCAAAATTTGCGTTTCACGGTTTCAAGATTTTTACAAATTTAATATTTTAAAAATATCAAAATGTATCTTGTAACACACTTTTCAGAAACCTCCAACTTCAGATATTCATTACTTTACTTAGAAGATACAGCTAATTATGAATTCAAATTATATTCTCATACACAAACCAGAATTTGAATTTCACGATTTTTATTTTTCATCTAATTTAATGTTTTAAAATATCAAAATATTCATTGTAATACAGTTGGCGTTTGTTTCGTATGCCTTCATATATTCATTACTTACAAAATAAAGATAATTTTGAATTTAAAGTACATAGTAATCTCATTAAAAAGAAGGCGACCACTAATTTTTATTGATTTCATTAAATTTTGGAAAATGAATGGTTTAAAAAATCATATAAACCTTTTTTTATACTTAATTTAGCTACATAAATTCACGTAAACATTTGTAAAAAATTCAATTTGGCAAACATATATATGTATTTCATGTGGTAGTAAGGACTTGAATGTGTATGACAAGCGCTAATGATAGGGAGACATTCATAAATTGAAAACGCCAATAAACAAAAATAACTGAAATCGAAAAATAATTTCGGTTGTATAAGTCTTAAAAATGAACTAAACTATTATATTTAAGTCATTAATACATTTAAAATAGTGGTTTATATCGCTCCGGATGCAATGCAGAACGGTACTACTTTAGGCTTAAGCAAAATACTGATCTAATATTTACAGGTAAAAGAAATATAAATTTTGTGTAAGGGAGTTTCAGCAAAACATTATAATGTGTACTAACGGTAAAATAATCTATAGCTACTAGTGTACTTACTTGAAGTATTTCATGGATTGACGGGGAGATAAATACAAAATAAGCGATATTCATATTGATGCTTGAGTTGTTAGACGCCATTAAAGTTTAGCGTGTGGCGTGGTCGTGATGTGATGCCACTCAACGATAACTAAACGTTGAACTGAATACTCGGTTATTGCGCATCCAGCATATAATTTTCTTTTCCAGCCATTTTTATTTTAACGGGAAACTTGGGAAACCTATTTCTTTCACCAGTTTCTTTTTCTTTTCTTTTCTTTTTTTTTTTTTTTTTTTTTTTTTTGTGAAATGTTAAACCTTTATTTTTAACAGTGTAGTCATGTGGTCGGACTCGAGTGCTTTGAAACCAAAATGAACCTACAATTGAGTTCATAAATTTGCTTAATTAGAGATGTGAATGTCGTAGCCAGGTAGTCAGACGCAAGTGTTTTGAAACCGAAGTGACTCTTCTTGAAAGTGCTTCGCCCAAGAAGTCCGAAATGAGTTCAGAAGTCTTCTTAATTTGAGGTGTGAACTTCGTAGTTCAGGCTTGCAAGAGTGACATATATTATGATCCAATAGAACTTTTTTGTATAATGGAATTATATCCTCCCTGTATCCGGAAGATGTTGATGAGTCCATTTTCCTTTAATGTTTATTTTGAATTATGAATATTTATGTTACAATTAAATAGAATTGATCTTAAAACTTTGTATATAAATAAAAATAAGTAGTGAGAAGAAATGATACTGCCTAAAAAAAAAAATTGTTAATATCTTTTAGAGGCAGTTGAGTAATGGTAAAATTGTATAATTGTTCTATTATTTAATTTGTGATGATTATTTGAAAATGAAATGTATACCTATTTTTTGTGCATTAATTTATTTCAATAAACTAAACAATTTTAATTAAACAGATTAGTTTTCTTAACTTCAGGGTCCTTTTAAATTCTACAAGTAGTAAGAATTTTAAATGAAATGGATAATTTAAGAATATACCTGAGTAATAATTCATTGCAAAATTCTTTATAATATTTTGTGTTTGTAGGTTTTAAGAATTGCGATATGATCTTAAGTAACCAATCTATTGATATCTTACTAAGATATTGGTAAGTTCAAGATAGTTAATTAATACACAACGCAAATTTTTAATGGAATTTTATTTACATTTCACCATACGAACTACATATTTTGTACTTCTATGAGTCTTTGACTGTCATAACAAGTTTTTTCCCATCCCCCGGTTCCTGTTCCTTTTAATCGTGAAGATGTGTGAATTAAATTCATTGCCTCAGATATAGTATAATGATCAAAATATCATGGAAGTAATTGGGTCGATTAATTATCCCCATTGCCAGAATTGTTGATCTTGATTTGAAGTTCCTTGTTCAAAATATTAGGTTGTTGACTTAAATAATTTTCTATAGGTGGGAACTATTTGGTTTTAGTTATTTTTCACAAAGGGGATGATTTAATTATTCTAGACGTCTGTCACCGGTAACATAAGGCAATCGGGGTGATTAATAGATGGATTTCAATTAGAAGGCATTTTATAATTTAATATAAAACAAGAACGGAAACGCTTGCGTACGGCACAGATTATAGAACACTTTCCAACACATTCATAATATTGTAACAAAAGTTCACGGTTTACCAAGATGAAAGATAATGCCCAAATGAACAATTTGGAAAACGAATAATGCATTTGAAAACCCAATTTCTGCTATTACCATGAATAGTCGGGAAAATATACGATTTTTGTGCAGCTCTGTATAAAATCTATAGATATGTATGTATACTACATAATATGTTAAAAGTTAGTTCAGCTAAACGCATAGCACTGTTGAAAATTTCCATTGATCAATTTTCGCCAACAAACGGATGTTGTTGAAATCTTTTGTGTAGCCCTGTTTAAGATCTATAGAATTTATATGCACCAAATAATATTTAAAAAAAAATAATTTAAAAATGCATACTACAACTGAAAACGTACTTCTAGCAATTATTGTTCGCAGCCTTCAATAGCTCAGTTATTGTCCAGTTTCTTCCGTGACCAAATTCTTTTGTGTGTCCCTGTATATGAACGACAAATTCCATGTTCACCACGTTCTATAGTAAGAGCCTTGTAGTACACTTCAGTGATACATATCCTTTTCCCTATGTTTAAGATAGTGTAATATCATTAAAATACACCGCAAACGATTTTTTTCCTTACACCGTAATGTAACGGAATTCTTTTGAGTGACCCTGTAAATGAACCGTAAATGCTAAACACTTCATTTACAATACCGAACATGCCATAGGGATATCTAATAACATATATCCATTTCATGGCAACCGGATTTTATTTACGCGAGTTAGAGCACGGACAGACGGACAGATAGGCAGATGGACAGACAAACAGAAATCATAAACACATTTCAACTATGTTGTTAAGTTTTAAAGAGAACCAACAAAAGATCTGGAATTTTGATACAATCCACAGTTGATGAGAAAATTCCTTCAGTCAAAAACTAAGGGTTTTTACAATCACTTAGCCAAATGCTCATAAGGATATCTATGGAGACCAAATACAGTAAATTCTGCCTAAGGCGGACCCTGTGTAAGCCGGAAATCTGTCTACGGCGGAGAATTCTTCAAGTCCCGGCGAACCCATAGAAAATTACATTAACTCATGCTGCATAAGGCGGTTTGGTTTGGTTTGTATTTATGACGGCCAATTATCAACACGTAGGATATAGGCCGTAGGGGGGGGGGTGCTCTTCGTGGGGGGTCTTTCTAAGGGAACCTAACCCGTATTTACGCATGGGAATCCACGGTTTCGAAGAAAACCACGAAAACTCCGAAACGGTTAGGCCGACGGGCGCGATTGGGTTCGAACCCAGCACCTCCCGTCTACCAGCTTCGAGAGCAGAAGCTCTCAGCCACTGGTGGGGCTATGCATAAGGCGGAATCTGTCTAAAGCGGAAACGGAAAGGATTTTAAGGTCCCACAGAAACCAAAATTTTGCATAAGGCGGAAAAAAGGATATTTTAAAAATGAAAGGCATTTCGTTTATCAAACTTTAAAACTGTTAAGTCAAGTACTCAATGTCGAGGATGTCAGTTAAATTCCGCAACACTTTGAAAAAGTTAATTCAAAAGAGAAGAAACTGTTTAAATTTTAAGGAATTCTTGCTTTTGACATTTTTTCCTATACAAAATTGCATTTAAAAGTTATTATTTCTAGTAGAATGCAAATTTATGAAAATACATATTTTCTAAAGTACAATATATTATATTTTAAGGTTGTACTCAAATTCAAAATTCTAGCATTCTGTCTCATTCTCGAAGTTTATTACTTTTTGCGTGTGTAAACCTCCAATTCGCATATGTTACAGCAGTACTAAGAAATTGAATAGCGTTTCTCATTTACCTATAAAGACAAAGGATCTTTCAGAACTTCAGTTTTCAATCGATTTTCGAGTCAGGAAAACCAATAAAAAATAATAAAAAATCGATTTTTTTTTAATTTTTTTTTCTTTTTCGAGGGGGAGGTGAGAGTTTTTTTGCATAAGCCGGAATATTGTCTACCACGGAAAATTTTCTCAGTCCCAACCGATTCTGCCTTAGACAGAATTTGCTGTATTAACCTCTTCAGACCCCAGGGTTTATTTTCATATATTTTTTTACTTCAGTTATGAATTTACATTCGCAAAGTGATAACTAAGAAAGATTGAAAAGCAAAAAAAAAAAAAAAAAATATTTATTTTTTGTACATAAAATTTGATGTATCATATATGACACATGAGACTCAATAAGCACATTTTTTTACAATTTGTTATGACATTTTCTTTTGTTTTGCATGCAAAAAATAATGAAAAATATGAAATAATTATGCATTTAATAAATTTTTATTTTTAATGGACTCTCCATGTGGTATTTTAACGTATAAAAAAATTGTTTACCTTTCGTTTTTGTATATTTCCCTCATTTTTTCAGCAAGTCATTTTCAAATCCCACTTTATGGCCAAAAAAATCACTATAAGAAACAAATTGCTATTTTTCTTTAGTTAACCTATCTTTTAAGATTCCATTCACACCATTTTCATATTTTTAATCATTATTTATATACAGGAAAAAAAAATTGTAAAGATGTGTATCCTATAGGATACTCCAGGTCCGAAGAGGATATTATAAAATCACGTGGTAGTGATGCGCTGATAAATAACAGACAACTTACAAAAAAAAAAAAAAAAAAAACAATTTATTGAAAATAAGTAAGATTTTTGCCTTGATTAATTAAGATGTGTTCAAAGATCTGGTTTACAAAGCAAATTTTGATACATTCCACAACTCATGAGAAAATTCCATCAGGTAAAAAACAAAGTTTTATACTGTAGTCTAGGTAAATTGCCATAAGGAGATTAAATTTAATAATCACCGATAACATAGAACCCGGCGGTCTCCGATAAGTTAGTGTCCAGCACCTTCTGAAGTTTGGGTCCGTTCCAAACCTTATCTCCAGGACGTGGCAACTAAGTTAACACTAGATTAATTTTAACACAATTATTCCAATTGGTAAATAATTCTTATTAGATGTAAATTTCCAACTGGGAGAAAAATGTCCGGACCAGGATTCGAACCAGGGATCTCCTGGCTGAAGCCGCCAGTGGTCTGCCACCTGAGCTATCCCGGACCAGATGATAGAATCATTAAGGTTAGCTGGGTGAGAATGTTCCACCAGATTCGTCCGGGGTAGCTCAGATGGGAGAGCACTGGCGGCTTCAGCCAGGAGATCCTTAGTTCGAATCCTAGTCCGGACATTTTTCGCCCAGTTGGAAATTTACATCTAATATGATTTATTTCCGATTAGAATAATTGTGTTAAAATTAATCTAGTGTAATTTCGTATCCAGCATTTTCTGGAGTTCTATTACCTGAGATTTATTCTGTTGAGCTGAACCAGGTTCCAGAATAGATGCTATAATCATTAAGGTTAGCTGAGTGAGAAAGTTCCACCAGATTCGCCCGGGATAGTTCAGATGGCAGAGCACTGGCGGCTTCAGCCAGGGAGTTCGAATCCTGATCCGGACATTTCTCGCCCAGATTGAAATTTACATCTAACTAATTTAACGTCATAAACTGAATCAAAATCACTGATTAAATTTTCCGAAATTTTTCTCTGAATGTTCAGTTCACTTTTTGTGGCTAAATATCTTCCCGTCCAGCCATACTGCTTTTAGATGTCCAGGGTTTTAAACTGGTTTCCTGATTAATTTTACGTCGTCGCCAATGTTTCTTTCCCAATTTGGCGGTGCGCTCCCTCCACTGCATAACAATGCAGCCATCAAGGGCATGGTTTAGCCGGTCACTTCTATGTATGGTCTCCCTTCACTGCACAATCCTGCATTCATCAAAGGCATGGCTAGGCTGTTTTCTAGCACTTACAACATTGTTGAAAAGTGGTTAAGAATTCGGTCTGCCTGTCTGTCCGCCAGTCCGCCTGCCCGTGCTCTAACTCTCGTAAACAACTCTCGTTGACATGTAATGTTTATATGTTTTTGAGAATTACTTAAAATTGTTCATTATGAAAAATAAAGTGTGTAGCATTTACTGTTCGTTTACAGGAACACAGAAAATAATTCCCTTAGATCGGTGAAAATCATTTGTGCTGCATTCTATTAATATTATGATATTTTGAACATAATGAGATAGTAAAGCTGCTATCAGATTCACCGCCTTTTCGAGCAACTTTTGAGCAAACTCTTGATTTCAGCGGATTTTCTGCGAGAAATCTTCTCAACACCCAGTGTGATAGCAATCAGCAATATCCCGAACTTTTTATCCAAAGCTCTAAAAAAATCTCTCTTTTCACCTAACTTCCAACATTTCAACCAATCAGAGATAAGCGGTTTCCAACGTCATTTATTTCCCAACTACCAAGATGGCCGACGCTGCCATTAAGCTGAAATGGAATGATGACCAAGAAATAGAGTTGATGTAATGCGTAAAAGGAAAACCACATATATGGGACATAAAACACAGTTTGTATATAAATAGAACTTTGAAAAGTTGTCCGTATCAAGAGATAGTAGAAAAACTGATAGCAAAGTTTCCTGAAAGTTTATTTGCGCCAACGAAAGAGCGATAAATAGTAGAAACTGGTAACAGTAATACCGGTTTTTCTCCAACTTTAGCAACGACAATTGTAACCCTTTTTTCCCTTTGTACGAGGAAAAGTCTACTGAAATGTTGGTCGCACGAAAAATTGGTGAATCTGATAGCAGCGTTAGAGATTATTGAGGTGGGCTGAGGGCAGAATAAGTAGCATTTATAAGTAGCGTTTACAGGGATGCTTAAAAGAGCTCCAATCATTATGGTCTATGCGGTGGATTCGTTTGCGGTGCTTTTTAATCAAGTTATGGTACTTCAAACAAAATGAACGTAAAAATTCTCCCTAAGGTGCACAGCAACATGTTTTATATTGATGCAATTTTAATTCATTTACAGTGACGCACAAAATAATTCAGTTATCGGACGGATAAGCGCTGGAAGTGCGTTTTCCGCTGTGGTATGTAATTTTCAAATTGTCTAATTTTTAGTGTATCATGCAGTGTTTATAAAATTTATAGTCATATACACGGCTGCACGAAAGAATTCGCACACATTCCCAGATATGGACAGCAATTGCTGAATATGGACATTGACTGTGTTAAGGGGATAGTGGCCCCTTATTTAAGAAAAAATGAACCCAAAAATTGAAAATTATTTTTGTGCATTTTTTTTATTCTCCAGTTTGCTCTGAGAAATTTACGAAAAACTGCATGCAGATGCGATTATTTTTCACAAAGTTACAAGTGTTTGAATTTTGTATTCAAACAATTTCTCGCCCTTTAATATATTTTAAATCTGTTTATCTCAAAACTGATTTTTCAACGGTTTTATATTTTTGAAATGTTCCATACGTCATAATTGTTTATGAAAATTCATAAAATTGATAAGGAAGAATCCTGATATTGCTTACAAAGAGCCTAAGCATACATTTTGAAATTAGACTTCATTAAGATAATTAAATTTGATTTTTAACATATTAAAAGGGAAAATTTTGATGAAAATCGATATGAAATTCAGATTTTCTTTTTGCTTTTTAATGAACTATACACTAGATTAAAAAATCGATGCTTAGATTTGTTTGTGATAGAGTTTCAAGTGATTAAAATGCAAAAGCAAAAACATATCTCAAAAATTATGACGCCAGAAGCATTTTAAATTTCATTTTAAAATTTCATTTAAAATTTCAATTTTATTTATTTTTTAATCTTAAAATTATAATAAGATTGGAAATTTCTTTTAAGGTGTTTTATATACTTATGATGAAATGTATATATGCACAAAATTTTATATTTCTATGATGAAAATTTAAAAAAAATATATATATAATAATAATTAACGTCCACCGTCCCCTTAAGTGTATTTTAAATTGCTTATCGTGCTATCTCATTTCATCGCATGAAAAAATTATATATCTTAATAATATTCTGTTAATGTTGTATAGTTTTTCATAATCTGTACCTGATGCATGATTTTTCGTTCTTGTTAGTTCTGCTTTCTTTTGGAACGCCGCTATGTTGATTATTCCCCAGGGGAATTGAAGGTCCATACTTCGATTTATCACTTAATTTAAAGTAATGGAGTTATATAATCACAAGCCTCATATTAAAACTAAAATACTTCTTAATATGATTACTAATACTTTGTTAAGCAAAGGCGAGTATACTCGTCATGTATTTTTCGCGTTTTGTATTCAAAACATCTACATGTTTTATGTAGTAAAATATGCTTTATTTAATAACGGAATGAATAAATGAATAATCATCTCGGGAAATTAACCATTAAATGTGCGATTTTTTATTTTGTTTCGAAAAAATTATATATGATTCTCTGAAAGGTTTATTACACAGGAAAAATAATGAAAAAAAAAAAAAACACAGATACATTTTTCTTATAATACGTCAATCTTTCCTTCTGTTGCGCATCTGAAATACAAGTAAAAATTACTGACGCGTGACAGTTTTAAGTTAAAATATTGCAAATTAGTGACTATTTTAATAAGTATGTCTTCAAATACCTTATTTTATATAATTATTTATTTTATAAAGCTTAACCTTTAACCCTTTAATTCCCATGATAGAATATGTTCTAGAAATTACGTAGACCTGACTCCAGAAAGTTTCAATGATTAATTTCGCTTTATTTAAATACGGAAAGTCAGTTATTATATAAACCAAATATTGCTATTTTAATTTTCTGGTGTGAATTAGGTATATACGAATTAAAAAAATCTATTAAATTCAAAACACTGTTGCTTGCATATGTGCAAAGCTGCGCACTCAAGGGCGTTTCATCTTTACAGCTCTAATGCAAGTCTGTTTAAAAGTGATTATCAAGTTGAATATAGCGATAATTAATGATGGAAAAAATCTGGTATATATCTTGAATGAAACAACGCGCTAACACTGCCGGTCAACAATATGTTAACCGACTGACATTAACAATATTTGAAACTAAACTAACTGAATATTTTTAATTACCGGCTAAAAAGTTTTATTCAGAATATAATCACATTATTGTATATGTAAATTTTCTTGGAAAAATATCAAAGTAATTTCTTCAAAGATAAGAAGTATGTGCCTAGTTTAAATGAGTTTTCCACCACTTTTTAATCAAATTTGTGCGATTTTGTTAATTAAAATTCTTGTTACCTTAATCTCTTCTAAAGCAGGTTAATTTTTCAAATAAACCGTAATGTGATATTTTGTTCAATAATCAATTCTACTGTGTTTTAGAGCCCATTCAATTATGCGTTAACGCGGAAATAAAACCTTTCACCTTCAGTTCTTTAATAGCATAGGCAAACTTTCTGAAGTCAGTTTGTCATCCTTAATGATGCAAATGAAATGTAACCAATTCGAAGTTCCTTAATGAGTAGAAAAACAGTTTTACAAGAATCTTATAATCAATGTTAGCTTGAATACAAATTGAGTTTTCTGGGAGAAATGGTCAGTGATCACGTAAGAAATCTTCACGACTGCAAAGTAAAGAACAGTTTAATGATTAAAGTACCTTTAACTCAATTCATACTTAATTTGAAATGGCTTGTGAAAAAAAGTATGAAGTTATTTTTATCGGATGCAAAGCAAACATACGGAATGTAAAAGAATTAAAAATGACATTAAATTAAGCCAAGTAAACATTTAAATTAAAAATGTTTTTGATGTTAAAAAAAATTTGATTCATTGCTTGATTTCTTTATACTTAAAAGATGTTTTGAAAATTAATATGATTGAACAGTTTTAGTTATTGAAATGTGCTTAAAATGTTGATTTTTTTTTTTATCTCTTTCGGGTCTGATGTCCTAATAATAGCACCTGTCAACTATTATTCTGTCTTTACAATTACTATTGTTATTATTTATATATAATAAAAATATTTTTTTTTTTTTTGCATTTACTATTACCACTTCATTTATGATTTATCATTTATTAATTCAAAAAATATATGTTTTAACTTAATTTTCCTTACAACGTGTTCAGAGTTTTATTTCAAACATGTGTTCCCACTAAAAATAATTTTTTGACATATTGAAAAAAATAATGGGACCCGAAAGGGTTAAAATAATGTATCATAAAAATGTTCTTTCTCTGTTGATGGTCATTTAAAAAAAAAGAAAAAAACTATATGCTTTTCCTGTTATTTATATTTCTTAAATTTATTTTTAGATACGTATATCAGTATTTTTTATGACATGCGTATTTTGCATTTACTTTGTTGAATATGTTAAGTATTTCCAGCTGCAGTGTTCGAAAGAAACCTTCATCTTAAGGCGACTTATCTGGTGGGGAAGAGAAAAAGTGAAATTCCATGTTATGCTTTGGGAAAAAATACTTATTTTTTTGTTCTTTCAAATTTGGAAATTTCAACAATACGTATTTGCTTTCAGCAGGTATATAGGAAGGTGCTTTATCCCTCTACAAGCTCCAAATTTTTATATCTTTTTCCAGTCCAAAGTTAAAAGCGAGTAAAGAGTACTTTTATACTTTTAGGAATTTTTTGAAATTTTAACACAAATTTTAAAATACTCATAATTATCTTTAAAAATTTTTAAGCTTAACCCTTTAAAACCTGATCTACACAACTGTGTAGGTGATCCTAAGGAAAAAGAAAAAAACAATTTCCTCTTTTTGCGTGATTTAAGGCAGAGTCTGCACCCACACAATTGTGTGGATCCTTCCTTGACGTAACCTGACATCGGCAATTTTTTATATATTTTTTACCAATAAAATATGATCCTATTAATTGGGGTTAACCACCAAGACTTAATATCAACCGAAAATCTTCAGGTCTTAAAGGGTTATAGAGGGATAAAGAACCTTCCTATCTACGTGCTGAAAAAAACATTATAAGATTTGTAGAACATGGAACTATTATTACGACTCTACATAAGAAACCCTCAAGATTTTCTAGGTATAGGAAACCCCGTGTGTTTCCATAATAGGCCTGAGATTTCTTCTAAGTTCCAACTTTGGACGGTAAGATCAGAAGAAATCGATCAGTACAAATTCATCTTCGAATGTAGCACTTTTCAGACAGCGAGTAGAATACAGAGACCACCTGGTATCCCTTTCATGCGCCGCCAAATGCGTAGTCACAATTTTCTCATGCACCGCTGACAGAGGAGGAACGTGTGCAAAAAAAGTAGGCAGGCACAAGGTCATCCTATCGGGTGACAACTTGCAGATGATTTCACATCAAAGCATCACTAGAGGCCAGAAATTCACAATTGTTTTTCTGAGTAATCACAGGATCTGAGAGATCCTTGATTAGATTGGAAGTTAGTTAAGTTTCAATTCTGGTGAGTGTAGGTTACAGGTCTTTACCTGGGTTGAGAGCATTAGACTCTCGGGAGTACGCTCATTTTCTCGGAGGCAAAGTCCGAGGTTAAAAGACACTTCATTCACTCGGCGGACAAAGCCGTACGGTCAAATTCAGAAACAGGCTGTCAAACAGCGGAGAGAGTTCTTTACTCTTTAGAAAGGACATTTCGAAATAGTAGCTAATAGAACCTTCGAGACTCTACAAATTCTGAAATATCTAATTGCCTTATTAGGACTTGGATATAACTGCTACATATGCATATATTTAGTCAAGAAAACATTTTAGTGCTCGATATAAATAAAATCTTTGTTTCTTTGACTGAATTTTGTCATACGCCTCTGAAGAAAACTACCACACTACCGACCCTCATCTAAGGCCCCACAGAATTTCCAAATTTGAATGAATAAGAGCGATATGTATTTTTTCTCATAGGAGAACATGAGATTCCACTTTTTTTCTTCCCCACCAGAAAAGTCCTCTTAACACTTTTCCTTATATATATATATATATATAAATATGTATTGTATTATAACAGTTAATGTATAATATTATTACACGCCATTTACATTTAGTGCTATTGTTATTATTTTTATACGAACTTGCGAGATAAATTCTGATTTAAAGGTATTATATATATATATATATATATATATATATAACATGCATATCTATTAACTATATACATACTTGTCAACATTCAACTAAAATTCCGTAAAATGTGAGTTAAATTGACCCAGGATATACGCATTACTAACCAGAAAATTTATTTGATGTTTCATCATATAGTTAAAATTATGTTTCTTTATGAAATCTATTTGTTTTAATTTCTTTAGTAAATTTCTGGTTCGAATCGTGTTTAACCTGGGTCAATTTAACTCACATTTTATGGAAGTTTAAGGGAAAGTTGGCAAGTATGTATATATCTAATTATCTTCATAACTTAAATAACAATACATCAATTAAAAATAAAATGATAGAAATATAAGTTTTAAACTTTTATTTGCGTTATCTCAAATTTGATATATTTATATAATTGTTTTGTATAGATGGCTAAAACAGTTTTTATTTAATCGTGATATTTTCTTATTACGGTACATGGACTATTACTACTGTCATTTTTTGCTTGTTCTAATAAATCTTCTAATAAACAATGGAACGTTGGTTGCTGTCAGTCCGCTACTATTTGAATATTCAGATTGTTTGATTGACCACCATTTTTATTGTTGTAATTTTCGCCTTATTTAAAAAAAAGATTGTATACGATGAAAAAAAGCAGTTGCTGACAAGCCGTTTGAATCTAAAAAAAGTGGTTGACTGGCAACACTGGGTGTTCTATTATATCAAATCTTTTTGTACTTTAAGTGTACAAAGAAATTGTAATCACTCTATAAAATTCAATTTTGTTTAATAAAAATAAATTTATTAAAAATACGCGATACATAAAACAGATTATATTTTAATATTCTGTGTAACAAAATTACAAGTTTTGTGTTTCACAGTTCAGTACAATCATTAAAAGAATAGCTTAAGCTAAGTGTTGTATGCTAAGTTCTTAAGCTAAGTGTTGTAAATTTCTAGTAAATTTATTAAAATTATTTATATTCAAAGAATATATGAAATTAATTAATGAGTTAACGAGATGTTTAAAAACAAATATTGGACATTTTCAAATCTTTCTTAAATAATCAGTACCAACAAATACCCCGAGAAATTAAAACTATCCTTAATGAAAAATACATCAAAAGAGATAATGAATCAAGCTATTTTAATATGATTATTAACAACTAATATCCCCTCTTTTCATACCTCCAATAATATACAAAACAAACATGGCCAGCATTAACTTACAGTGCTTTTCAAAACTTTCATCTTCAAACTCCCGTATTTCAAAAGACAGATGAATTTTACCTGATCAATAATTTGTTAAACAGTTTAGAGCTAATTACACTATGCAAAACAATATCTTTTAAACCAAGTTTCATTACTTTGTATAAATCTATAATTATTTAAAATTGATTGAAAGTTTAAACATAAAAATTCAATTATGTATATTTGTGAATTAAATGCACAACATGAAATTCGTGAGACACGTGGACAAGCAAATTTGTAATTATTTCCAATATTATAATGTTCAGAAATCGTTAATGCGGCGATTATTGTTTAAATCGTAAATTTATACCTTAAGGCGGTATTAAAAAAAAATATTTTTCCACGTTCAACAACTCGAAATTTTCTGACACATTTTCAGACTCATTTTTTAAAGTAAAAACATGAAACTTGCAGACGTGATTTTTGAAGAGATTTATAAGCGACCCGTGTTTCTGTTTTTCATTCAATTAATTAGAACTTGATTTATAAGCAGTTATTTTCTCAGTAGGAACATTTTTCTCAGTACGACCAGCACTATCGCTTCGGGAAATTCGGTTCAAAATGCTCACTTTGACAGCATTTTTGAAATAGATTCTGCTTTTATAAAAAACATCGACCCATACGGCATTCTGAATAAGAGAACCTGCAACTGTATACGTGCATTTGAGAGCAAAAATGAATCAGAAAATAAGCAGTTTGGATTTGAGTCCAACTTTAAGTAAAACCCCTTCGCACCAATAAATTTTTAATAGGCAAATTTATCACATTATGATAAAAAAAAAAAAAAAAAAAAAAAACAACACTGAAATAACTAATGTCTAGTGTGGTGTCTGATATGACCGCACAATTAGACGAAATTCGCAAAATTAAACCCTTAATAAGTAGAGACAAAATGAAGAAAAATCGCTTGTTGATTTACATTTATCTAAGTTATAAACAAAAGAAGAATATATGAAACTATTAAAAAAATTAATTGATAAGTTTTTTTGTAATTAACCGACCAGCAAGCTCTGATAATGACAAATCAGGACTATTGCCAAAATTTCCTTTAAAAAATATTTTTTTTTTTCAAGATGTCAGGGATTTTAGGAGCTCTTTAATTCATAAGTATTCCTATTTCATTCTTTCTGGAGTCGGAAATCAAGAATAAGTTGATGTTTATGAGATTGAATTCCCTTTTTTGCAGAGAAAAGCCTCTGCGTAAGAACGAAAATGGTGAAGTGGTAGCGGAAAGATCATGAACATAATACTTAAATTCTTATTAATTTACTTTAAAAAATCAATTTAAAAATTAGAAATTCCGTCTTGGAAGTTCATCATTATGGATAACCTTTACTCTAGTTTCATGCCCAAATTACTGCAGCCAGAGTTTTCTTCTAAAATAGCACACGAATAAACAAATCCTTTTAATATTATATATATTACAAAGTATCCTATTGCACGAAGAATTCGAATGAAATTCTAAGTCACAAAATGTGTTGAAAGTACCTGGGCAAGACTTATAATTTGAAATTCAGTGATAGATTGTAAGTGTTCTAGATCTTATATGGTCTTCTTATGTTACATTCCATATTCATCTTGTATACATAAGTTAAAATTTGCTATAATTTTTCGTCATATATCCTTCCCCAATATTCAAAAATGAATATGTGTTTATGAAATATTAAAAACAATAGAAATCCAGGAATTTGTAGCTTTGTTTAAGACTATTTTCGTAGATTTTTCCAGCATAATAGTCAAAGTAATTTTCATTATTTGCTAATAAGATTTCTTTTTTTTTAACTTTTACGAAGACCTCTTTTTTAGGTGTGTGTTTGAGTGTGTGTGTGTGGGGGGGGGGGGGGAGGGGTACACTGGGAGTAGTCACAATCATAAATATTTTTTGAGTTTAATTAAAAGTAGCAAAATTTTCAAATTTTGGAATTCCCGCAAAAATATGTTCAGTGGTACCGTGCGGAAATTTATTGAATTTGTCAAATTCTATGTTCAGTTTGCTAACAACAAAGAAGTTTATATTTAAACTCACTATCAACGTTTTTCGTTTAGGGTTCCGTGCTTAGAAAATAAAAACGGAACCATTATAAGATCTCTCGTGTGTCTGTCTGTCTTTCTGTCCGTCTGTCACACCCGTTTTTCTCGTAACCTATGGAATGTGAAAAGGTCAAATTTGGAAGAAGTAATAAAGGCTATTTACCCACATATTTATAGATTATTAACCGTTCACAAATACATTTAGGAAAAAAGGTAGGGGCTAATTAAGTTACTTTAAAATAAAAATCTTTTTAAATATATATACCGTGTGGGGTACCATGTGAAAGCTCTCGTAACGCCAAACTCAAAAATAAATTTGTTTTAATTTAAGTTATATTTTCAGATATATCGTCTAAAATGTAATGCAAAAATATGTCCCCTTCCCTTTATTTCCGAATATATTGAAACTAAAATTATGAAAAAAATAGGGGCTGCAGAAGTTAATTTAAATCTTGCAGGAAAACTATAGCGATTACCCTAGGTCACATAGTTTTGAGAAAATCGCATTTTTACGTGACACACAAATTTCGATTTGCGGGTGTTCAGCAAAGACGTTGAGGAGCGCTGGAGGTAACTATCTTCGCAGATGTGTAAAAGGATTGTTGATAATGGTTTTCGAAAAAAAATGTCAGTAATTAGACGGGATATTAACAAACACGGACGGTTTGGACATACATAAAGACACTGGCGGCGTACTCTATGCGCCATGGGCTAGATAACAATTTTTAACCCCATAATTCTCACTCCCGTGACATTTACGGCCTGTATCTTTTATTCAAATTATTCAGATTTGTTTGATTCCTATCATTTTTATAGAATAGTGTAATTGGCTTTATTATGATATCATTTTACCTGCCATTAAATAACGTGGACATTTCTTTTTTAAAAAAAGCGGTGCCAATAAGCAATTTGAATTTTTAAACCGTAATTTAATGCGACCGTTAAGGGGTTAATGATATATTTGTGTACCTCCTTTCGAAGCGCGCTAAAAAAAAAAAAAAAAAAAAAAAAAAAAAAGAGTACTGTTTTTGCTTTTATTGTACCTGAATTCTGTCATAAATTCACGTGCCTGACAACATGATGCAATCTCTTCTGTGTCCTCGAAATATTATGCCCTAAATGAGCCTAAATATTATACAATATTTCACATTATAATATCGAATAGATATAATAAACAATTTAAAAAATATGTTAAAAAACAGGAGACACTTTTGTATTGACCATTGAAAGACGCCATTTTAATAGTCCCCTATCTACCTTAGTCCCTTTTTTTAATTTTTATGCGAATTTCTATTTCATAGTTAATAGTTTAAGACAACTGTTAAAGAATACTCAAAAGTGCCTACTTAAGAAAATTTAGAAACAAAAATTTGTATTTCCACGAATTTTCAAAATGTAAATTTCACTCAACGTTTTGTATGCAATGATTGATTACAAATCCTTGTAAAATGCATACTTACAAGCTCTGATCCTCTAGCTAGACCTTTCAGAGAAACTTGTTTATTTAAATAACTGCTATTTAGGAATTTGTACAGAATCTCAAATTTAAAGAAAACACGATGTCTTTCTGATAACTAGCTGACCTTGATTTTTTATGCGCGCATTAGAGATTCTAAGGCGGCTCCACCATGCACCCCCAATTTCCAGTGAGCCAGTCATTGCCTGTTGGTGACCGAATGAGGTGATGCCTTACGTGTTCGTTGCATTTTATTTCTGTCAAGATGACTGAACGAGTTAAGCAAAGGTACTGCATCAAATTTTTTCAAAGCTTCGTGATTCTCAAAGCGAAACAATTCGTAAGATTCATCAGGTGTTGTGATATTCATCAATGTTCCAGCGCATTCATCGCACCTGATTCAGACTTTCTTGGCGAAACATGGAATTTCTTTCGTTCGCCAACCTCTCTACTCTCCAGACATGGCTCCTTGTGACTTCTGTTTGTTTCCAAAATTCAAGGCGCCATTGTAAATATCCCGTTTTGAGAGTATAGAGGAGATATACAGAACGCGACGGCGGAGTTAACCCTTAAATGCCGGGTGTTGCTTTTCGGCAACATACCCAATTTAGGCTCTAAGATACTATTAGAGTAATATTGAAGCTATAATGCCGAATGTTGCCAATAAAATACATTATGAAAATATTATTAAATCGATTTTCAACATGTAGATGGCAACACTTGTGCTGTTTAAGAATAAAGATAGGTTTATTTTTTCAATTGATGCTACTTGTTCTTTTTATTTTGTTTGGAAGCTTGCGCAATACCCTATTATATTCTGCAGTGGGCAAGTAAAATTTATTTCTTATTATAGTTCCTAAAATTCTTGTGTGTTTAATATTATAGAATTTTATCAAGGAAAATTATTTTTTTCAATTAAACACCAGTATTGCCGATTAGTAACAAACTGTTTTATAGCCGTAAACCATACTTAAAACAAATGATTTTTTAAAGTATTTTTCCCATGATTTATTTAAAAAAATGAAAGCCGAAAAACATTATTACAATGATTTTTGAAAAATCAGACATTTAAGGGTTAAACACCCTTCCAAAAGAAGCCTCCCAGAAGTGTTTTTGGCAGTTGAAAGAAAGGTGGGCTAAGTGTGTGGAGGTGCAAGGGGCCTATTTTGAAGGGGATTAGTGTCCCATTCCTGTCAAGTAACTTATATATTTTTTCGGCCAAAGATCGGCTACTTATCAGACAGTCCACGTATTTGCATTGATTCATTTTTAGGCATAATTTTATAGTTAAAGTACATGTTGTTTTCTATCACCGATAAAACTATGTTAGATTTATAATAAAAGTACTCTAATCACAGAAAAAAACACCTTTCTGCGACTGAGTAGATCATTCTCTTTAAAAAAATTGTTTTCCAGTATTATATGACATTCCGAGTATGGAAAATTCCTAAGTTGAAATATGTACTTTTTAAAATTTTAGATGAATTGGCATTTTTTCTTTGTAATAGAGAATTAATTAAAATTTTGATTAAAATTGTGGAATTCGTTTAAGATATAATCATTTTCTTGTAATTACGTTATAACGTCTTTTATTTTTCTTTTTATTGTAAAACATATATTTTGTATGCTATTCCATAGGACGTAAAGGTATCCCAAACATGAAAAAATGAGTATGAATCCTGATTATGAAAAGTTGAGAAAGAAAGTTGGAAACAAATTATCAACTGAAAACATTAGCAATCTGTCTCATCTACATATTTCATTTACGCATCAGCAGAGTAAAATGTATCTTTTAAAAGCATTTATAAATCTCAGCCACAAATCTCCGAATAAGTTAAAAGTTGTTTTTTATTTTTCCATTTACTTCTATATTATAATTTCACCACGTTCATTAGATTTATAATTTACTCATTGGAGATTAAAAACAAGGAACCTTTTTAAAAAGCAAAGATTAATGAAATAGCACAAAAACTTATCTCAGACTTACTATGGCAATAGTAATGTGTTGTTTGCAGTTAGGAAAAAATAATAATTCATATATTACTTAGATTTAAAACGAAAATTGCCTTTTTGCGAGGGATCATTTTACTTATTTTTTATTTCCCGAGAACTCTCGTTAAATAAATATGATTATTTTCTCTTTTGTTTTTAAGTATAAACTAGAATTACAGAAATCAAAACTGCCTTTTATATACAACACGACGATTTCTTACGTGATCAGTAACCATTTACATTAGGGAAATTCTATTTGTATTCAAAGTACATTTTATCTTAACATTTATGTCCAGCTGTTTTTCTGCCCATTAATGATTTCAACATAAGTTACATCCCATTTTCATCATTAGGAAAGACAAAAATACTTCCGTGAAGTTTATTTATTTTGTAAATAGGAGAAAAAGTTTTATTTCATTTTCGTGATTAATTTAAGTTAAGCTACATAGACAGTCAGGTTCCAAGGTTAGAAAATGAGTTTTTATTAACTTGTAAATACGCGAGGCAGTTTTTTTTTAATTGAAAGAAAATTTCTGACTAGTGTTGTTATTTACAAAGACAATATTAGAAAAAATAAAAACCATTTAGAAAAATATTGCTTGATGTAAATGAATGACGGGCTTACATTGATCCACTGATCTCCATAGTAACACGGAGGGCTAACTCACTGGTGCCCTTTTTGGCGGGGCTGCAACATAATTTCAATGTGCACAAGCAATGAATCCTGCACTTTTCTTAATGTTAAAGGCCTTTTCTCAAACTTTTCCGCATACTTTTTTATCATTTTTGGTTATTTTTATGCCGTTTTCCTATTTTTATATGCAATACATAACATTTTTTTTGTACTTTTATTTTTATCTAATATCAAATTGAAATGGAATAAAATCTATAGTTTTCTCAATAAATAACATATATCAGTAAAAATTGTAGCAACTTCGTCATATTTCTAAAAGAAAATCCAATTTCAAAATACGAGGGCTGTTTTTTAAGTAAGGGCCGTTTTGTTGTATACACTAATAGGTGGCGCGCGCGTCACAACGAGTGCTTTCGTCGTATCCTGAAAATCCGTGGGAAAAACTGTGCACAGTTGCAGCTGTATAGGTAGCTTGTACGGTCTGTTCTATGTCTTTAAAATGTTCAAGATTATCGAATCGCCCGCCCCGTGTGAAGTACGCTCATTGATGCGTTTTTTGTCGCAAAGTGATTCAAAACAAAAGACGGCATGCTGACAGAGGGAATTTTGCTACTCTATGACAATGCAAGACCTCACACCGCAGCTCAGACCCGGGCTTTGTGGGACTCTTAAGGCTGGGAAGTTTTGGACCTCACCCCCTACAGCCCCGATCTTGTCCCAAGCGATTTCCATCTTTTCCGCTGTCTCAAATATCATCTCTGCGGCGACCACTACAACGATGACGAAGACGTGAAAACGGCCGTGACCTCTTGACTATCGGAGCAGGCGGAAAGTTTTTATGAAGAGGATATTCAATGTAGAATCAGAAAAAATAAATTTGGTTTTTGAAAATTTTCTTTCGTTTGGTTTTTATTTTTAAACGGCCCTTACTAAAAAAACACCCCTCGTATCTACCCCAATGGAAGGGAATCTGTGTTTTGACATAAACTTTCCTCCGAAATTCTATGGCATTGTATTCATAGGCGGGCCACTAGATTCAATGTAAGAGAATACGGAGTTAGCTCTCCGTTCTATGGTGGAGCTCAGTGCATTGGTCAGCATTGTAATGAGTTTCCATGAATTTTTAAAAAGTGTTTGTTTATGTTATTAGTTGACATGTCTTAACTCCAAGCTGATTGGGGTTACTCCCCATGGAGGAAAGAGATAGTTGGAGATGAAGTGTGGTGGCTGGGCGTGATGCCAAAAATGCAACCATGAAACTGGTTAAAACTGGTCAAACTCAAGCCCAAATACTTGCAGCTCCACAGAGTCTGTGTGCGGCTGGGCCAAATTCAGAATGAGGACATTTAAATTTGAGTGATAACCGCCTTCATATTGCAACCGTTTTTACGGCATACTATATCTCCATTTACCTCTTTCATCTGTGGTTACTCCCAAACGCGAAAAATACTTCCAAATAAGTTCTACTTGGTTTTTGTCTAAAAATATCTATTTTGTTCTCTAATATGGTGGAAAATTTAAAAAGGTAACTCCATCCACTTCACCGGAAAATTTTCTTTAGCTCTTTATTAATTATAGTAAATTTAAGGTTGATAGTAAAAAGAAGGACAGATGACAACAAGATCTAATTTTAAAATAACAAATACAAAATAAATATCTTATGCAAATTCGTGCATGAAGTTACTTGTACATGATTTTTTACACTATTGTGTAAAACAATGAGTACTATACTCACCCGAAATACGGAAGAGTTTTACATTAAAGATAAAACAAGGACACTTTTTAAGATTGAAAATATGTAAGAAATATAAAAAGAAAGTACTTTTTCTGATAAATAAATAAAAATAGAAGAATGTTATGAAATTAAAAATAGAGCAAATTCCAGCGATAGATAATTTCTTTCTTAATTATATGGAAGAAATTTATGGAATAACATATAAAATGGAACACAGTCAAGCTTGGTTTTCAGTTTAATTAAAATGACAAATACTAATGAGGTTCTTGTACATAAATGCAACAATGTTCTTGTACCTAAAATATTATGGCAAGAATTGTATTTAAATGCTACATAATGCAATATCCGAAATTTGACAAAATCCCGAAATATTTCAATGCATTTAAAAGTTTTCTTTAAAAGAATTTCCCATTACATTATCAAGCTGCCCCATAACCTCCTTAATGAGGAGAATAATCACGAAACTGGAATTGCGGTTTCTCCTTATATTTTCTCCTATCTATTATAGAAGAATGTATTGTAATCGAAATTTTTTTCAACTTCCGGTTATCGACAGATTTACACATTTTAGGAGTCAAAGATTCTGAAAAAAATGTTTTTACAAAATGTCTGTCTGTCCGTGTGTCGGTGTGTCTGTGCATCATCGAAAAGCATATGGATTTATGCATAGAATTGAACCAAACTTCATATATGTTTTTGGCTATGGAAAGTAGGTCCTAGTTAAGATTGGGATATTTCTCCGGAAGAAATCACTGTGATAGCAATTTTTATGCGAATTCTATTTTGTATCATCGGAAAGTGTATGAAGTTACAAATAGAATTGAATCAAAAACTTCATATATGCGTTTTTGAGTATTTACGAGAGGTCTCAGTTGAAAATGGGGATATTCTCCAAGAAGGTGACACTGTGACAGTGATTTTTGTGAGATTTTCTTGGTTAATTGTACATTAACCCATTTATGCCTAGCGTACCATTTTTGAGATGCTTCGAGTTTATAAGTTTGTATAATTTTCTTCTTCTTTATAACATGAAAATTCTATGAAATGATTATCTATTAATGTCTTTATCTGTTACCGAAAAAGGGTAGCATAAGATAAATATTTATTTGCTTAAAATGAAGGCCTTTTCCGGAGTTTATAGATTTTTCAATTTCAAGATTTCGAAATGTAAAAAGTAAGTTTATTTTTGTTTTTTCAACCAATTATCCAAATAAATAAGTCATAATCCTAGCTTGTAGGCTTCTTTGAAATACGCATTTTTTTAAATTGTGAAATTACATGCTCAAGCCTATTTTTTATGCATTTTTGTAACGTTCAAAATATAGAGCGCTAGGGCGCGAAGGGGTACCTATTATTATTAGCCATTTAGGGACAGTTATTTATGTAAAGTACTTTTCAAGATGGTTATTTTTAAGCCTCAAATACAATTATTCTTAGTTTATTATTACTAATCTATATATTTAAAACGCTAAGCGTATTCTTTGGACAGTCCGTGAGAAGAAACTACTGCATCAAACTACACCAATCTTTTTTTAAATGAAAGATATTTGGCCACATATTTCTTATCATACATCCGTTTGTTCAAATATTTTATTAATTAGCCGTAATTTTAAATTAAAATTCTACAGTTCCGCATGCGCATTTTATAAGTAGAAGTCTGCCTTTGGAGTGACGCGCTGCACATGCGCAAAGATTCTCGCTCAGTTGAAATATATCACATGTAAAAGTTGTTTTAAGATCGTCTGCTACTTTCAGCATTATTAACCATTCAAAAATTTATTTTGTCGATATTAAGAGCTAGATAAGACTCATTTCAGGGGTGTCGCATTGTTTTGGTCATATTACACGCTGAAGATAAACACAGTGATTTGAAACTAAAAGTTATGGCTGGTGAATTGCCAATAGTTACACAGGAAGATTGGGAAACTAGCATGTTAAGTTGTAGTTTCTTCTTTTAAAAAAATAAGGTAACATAAATATTAAAACGCAAAACTATTTTTGTAAGATCAAAACTCAAATTCGAGGCAAGTGCGTATGCGTCAACTGTGTTTCGAACCCCTTCAATTTAGAAGAAAGGAAAACAAGTTCTTGATAGCGTAGTCGGTTAAGGCAGCAGTTTAAGGCTCTGAATTTTTGCAGACGACGTAGGTTCGAATCCAAGCCTGGCAAAATGTGAACTATTTTTGTCAATAATTCATTTCAATAATGACATATTTTATTAGGAAGAGAAATTATTGGATTTTTATTTTATTATTATTTGAATTATTAATAAAATTTAACTCTCAATAATATTTTGAAAAAAAAAAATAATGATTTTATATTTAAAATATTTTGCATGTAATTATCAATTAAATAAACTAAACTGATCTACAATTTTCGTTATATTTTTTGACATTATCAAGAATGTATATGGGTGAGTGTCAGAAAGAAAAGTCTGTCATTCATATGCGTAAAAAATAAAACGGAAAAAAAGAAAAATATTCGTATAAGATCTATAAAAGAAATTACCTTGATATTCAGGTTTAATATTTAAAAAATATAAAATAAAATTCAACTAAAAAATACATATATTATAAATCGTTAGCTGCATCGAGTTTCAGATTTAGGTTTTTAGAGAATGAGACAGATAAAAATAAAATTCATGGCAACTTTTAATGGTCGTGTAGTTTTAATAAATAAGTAAATAAATGAAAATAAATATAGTTATTAAGGGGTGGGGGGAGAAAGAAAAGACGCCATAGTAAGTAAAAATAAATTCTCTACCCAGTATTTTAAGGTAAATTTCTGATAAAAAGCAAGCAGAATTGGTTGTAAATTATAAATTTAAAATTCTTTCACTTCACTGAATAGGTTAGACTGACAGCACCAGCTATCACCTTAAAGAAATAGGAGTCACTTATCAATATAGAAATTCATCGCGTAATTCGTCATTCAATAATTAATTTAAAAGCAACTAATTAAAAATTCAAGAAATTTTCTAATGAAACATTCAAGATATTTACCGTCAAATCTTGACGGTCACTATCTAGTACATATGATGTTATTAGTCTCTGTAAAGAAATGTCTATATTTTTTAGCAATTCATAAAACTACTAATTATAGTATATAATATACTATTTAAAAGCGTAACTGAAGACTTTATGAATATAGTTGACGACGTTTTATATTTAGATATAATGTTACGGACCGTTGTTTCTATAAAATTTTGGAGAAAATCGGCCTTAAGGTGGCGCTGTAATAGCGCCTTAATGCGTGGATTTTCCATTTGTATCATCGGAAAGTGTATGAAGTTACGGACAGAATTAACACAAATTTCATCTGTGGCTAATTCCATGAGTACTTAGTAGTGTAAGTCACATGCTACGATTTTTGGCAACCGGTACTTTTAAACCGAAAAATGTGACTTAATTTTTCGGAGATATCTCATTAATTGAATAAGACGAAGCAAACTTTTCGAAAATAACGGCCACCAAAAGACATTGCAGTTATCAGCTATGTGATTTACACTACAAAAACCCATGGAACTAGCCATGTATCTTTATTTTGCTATGGATGCCAGGATCAAGTTGAAAATCGCTATATTCCCGGCACTGTAAAAAATTTTCCGGAAGGTTCCGGAGAAAAGTGGTGGCATTTAGATGCCACGGCTTTTTGCTGTTACGTTTCACAACAAAGTAGTGAAACATTCCAATTTTTCAGAAACATTCCGTAATATATACTCCGAAACCTTCCATAACAAAGAAGTGAAACATTCCGTAATATATACTCCGAAACCTTTCATAACAGTTATCAAAGGTTTCAGAGTATATATTACGGAATGTTTCACTACTTTGTTGTGAAAAGTAACAGCAAAAAGCCGTGGCATCTTAATGCCACCACTTTTGTCCGGAACCTTCCGGAAATTTTTTTACAGTCAAGGTTAACAAACAATATAAGAGTATTATATTTGTTCATAAATGCAAGCTCGGAGGAAAAAAATAATTTTTTCGATATAAAAAAAATCATGATATGAAACTTTAAAATATTACATAAAAAAATGTGAATACATAAAAGAAAACATTATTTTCAGATCTATCACTTTTCTCAACATTAAATATTGCAAATAAATTTCAAATATCTTTTTAGGTGCGTTCGTAATTATATAAATACGTAGCACCTATAATCGTCGTTCGATCCGTCTGTCTGCCTCTCCGTCCGTCCGCATATAACAGAGCAAAAACTACCCAACCGAATGGTCTGAAATTTTAAATATATAAATGTTGCAAAATTTTGCCGAGTCATTTCAAATTGTATGAAAATCGGATGTATAATTCAATTACAGGGACAGTCAAAAATTTCCGTTACATGACGGCCAATGGGAAAAAATTATTTCAAGTGCATTTTAATGATGTTACAGCTTTTCGAACAGAATGAAATGGATATGCACTTATGAAGTGCACGAAAATATACATTCAGTACAATATGCGGTGCCAAAATATTTATAAAACTAGTAACAGTACGAACGAATCTCATTTGTCAAGTTTGACGTGCAATTTCAACTTGTTTATTTTAATTTCATATTGGTAAACTATTATTTTTTTAAGAATTCAACCGCTGGGAAACATTTAAAAAATAATAAGAGGAATTTATTTTTTCTGCCTTGGATTTGCAGCTTTGCTACGGGCAGCAACTACAGGTGTGCGCCGGGTAAAATTCCTCGTCGGCGGCAGCGCGAGACAGCGTGATTTTAAAATTTCTAAAACTGCTTATCACTATAGCTAATTAATATTAATAATTCAGTTTTAACATGCTATTAGCTTTCTTGGTTGCCCTTCTGAAGTAATAGTTTTCACTTCATATAGTCTTAATATATTTTGTTTGATGTAATTCTCATACATTGTACAAAATTAAACTTTAGTGTTAGTTTTAATATGTAACACTAGAATCAAGCTGAAAGCGCATTAATACTGAAAATGTTATTTTTTATTTCTCAGGTAACAAAATCGAAGCTGTGCAATAAAAATATATTAATCGAAACTCGTGACTAAACATGTAATTATAAAAGTGCCTAGTTAAACCGATGGCATTGAGCTCACGGGCTATTCGCACTAATTGAACATTATACAGCTGTTTGCTGCTTTTCATATATTATTTGTGCATTTTAAACGTTGGTTTTTCTGCTTTTTAATTATACTCTTATTTCAAAGAATAATTCCCCTCGAAAACTAAATTAAGGGGGGATTACCCGCCCCCCTGTTTCACATCTTTATACTTAGCCAATGAGCCTCCAAATCTCATCAGGGAAGCGCCTTATCAGAATTAACCGGTATACCAAATTTGAAGCAAATCAGATAGAAAAACACATTTATCTAAATTAAGGGGTTATTAGCTCCCCCATCCCCGTGTTTATACTTAAACAATGAACCTCCAAATCTAGGCAGGGAAGTACCTTATCAGAATTTACCGGTATACCAAAGTTGAAGCAAATCTGATATGAAAAACCCATTTATCTAAGTTAAGGGAGGATTAGCCCCCCGTACCCCATCTTTATACTTAACCAATGAACCCCCAAAACTAATCAGGGAAGTACCTTATGAGAATGCTCCTAGAAAAAAAATTCAAGCAAATCGGATATTTTTATCAAGAGTTATCGCGTTACGTACATACATAGATACATACATACATACATACATACAGAACCCGCGGGCACATTAGCTCTACGGGTTTGATAGCCTGTGAGCTAAAAAGTATTTGCTAAAAATGAATTCCGATCTCGGACTTGCGTGAGTAAATAAAAGTGTAAAACTGTTAATTATGAGAGTAAATAAAGTGTTAAACTGTTAATTATATTTTTAAAAAGTGCAAACATTATTTTTATTCCTTATTAAAATCATAAGTTTTGAGAAAATATAAAATTTCCTTTTGATCAATTTTTTTCTGGTTGAATAATTTACATCCTTGCTAGATGTTTCGATAAGCAATACAAAAGATAAGTATAAAACGTGCAAAAACTACTTTTATATGTTAATTTTTTTTCCAAATTTTACATAATAAAATTCGAGACGTAATACATTACACTTATTTTGCATACATCACATTTTATAAATAGGAAAGGCAGTACATTAAAAATTCTAAAATTATTTCAACTGCCCCTACGGCACAAATTTATTAAAATAATTTTGTTTATAATTAACTAAACGAAAAAAAGGACAATATATGGTTCTATCAACGGATAAGATTTTTGAAAACAATTTACATAAAAATAAAAAGCAATTTATCAAACTACAACGACCATTAGGAAAATGATTTTTTTGAAGACTAAAATTTAAGACATAAAAAATCGCACGGAGTTGATCATACATTACGTACGCCATGAAAAAAACATTAATAGCGTTATTACACGTAAAAATTGCAAGCGAAAAATATCGCCTGAGACCCGTCAGATTTCATGAAACTTAAGTATTAACCACCTGAAACTTATGCAAATATCCAAGCATTTCATTGGCTGCTCGGGAAAAGGCTTTTCCATCGTCAGATTTCCAAGAAATCTGACGGCCAATTTTAAATGAAATTTCATTCTTAAACTTCTAAACATCCGACAATATTACTTTTTACACCGTCGGATAGAGAAAAAAATCTACTTTTAAATGCAATTTGTTTGAAAGCTGTATCTCAATTTGTTTCTGAGTTATTAATTTTTTTGTAGTTTTTATTACTTTTTCGTCATAGTGGCAACAGAAAGTATCCATCGTTGCTGAAATTAAAGGGAAATACATATTACTGAATAGAGCAATCAGAAAACGAATAAATTGCAGATTAAACCAATGAAAATTTTCAGATATGCTTTTGATTTCCCATCCTGACGAGAACAATAACCATTTTTCCAAATGGTTAATAATATAGGCTTAATGATGTATTTAAAGGACATTTTATTTAATTTATAAATTAAAGAAAGTACAAAAGTTGATTAATAAAATATATAAATTTTTGAAAGATAACAAAAGTTAACATGGACTTGATTTTATTACTCATTTAAAAATTACATAAATAAATAAAAACACTTGTAGCATCTGCTCTATGATTCCAAATTCAATAATTCTTTAACACGTTCACGCCGGCGCGGTGGGTTACACTCGACTGTCTCGGGGCTGGCAAGTCTCCGGCCTTTTGGATACCAGTATTTTAATACAGAAAATGTTGTTTTATTTATTTAGAACAATTGGGCGATTTAAAGGAACAATATTTTCTCTAAAATAACAGTGGTGTGAAAAAAGCCGGAGACTTGACATTTGACAACTCAGAGACAGTCGAGTGTGACGTGTTAAAGGGCACTGATATAGGTCAAAATTACGATGTTTTGCAACCAGTATTTTTCTATAAATTTTTGGTGTTTTAAAAATCTAAATTACATTAAGCAATACAAACATTACAAAAACCGTTTGTGGGTTATTTAAATATGCTTTTTTTCATAAATTATTAAAAATATTAATTTTTAACAGTATAATTGATTTTTGATTATACTGAAAATCTGTGATAGTTTTTAAATAAAATATGATGGTTTATTTTAAAAAATGAATTTCATAATATTTTAAACTTATTAATGCATTATTCGTATTAAATATTAGGAAGCTTATTTCAAAAGAAAAGTGAAAAATATTATTTATCTATACATTTTAATAAAAACAAATTCTCAATTGGGAGATACATTCAGTTTTTATTACAAAGAATAATTATTTCATAATCAGACATTATAAATAAAAAAGAAAAGTGCCCAGCTAAGCTGATGGCATTGAGCTCACATGCTATTCACACTAATTGTATATTATACTCTTATTTTAAAGAATAATGCCCCTCAAAAAATAAGTGAAGGGGAATTATCCCCCTTTTCCCCTTTATACTTAACCAGTGAACCCACAAATCTAATCAGGGAAGCTCCTTATCATAATAAACCGGTATACCAACTTTCGAGCAAATCGAATAATTCTGCATGAAAAACCCGTTTATCTAAATTAAGAGGGGGGGCTAGCCCCCTTTCCCCCCTTTATCCTTAACCAATGAACACCCAAAACTAATCAGGGAAGTTCCTTATCATAATAAACCGTTATACCAAATTCGGAGCAAATCCAATAATTCTGCACGGAAAACCCATTTATCTAAATTAACAGGGGTGGGCTAACCCCCCCTTTTCCCCCTTTCTCCTTAACCAATGAACCCCCAAAACTAATCAGGGAAGTTCCTTAACATAATAAACCGGTATACCAAATTCGGAGCAAATCGAATAATTCTGCATGAAAAACCCATTTATCTGAATTAAGGGGGGTGGACTAGTCCCCTTTTTCCCCCTGTACTTAACCAATGAACTCCCAAAACTAATCAGGTAAGTTCCTTAACATAATAAACCGGTATACCAAATTCGGAACAAATCGAATCATTCTGCAACCCATTTATCTAAATTAAGAGGGGTGGACTAGTCCCCCTTTTCCCCCTTTATCCTTAACCAATGAACACCCAAAACTAATCAGGGAAGTTCCTTAACATAATAAACCGTTATACCAAATTCGGAGCAAATCGAATAATTCTGCATGAAAACCCATTTATCTAAATGAAGAGGGGTGGACTAGTCCCCCTTTCCCCCCCTTTATCCTTAACCAATGAACCCCCAAAACTAATCAGGGAAGTTCCTTAACATAATAAACCGGTATACCAAATTCGGCGCAAATCGAATCATTCTGCATGAAAAACCCATTTATCTGAATTAAGGGGGGTGGAGTAACCCCCCTTTCCCCCTTTATCCTTAACCAATGAACTCCCAAAACTAATCAGGGAAGCGCCTTATCACGATGAACCTAGAAAATTTTTTTTTGAAGCAAATCGGATGTTTCTATCAAGAGTTATCGCGTTACGTACATACATACATACAGAACGGGCGGGCACATTAGCTCTCGGGCTTTGATAGCCTGTGAGCTAAAAATAATCAATATATTTCAAAAAGGTTTAAACTAGCTACTTACTTTATTTGTTGATATCCAAACAAAGAATGGCATTTGTTCAGAATAAATTTGTCTCTAAGTGCCTAGGCAGCTGTTTTTTATTCTTCTTTATTTATCAAAATGGCTAATGGAAGAAAAAACTTGAAGTACGCATGCGCAGAAAGTAGTTTACGGAAAAGCTGAAACCTCTCAAAAATATTACATGAATTATTGCCGAAATTGACGTCGGACATAAAGAAATTCGAAAATCCGGTGAAATATGCGATACGTTTCAGGATAATTTCCTGAAACGTTCCGAAATTTTTTTACAGTGCGGAAGGGGCGCTGTGATTGCGATTTTTTCTCTCTCTCTCTCTCTCTCTTTTTTCAGTTTACGTGAAGAATTTATGAATATTTTTCGACGAAATGTTATATTTAGATGTAATGTAATAAGCCGAGGTTTGTATAAAATTTTGAAGAAAATCGGTCTGAAAGTGGCGCTGTGATAGCGAATTTTGTTCTGTTTTTGAGAAGGACGCGGTAGCTGTTAGAAAAAATCATACAGAACCACCCAGTTGTCCAATCTAGATTTTATTTGCATATTTATAATAAGCAAAATTTTTCATGTATTATGGTATTATCTTTGATTAGACTTTATTGCGAAAATTATTTCCTCTCATAACCCATACTTTTGAAACATCTGACAAAAAACTTGAAGTGTAATTAAACAAAAAAATTACGCTTTTTTAAGTACAGTAGAACCTCGATTATCCGAAGTAATTGGGACCGACCATCTTTCGGAAAATCGAAATATTCGGATAATCGAGGTGGCTTCAAATAAGATTAAGGACAAATACATGCGTTATTTCTTATTAAGGTAACAGTGCTTAATAAAAATAAAGTAGTAGCAAAATGAAACAAGGATAAATGACTTGAATTTTAATATTGAAATTAAGTACCTTTGATATATTTCCCAAGGGTTTGAAACAAAGTTTTGTTTGTCGCAGTTTCGATTGCCTTCACTATGCAGCTCTATCACGAAGTTTCTTTTAAATACTACGTATTAGTACACCAGTATCACAGTCTTCCTGCTGCTCTAGTTATGCCAAACCTTTTGCAAAGCATTCAAAAGCTTCAGAATTGCTAATTTGTTCGTTTTCTTCGCCTGCTAGAGCACATTCACAAATTCAGGTTCTGCATATTTTTACTGTGTTCTAGTTCACTCTGAAGCTTACGGGAGCTCAAGTTAAATTCAAAGGAATTCTAAGAAAGGGGATCCAAAATATTTATCTGTACTTTTGGTTCGGAAAGGACTGCTTGCACTGAAGGAATGTGATAGTACAAAAAAAAAAAAAAAAAAAAAAAAAAAAAAAAAAATGGATTTCGGTTAAAAGAGGTTCAACTGTATTAACATGCATGAGATAGGGGAAAGTTTTAGGATTGGCACATCCGACTAGTTTAACTTTGAAGATCAAATAACCCTATCGACGCAAAGGCCTCGAACGTCTGTTTCCCCTACCAAATGTGAAATCCAGATAAAGAGACGTTTGTCAGAGTTGTTTTTGTACATTCTGTGCATTTTAATGAGTATTTTCTTTCAGCGATCTATTAGCCGCGAATTGGATTCATCAAATACTTAGATGCTTTTACGAGATTTTCTGGGGTAAGTTTATGTGATATTTTAATATTTTCTCATAAAATGATGTTTAAATCAATAATTGTGATTATTTAAGCTTGGATTATTATTGAAGATTGTGATTATTTAACCTTTTCAGGAGCAAATAATTGTGTCTCTGTAATGCTGAAATGACATCGGAATTTTCGAAAAATTTTATCTGGAAATAAGAAAAACAATTTCCCAACATTTTCCCACGGAAGTTATAATAGAAAAATTCAGTTAAAATTTTCTGGTGTAAATCTTGATTAAAATCTTGATGAGTTTTTCTTTGGATATGTACTAAAATATGTGTTTCAAATGATTTAAATAAAAAAAATAATTGTTTTAAAAATATTTATAAAAAATAGGACGTAATAGTAGCGGCGTATATTTACGCAAAGAATTAAGACATATCGTCACTGGATTACTTAGTACTTTTATATGAATGATGCTTCGGAAATAAAAAATACACAAATTTAAATTTTATTTTACAAAAACTGGCATTTTACTATTTAGTCAATGTGATGTTCCAGAATCATCTTTCGATCCCAATGGCCTGCAGAGCTATAAATAGTTATAGACCTTGAGAGATGAATTAAGTGAAATAATTACTTCCAGATGAGATATATCCACCAAAGTTTTTCTGATGCGTGTTAGCTATTAGCGGTAATTTGTGCTCTGCCAATAAATTGATTTTCAGCGAGAATTTTTCAGGTTAATGAATCAACTATTAATGATACTATTTCTGCTATGGAGGACGATATTTCTCCTTGATTTTGACGCTAACACTGATTTGATAATGATGTATAATGAGGAAGATTTTGAGTTGCTGGAAATAATGAATTCATAAACTATTATTTTAACACAATCAAACTGACTGGTAAAGTTATCATACGAATTGAATATTTCCAACTGAGCGAAAAAATGCCCAGGCTGGGAATCGAACCCAGATCCTTGGCTTACAAGGCCAATGCTTTTCCGTTTAAGCTAACTGGGCCGACAACCAGCCAGCATATTTCGCTCAGAAAACCTTATTGGTAGGAACATCTGGTCTGTCATGTAGACAGCTCAACAGAATAAACCGCAGGTAAAGGACCTCCATATAAACGATGGATACGTAGATGAACTATTATTTTAACACAATCAAACTGACTGGTAAAGTTATCATACGAATTGAATATTTCCAACTGAGCGAAAAAATGCCCAGGCTGGGAATCGAACCCAGATCCTTGGCTTACAAGGCCAATGCTTTTCCGTTTAAGCTAACTGGGCCGACAACCAGCCAGCATATTTCGCTCAGAAAACCTTATTGGTAGGAACACCTTCGAACATTTTCGCTCAGTTGGAAATATTCAATTCGTATGATAACTTTACCAGTCAGTTTGATTGTGTTAAAATAATAGTTCATCTACTTATCCATCGTTTATATGGAGGTCCTTTACCTGCGGTTTATTCTGTTGAGCTGTCTACATGACAGACCAGATGTTCCTACCAATAAGGTTTTCTGAGCGAAATATGCTGGCTGGTTGTCGGCCCAGTTAGCTTAAACGGAAAAGCATTGGCCTTGTAAGCCAAGGATCTGGGTTCGATTCCCAGCCTGGGCATTTTTTCGCTCAGTTGGAAATATTCAATTCGTATGATAACTTTACCAGTCAGTTTGATTGTGTTAAAATAATAGTTCATCTACGTATCCATCGTTTATATGGAGGTCCTTTACCTGCGGTTTATTCTGTTGAGCTGTCTACATGACAGACCAGATGTTCCTACCAATAAGGTTTTCTGAGCGAAATACGCTGGCTGGTTGTCGGCCCAGTTAGCTTAAACGGAAAAGCATTGGCCTTGTAAGCCAAAGATCTGGGTTCGATTCCCAGCCTGGGCATTTTTTCGCTCAGTTGGAAATATTCAATTCGAATGAATTCATATTTTAAACAGAAATGGACAAAAACAGGCCAGGTTCTATTCCATAACTGTCTGGAGTGCAAAGAGAAACAAACTCACAAATATCTCTTCCTAGATGTTTGGAAAGCTGTTTATCAAAAACAGTATCACCAACAAATCAGAATACAAACAAAAAGCATAAAGCTGTAGGATAAACTTTGAGGGATGCTTAACAACTGAATTATTTATGAAAAAATAAAAGAGGACAAAGAAGTGAAAAGCAAAAACAAAGACAAAAATTGGAAAAGAAAGAGACAATCAAAACTTAAAATTCCTAAAACAGTGTTAAAATATCAGAATTAAAAAAGAACTCGAAGTCACTTGCTTAAACGATCTGGAAGTAAAGGTACAACAGAAGCAAAAGATACGAAGTAGCCTAAACTTAAAAATTATCTAGATCCACATCTCCCAGAAACCATAAAGAATATATTAAGTCCTACACTGAAGATGAGCAGCAATAAATGAGTTAAAGGAAACTGAAAAGCAAAATATTTGCATAAAATATACAGTAATAAACGTTGCTTTAGTAAAATTTATGTTGTATTCGTCATTCATTAGTTACTTCTTGTTTTTCACATGTTCAAAGTTAGAAGTGTGCCCCAGTAAGCCCAAATGTGCTGTTTCCTTTAACTTAACAAAAATCGCTTTTGAATTTTCCAGGTGAGATATTCCGTGCTCAGCATTGCTTTCTTCCCAACAATCTCAGTCAGTCTTTGTGGAGGGTGGAGGCGTCTCTTCGCGAGAATCGACGGTCGGCGAACTTGCCCGTTCCCGGCTTCCGCTTCCACGGTCATTAGATGTATTAAACACCTCCCCCCTTGAATTCGCTGTTCGATGAATTTAACTTAATGAAAACCACTTTTAAAAATTTTCAGCCGGATCTTTCGTGCTCGGGGCTACCTTCTTCCCAACATTTTTAGTCTTTTGGGAGGGGAGAAGGGGCGAGGCGTCGCTCTGCAAGAAAAAGCGGTCGACTATAATAAAGTATGAATGCTGCAGTACTAATTATTTAATTACAATATATTAACGATTATATATCTCAAAGTTATTTCTCTGGTATTTAAGTTATTAGCTTACTCAATTGTTCAATAATATATGTGTTTCGACTTTCAATGTAATGTATTTCAACTCTTTATCCCTCTCGCTGCGCAACCCGAGATTTCCTCGGGCAACGTAAAAGTAGCAAAATTTGCGCAACCCGAGATTTCCTCGGGGATTCATTTTTTTTTTTACTGGCGACTATTTTTAATTCAACTCGGACCACTTTTTAAAGACAAAAAACTCCATATAGACTTTAAATATATCTACAAGAGAAATATACTGCAAAATTGATTTTCTTAAAATAGTGGTGCGATAATATAAAAATAGTCTCCAGTGGCAACCCTGATTTAGCCTGATTTCTAATATACTATCCCATCTAAGATCCTGAACTCCTTGACAAAAAATGTTTACATATTTAAACTAATATATATATAGATTTGATTTGAAATATGCAATAAAATAAATCCGCAATTTTTTAACCTATTTTGATAAAAAAATAAATAAATAAATAAATAAATTACACAGCGAGAGGATTAATAGCCCTTTCAGAGCAAAGTACTTCTCTTGCTAAATTGTTAAAATGGCTTATTCACACCAGGATTTAGAAACAACTTTATTTGAAAAAAGTAAAACCTTTTCTTCCCGTACAGAATAATTGCAAAAATTTATTTCGAATTTCTGGTGCTAATAAAGCATTTCGGAATTAAAATTAAGTGGGACATATTATATCCCACCACACTTCAAGGGTTAAAGCAGTGTTGCCAGATTGGGGACTTTTTTTGTTCAGATTGTTTGACTGTCACCACTTTTTTAAAATAGTATAATTCGCCTTATTTTTCAAAAAATTTAATGTATTTTTAAATAGGCCGAATATTTCTATTTCAAAAAGGCGGTGACAATCAACAATCTGGGGACAAAAAAGACCCCAATGTGGCAACACTGGGTTAAAGGTTTCAAAAATTGTTACCCATTAATAGATATTTTAAGATGAAGTTACATGCATAAAATGCATTCTCACATTGGGTACATTCTACGTTTCGTTTACGTTTTAACTACTGAAAATATAACAAGAATAACCTAAATGCGATACAGTCATTCCGGGTAAATATGATCCGCATTTTCTCTATTTTCCCATGCCACACTCTTATTTTAAGAATATTGTGGCAACTAGGGGCATAAAAGAGAAGAAATGATCCTAAATTATCGTATGACTATAAAAAATTAAGGGATAATAATGATAAAAGCAATAAAAAATTAATTTTTAACCTGGTTCAAAGTTACCCAGCCATTTAGGGTAACTTTGCACCATATGATAAATATTATCTAAAATAATTGATTATAAAAAAAAAAGTATTATAGTTAGTACAATTTTGAACCCCCAAAAATGCTTTCAGATATGTAAAGACTCCGAATTTACATTTCCCAACATCACAAGATTTATATTATTTATGATATTACAACAAATATTATGCATAAGAAAAGTGGAAGAAGAGGACCATGAATATTTAGAAATAAAAAAAACCTGTTTATTGCCCATACAAAACATAAAAATGCAGTGAAAAACAATTTTCAATGTTTTAACTCAATAATATATCCCTAGTTACAGTAATACATACTAGTACACAAATATTATTCAAATAAGAATAAAAAAAGTCGAACGTATGAAATGTCAAATTTGAGTAGCTCCGCCCCTAATCACGCCTCTAAATGAATTTTATGTATTTTACACATATTTGTGAAAATATTTACATGTTATACCTAATGCACACTTTCGGCATTTATATAAAATACACGTGCAAATATGGGAAATTTTTGACAGTAGCACCTATAATCAGTAAATTATAAACATCAGTATAACTTTGAGCCGGCTCAAAGTTACCCTGAAAATGCGTAAAATGCCTTCTTATTTTGCGTAGTGCCTTCTTATTATTTTACATTTTATTAACTATTAATAAATAAATAATCACAAAATATTAACACATTTACAACATTTAGATAATAATATGTCTGATAAATGAGTATATTGTTACTTAATATGAAAATTTAATTGGATTACAACAACTTCAAAACAGCATTCAAAATTAACTTGAAAACAGTACTTCACAAAAATTGTTAGATGATGCAATTAATTGCGCATGATGTTGCTAATTTATTTTCTAAAATAAAGAGTAGAAATCCCAGTTTAGAACCTTGCCAATAGAGCACAGTTCTGGATTTTATTTAGTCTTTTGGAGTCAAAAATATTGAAAATTAGGAGGTGGTGCAAAGTTACACCCCATGGTTCAAAGTTACCCCGAATGACTGTAATTACATATTGCTTAGTAAAATATTCTATTTAATAAAACATTTTATATTTATAAGTGTAATTAATTTTTCAATTAATTTTTAGCAGTGAAATTACGCCCCCGAAATTATTGAACATTAAATAGGTAATTTTTTTTCACATTACTAACTAAGCGTAAACCGAGTGAAAAATGTCCTGCCCTGGAATCGAACCCGGATCCTTGAAATAACAACCTTCCAATGCTCTACCATTAAGGTACGAGGATGGTACACAGCCTGGCATATCTCACTCTTATATGTCTGCAAGGCTACAACCGTAGCACAACATGGTCTTCATGAGCACACAACCCTACCGCAAACATGAGACGAAATAAAGCCCAGCATAGGTGAGCAGATATAATTAATTTTTCAATTAATTTTCAGCAGTGAAATTACGCCCAAAAATATTGAATATTAAATACGTGAATTTCTTTCACATCGCTCTGGTGGTTTACGATTAGTTAGTGATGTGAAAAAAATTCACATACTTATATATTTAATTAATAAAATTCTAAACATTTAAAAATATACAATATGCTCATGAAATTTTTATTTAAGTAACGCATCTAGATACTACACATATAAAGGTAAGTTACTTTTTCTACTTTCCCTGTAACAAAGCATTTATGCAAAAGATATTCTGCACTATTTGCAGATTTTATCTCTTATAGTAAACCTCTTAAACTATCAGCTATTGTTAAAATTTTATTATGTCATTAAAAATAAATGCATATACTGAATAATATTATATAATAAGGTTATAGAAATTTTTAGATTTAATAATTTCAGACATTGATTTTGAAAGTAGAGCAGGAATACTTTTGAAATAAATTAGATAAAGTTAAATCTTATTACAAATTAACATAAAATGTATATTTTTATTATATTTACAATAAATATTCCTTAATATCAGTACAATTTGTTAATTTATTGGGTCAACGGTATTTCAAATGCGTTGATTTTGAAAGTAAGGTTATTCCACTTTGAATAGGATATATTTTTATGTTGCATAATATTAACAAGCACAATCAGAATTTAGAAGCTACCATACAATTGTGGTTAATTGGTAAAATTGATAAAACATTCTTTTATCATATTTTATAATTATATGCATACAACTTATTAATGAATATATAAATTTTGTTCGAAAATTTGGCCGACAAATTAAGATGGCTGATAGAAGGCATGAAGACGGAAAAATTACCATAGAACATGGGGTCTCAAACCACGCATTTAACCCTTTGACTACTGACGGTACTTACAAGTACCAGTAAATAACTTGTTATAAAATTCATTTGCTACATCGATTAGTTGTAATACAGTTTATAATGAGTTATAGATACATTAATTTATCTTGTTCCAAAAGCATTATTGGTTATACAAAACAAAAATATTTTTAAAAGGATGATTTATTTTCTCTTTGCATCTTTTCAGCTTTCTTGGAGCTGGGGGAAGGGTATTTTTTAATTCGTAAATATTTCTATACTTCTATTGTAAGAACATTATATTTGTACATTTCCTAATTCCACAAAATACTAAGAAAAATATTTAAAATAAAGGATATGAGTGGAGTTATAAATATTGCACAAACTCCCTATAAATTCAAATTTAATTAATCCTTCTAAATTCTTCAATCCTTCTAAAATCCTTCTAAAATTTATTAAATGACTATGCAAATCTTCTAATGCAATTAAATAATTCACGATAATGCTTTAGAAGATATAATTTTCAAAATTAACATTTCAGTACATAAAGGGTTAATTAAAAATACAGGGTGTTTTGCTCTAATTCAATTTGTGTTGACAGCAATAACTTTCAGAAAACTGAAGAATGTTATAATCAAACTTTTAATAGACATTCTCACCTTTGTTGTAAATGTGATAATATCAAAAAAAAAGTGGTAGAAGTTTCCACTATGCGCGCCAGCAGTATGTACTTGACGTTCCACAATTTGTACTGCGATTGCCAGTTCATACGGTATCGTCTATTGCTTTAGCACCCTGTTTTCCAGAACTTTTTGTGATGTTATAACCGTTCACACAAAATAGGTACATATCGTTGCATTTTCATTGTAATGTTTTGATTTTCTCAAAATTATTACCGTCAACGCAAGATCAATAAGGTTTTAAAATATTGTATTACTATATTTTACAACTAAAAGATCTTAAACTAATTAATTTTATCTGCTTAACACTCTGCAACTTTTTTTTTATATTAATATTTTTGAGTACTCAGTAAAAATAATGAAAATCTGATCGATTTTTTTTTTCTTCCGAAGAACAAATTCTAATTTTTTGTCAAATACTGCCATCTGACATGGACAAAATAAATCTTATTCCATTCTTTGGACTGTTCTTGATCAGAGCTAGAGATCATAATAGCCCAATTGATGGCATATAATAAAAATTACAGTGCTTTCAGGTATGTGTCAGATGTGGCACGTTGTGCCGTGAAGGGTTAACATATAATATTAAGCTGGACTCAGAATAAATGTCTTATTTCAAACGTCGACCCTAATCTACAAGAAAAGTGATGGGACATGGAAAAAGACTCTCTACTCTCTACTCTAGATGATGGACTGTGAATCAGTTAAGGGAAGATTTGCCTATAGAAGGCCGTAAAACAGGTGCCTTTTAGCATTTTTTTCTGGAATAGGAATGAAGATTTTAGCTTCGGTTTTTTACATGTTATTTATTATAATTAGAAGAACATTTAAAAAAATAATAAGAAGAATATTATTGTGGCTCGAATTGCGTGGGTGGTCCTACCGTGTATACTACCACTTCGAAACGGGCGATAGATCCCCTGAGTCGTCTGCAATCAATTTCTATGAAATCTTATGAAAGTAAATAACAATGTCTGGAGCTTCAACTACTTTGAGCTCACGAAGTTGAAAATAAACAAAGTGGCAGTCGTTTCAATGAAAATATCTATTTCTAACCACTCTTTTCGTACTTTGGCGCGTGCTTCTAAAAATGTTTATTCTTTATATAATTGGCTGAAACTGATCCAAGCTCCAATTATGTTACCATTAATTAAAAGAAGAAAAAAAACTTAGAAATATCGGTTTAATAATTTGGCGTTTTGTTCTCGCCTAGTTTGAAAAAAGTAATTTTGTGTAAAATGCATTTTTAGTGTTCTAAAACGGTTTTAGCTTACGGACTATACACTATCAGAAAAACTCGTCTTTATACACTAAATTATTCTTCATTTTTAAATAAATGATTTCCGTACTCCTAGAAAACATGCTTTTTCCGTTAATTCTTTCCGAAAACCTGAAAAAGAGGGGGAATTCCATTTATTCTTTGCACGCATGCATATTGGCTGTATTAATACCAAAGTTCGAATTTATTTTTAAAACAAAAAACCGAAAACTCAATAAATTAAAATTTCTAAATTATTCAAAAACAAACAAAAATAATGCTTCCGAATTTAATAAAGAATCAATTTTCTCATTCTTTTAAACTTATTCGCAGTTTATTTTTTAGAGTATTAAAAAAAAAAAAATCCCATGTAAAATATATTCTAAAGGAACACATTAAAAAAATATAGTAGTTCAATTAAGTTTATTAAAAACAAACAAACATTTCGTCTGCCATTTAATTCAAAATATTATATACACATTTTACATTTAACAATCAAATTATTTCTTATTAAAAATATGTGTAATATGTAATAATTTGTATCCTCTATCATTCTATAAGTATTAAAACACCAACCATTATTTCTTAACTACAAAATGTTCCTGCAATTAAGTTAAATTTCCGAGCTTTCTGAACAAGAAACTTAACACAATCCACCATTTGAAGAAAACCCATACCTTCATTTTAAACACTTTTCCAAGTGCTCGCGCCCCACCAGTGGCTGAGAGGCTCTGCTCTCAAAGCTGGTAGACGGGAAGTGCTGGGTTCAAACCAGTCGCGCCCGTCGGCCTAATCGTTCGGAGTTTTCCGTGGTGTTCTTCGAATCTTGGATTTTCTTGAGTAAATGCGAGTTAGGTTCCCTTAGAAAGACCCCCACCGAGAGCAAGCCCCCCCATTGGGCCTATATCCCTTGAATGGATAATTGGCCGTCATAAGCAACACCAACAACACTAAGTGCTGGCTGGCCAAGATGGTTAAGATGCTCGATTCGAAACGCGCGTTCCCACACTGTAAAAAAAAAAAAAAAAAAAAAAAAAAAAAAAAAAAAAAAAAAAAACGGAAATACTACTGGCGATCTAGACGCCAGTACTATTTCCGTTTTTTATACGGGAATTTTTACCCATAAATTACAGAAAATTTTCCGTTTTTCCGATTAAAAACGGAAATTTTTCTGAAATTTATGGGTAAAAATTCCCGTAAAAAAAAAAAAAAAAAAAAAAAAAAAAAAACGGAAATAGTACTGGCGTCTAGATTGCCAGTAGTATTTCCGTTTTTTAGTCCGTTTTATTTTTGCAGTGTAGGTTCAAACCTAAGTGGATCCACGGAAGAAGGAGAGACGTATTTTTTAATAAAACTCTTTTTTTTTTTCAGATTACAAAAATTTTCTGTGCTAAAACAGAAAAAAGGAACTGAAATTTCTTCAATTCTCGGATATATACCGATAGCAGTTCTGCCAGGAATAATTCCCTGAATTGAAGAAATTATTTCTGAGAGTAGGGAATAGAAAAACGTAAAAAAAAGCAAATGTCTCCTTAAATTTACAAGAAAAGACCACAGAAAATATTAAAAAAGGTCCGTGTGTTTAAAACTATTCGTAAAATTTTTTACAAATATATATATCCATTCAAATGCGAACGATTCAATATTTAGCCATAACAAAAATAGACTTGTCACACTTTCAAAATCACTGGCTCATTTCCTCTTTCTAAAACATATCTTATAATTTCAGATTATTTCATTAAATTTCATTTTATTATAATATATAAAATATATATAATTTTAGATTGCTACTAAGAAAATTGGTGTATTTGCTTTTATTGCAGACATACTTTTGAGTAATACTATGCTGAGTATATGTTCTATGTCAAAAACTTAATATTTAATTACAGAAATGTTTATGAGTGGAATTATAAAACTGATACCATTTCTCATAGTTAAAATTGTTAAAAAAAAAAAAAGAAAAAATATTGAGCATTTATAATTTTATACTGTTTGAAAATTTTCATCTTTCGTGATTTTAAAATGGTCTAATTTTTCAAATTTTAATAAATTTCTCACAGGTACTCTCGACATATACGCATAAACATAGTTCCTAAAACTAATGTCGACTAGTTTGCATTGAGTGGATCTTTCAGTACGCCTCCCGTGTCTTTAAAAGCTAATTAAAAACCTATCTGGAAAATGCGGCATGGACTAAGGCAACGTTGCAATTTCCGACCTCCATTCGAAGCGCGCTTAGCACAATGCCAAGTTTAAACTTTGAACAAGGGTTTTGCTTTAGTTACACTGTAAAAAGAAAAGATTATTACATACAAAGATATTTGAAAATATGCTTTTGTTTATAATGTATTTGTCTCTATCCAATGTGTTTAAAATCAATTTGTTATATATATATATATATATAATATAACAAACAAATGCTTTAAAGCAAAACTGGTAAAGAAAATGTAAATTAATGTGGATATATATATATATAGTTTCTTTCGTTAAACGAAAAATTTAAGAAGCACTCGCTTTAGGGGATTAAATATTGTCCATTGCCTCTAACATATCCATTTACTCTATTTTTAACACATTATTTTGTATTTTATTTAAAAGATTGATAAATAATCTTCAGAAGCATATACGTTATAGGTAATGTGAATACCTTTTTAATAACTTACATGCATTTAAAACTTTGCTGTCTAACAAACATATACATACATTCACTGCTTTATGTAAACAAGATAGATTAATGGGATTTAGGAGCTTATAAGTTATAGTAGATGCAAAAAAATAAGGTCATAAAACTCGACCGTGTTTATTTGATTAAAATAAGCGATTTTTATTCTTTCTATGCGCATACCGTAATCTTTATTTTGCGCAAAAGAATAATCATACAATGAATACACGCAGTCCAAATCTTTGATTGCTAGATTGCATTTTAGAATTAACAAACAAAGCAGTTACTGAAAAAACAGAAGACAGTCACGCAAGTTCTAAAAACGTAAAGCGCAGCATGCAATGAACTAGAAACATCAATATACATTCTTTAAATTTGTTCAGAGGTAAATAGTCTATCATATACATTTTCTAAATTATATTATCCATATGAGGATGTGAGTTTGAAAACTTGCTTTATCCAAAATTTAAAAAAAAAAAAAGAATAATGTTTTCTCTATCAATCTATTCTTTTGATAAACCTGCACCAATAAAACACTACAATCTGCAGAAAAATTAGTTTTATCCTATATTTCTGGCATTGTAAAATGCTCGTTTATAATGAAAACCAATGGACGCAGTTTGGGGTTTTTCGCAATTTCCGAAAACTTAATTTTCTGGATAAGAACGAGTTTTGAAACTCACCTCCCCATATATTTGGCATATATTAAAAAGATGGAAGTTTATACTGTTGTAAAAGGTAACGTGTTTTCCATGGTGCCCTCCCCCCCCCCCCCTCCTTCCAAAAAAAAAGGAAATGTACACAGAGTTAAACATGTTGTATTTTTTATTAACACACACTTTATTTCGAAGTGTGAAATGGATTTACAATAATGAACGTTTATACGTAGAATTAACGCCTGTATTGAAACTAATAGCCTTTCTGGTCAAAGCATTGCTGATAACGTGAAGCAATGGAATCGCAAAGCAGTCACTTAGTTTTCGTTGTCGCTGATGACCCTGGTCTTGCCGAACATTCCTTGTGAGCATCTTGAAGAGTTCCACCTCTTTTAAAACATATCTCTTATTCTAGCTAATGTAATTCACGTAGAATCCTTTGGAACTTTCTACTAAACTGCCTTTGTACTTCAGCTTAGTTTTCGAGCTTCTAGTAGCATTTTAGAAAATATTTCTTTTGTTCAAAGCTTAGTCTTGTTTCATCCATCATTTTAACTTAGTTAAAACTGGAAGGAAAAGAAGAACATGCTATGTATTAGAAAATAAATTGCGAGATTTATTAAAAAAAAAAAAAAAAAAAAAAAAAAAAAGCTTTATTCGTTTATAATTATACGCTTAAAGTCCATTTTAACTGCAAAATATACTTTTTACCCATTTAAAAATAATTGTTGCCTGAGGAGATTATCTTATGGCAAATATATTAAAACCGTATGTGATTATTTATCTCATCATGGTTTCGTTAATCTGACGAAACCCTATTCATTTCACTCTTCTGCCTGTCTGTCTATCTGTCACAGAGCCCGTTTTCAGAAACTATATATATTGGAGACTTGAAATTTTGGATTTTTATACCTGAACACTTCACATCAAACGACAAATCATAAAATTTTGAAAAAGTCTTATATTTATCCCTCGGGGCTCCAACTTGTGTATTGTAAGCTTTTTTTTTTTTTTTTTTTTTTTTTTTTTTTTCTAACTGAGCCCCTAATTAAGTTGAAGACTTGAAATTTTGGATTCTTATAGCTGAACACCTCACATCAAACGAAAAATCATAAATTTTTCAAAAAGTCTTATATTTACCTCTCTGGGCTCTAACTTGTGTAGTGTATTTTAAGCTTTTCTTTCTAACTGAGCCCCTTATTAAGTTGAAGACTTGAAATTTTGGATACTCATAGCTGAACGTCTCACATCAAACGACAAATCATAAAATTTTGAAAAGTATTATATTATTTACCCCTCCGGGCTCTAACTTCTGTATTTTTAGCAATTTTCCTAACCTCCACCCTTTTCACCCGGGGGCACTTTTATAACTTTTGCTGACACTCATTTGACACTCTTTCATGTTATGCACCATAGCCGTACATATTTTAGTTCCGATTTTTACCGCCAGGGTGCGCCTACCTATCTCGGGTGCTATGGCCCGATCCCCTCGACTAATATATCTACGAATACTTTGTAAAACGGAGTTAAGTTTGGATAGAGGTTTGTTTAGAATAGAGTGTTTTCCCTGGTTGCGAAATGTAGAACTGACAGATTTTGCAAAAGGATAAAGTGTTTTGAAAGGAATTTTAAACGAAACACTCTGTGCGATCTGTGATCACACTTACCCACTTGTTTTATTTACTTTTCTGTACAGCAGTCAGTTGCCGTGGGCGAGTTCGTAAAAGAACAAGAACATGGCCGTGAATAATGTTAACGTCATATTGATGGTGGCAACGCCTGACCAATAAATTTTGCTTTCATTGCCATTTTTTAAAACTACTGAACATCGCACAATTTAAATTTTTATACCATCGATTAGAAACAAAAATGTTCTTTCAAATGCAAATTGTTTGAAAACTGTATCTCAATTTATGATTTTTCATCGTTTTAAAATTAATTTTCAAGCTTGAATATTTTTTTCTATCTTTATCGCGTGCAACCCTATTAAGAAAGATGAATCCGTTTACACTTAAATCAATATAAATAAATGTAAATAAGTGCGAGTAGTAAGTCAAAATTACGTCCATTACTAATCATATCATAATATTAAAATATTTATTTGCTTAAAAGATGTTATAAAAACATATTAAAAGTAAATTAAAATCTATATTTACGTGTTTCAACTCCTTTTCTCAGTCGTCGTCAGAATGTATAACAGAAAATTACAAATGCATATGAAAAATGGAAAAAAAAATCATCGAAAATAAACAAGTAATCATATAACGCGCCCTACATATTCGTGATTGCTCGTGTTCCCTCTATGTCGCGATGCCGTAATTTGTCGTACCATTCAACCTATAAATTAGGAATACGAAAAGATAATGTATCGTTACAAACTCCTGAACCTCTTAAATAAATTTCAATGGACTCTCTTGTGAATAATTGTAAATAAAAATTAGACCTGTAGATTATTTTACTCTCGTTAAAAAGTATGTTAATGTTCTCTATTTGATTTAGCCGGGATAAAGCAATATTACCTCTGTTGAATTTTTGTCCGCTATATGTTCTTTACATCTGATATTGAATTTTCTTTGGGTTATACCTATATAATGATTTTTGATTCCTCCCTCCCTAATAAATGGAATCATATAAACTCCAGAGAGGTCATCTCTTTTAATAGGATCAATTTTAGTATTTAAAAGCATATTTAATTTCGGAGGCGGCTTCGCGATCAAACATAAGCCAAAATTTCTTAAATGATTTTTTACATGTTCAAAGAAAGCCCGGAAATAATTTGCTACAACACTTTTCATACACTCTAAATAAAATAGAGTGACTATTCACTCCTCCGGAGTGAATAGTCACTCTATCGCAGAGTCAAAATATGCCCAACCTCTTTAAAGTGACTATTCACTCTGAGCCAAAGTGAAATTTTTGACTCTCTGAAAGAGTGAATAGTCACTCCTTGAAAGTGAATATCCACCCTAAACAGGGGTGGATAATCACTCTTTCGGAGGAGTGACTATTCACTCTTGCTAAAGGAATGCAGTTTTTCACCCCTGGTAGGACTGAATAGTCACTTTTTCACAGGAGTGACTGTTCATTTTTTTTTTGTAGTGGGTTTTTTTTTTATTTTGCCTTTATGGTCATTTTAAAAGAGCCACATCTTTTACGGCATGCAATGGAAATAGATAAAGCGTGGTAAAGATTGGAATAAAATACTTTATTAGCAATATTTATTTAATTCATAGTTTGTAACACTAATTGAACTTTTAAGGAAAAATTCAGTTAAAGTTACATACGAATTTAAATTATATTACTGACAGAAATAAACTAAAATATTTTATTCCAATCTTATCCTTTGTGTTTGCTTTTATTGCATGCCCTATAAAGATATTACTTTTAAAGTTTTATTAATAACTTTTTAATAGGTGGATGTTATATGTTTAACAATGTTTGATCTCATTTTAATTTTTGTTTTAAATATAAAACCTTTTTTTCCCTTAAATTATTGCTATTTTTGCAAAGTTCTATTGTTCTAAAATATTTTTAATCTTTCCATTTAAACGCAATACTTATAAACTCACTTCTTTTTTAAATAAGTTCTAAGCATGATTTAAATGTTAAGAATGTGTAATTCTTTTTATCCGCTGTGATTTGCTTTTGTTTTATTTAATATGAACATGGAGTCCAAATTTTGAGTTTTCTGGAATATGTATATTTTTTTTCTTTTAAACATATTCCTTAACTTAATCATGATTTTTAATTTTCGTCCGTTATTGCCATAAGCCACGATAAGCCATATTTAATTTAATTTTTTACGCGTAGATATTGTATTTTGTGACTATGAGCAAAACATATTTTATATGTTTTATAGGAAAAGATAGACCTTGGAAATAGAAAAAAGGGAAACTTAAAAATAAAGTAAAGGACTGCATTAGAAATATTCTTATTGTTTTTAAAACATTTTAGTGCAAAAAAGTAGTTATTAATCTCTTTTAAAAATGTTCAGTCCTGTATTATGTAATTATATATGACCATTTTAAAAAATATAATAAAGCAGTCTTATCCATAAACTTCAAAACAGGCATAAAAAAACATTTTATTTTAATGCTTAAATATCATGTTTTATTGTTTAGCGTCAATAATTACTTGTATCAAAAACGTAGAAAATGTTTTTATAATAGAACGAAATTTAATAACTGATGCAGAGTATCTATAATTAATTTTTTTTATATTACTCAGCCTCGAAATTTTAAAATCATAACCCGCAGAAAAATGTTTACATATAATTAAAAAAAATTAATATACAGTAAAACCTCCCTAAGGCGAGCACGTACCGTTCCAATAAAATTGGGTCATTCCGAGAGGTGGTCTCTTAATAGAGGTCATGTTTATATCTAGATTTTAATTCTTTAAAAATGGTAACAATGTTACTAAAATTTATTTTTCACATTTGGGAAAAATATAAAAATTTAAGTATCAAAATAAAAGTTAATTACATAAGTTAATTACTGCAGAGTTTTAAAAATGAATACATTGAGCTTTGCTATATTTTACAGTTTTATATTTTATAATTTTTATCTGCAAGCCCTTTCCAAGTTCAGTAAATAGTTGCATTTTTTTGTGGACGGGAGCAAATAATGAAGATTTCATTACTTTATCTATTTCTTTGAGAGTTTTCCGACAGAACAGGGCAGAGGAATTTATTGACCGTCATTCTTAATATGTATTCAGAATTAATTTCATTACCTAAAAAGGCACAAAGGGACTTAAAAGCTCTTAAAAACACTTAAAAGTTACCGGGATAAAAAAACAAACTAAACTTAGTTTAGAAGTTTGATGAAAAATGCACTCTCTGGAATTATTTTTTAATAAAACCTTCTTCAAGCGACCAGGATAAAACGGAATTTATTTAATTTTCTTCAAAGAAATCGATCTCTCATGCAGGGAGTTCAACTGGGATGGTCTCTGAATGGAGGTAAAATTAGTATTGAGCCTATGGGAATAAATTTCGTTCCATGAAAAAATGGTCGTTCAGGGAGGTGGTAGCCTAATGGAGTTGGTCGCACAGTGAGGTTTCACTGTATCAACATTTTCGTAATATCATAAACGTCAAATATCATATTTAACTCCGAAACATTAATAAATACACTTAACTGTATATAATCCGAAATCAGTTATAAACAAAAAACAAAAAACAAAAAACAAAAAAAATCGCATGTAACGGTAAATTAATGTTTTCGAATGTGTCTCCTACGGAATTGATACAGATATCTTCTATTTCGTTTGAAAGGGTCACTGACTCATAAGAGATAAAGCTCGCTGGATCGCTGGCAAAAATAATTTGCAACACAGCATTGAAAGGGAAGAATAAACTATTTACTCATTTTTTTTATTCACATTTCCCAAACTAATGAAGTTTTGATTATTTTTTTGCTAAGCATTGTTCATATTAGAGGTCTGCACGGGCTGAAATTTCCAAGACCAGACCCGGCCCGACTCATAGAAAAAAAATCTGCCTGGCCCGTAGAAAAAAAATTGGCCCGACCCGGCCCGGTAAAAAACTTAAAAGTTTGGGCCCGAGCCCGGAACGGCACGAAAAAAAAGTTAAAATCTCGGCCCGAGCCCGGCACGGCCCGAGTGAATTTCAACAAAACATTGAATTTTTTTTTTTTTTTTGGTAGTATTAAAAATCTGAAAAATGCTACACAATAAGACGGAATTGCATAAAAAAAAATGCGTTATAGACAAGTTCCCTTCTTAGCGAGTGTAAATGTATTATATATTCTTTTCTTATGTATTAGTATATTAATTATGCATGGATCAACACGTTAGTGAGTTTAAAACTGGATTCCGTCATATGCAGGTTCTTTTTCACACGTTTTATTGTGTTTTAATTTAGCTATATTTTAATAAACGCAGCAATCTAGTGTTCTTTAAAAAGAATAAATTTTAATGTTTAAATGTAGAATAATGGTCATTTTAAAATATATGCATTTTTTGCAAAAATGTTTAGGCCTAATTTTATTGACCTTTGAATGGACCAGGCCACGTTGAGACAATGATTTTCATACGGGTTGGGTCAAAATTAGGACTGAAAATTTTGGGCCGTGAAGACTCGCAATGAACCAGCCCCGGCTTTGTACAGAAAAAATAAGTTCGGCCCGGCCCGAGTCTTCAGAAAAAAGTGTGGCCCGGGCCCAGCCCGAGTTCCATGAGTGAAAATCGGCACGAGCCTGTGCCGGCCCGTGCAGATCTCTAGTGCGCATTCAATTGTTAAAAGAATTATATTCCAAACCGCTACATGAAGAAATATAACAGACAATCACTTTTGAACACTCTAATGATCAATCTTTTTTTATACAACATACAACTATTTTGAAATAATCTTAACATTCCACATATCTACACGGATAAATGCTTAAAATTAAATAAGACTTACCTTTATTTTATGTATTCCATAAAGAATAATTTTAATGATATCCTAATCTGTTAATCCTAAGATGGCGGACAAAAAAGTGATCATTTTTCATATGTTTTAAGGGTGTCGTCGCCCTGCTGCTCTGATTGGTTAATAAGCAATGCATACGTAAGTCTCGCTTTCAGGAGTGAGACATTTCACTCCTGAAAGAGAGTGGAAAATTCCATTCTTTAAAGAGTGTATTTTTATAAAATCCACTCCAAAAAGAGTAAAAATGCCTGCCACTCTTTCAAAGAGTGAACTTTTCACTCCTCCCAATTTTAGAGTGTATTAACTTCATTAATTTTTTTTTTTTTTTTTTTTTTTTAGAAGTATCAAAGAAGCTCTGAATCAATTTGTTAATTAATTTTTCCTGATATCCTTTATCACTAGCAATACGTTTAATTTTCTCTAATTCATCCCCCAAATTTATATCGGAAGAAATCTTGAAAGCACGATTGATTAGGAACCTGAAGGTGGATAATTTATAAGGCATTGGGGTGCATGCATCGGAAAGTATGACGTTTAAATCTGCGATAGGTTTTCGGTAAACTGAACGAATTAATTCCTTCTCCTTTCTCTGTCGGAAGGTATAATGTTTAAATCTGCGATAGGTTTCCGGTACCTTCCGATACATGCACCCCAATGCCTTATAAATTATCCACCTTCAGGTTCCTAATCAATCGTGATTTCAAGATTTCTTCCGATATAAATCTGGGGGATGAATTAGAGAAAATTAAACGTATTGCTAGTGATAATGGATATCAGGATAACAAATTGATTCAGAGCTCCTTTGATACTTCTAAAAATAAAAATAAAAACAAAACTATTAATGGAGTTAATATGAAAAGAGTTGTAGCAAATTATTTCCCGGGTTTCTTTGAACATATAAAAAATCATTTAAGAAATTTTGGCTTATGTTTGGTCGCGAAGCCGCCTCCGAAATTAAAGATGCTTTTAAATACTAAAATAGATCCTATTAATAGAGATGACCTCTCAGGAGTTTATATGATTCCATTTATTAGGGAGGGAGGAATCAAAAATCATTATGTAGGTATTCATAGGTAGGTAATTAAAAATAAACATAATTGTTCCCTCTCCCCTTTATAAACAGTAAATTGTTAAAATCTTATCCACCTACTCAAAGTGATAAAATTTCACGCAATATGCACATCACAATTCGTTATTTGTGAGCAACAAATTAACCAGACCACATTCTAATCATTCATTGAGCAAAGAAAATTTCACTAAAAAATTATTTAATCAAGCCATATTCTAATTATTCATTGACCATGAGAAAACCATAATAATAAATTAGCCTTACTTAAAATTCTCAGAAATTACAGCAGCACCGATGTTTGTTTGTTTCTTTTATTGAACATATACATTAGACTTGTTTGCTTGACACCAGGGCCCGCTTATAAGTCATCGTCGATATGCAGGGACGAGATAGCACAAGGAAATTTACAACACCAGAGAATTACATCCTGGAGGCTCCACAAAGAGTGTGCAACGGAACCGTCGGAATTCGAACCCGCCCCCACCAACGCTCTCAAGCAATTAGCGGCGTGGTGTCTTATCCACTCAGCCACGGTGGGTCCAGCAGCACCGATAAAATTAGAATCTAGCTTATAAATATACAAACACGCAGCAGAATTCACTACATCAATCTAGAAGCACGTTTGTACAAGTACCCAATAGCGAGGTCAAAAGAGCAACGGTCTCCCACGGCAAAGGTTGCGGGTTCGAATCACCCAGAAGAAAACGAGTAGTGAATTTTTTCATCCCCCTGTCAATAAATACAGGAACTTCCAAACTGTTCGATAGATGACACCACCAGCCCTCTTTTGACGAAATTTATATCGCCAAGCAAGTGAAGAATGTAATTTCATCAATTTGACGAAATATTCGCTCGGAGCATTTCCCAGGAAACGATTTCGTCAAAAACAAAGAAAATTTCGTGAAATCTGAGTATTCATTTCTGAGTGTGCGGATTGGATTCTCTAGTGTATACTGAAAAATCCCTGCCGGCACGGCCTACAGGCGGAGGAAGATTTCGAAGTTAAGTATATTAATTACACCAACAAAAACTAAATCATGATTAGATAGAAATCCACTTTAACAGTTTTATCTGGCCGCTCTTGACGAGTTTTTATTTCATTTTTGGATAGTAGCTGGTTTTATCAGAATCATGTTAAGGCGGTATTAAAAAAAAAAAATACTTTTCCATGCTCAACAACTCGAAATTTTCTGGCACATTTTCAGATTAATTTTTAATAGAAAAAATACGAAACTTGCTGACGTGATTTTTGAAAATATTTATAAGCGACATGTGTTTTTTTTTTTTCAATTAATTGAAACTTGATTAATAAACAATTATTTTCTCAGTAGGGCAATATTTTTCGTTTCTAACACAATCGCTTCGGGAAATTCTGTTCCAAATGCCCACTTTGAAATCATTTTTTGAAATATATTCTGCCTCTATCAAAAAATCGATCATTACGGTACATTATGTAGTTTCTGAAGAAGAGAATCTATCAATTGGACGCGTTTGAGAGCAAAAATTAATTTAAAAATGTGTAAGAAAATAAGCAGTTTGGATTTGAACACATTCTTAATAAGATGATTTTTTTCTTCAACCGCTATGTATTTTTAATTTGTTTTTGCTGTACGAATTGGCCCTATCAAAAACTTGTCTATATAAATGTTGAAGACAATATTAAGAAGATATATGATAAATTCATGGGGATTTTATATCTTGTGAATTGACGGAGTTATAGAAATGTTTCTTCTTCAAAACTTGTGAATACAAAAGTTGTAGATAATATTAAGGAGATGTATAGTAAAATTAATTGGATTTGATATCTTGAGAATTGACGAAGTTATGATTTTTTTTTCTCCCAAAAACCGTATTTAGAAGTAATAAAAACTTTAAACTGATTTGATATGTACAAAAATTAAGAAGTTATGGGGGTTTTTCTGTTTTCACAAAACCCCTCCCTATTTCCATTCCCTTGGTCCGATTTTGCCCATTCACGAACTTGACCGAGATTTTATGCCCCTTGATTTTATGTATCAGTTTGGAAGAAATTTGTGCAGAATTGTGGAAGTTATCATGTCCAGAAGAAAGTGATATATATATATATATATATATATAGATACATATATATATATATATATATATATATATAAAGTTTTTTACTCATGGTGGTTTTGGGTTCTAGGTGTCATGATCGGTGTAGATCAGCAAAAATATTTCAGAAATTCCAACATAGGAACGACGCCAATAGGTAGTATTTCATACGAAATCTACTTAAAACGAACAGTACCCGTGTTTTTCAAAATTGCGACTTAAAAATTTCGAGTTAAAAGCCGAAAAATACTCAAAATGCGTACATTTTGCTTATTTCAACGTGTCTGTTTTAATATAGCACTTCTCAATAATTATACGTTATATTTTAAATAAGAAGATGTATGTTCCATTAATTTCTAAATGCTTTGATCCTCTTATCATTTTAAATATATTCCCACATTATATAACACGAATATCCACATGAGAATCTATCAAATTATATAAATGCTAACGTTGATAAATTTAATTAAATTATAACGAATCTTAGTAGAAATACGAATCTTAGATTAATCCTAGTTCGAAATATATTCATCAAAATTTATTTTCCTAGAATTAAAAAAAAATACAATAAGCACTGCCAACAATCAAACAGCGCTAGAAAATCTGTAGAAATAAATTTTAAATGGTATATCTAATTAGCAACATCTTTTCAATGGTTTAAAAACATTTTTCCTTACTTTTGTCGAAGGAGATAATTAATTATATTAGTTTTAAATTGAATCTAATTTTCAAGCTATATATATTTATACATATTTATAATTGGTGTATTGTAATAACAGTGCAGGTCTGCATAAATTAAAATTAAAATGCTACGCCAAAAGTAAAATTTTAATTGTAAGACATAAATCGAACTATAACAGAACAATGACATCTAATGAACTTGATATGTAGATATAAATTTGGTTATTTTAGTGAGAGGCAAAAATATTAAACTACAATTTTAAAAATATTTTAACAGCTTGTATTCCCACTTTAGTATTAGACATACATTGTGATATTTTATAAACTAACACACAACAATTATATTTTGTAAAACAAATGGTATGGTCAATTAATTTTCGATTGATTTGTTTCTGTTATCTTTTTAAATTCCTGCCTGCATTATAGAATAGAGCACAAATTTTGTCATAAAAAATAATTATAAACACACTCACATTAATAAATTTAAATCATTTATAAAGAAGTTTAGGATAAAAAGATAAGTGAAAATATATTTTAAAACTAGCTGACCCGCCCGGCGTAGCCTGGGCCCGTGATGAATGACCCTTAAATGAATATCAAATTTGTATAATTTTATATCTTTAACTCCATTTTGTTTCAATTTATATTAAGTGAAAAAAGTGCGAAAAAATATTGAATTGAATGTATATGCTGTTTGGTATTTTATTTTCTGCGTAATTTGATTTTTGGAGCCTACGCGTACCGAATGCGAACAAAACCGCGACGAAATACTCAGGTTTACTGATTTCGTCAACATTTTCCCACGTTTTATTTTGTAAAATATATTTCCACCGTAGGAGCGTTTCAACAAAATTTTTAACTGGCGTAAATCAAGTCTATTGAGATGATTTAATAGGACTGTGTTAAAATACGGACGTTTAGCCACTTTCAGCGTAGAACAAATATTGTCTCCGTGAGGCGCGAAGTGATTTGCGTTCGCCGGTTTATTACAAAGGGTTGAAATTCCTACTTTTCAAAACCAATTACACCAACGATTGTAAAAGCGCTTCAGCTTTAAGAACAGATTTTGGTTTGACAGTACCTCTAAAATTACGTCTTGGAGAGGCGAAACAGCGATGAAACACTCAGCTTTTTACTGATTTCGTCAAAATTTTCACACATATTATTTTGCTAAAACATTTTCTACCCGTCCGCGCATTGCAAAATTTTTGTAGGTGATGTAAATCTGATCTATTGATATGCTTTAAAAGGATTGTGATAAAATGTGGACGTTTAGTTAATTTTAGCGTTGAAAAAATATCGTCTCCGGGAGGTGCGAACTGATTTGCTTCCGGTGTATTGGAATAGGTTAAAATTTATATATTTTAAAAACCAATTGCTCCATCAATTAGAAGAAGGTTTCAGCTTTAAAAACATATTTTTGGTTTGGCAGTGCCTCTGAAATTGCGCCCCGGTGGGTTGTTGCAATAAGGAGAAAAACGTTTTTCGGAAAAACAACCCTATATGATATTTTTTCTTTTTTTAAATGGCTTAACCGTGACATTTTTTCGAATTGATTGCGGCATTTGAGACGTAAGAGTACGAGCTTTCAGAATATGTCTTTCAATTTTAACTGTACCGAGTGGTTTGGTCGATTTAGCTGAAAACAATACTATTCAAAAACGCAAATAATATCGAAAGTCGGTTCTTCGATAGCCTCCGATGCGTAAATCGGTTTGTGCGCGTGCGTAAGCGCTGTCCTTGACTGCGGATCAAATGGATGATATTTTCATCAGAGTGAGTTGTGATGTTTAATTAATAACTCGTATAATTATTAGAATTTAAAATTCTGAGTCTCAGGTGCACCAGGAGACATTTTGAGCTAGCCTCACAAAATGTTTCAGTCTCGTACGTCCCGTAGATTTTGCTTGACATCGCACACAATCAGACACACACATACACACACAGAGCGGAACTTTCTTTTATTAGTATAGATATGCTCATAAAAAATTATTTTTCAAAAAAAGTTGTGTGTGCGTGTGTGCGTGGGGGGGGGGGAGAATGAGTACTACTAGTATATTTAATACTAGTAATATACTAGTAATATACTAGTTATAAGTACTAGTAATATACTAGTAAAGAACTAGTAAATAAGTACTAGTAATATACTAGTAAAGAACTAGTAAATAAGTACTAGTAAAATACTAGTTATATTTTTGCATTAATAAATTTTTTATTAGTATACCTAGTTATCAACTTATTTATCACGACTTAAAAATATTCTACGCTATTTGTGTAAGAAAAGTTAGATTACTAGCTTTAAATTAAATTAATTTTAATTTCGTCAGCTGAGGCTTACCATGGAGAGTCGAAAAGGTTTTGGTGTACCGTAAAACGGGGTGAATAGGAACAGCGGGGTGAACAGGAACGAAACTTCCCAATCATACAAATAAATTCAAAATAACTATACGTGAGAATATTTTTAGCTGGCAATTTTTTTAAGAAGGTAATATCATGAAGTGTTGGGAAATTCAGTTTTGTCATGTTGGCACCACTACTGTGTTATATAAAAAAATTGCAAGTGGATCCTCAAAAACCTCCTATTTTCAACATCTGCAAAACTTTGTATGTAACTACAAACATTTTCGTATTCGAAACCTAAGAGTAGTGATTTTTTTATTAGGGATAGACCTATAAAAGATATCCTGTATTAGATTTTATGTATTTCTAAAACTACATAGTGATAAAGAGGAAAATTTCTTATAACATCATAGTTTTAAGATTTGCGGGGTGAATCGGAACACACTTTTGTTGACATTGTTTACTCTTCCATACAGTAATATTTTCATGTCATATCGTATTTAACAATATTTTGCTTGTTCCAGTTACTTGAAAAATTTAAAGATGCCAAGAAATTACTTAGCTGAACGACAACCCCCAATCCAAGAGATATAGAAAAGGCAATAGAAGAATTAAAAACTTCAAATCCCTAAGAAAAGTTTCAGAGAAATATTCTCTGTCAACCACAACATTACACAAACATCTCAAAATGGGAAACCAATTTAAAAAAAGAGGAGGGCAAACAGTACTAAGTGCTGAGGAAGAGGCCGCACTAGTAGATCGTATTAAAACATGCAGCGATTTAAAAGGACAAAAAAGCAAACGAAAAAAACTATCCAGAAGATCATCACTGAAGATTCAAATTCCAATTATTCTGTTCAAGACAGTGATAAGAGTTCAAATAGGAGTTCATATTGCCTACTAATTTAGAAGAAGACCCAGATTTTGGAATCCTAGAAAATCCCCAATTTTCGAACAAATTTGCTCCAGGAGACTTCCTTGTTGTTAACGTGCATGGAAAAAAGTAATAGAGACTCTATGTGACCAGAGTCCTGTACCCAGAAGATGATGGTTATGTGGGGAAATTTTACAAAAGGGTCCCCCATACCTGGAGATTTCAAGAAACGGTGGAAGAGGAGGCAGCATTTCTTCCAGAAGATGTCATAAAGAAACTTCAGCTAACGGACAACATTCAAACATCTGCTCGTTTCAAGGACATGATAACTTTTGTGAACGACATAAGTGAATTGAATTTGTATTAAATTCCCATCTTTCTCAATTCAAATATATTTTCTTAGAACAAATTTTAATCTTTCTTGAGTTCAAAGTTGTTTTCGAATTTCTGAAAAGTCATACCTTTTCTTGTATAGGAAATAATGGATTTGTTTGATAGAAACTACTTGCTCCTATTCATCCCTTATCATTATTACCTAATTTTATTAACCCTATTAAAGTCTGAATCAGAACAAATAAAGATTATAATATCACCCCGCAGGTAGGGGTGAATCGGAACACCATTAAAAATATAAAAAATATATACATAAAAACTGTAAAAATGTTTTCTTTTCGCTTAAAATTTCAAGAACAAAACAAAACCGAAGTTTCTAGTGAAAAAATAAAAGAATAAAAAAATCGCTAGTTGCTCTTTTTGGCGTTAAAGTTGAAAAGTGTTCCGATTAACCCCGTTTTATGGTATGTTTGTTTGTCTGTGTGTCAGTCTGTTTGTATGTCCCGCGATATCTTTCGCAAGATAGCTGTATAGTTTTTCGTCTCATTTGTTTCATTCGTTCGAAAAATATAGAACATTTCCTTTCCTGTCATAATGATTTTTTATGGAAATTCAGAAGATTTTATAATTTTATCATTCTGCTGAAAAAATAATTGCACATTTCTATAATTGGTTTAAATATTAAATTATGGATGCGAAATTTCTGAAATGGAGATCTAAAATTAATCCGATCGTTTTGAAAATTTGCTAATACATTTATTAAAATTTTCAACTTAATTGTATAAATTATTAGGAAATTTTATGCATCATTTCAAGAGATTAAAAAAAATGTTAATTTCTCATTTTTTACAAAACTTCTAGTGCATTTCTTTTTTCTCCCTCTTTTATTAAATCACTAGCCGCCTTCGCCCGCTATGCTGGTCGGTTTTTCTAAAGAAATCTTGAATGAAAGAAAATACATCTGTGAATTTGAACATGCGTTTTAAAGCAATATGGACATTTACCTGGTGTATCCAACCGAATTGTTGAAAGCAATATGAATGTTATTACGCTACTATTTCTTTTATTGAGTCATACAAAATTTAGACTGTTAAGGACCAATTTCTTTAGTTGATCTGTTAGTGTAGGATTCGGTAAAGAACAATATGTAATATACTAAAAGCGTTCATGAAAAATTATCAATGCAAGTCTCATCAGAATCTGTTAATTGGACTTATTGAAAAGGCTGATCGTTCATAATAATTGGGTTCGCCTGATTCTAGAACTTTCATCTATAATTCTACAATCAAGCAACCAAAAAACCAAGCAACAGCAAATGATATGTGCTTTATACTAAAACATTCACTGAAAAATTAACTAACCGATCAAGTTGCATCGAAATCCACTTAGCAGAATCTTTTAAACTGGAAAATATACCGAAACCTTCCCTAAAAATGATCTAATTAACAGTTTAAATCCCATAAAAATTCATTCAGTGGAACCTTTAAAAAAAGCAAATCTTTCAAAATTGGGTTCATCTGATTTAGAACTTTCCCCATAATTATTTAACTAAGCAACTTAGAACGTTATGTTTTATACTAACATCTTTTCTGAAAAATTATCTAACAATGTAAGTCCCGTCAAAATCTATTCAGCAGAACTCAAGATATAAGCGGCCGGAATAAAATTTCTCTTTGCATTATATATATATATTGAGATAGTTAAATATAACTTTCATAATCGCGTTAACCTGATTATAGAACTCTCTGGGAGGTAGGGGTAGGTACGTACTGCATCACTTCTGAATTTTTTAAGGAACTCAGCTCAACTTCCATAACAATAGAATATATACTCTCTAGTATACCCTATCTCTGTAGCGTATATCTTCCAGTTTTCTTTACTGTACCCCTGAGAACTTTTTCAGCATAGCTCCGTAACTAAACAACATAGAATGATATCATAAATATTGAAAAAAGTACGTGAAATATTATCTAACTTACTGTGCATTTAATTAGTTGACTTGAAATCTTTCATAATCGAGTTCACCTAATTTTAGAACTCCCGTAGCAACTTAGAATGATGGTTTTTACATTAAACCATTTATAAACCAAATTTACTATTTAACAGTGTAAGTTCTACAAAATTCTGTTCAGTAGAATCTGAGTTATAGTCATATTTACAATATTTATTGTTCATTAAATCTTTTTTCTTTACATTTGAAATAAAATCAGTAACTGTTTTGGAATTTCCCTGTTATGCCAACACCCTTATCACCAAGCGTAATAATTGGCACAAAAATGAAATGATACATTTGAAAAAAAAAATTGTTGATAAAATAAAATGAGCTTTAAAAAATATAACTTTTGAAAATTACAGACTTTGACCTACCATTTTTTTTTAATCAATAAAAATAATGGGACTACTTGGTTATCCCGTCGACCAAAAATCTATTGCCTAACTATAAGATTAAATGCCAATAGTGAATAAGCAAGTTACACGTATTTATGTCATCAGGTGATTTTTATTTCGACGTTTTAAATGTATTTTTATTAATGTTATACTAATTTATTTGTTCTTTCGTTATTTAAAATAAAAATTATGTCAATTTGTATAGTGTGGCGATTTATATAATTTGGCAAAATTGGTCGACGGGTACCAAAATAAATACGTCTTGAAATTGTAAATGTCTTTTACTACTTAAGCATGGCATACGTAATACGTATGTCTCACATTGCAGTAAACATTTCATTCTTTCAATGAAGACATTCATGGTTTTTTAAACAAAACATTTTAATATGTATAATTCCTAACTTCTGAAATAATTTTATTGTAGCTTCCTCATCAACAGATAACTGCGAAATGGTAAAATCTATATCAGTATCCGTAATAAATATTTTCTATTCAAAAAATAACAAATTAAAAAGTTTTACGAGATTATGATGGAATAAAATAAATTCCATCATTAAAAATTCCTGCATAAAAATATTCACGTTTAATAATTAGCAAATGTTAATGTGTGGCACGGTTTGCAATAAAAATCGTTTGCACGATTAGGGTTGAAATAAATGGCGCAATACCATACATTTTGGCATGGTATCGCGACGAAAATTAGAACAAAAAATTACCACAGCTTGTTTTTTTTTTTTTTTTTTTTTTTTTTTTTTTGAAGCGTTTGAATTTTTTTTTCTAATTGACGAAGTTGTTTTTATTTAAAAGGATTGGTTAAAAAATTATTCAATTTGAATTTTTCCCCTTATTATAGTAACTGAATGAAAAGAATGAGTTTTTAGAAATTACCACTTGAAAAATTCAGGTTTTGGCGCCAAAGATAGTGCCAAATTAGAAAAATATGAAATAGCTCTCGAACTATTGCGCTTAAAAGAATTTAGTTGGTACCATTCGATTCAGCATACAAAACTACACCAAAATATGTTATCAGTTGAAAAAGAACTATAAAATCAGATTTTTAAGGATTTTTTTTTAAGTTCGTTCTCTTTTTTACCCCCCCCCCCCCTTAGGGGAGAAATTTTGGAAAATCCTTTCTTAGCGGCACTCTATATCATAAGAAGTATTTTTACCCCGATTTTCAAAATTTTAGGCTCAGTAGTTTTGGCTGCGCGTTGATTAATACAAAATGCAGACTTTCTTTTATATATATAGATAGCCTAGAAACTGTATTTCAAAGCATATAAAAAAAGAATTTCAAGAAAATCGCATTAATTTGACGCAACATTTTTTAAAAAACAAAATAGCTCATTTTTGGGTGATTTTAATTTGTAATATGCTTCTTCTATAGAAATAGATGTATGAGAATTAATTTGAACTACTAAAGAAAGATGACCAAATCAGTTTTGCGAACGAAAATTACAAAAAACGTTAGATATGTAAACTGAATATAAGAGTCTTACGAGGAGTTTACATTTGTATAAACATGTTTTTTACACGAGACTTAATTCAATTTGTACATCATATGGTAATGTTTCGCGGTTGAAAAATAAGTATTAAGGAAAGGAAAAAAAAAATTCCGCAAAAGCATATAGTTAATATAATGAATTATAACAGTAAATACATTCCTACATGTACTCGAATATTGCAATTGCACGATTACTGAAAATTGAGAACATAAAATTAAAGTAACAACAGGGTTCAAGGGGCAGAGCCCCCTCTAAGAAATGTATTCTTATTCGAAAATATGTAAGGATATATATATAAGTAGTTTATCATGCCATTGCATAAAATCATATTTAATGTCATACATCTAAAATTTCTTGAAGCTTCAATAAATCTTACATGCTTATAAATTTACATGTTATTTTTTTTAATTCGGATTGTAGGATATTAAATGTTATATAGATTATATTAAATATTAGTGAGAACAAGGTTTTTTAGAGCTGAAATTAAGGCCTCTGACCTGTAGATTTACTATTGTATTTTTTTATTATTAAAAAAGCTGAGCCGCCCGGCGTTGCCGGTCCCCGAAGTAATACTCTTAAATGAACATTGCGAAATCTTGCAAAAATAAATAAATAAATAAATAAATAAATAAACAATCTTGAATCTTTTAGTTATACATTCCACCACCAGTGGGCGAACTCTATTCTTAATAAAACTGTTTCTGAACAAAACTCCGTTAAACAACCGACAAATAGATAGATTAGTCAAGGGGGTGGCGGACTTAAGCAAGAATTTAAGATATTTGTTGAAATTGCTATTCGAAAATAGTGGTAAGTATACAGTTTTAAAATTTAATATTAAATAAGTAATATTTATTGCATGGCTCAGTTAAAAATCTGCATCTAAAACGGTAGAAAACAGCATGGTTTTAAGTATTTTATCGACCGCCCCCCTAAAAACATTTTATTAGCAAGAATTTAAGATGTTTGTTGAAATTACTATTCGAAAATAGGGGTAGGTACACTTTTGGAATTTTATATTAAATAAGTATTATTTATCTCAGGGTTCTGTCAAAAATCCGGATCTAAAACGGTACAGTTTTAAACATTTGATCGTGCCAAACTAAAATAAAAAAATATTGCCCCCCTCCCCCCATAGTTTGATGCTCCCAACTCTTTAAACTCTATATTTTGTGTTATAAACTATCTGGGAGTTTTACATTAAATAAGTAACATTTATCCCAGGACTCTGTCAAAAATCCACATCTTTAACGGTAGGAAACGGTACGAATTTAAATGATTGATACCCCTCCTAAAAAATGTCCCCCCCCCCTTCCCGAAATTTGATGCCCCCTACTCTTTAAAATCTTTATTATATATTATAATTTATCTGAAAGTTCGAAATCGATCGTTTATTGAGTTTTCCTAATTTTAACAAATTCGGGTTTTAGCATTTCCTTTCCTTTTTAAAAATAGAATTTTTTATAAAACATAAACTTGCGGATTGATCTTTATAAAATTTTGATATTATTAAACAGCGTTTAAAGATAGGGCTAGATGGATAATTTTAAAATCTCTAAATAGTGTATTTTAAAACATTTGACGGCTTTCCAAATAATCCTAGTATAAAAATCATTTGTGGTTTCGAAAAACTTGCTTTTAAATTGAGAATATGAAAGCAATCATCCAATTAATGAAATAATAATTAATATCTAAAGTTGTAATTCAGCGACTGGGAAGAAATTTACATATCTGAAATCAGCAAAAAATTTTACATCCGGATGCATAAAAATTAAATCTATAAATTTAATATTTGAAAAATTTTACAAGTCGTCTCTAAATGCCACTACACGCCAGCGCCAGCCAGTCTGCTTTTCAAAGCACCTGTTCTCGCTATGAAAGATTCCCCATAATCAAGTGTTTCTTGAAAGGAAATAAAAGATATTTTATAAATGGATTTTTAATAGATTTTTCAACTATTAGGAATATGAAAACAATTTTTAGAATTTCTGAAAGGGGAATTTTTTTTGCATCTGGCTGTGTAATTTTTGAGTTTTTAGGCTCGTAGAATTTAAGATACAGCCCTTTATATATAAAAGAAAGTCCCGTACACTTATCGCCATGGCAGTGCTGTTTTCTGTTAACCCCTCGCCCTCTCTTCAACTTTTCGAAGAAATATTCTGCGTTTTGATAAAAATCTATGCTTTTGTTGGATTATGAATACTTTTCCATTCTTTTAATTTGGGGTTTTTATATAATTTCTCAACTAATTATTCCAATTTTAAAATTCTGAAGCTCAGGTGCATCATGAGACACCTTTGGGCTAGCCTCACAGAAATATTGAGTCTTGCACGTGCCGTAGTTTTCGCTAGCCATCGCACACACACACACAGAGCGATTTGTTCTTTTATTACCCGAATGCCAAGAAGGGTTATGTGTTTCACGCGTATCTGGGTATGTGGATTTCTTTATACCCTCGAAACATCCCAACGGCTGAATGCATTTTAGTGAATGAGGTCTCTATCGATTCGTCTTAACCGTCCGATGGTTATAGAATAGGTTTTGTTTTCATAAATTCAAAATGGCGGCCGTAAAATACAAAATTGTGGTAGAGACAATTTTTTTTTTTTTTTTTTTTTTTTTTTTTTTTTTTTTTTTTTTTTTTTTACGCACCCTTTTGAGTGGCATATCACTGGATAAGTCTTTCAAAGTGAAGATGACGTTTCATTGACTATTTTATAGTCAGAAGCTCCGTTTAAATAATACACAACCTGGAAGTTGTCTAGCTTGGATCTCTAGCTTTACTACAACTCTAACCCTCATAGACATCTATAAGCCTCATAAAAACAGTGTATATAGATAGGAACTAACAATTAAACACAACTTAAAAGTCATCAATACAAGTAAATTAACCTTCCGTCTACCAGACGGGTCCATTGGACCCGACAGCAATATTTAATGTAAATTTTTCTCATGAAAAATAGCATTCAAAGTTTCGTGATTACATGACTTTTCCTGCAATTGTTTCCTCTATGTATATGCAATTGCGATTAAAATTTTGTTCGAAATTTTTTACCTATTTTTAATTTGTTTCATTGTTTACCACGCGGGTCCATTGGACCCAACATTAAAACAAACGTAATATACTGTTGCTTTCTTTTTCTAGGGTTACCATAATTGGCTGTTTATCGCCCATTTGGCGATGGATTTTTAGCGCCAATCTCGCCAAATTTGGCGACTTTATAATGAAGTTTTGAGAACATTCTAGACTGATCTAGTAAACTTCGTGCTCTATATATAAAAGGTTACTTCTGGTTCAGAGAGTCATTTATCAACAGACACAGTTAGTGAGCGAATGGTGTCTATTGATGTTTTTGAGTCTTTTCATTGAAAATAGGACTTGATATTTGAAGACAAGTAATAAGTGTAGTTTGTACGTGCTTTGTTATTTTACAAATATTCATCATTTTCTTATTTCCTAACTTATTTTTTGTTAAAAACTGAATTGAAGATGAACAGAAAAAAAGTATTGACTCAAGAGGAAATTCAAAAAATTATGGAAAATCCGGACGATATAGAATTCGACACCGATGATGAAAATCTGTCGTCTGATGAAGGTGAAGTAGATTATGTTGAAATACATAATGAAATTTCTGATTCCTACTCAGAATCTGATAATGATTCCAATGAAGTAAATGTAGCAACCACAAGTACTTCAAATTCTACTTTTGTTTCCAAAAATAATTCACAGATCTGGTATAAGAATGAAGTTGCCAGACCACAAGGAAGACGTACTGAAATCAATATTTTACGTGAAAAATCTGGACCTTCAAGATTTGCAAATCGTGAAGTGGATTCCATATCATCCTCATTTCTTATCTATTTCCGAAAAAGACTTTTGGAAATTATAGTAAAATGGACAAACGCGGAAGGCAATAGAGTATTCGATAAAGAGTGGAAACCTATAGATATTATAGAACTTAAAAAATTCATCGGACTTTTATTACTTATTGGAGTATATAAATCGAAAAATGAAACAGTAAGCGAACTTTGGAGCATAAAAAATGGAAGACAAATATTTCGGGACATTATGAGTCGCAATAGATTCACAAGTATATTACGTGTCATAAGATTTGATGATGCTGCTGAGAGGCGTAAAAGAAGATCAACTGATAAATTAGAGCCAATAAGAGAATGCTTTGAATTGTGGAATAGCTATTTACAAGACCCATATATTCCTAATTGGTCTATGACTGTCGATGAGCAATTAGTTTCTTTTCGTGGAAAATGTCCTTTCTGTCAGTATATGCCATCTAAACCTGGAAAGTATGGATTGAAGTTCTGGGTTATTTGTGACAGCGTAACATCGTATGCTTGGAAACTGGAACTATATACAGGCAAAAATGAAGTAAGAGAATCTCATCAGGGAGAAAATGTAGTTAAAAGATTGACGAAGGAAATTGAAAATTCTGGTCGTAATATTACATGTGATAACTTTTTTACGTCATATGAATTAGCAACACATCTTACTTCAAAAAAATTATCTCTTATTGGAACAATTCGAAAAAATAAACCTGAATTACCCGCTGTGTTCACAAATCCAAAACATCGTTCTGTATATTCTACTTTATTTGGGTTTCAAGAGAAGGCGACCATCATCTCTTACTGTCCCAGAAAAGGTAGAATTGTTACTTTGCTAAGCACAATGCATAACACTTATGATATTGACAACAGCTTAGAAAAAAAGCCACAAATAATCCTAGATTATAATAAAACCAAAGGCGGAGTAGATACGATGGACAAAATGGTAAGAGCATATAGTGTGAAACGCATGACACGTCGGTGGCCTTTGATTGTATTTTATAATATGATCGATATAAGTGCGATGAATGCATACATAATATGGTTGTCACTGAATGCTGAATGTGATCCGAAAATGAAAAAAAAGGCGGAATTTCATTATTCAACTTGCAGAAGAATTAGTAGGTGAAGGAGGTATCGCCGTCTCAACATCTACTTCAGAACAACTTTACGCAAATAGTTTTGAACCGCCACGAAAAAAATCAAGATGTCATATTTGTCCCTCTAAAAAAGATCGAAAAACACGAACATTATGCAAGAAGTGTACGAAAAATGTTTGCGGAGAACATTCCGTCGTTATTTGTACTTCATGTACAGAATAATTTTATTATGATGAAAAACGTTTTGTAGTCATTATAATATACTATATATATTACTTTCTTACTGTATGTGTTACTTTCTTACTCTATTACTATATATATCACTTTTATATATTGTATAAGGTGCATTAATAACAAATATATTCATTGTAGATAAATGGGTGTTTTGTATATTTTGAAATCCTATATATTTTACATATGGGTCCAATGGACCCGAATGGTAGTTCTTGCATATACTTTTTTTTGGTAGTCTGAAGGTTAAAAAAAAAATAGGTAAGGGATATAAAAAATAGTTTAACATTGATGAGAAATAATTAATTAGTTCGTTTTTTACGCAGTCGGGCTTTTTGATATTTTAAAATTTAATTTTTACTTGTTAGTATAGATGTTATATATTATTTCTAGAACAAACCTGCATGAATATAAAAAAGGAATAAATGAATTTCAAATTGTAAGACATAATCTCGAAAATCAATGTCATGCAATGGACTAGATATATAAATGGAAGCTCTAAGGGATATGAAAATATTTTTTTACTAGAACTTTATATAGACTATTCAGCTTAAATTATCAACATATTTGACGTATTTTAAAGGAAAAAGTATATAAGCTTAACAACTATTATCAAGGGTAGAATTGGTCTCTTTCATTGGTTACCGTTATTACCAAACAATATTCTACGTGATAGATTTAAACATTTAAAAAAATCTGCGACGAGTAGGATTTATACAAAATTTATAGGAAAAATCTAAAAGGAAATTTATTGTTTAAAAAAACAGCTTTAACCTTTGCATTAAATTTCGATTATAAAAAGTTATTTTATATAATTTGTAAAAAATTTAGTGTAAAAAAAAAAAAATTAATGCGCTTAATTTAATATGTAAAAAAATAAAATAATAAAAATCGTTGAAAAAAAAAAAAACTAAAACGTATTTTAGTTTATTTTCAATCTTTTTTTATCATTTTAAATTTATTTCCGATTTATATAATATCAACACCAGCATGAAAAACTTAATCAAATTATATAGGCGCTAACGTTAATAAATTTAATTAAATTATAATAAAGCTCAATAGGAAAGGTAAATTGAAACCTATTTTAATTCTATTAGGCAGAAGTGATTGTAGTTGTGTAATATTGAATTCAAACGAGAATTTTCAAAAAGTTTTATTTGAAAATAAGTAAATGCTAAGTTACAGCTTCTTTCACCAAAATTATGAAGTAAAGTGTCGTTCAAAAATTCTAGTAAAAATCTTGTTTAAAATATATCCCACCATCCTTCAAAGATTTGAAATAGACACATAAAATTTTAATTTTCTACAATTAAAAAGGAATGGAATGAATATTCTCACTGGCAAACACTGCTTTTAAATTTTTGTTTAATTAATTTTTAAACGATATATCCAGTTGGAAACATATTTTAAATGGTTTAAAAACGTTATTGGCAACTTGTGTATAAAAAAGGGAGTAAATAATTGTAATAGCTTTAAATTAAATCTCATCTGAAAACTATTATTTTACTGCAGTGTCGTATTTCTAGCATAAGCCAGCATGAATTTAAAGAGTCAGTCAAGAGCGAGGTTCGCTCGCGCACAAAGGATTCCGTAAAACAAAGTTTCAAATTTATATTGTGTCAAGCGCGCTTCGAAAGGAGGTCGCAATATCTCAGCTAATTAATTAGCTGACAACAATGTTTTTGAAAAATCATTATCAAAAATCAACCCTTGGATGATACTTCGATGAAGATATATCGAGCGCTTTCCAACTCTCCCGTTGAGAGTACGTAAAGTAAACCTTGTGTGGAACAAAATAATGCGATTTTCTAAAAAAAAAAAAAAAAAAAAAAAAAAAAAAAAAACTATGTGACTTAGGATAATCGCCATAGTTTTCCTGCAAGCTTTAAATAAAATCCTACTGCTCCCAACTTTTTCCTAATTTTAGTTACAGTAGACTCAGAAATAGGAAGGGAGGGGAAGTGACCCTATTTTTACAGTACAATTTCGTCGCTATCTCTAAAAATATAATACCTAAAATTTAAAAATATATATTCATGAGTTCGGTGTTACGCGATATTTCGAACGATACTCCTCATGTTATAATATATAAATAAATTTTCAAGTAACTTAATTAGCCCCCAATTTTTTCCTAAAAATATTTGTGAATGGCTAATAATCTATAAATATGTGGGTCAATAACCTTTATCACTCTGGCAATTATAAACTTTCCACGTTACATACATTTTAGGAAAACGACTGTGACAGACGGACTGAACACACGAGTGATCTTATAATGGTTCCTTATTTTAGTTCTTAAATACGGAATCCTAATAAAAGAACCATGGAAAAGGTAAAATTAAAGCTGTATGAAGTAAATATGAATATCACTGTAAAGAGACGTGCCATGATTTAGATATATAAATATAAATTATTTAATTTCGTCGAAAGTTAATAAGTTTATGCAACAACTTTATACAGATTTTAAAAGTTATATCACAGCATAGTATTAAACATGCATTATAAAGTTGGTTGTCTACAATCTGACAAACAATATTTTTAAATAATAAATGGTACAGTCAATTAATTTTTAAATCTTTTATTCCTTTTGTCGTTTTAAATTTATTTCTGCAGTATATAGCATCCATATCTTTACAATAAATTTAATTAAATTATAAGCATACTAACGGAAATTATATAATGAAAATTAGTGGAACAATATGAAAGAAAATCTAATTTAAAATATGTTCATAAAAAATTATTTTTCGACAATTAAAAATAAACGCAAATAATGAGTACTCTCATCTAGCAAACAACACTTATATATATTTACAAAGAAATAAATGTTAAATGGTATATCCAATTAGAAATAAATTTTCAATTATTTAAAAACATTTGCGCTATTTAAGTAGGAATAGGATAATAATGATAATAGCTTTAAATTAAAACTAATTTTTAAACTATAATGTTTTTCTCATTATTCCGGGTTATATTTTTAGTACACGCCTTAATGAATTTAAGAAGAAAAAAATAACTTTATGAAATAATCGAAATCTCACAAATCAATGACGTCCAATTAACTACATATCTTATTAGGAGCAAATATTGTATGTGTATGTGTGAATATGTATTAAACTTTATCTTAAAAACGGCTCAACGATTTTGATTAAATTTTGTATTATATTATTTTCGGTCACGAGAAGACCATTGAGCTAGGTCACTTATTCGTGAAAATTCGATCAATAGGTCATTTTGGGTCATTATGGGTCAGGGTCAAGCTAATTATAGGGTGACACCGCCAGTAGTTGATCAACTAAAGTCAGTGCTACGGGGTTTTTATTCAGTTTCCTTTCTTTAAGTTTTAGAAGTAAACTAACATGATTGCAACAACACTTAATGAATGTCCTATAATGGACAAAAATGAAATCCGCTGAAATTAAATAGCAACAAAATTATAAATAAATAGCTTTTTAATTGTCATTTTCCCAGTGGTTAATCAGGCAAATCCAGATTTTGATCGATTCCATTCCAATTGTTGATCACTGTAAAGTAGAACAAATTAAACAATTTGAGACTAGTAAACATTTTAATGAAACGAATAAAAGTAAAAAAAAAAAATAAAATTAGCCTACAACTCATAAGTAATATTGAAATTATAATTGAGGTACAGAGAAAAGATTTCTTTTTCTATTGGTTTTTGTGGATTCTATGCAGAAATTAACTTGATCCCACCTATCAGGTTTCCTCTTAGTCCACACAACTTTGAAGAATCCTCCTTTACTTTGTTGATATGCTGCTACCACCGATATGATTACGTGATATCGGTCACGCTATGAGAGGATTGTCGAAAGGAATACTAACTCATTCAATTAAACATAACTAACAATATATTTACACACTATTTACAAACAACAAAACAATATTTACACTTAAGAACTTGGATATAGGTGATCCGGTCCGACATTAAATTAAATACAGTAAATACGTTCTGTGTACTGTTAAACTACTCTATATTCCTCTCACCCTATGCTAGTTATATTAGAATTATCCGCGATCACTATTGATCTCACAACACATTAGCTCTATATTCCAAGAGCTTCATATCACCTAGTCACTCTCCATCCAAGATCCTCCGCTGGACTAACTCACTCCTTGAGCTCCAAACATCAACTGACCTCTATCCCAGGTATCATCCCCAGAGACCCATCTGTGGGGATCCCTTATCTGCCCGCAAGGACTTCTCCGCACCAATGTCACATTCCTTGATATTCAGTATCTCCCTAGATCGTGAGTGATAATCCTTTTCTCTGACTTATCTTCAGGCATGCACTTTGAATTACAGGGAAAGCTACTCTCTATCGATAAACTACATTCCTTCAACTAATCTATCTAGCTCACTAGCTCACATTAAATTTCAGATAAGAAAAGAATGTTACTTTAAATTTCCCAGTACACAGACAATGCATATGCAAGAAAATAATGTATAACCATAGTTCTAAATGGTATATGTTCGTTAGAACCTGACACCACCTATAAAAAAGAAATCTCATTTTTCGAGCCACTTTCATAGGCGCCCACGTTCTTTGATTTCCAGAGCATAACTTTGCCACGTCAAGAATTCCTCTTGTGGCCATACACTTGGGTTGCCAGATTTATCTCAGAAAAAAACGGAAGATTTTGATTGACACTAGTTAGTTTTGGTTTTATCGCACTATCGTCCTATTATATACCATGATAAACTCTGTTGAATGTGTCAGTAATGTTTTCGGTAGTAAATTTGTTTAAAAAGAGTCTATAAATTAATCGATTTAATCATTATTTTCCAACTGTATTTGTATTAGATTTTTCTATTGACATTGTTTAACTAAATTTGCAGTCATATATCCTATTATGAATGAAAAAATAATTGAATTGCAAGAACAAAAACAAATCAAGACATTCCACAATTCAGTGATGATCATGAAAATTTTAGTAATGGGCACCCATACAAATATAAATGTTTGTATTTAATCATAAAGGGAGGGGGGATAATAAATCAAACAAACTATTAAAACTTAAGATACAGATTACTAAATTAAAAATTTTATAATATAGATGCATATTGTCTATAATAATGTCAAGTTGAGATGATCTAATTCTACCCAAGAGTTTGTTAATGCGCGATTAATATTAGGCAACTCTCCCAAGATTTTTATCATCTTGATCGGAAACAAGCCTTTTTTACATTTGATGCGCATGCGTATAATTTTTTGGGGGAAAAGGGTGAAATTTTGAAGCAAGCTAAAAAGAAAAAAAATCTTCAAACTATCAAAGCACGATGTGGTAGAAAAACGGAAGAAATCGTCGCACGGGAAAAATTTAAACGTACACTGTACGATAGGCCTAAAAAGGCTATAAAACGTACAACTTACGGGGAAAACGTGCAATCTGGCAACCCTACCATTCACCAAAAGTAATATGGGTAGTTTGATATTTTGCTTTCTCAACAAATGCAAAAATACATTTGCCAGGTATTCAAAGTAGGTGCTCCCACGCATCCAACCTTTCTTTGATCTACCTATTCCCTAGCCCTCTGGCACATTTTGTGTAACTTCACGCGATATTTAGCCCAATGGGTAAACGAGCATCCCAGGAATAACCTCCCCTGCTGCATTGAATGTAGCCATAACGGTTATAGCTTCTTTTTCATTACCTATTTTTATTTCATGTACATTGTTGAATGAAATTGGTCTTAAAACTTTGCCCGTTTTGGGACAAGTTTGAAAAGCCCTTTCGTCAGCTTTAAAAATTCTCCTGGAATCAAGAGGAAAATCAAGGCAGCCTTCAATTTCGAGATATTTGTGAAGTTTTTGGAACTAATCTTGGATGTTGGGCTCCGACATTGCTGCTTTTGCAGTATTGATAACATCTGCATACCTCTCAGCTACCGAAATGTTTCTTAGCATGAAGCCTTTAAACGATTCCCCCCCCCCCCCCCCCGGAGTTGAGTTTGCAAAAGATTTTGGTTTTTTATCGGCTTCAATGATGTTCTTTATTGTTTCAAATAAAGTCCTCCTCTTAATCGGGAACCGTTTATTGTCATAAGCATTTATCCAGACAACAAGGAATTGTTCATCTTTGCTTAAAATTGATAAAGGCCCCATTCGTCTCACCTCTGGCGCTTTGCCTTTAACCTAAAACCAAAAAGCTTTTTAAAGAAACATAGATGGAACATTTTGAACAGGGCTATTGATTCGAAATTAAGTATGTTAATAGGTGTTAAAAACCGGTAAGCAGTCTTATGTACCTACCTTGTCATGCAAAGTTTCGAAAGGCATGTACACTGTTAAAAATTTTGTAGTAGTTTGAACCAATTTTTGGTGCTGCAGTAGCTGCCACCATAAGATGGTGAAATCTTGAACCAATATTTGGAGCTAATGTTCAATCGGAGCTCCAAATCTTGGAGTGAGATTTCACCATCTTATGGTGGCAGCTACTGGAGCACCAAAAGTTGGTTCAACCTACTACAAAATTTTTAACAGTGTAATGTTTTTTGGAGGCTTTCCTTATGGAAATACCCTCTTCTCTCACGTCTTCAATGGCCGCTCGCATATCATCCCCAGAATACTGGAAAATTTTCATTTTCGGTGGCATAATGAATTCTGAAAATAAGCAATAATGGCTTGGTAAGCAAAGAAATGAAAGGATGATCAACTAATGGCTCCGCATGTTGTTAACCAATAGTTGATATACTGACCAATAACTAGACTCCTCCAAACCGATAATTGATCACAGCTGATTAATTTTTGGAATTTGTTTATTTAATAAGTTGAAATTGAGCAGTCAAATTTCAACCCGTAAAATAATTCAATCGAAAATCTAAAAATTAATCTTTAAAATATTATCCTTGGGCTTGTGATAAACAATAATTCTTATAAAAATATTAATTGAAATAAGCAAGATGGAAGTGGATTATTTTAAGTTACCGTAACTGTCTCCAACTAATCAAAAAGTAAATGTTTACACTTTCTAATAAAAAAATTAATAAAATGGCTTCTCTTACAGCAGACAGTTGATAACAATGTGACAACAGGTGCATCAACATTCAAATAAAAACATTATGTCTAGTGCCACGTATTAAACTCATTTCCGCCTGAAATGGCGCAATATTTCAAAAATTTGATCAACTACTGGAAGGGCATCAACTATTGGCGATACTTTTGACTAAATTTTGTATCCAACCGTTTTCGGCCACGGGAAGATTATTAGGCTAGGTCACATGTTCGAAAAATTTCAATTAGCGGGTCATTTTTGGGTCACTACGGGTCAAGCTAATTTTATATAAACAGCTCTAACGATTTTGACTAAATTATGTATTCCACCGATTTCGATTGCGAGAAGAGATTGGGCTAGGTTGTATCTTTGAAAAAATTCGATTAGTGGATCATTTTTGGGTTATTGCGGGTCCAGCTAATTTTATTTAAAAAACGACTCTAACGAATTTGACTAAATTTTGTATCCTACTGATTTGGATTACTAGAAGACTATTGGGTTGGGTCACAGGTTCGATAAAATTTGATGAGTGGGTCATTTTGGGTCATCACGCGTCAGGGTCAAGCTAATTTTATCTTAAAATCTGCTCAAACGATTTTGATTAAATTTTGTAACCTACAGATTTGGATTCTGAGAAGACCAATGAGGTAAGTCACTTGTTCGAGAAAATCAATTAGTGGGTCATTTGGGGTCACTACGGGTCAGGCTCAAGCTAATTTTATCTTAAAAACGGCTCTAACGATTTTGACTTAATTTTGTACACGACCATTTTTAGGTACTAGAAGACCATTTGGCTGAGTCACGTGTTCGAGAAAATTTTATTAGTGGGTCAGTTTGGGTCACTATAGGTAAGGGTCAAGCTGATTTCATCTAAAAAACGGCTGTAATGATATTAACTAAACTTTGTATTTTACCGTTTTGGATTACGAGACCATTAGACTAAGTCACATGTTCTAGGAAATTCGATAAGTGGATCATGTTTTTGTCACTACGGGTCAAGTTAATTTTATCTATTTTGACTGTTTTGCTTTCTACTGTTTTGGATTATGAGAAGACCGTTGGGCTAGGTCACATGTTCGTGAAAATTCGATTAGTGGTCATTTCAGGGACACTATGGGTCAGTGGATGTCAATGGAATAAAGGTTGAACAGTTAATAAATAAATCTATATAATTCTTGGAAATTTTTCTGTAGAAATTAAATTTTATTATTTTTATTAAATTATTGAAAAGTGGCCATTAAACGAAAGCAACATTTCGCCAAATTTGGAGATATTTGACAAAATGTTGGCCACATTGGCGAGATTCGGGTGGAAAAATCGACTTTCTATCAATGTCAAAATACATGCTTGATGCCAAATGAAAGAAAGTTGCCAAGTTTTTGCCAAATTATGACGGCATTTGACGAAAAAGTTGGCATTCAGAATCTGATGGAATTTTCCATAAATTCTCAATAGGAGCCGATGCGCATGATTCAACCAATCAGAGTTCATAGAACGTTCTTAAAAAACAGTGACGTTGTTCCGTACATCTAAATTCAGATATACATTCTTCAGCATATCTGCTGAAGAAATACAACTGCCACATGAGCGCTAGCCAGTGTTGCCAGATTGGAGACTTTTTTTATTCAGATTTTTAGACTGTCACCACTTTTTTTAAAATAGTATAATTCGCCTTATTTTTCAAAATTTTTAATGTATTTTTAAATAGGCCGAATATTTCTAATTCAAAAAAGTGGTGACAATCAACACTCTGGGACAAAAAGTCCCCTATCTGGTAACACTAGGGCTAGCACAGACGACTATTTTTATATTATACTCGCAGCACTATTTTTAAAATACAAACTTTGTAGTATATTTTTCTTGCACTTGTTAACAAAGTGTAAGTGAAATATTTTATTTTGAAAAAGTGGTGCGAGATTAGAATTAAAAATAGTCCCCTGTGGCAGCTCTGTCACATGAACGTCGATTTTTTATCGAATTGAACACAAATAAATTTTTTAACCGAGCTCATCTTCCCCGCTGGTATGGATATAAGTGAGTTAAACTCGGTGAAATGAGAATAATCTTCACTGAAACTTTATATAGATTTTGCTACTAATATTATTCACATATTTGTCATATATTTTAAAGAAAGAAATTTATAAGCTAACAACCATTGTACTTCAAATAACAAGGGCTATATTTAGTTTATTTTCAAATGTTGTATTTCTTTTGGCGTTTTAATTTTTTTCCGCCTTATTTAACATTTATATATCTGCATGATAAAGTAAATCAAATTATACAGACACTAATGAAAATAAATTTAATTAAATTATAATTAACTTAGTAGAAAAAGATAAATGAAAATTATTTTCAAAAGGATTTTAAAATGTTTTTTTTTCGGCAATAATATATATATATATACACATATATATATATAAGCATTCCTAACCAACAAACCGCGCTTTTAAATCTATGTAGGAGATAAATTTTAAAGGGTATATCCAATTAGCAAGAGAATTTCAACAATTTAAAAAGATTCTACGCTACTTGCGTAGGAAATGGAAGATAATTAATTACAGTTTTAAATTAAATCTAATTTTAAAATTGTGTTCATTTTTTTTTCTTATCCGAATGTCGCACAGACCTGTATAAATAATAAAAAAAATATGCAAAAACTAAAATTTAACTTCTAATAATTAAATGGAAATATCAGAGGTCAATGATATATATTTAAAGATGAAAAAAAAATCTGAACAAAAATCTGTTTTTTGAAAGAAACGTTCCAAATGCTGAGTACTGTAAAATGAATATTATACGTTCATTATGAGAATGTTAAACTTTAAGTGCTTTATATCGATCGGTCAAATTTCAATCCCTACAATTTCATAAATTTAAATCCTTTAAAGCTTAAACATTGTTTGTTTCAATTTTAATATTTTTACCACTTCTGAGTTTGGTTTGTTGCAAAGAGCCTTTTAGGTAGATTTCGTATGAAATACTACCTATTGGGATCGTTCCTATGTTGGAATTTCTGAAAACGTTTTGCAGATCTACACCGATCATGACCCCTAGAACCCAAAACCACCCTCAGTAAAAAACTTTATCTATCTATCTATCTATATCTATATCTATATATCTATATATATATATCACTTTCTTCTGGGCACGATAACTTACACAATTCTGAACAAATCTCTTCCAAACTGATACATAAAATCAAGGGGCATAAAATCTCGGTTAAGTTAGTTAATGGGAAAAATCGGACCAAGGGGATGGAAATAGGGAGGGATTTTGTGAAAACCGAAAAAAACCCCATAACTTCTTAATTTTTGAACATATCAAATCAGTTTAAAATTTTTATAGCTTCTAAAAATAGGGCCAAAAATTTATGTATCACAGATTTTTGATAAAATTAAAAATGGGTTCAAGGGGCGCCAAAAATAAGGTTTTTGTGAGAAAAAAATTCCTAACTTCGTCAATTCTCAATATATCAAATCCAATTAATTTTATTATACATCTCCTTAATATTATCCACAACTTTTATATTCACAAGTTTTTCATAGGACCAATTCGTATGGCAAAAAAAAAAAAAAAAAATTAAAACGAAAACAGAAAAGGGGGGTTGAAGAAGAAGTATTTCTATAACTCCGTCAATTCACAAGATATAGAATCCCCATGAATTTATCATATATCTTCTTAATATTGTCTTCACCATTTATATAGACAAGTTTTTGATAGGACCAGTTCTTACAGCAAAAACAAATTAAAAATACATAACGGTTGAAGAAAAAAATCATCGTTTTAAGGGTGTAGTCAAATCCAAACTGCTTATTTTCTTATTCATTTTTAAATTTATTTTTGCTCTCAAACGCATCCACAATTGGTAGATTCTCTTATTCAGAAACTATATAATGTACCGTAATGATCGATTTTTTGATAGAGGCAGAATATATTTCAAAAAATGATCTCAAACTAGGCATTTTGAACAGAATTTCCCGAAGCGATTGTGTTAGAAACAAAAAATATTGCCCTACTGAGAAAATAATTGTTTATTAATCAAGTTTTAATTAATTGAAAGAAAAATAAAAACACATGTCGCTTATAAATCTTTTCAAAAATCACGTCAGCAAGTTTCATATTTTTTCTATTAAAAATGAATCTGAAAATTTGCAGAAAATTTCGAGTTGTTGAGCATGGAAAAGTATTTTTTTTTTAATACCGCCTTAACATGATTCTGATAAAACCAGCTACAATCCAAAAATGAAATAAAAACTCGTCAAGAGCGGCCAGATAAAACTGTTAAAGTGGATTTATATCTAATCATGATTTAGTTTTTGTTGGTGAAATTAGTATACTTAACTTCGAAATCTACCTCCGCCTGTAGGCCGGCCGGCAGGGTTTTTTAAAGTCTGTATTACTGCGCGCACTCGGGGAAGCTTCGGTGGTCGGGGAAGTACTAGGCAACGGTTTTTACACAGTACCCTAAATTATTCTTATATTTAAATTTAAGTACTTTATTTTTATTTTTTTATCTTAGTTTTTGCAACATGAGCTCAAGGATTTCTTTTTGTCCCCCCCCCCCCTCCACCCAACTTTTTAAGTTTTCATTCCCGTTACAGCCATGGATCAAATTCCAATTTAGTGCTTCCGGTCTATTATCGTCGAGGATGTGGGGCATAGGCCCCAGGCTCCTCGAGGAACAGTCAGAAGTCCAATAGATTTCTAGATATTTCACGTCAGTATTTTAATTTTAATTGAGCTATAGTAGTATGGAATTACTTTGTAGGAAAATGGAAAATGATTAAACATTGTTTAATAATCAGCAGCACTGATTATATCTTCTTTCCGATCGTATGACGGTATACATTTGGATAATCTTAATATGCCATCTTTTAGTAATGTTTGACAACTTGCCCTTTTTCTACGCGTAAAATTTTATATTTCAGGAATTTCTTTTTGTAAGAGAGTTTCTAAACTTGATTTTAAAAAATCAAAACGTAAATTTTCATTTCATTCATGAAGCATATTTCCAGCACCATTTGATGAAGTAATATTCCTATTAGCAAAACATTATAGCTTTTTGGTAACCCATAATTCAGTTCTCCATAATATGATAACTGCCCACCGGTTCTCGTCCTAAAGGTATAAAATATTAATAAAATTCACTGAAAACATGCCCACAAGACTTGCAGCTAAATACTTCCAACTGAACAATTTATGACTTTTCATGAATTATCCCGAGAAATTTCCACGAAATATTGGGACAGAGGTAATTGTAGACAGATGAAGTGTTGAGGAATTTTTATGGAGTTGAGTTAATCTGCAATCTTTTCCCGGAACAGATACAAAGATAACCGTGTAAGTTTATTTTATAAGCTAACTCAAGCACTTCAGCTCACAAGATGAAAACCATTTTTTTTCACACTGAATCGCATCAAATGCTTGGTATATAGGAGATATAAATGCAAAATGTCATATTCTGAGACATATTTACAAATTTCTTTTTAATAACAAAAATAACATATTATATACAATATAAACAAAATGCTCATTTTTATCATTAGTAAGAAAACGAATAAAACAAATGGCAAAAAAGTTATCAGTGACAATTTAATTGGTCAAACAAATTCTTTCTTGTTATTGTTTTGTTTGATTTTCTTGACAAAAATGCAAATTGTTCGTCAATGTTTTCCAATCAAAACAAATGTAGCTGAATCATTTTTTCCACTAGGCATTTATTACGTACGCAAATTTTCGCTAATGGTACGCTTACTTGCGAAGTGACCTAAATAAAAGTACATTTTTCAGGCATTATATGAGAAAAATTAAGAAAAAAAATCACCACAAGTTGTTAAAAGCTTATTCTTCTTCACAGCATGACGAAATAGCAGAGCTTAACTTATAGAGCCATGACGGAAATGTGTCGTCAGCCGTCAAGTGACGCGAAAATCTGTTAATTACTACTCATTGTTATGTCGACATGCACCATTCTGAGATGAGTCGAAACTGATGTCTAAAAGTAGTAAAACTATAGGAGTATTTTGAACTAGATTTTAAATTATTTTTCAAATATAAAGCGCCTGATGCGGTGTCACTTGAGAACTCATAACGAAGAGGTTGTCACAAATATTTCACATTGGTATCTTAAAAAAAGAAGTCAGTAAGAAGTCGTAACTGTGTGGCAAATTCAGCAGTAACATTTTGGTTGTATTGGAGCTACGACACGTATGACGATGTTTGGTAATACTTTGATTTCAGATCATGTGTGATATAATGATAACTTCCACTTGGGTGTCATTTTGCCAAAATGCACCGCCCCCTGAATGCTAGGCCTGAGCGCTGACACAAAAATGGTAGCTGCCAAAGGAGGATTTTTTTTAATGTACAAGGTGGCCATAATTAAACTGATAGTACTCAGAGTGTTCTGTAGTGCGATCTAATTGAGAGAATGGCGGTAAATTTTGTAAGAAGATTAAACAAGATGGGGGACGAAGGTTTCCACAAAAAAAATGTCGTTCCAAGTCATTGCTATGGGACAGACTTTGAATAAAAGAGAGTATTATTTCCATATTGTGCTTGAATTAAATCGTTAAATGGTCTAAACAAAAGGTAATTTTATTTCAGTATTGATTCTGCATTTTTTAAAACTCTCTTTTCTGTTACACAGCGCCACATATTCCCATAGCGGTGACTTGTGGAACTATTTTTTTTCTCTGAATCCTTCGTCCCCCATCTTGTTTAATCTTCTTACAAAATTTGGCGGCATTCTCTCAATTAGACCACGCTGCAGAACGCTCTGAGTACTGTCAGTTTAATTATGGCCACCTTGTATGTACAGTACATTCCCCTAAATTTAGACACCAGTATTTTATAAAAAATGTCTTTGTAATTTTAATCTCAGAAAATTAAAGCGGAAAAATCTTTAAAAATATTTAGTTCCAAAATTCAAGGGACCGTACACACGCTGAAATAAATCCGCCTTCGGTAGACGCCATTTTTGTGTCAGCGCTCAGGCCTAGTATTCAGAGGACGGTGCCAAAATACCCTCATATAAATAGCTATGTCATAACTCTCACGGAAGAACACCTAAAATTAATATTTTAAAGAATACTTTATGTATTTTGAAAGCGTGTTTATCATTTGTTGCTTTTTTGGTAATGTTAATTTGGGGGAAGTGACACGTTGAAGAACTATGTTGTAATATGTCTAGAGCAAATTTTGACCTGCAGATGCTCAAACTGACGACCCTAAATTTATACAAATAAACTCGCACGAATCTTGAATGTGAGACAGAAAACTAAAGATTCTGTGCAGCTTTCAAACATAAACAATTTTTCGATCATTTAAAGCTATTACAGCTGAAGTTACACAATCTTATTGAAACTTATCTAATAGCAACGGGAGCAAAATGTGAAAGGCTAAGAAACACAGTTTAAATCTTATTGCTTCCATTGCCGTCACGTGATATAGAAGGCCAGTATAAAGAACCCGAGTATTTAGATGGAAAACAGCGTGAAACACGGAAACCAGCCAAGCTATATATGAAAATAAGACTGTATTCGTAAATAAAAAAAATCCGCCAACCTTCAAAATAATTAAATAACGTCGTGGGTTTTCGCAGTTGTAAAAAGAGGTATCAGTAACAATCTATGATGCAGTTTCGGTCACATAAAAGTCATAATCAGACAAATTAAAGGAGTCAATTTTTGGTTACCGTTGTGACTATGATCATTTGTAAACAATGTGACATCAGACTACCATCACATTGACTAACTATGCTGTTAGGATCAAAGCCTAAAAACATGCCTTTTTTTCTTCCATTTTCCCAATTTAAATTATTATTTAATCACTATTTTCATTGAGCCTATGTGCCCGTAAGGCATGGTGACGTCACGGCGACGTCGTTGTGAAGTCACACTGTGATTTTGTGACAGTCGATGTGACGTCACGTGACGTCGATGTGACGTCATAGTGACTAGAATGCGAGGTCGTTATGGCCGTTTTAGAGGTCGTTTGTGACGTCACATTGTGACCACTCTGTGAAGTCACGGTGTGACAAATTTGTGAAAAGTGTGTCATTTGTGACTATTTTGGTATTAACTTTGTGACTAACCTGTGACGACAGCGACAATGCTTTGACGTCACACTGTGACTAATTTGTGAAATATGTGTCATTTGTGACGAACTTGTGATAAACAATGTGATGATTTCAAATGAAAATCAAATTTCAAATTAATTGCTTAAAAGGGCAAAGGCCAACATAGAGAAAAAGATTCCAAGCCGGGACTCGAATCCGGGCCATCAGTGTAGCGCACTGACATTCTACCGACTAAACCACATGGAACGAGACCCAGCCTGGAAAATTTCTTACTAGTACATGTTGGCAAGGCTACAAACGCAGCACAAGATGGAATATTTATCGTGAGCCGCCAACATCGGGTAAACACGAAACTTAATTAAATCCAGCATCGATTCAAACTATATAAATACTTGAAAATTTTTCCATAGAGAACCATTCGCCTTGCATACAATATTTCAAATAAAAATCAAATTTCAAATTAATTCCTTAAAATGCAATTTTAATTTGAAATTTGATTTTCATTTGAAATATTGTATGCAAGGCGAATGTTTCTCTCTGGAAAAATTTCCAAGTATTCATATAGTTTGAATCGCTGCTGGATTTAATTAAGTTTCGTGTTTGCCCCATGTCGGTGGCTCATGATAAATATTCCATCTTGTGCTGCGTTTGTAGCCTTGCCAACATGTACTAGTAAGAAATTTTCCAGGCTGGGTCTCCTTCCATGTGGTTTAGTCAGTAGAATGTCAGTGCGCTATACTGTTGGCCCGGATTCAAGTACCGTTATGGAATTTTTTTCACTATGTTGGCTTTTGCGCCTTTTAAGCAATCAATTTGAAATTTGATTTCCATTTGAAATATTGTTTGCAAGGCGAATGTTTCTCTCTGGAAAAATTTCCAAGCATTAATACTGTGATGATTCTTGTTATAAACACTGTGATGAATTTTAAAATAAAGTTTTGTTTGAAATATACAATATTATCTTTTTACCGTACTTTTTAGCAATGTATCGCTATTTTGGAGTCCTATTCTTCTAAAATACTTTTAATTTTTACACTGAAAAAAACAATGCTTATCAACTGGCATCCTTTTTTATTAAGTTCTAAGCTTGATCTTGAGTTCAAGCTTTATATTAAGAATGTTTTGTGTGTTGTGATTTGTTATTATTTTATTAAATACGAACATGGAGTCTAACGGATATTAATACATTTCCTATTTAAAGAAGAATAAGATAAGCCATATTTATTTAAATTTTTTATTCCCGTGTATATTGTATTTTGTTAATATGAGCTAAATAGATTTGGTATGATTTATAGGAAATGACTGATCTGGGAAATAGAAAAAACAAGTAAGAAAAATCATGCGTTAAGCATAGATTATAAAGCACTTTCCAACGCTTCCTAAATGCTTTAACTAGACATCGTAATTTAAGGAAATAACGTAAATAAGATAACTAAGCAAATATTTTAGAAAACGCATAAAACATTTGAAAAACTGATTTCAGCAGTTACCGTTCATAGCCAAATATGTTTTCCAATTCTTTTGAATAGCCCTGTCTTTAATCTGTAGGTTGATATATACTAGTATATAATGTGAAAATTTAGTTTAGCAAGAAAATGCATAACAGGTTGAAATTCTCATTCAAAAATTTATACTAATATATAAAAACATACTTGAATACTTTTGTACAACCCTGTAGTTTACCTAGAATCTTTATTACACGCCACTATTTAGTTAAAATTTAATTCAAATTAAAACACTCTTAAAACTGCTGAAATCACATTTCCAGAAATTATAATTTATAGACGGCCATATATCCATTTCCTTGCGTGACCCTGTGTATCATTTTATCCATATTCTACAAACATTTCTTAGTAAATTAAATGCAGTTCAACATACAAATCCATAACTTATCTAAAAAACACCTTTAAACAATTTGCGCCCATACCCCTTAACTCTTACGTATACTTTTGTGTAGCCTTGTATATGAATTATAGCTTTTATATACACCATATACTATGCATAAATATAGTGGATTATAAAAGCGCATATTATAATTAAAAATGCATTTCCAGCAATTATCGCTAATGAACAGTACAATATCAACTTTTATAAATATCATAAATTATAAATATTTTTTTATAAATATTATAAATATCAATTTTTAAAAAGTATAGTAAAGCAGTTTAATCTATAAACTTGTTATCAGGCATGAAAAACACTTTATTACAATGCTTAATTGTCATATTTTATTTTTTAATGCGAAGTATCGAACGTGTATCGAAAACGTAGAAAATGAGTTTACAATCGAAGAAAATTTAATAACTGATTCTGAATGTCTACAATTAAATGTTTGATTAAAATCACGAACAGCAAAAACGTGCTTACATACAATTAAAAAAAAATAAATATACCAATTTGAAAAACACTATATAATTAGTATTTATAATTGTACTATTAAACAACAACAAAGTACAATAGATGAATTAAATGTATTATTAGATTTAACAATTTCTCAAAAATCTCTCCATATGTTACAAGGAATTCCTATTATTTTATAATTTTGGCAAATGTTAAATCTGAAAACATTGATATGAAGATTTAGGATTTTAAATAATAATTTAAAATATTATTAGCAATGAAAAAAAGTCTTTCAAAAGTTTCACTACTATAGTATGTAAAACGGCATTTCCCATTCAGTATAATGTTAATTTCTAATCTGAAAAACAATCCCAGAACAGTCTCTTTCTATAGGTATAATATAAAACTATTTAACTCATCTCACCAAATATACAAAACAGGAACAAACAATTTAAATTAAATAAGACTTACTTTTTGAGCTCCATAAATTAATTATTAATATCCGTGTGTATCCGAAAATGGCGAAGTCTTTTTCTTCCATTAAAAAAAAACACACGCAAAAGCTTACATTTTAGACTAGTAACTTACCGCATCTGTTAGAACAAAAACTTCTCTGTTTACCCTGCGGTATCGTGGCAGACGATTTGGGGGCAGGTGTGAGTTTATTTCCTTTTATATAAACAGATATGGAACTTATATGTGCAATCATTTTATGAGACTGTCTGTATTTAAATTTTTGTATTTGAAGAATTTTCCAATGTATTTTACCTTTTCTTTTTATCAGTTTTAAGCCCCCCCCCCCCCCCTCCCTTTTTCTAAGTAAAGATTGTTTCACACAAATACAAAATATCTTCCTAAAAAATAAAAAGATATAAATAAATATCGAGGATAAAAAAAAAATTGTTTGTCAATCGTCATTCTTTTCATGTTAATTTCCTGTAAAATAAAACAATTCGTAAAATAGCTTTTTTTTAGAGTCATATCTCTAAAACACAAATTTGAAATACGAATAATAAATTATATCATGGGTTTTGCATAAATTTTGTATTATTTTTATTTATTCGGAAAATGCTAATTTTATTTTAAAAGTCTGAAAGAAGTAGAATTTTTTTAAAAAATAGTTACTTAAAATAGGTACACTAACAGGAAAAAATATGACTTGAATGCAAATTATAAAGCAAGAAATGTATGTATGACTAAACTCTGAAGACTCTTTCTACGTGCTCATTAAAAGCTGCAGACTTAACTATAATAGAATTTTTTTAGTTTGAAGCCACAAAAGTGTTTCGAATACCAGTGGTCGGTAAAAATAAATTAAAAATTTTCCTTCCTGCAAACTAAATATGTAAAGTGTATATATTTAATATTCCTAATTCTAAATATGTTATCCAAATTGCTCCAGCACGTACCATTTTTCCGAGAAACACTTTTATAATAATAAGAATAAGAGAAGGATTATTATATTAAATTGCAATACTAGATAAAATTGAAATCAGGAAAAAAGTATATTTTCACACTCTTAGATATCAAATTGATAAAATATAGCATGGAAATCTAGTTTGTTGATACTTATACCGTGCATTTTCCTTTATATGCCCCCCCCCCACCATCTTTTCGTGTCTAAATTTACTACTTGCTACCTACTAATATATTTTCATTCCTTATGCCGCTGTAACGCGGGCCTTTTTAAAACATTTCTCTTCATTTTCAAACATTTTTGAAGTTCATATTTTTCTCACACTGTGACTTACAATATGGGTTACAATTTTTTACAATTTATTACAATTTTTTTTTGTGAGTGTGTCGTGACCTACGTTACATGCAGTGACATAACAATTCTTTTTTATTGCCAGAAAAATAAAATTTTACAGTAACAACATGTTTTGAAGATTTTTTGTAATTTTTTAAAGTTTTCTAAGAAGTTCACATCTCATTCACAATGTGACATCACTGAGTGGTGACATTTCGGTCACAGATGTGACGTGACCACAGTGACTCACAGTGACGTCACAACGACGTCACTGTGACCATGCATGCTATGAGGGTGTATACAGCGTGTCCCTAAAATATATATTGTAGGGTAGAGACCCCTTAGTCTCATGTTCAACGGATGTTATACAACGCTCCTTAGTTCTTGAGAAACAGGGGTGTCTAATATTATAACACATCTTAAATACTTACTTTGTAACAAAAGTATGGAGTTTATCGTAGCTCAGTTGGTAAGGCGTTAGCTCGTTGTCTCGTGGGCTTGGGTTCGATACCGGAACCCGCTACATTTCTTTTTCTAATTTTTTTATTTTATAAATATACTTGTAATTATAATTTAATAATCTCATTGTCAATTAAAAATTATAATACTGTGTATCAATTATAATTTTAACCTTTTTACTTTTTTATTTGTAACTAAATAGTTGTATAAAACATCATAAAACAGTTATTTTTTTAAATCACTTTTCAAATGTATTTCATATATTCTTTATCGATGCAATTTTATTGAACAATTGTGTCAATTCGTGATTTTAAAGAAACATCATTTATGTATTGCCTTAACAAGGGAAGTCAATGCGATGATACTATTACTTCGTTTTTAAAGTAACAAAAAATTAAAAATTAGCATAAGAATTAAATTACAACCTATCTTTTGCATATTAAAGATTTTTAAAATTGTAATACGCATGCTTGCTCTTTGTATTATTTTGTTTTCGCATTTTATCTTCTTTCTGCTTTTATTTTTAATTTATTTGAATATGTTTTATTTTATCATAACTAGAGGTCGCCAAAACAGAATTTGTAACGATTTTGGAGTTTTTATTACTCAATAATAGATCAATTTTTTAAAAAATCTCTTTAAATGATAAGAAATAATGGTTTAAAAATCAGAAATGCTAAATTTAAATTTAGATATGTTAATATTGTAATTAAGGTACTATATTATCATTTTTAATTGAGATTATTAAAATATAACTAAAAGTATATTTATAAAATAAAAAATGATAAAAACAAATGTAGCGCGCTCCGCTATCGAACCCGAGCCTGCTGGACAACGAGCAATCAGCTGAGCTACGATCAACGTTACCCTTTCGTTACAAAGTAAGTATTTAAGTTGTGTTATAATATAAGACCCCCACCCCCCCTCCTGCTTCTCAAGAACTAAGGAGCGTTGAATAAAATCCTTTGAACCTGAGGCTAACCTAGATAGCATGAACATTAGTAGCAAGTTTGATTTTTTCTGATATTATATTGCCGTGACAAATTTGAATTGAGAAATTCACAGCAAATCTCCCGCAAGGTATACCATCACCCACTTGCATGAGTAGTTTGTTCTGAAACTGATGGCAAGACTGTCCTGAATTCACGAAAGTGACGAAGCAAAAAATACCTCTGTTGAGGAATAGACAGTCAGCACATACGCAGAAATTGCAGAAATTTTATTCGGTAGGCACCGCTTTTTCTAAACGCTATACTTATAAAATACCAAAAAATGCTCGAATTGAAAAGTACAAATATTACCTTAACATGTTTATGGTGATAAAAACGATGCATGCACTTTTTGACGGTGTGTTCGCATCAATGGATCTTATCAGGTCTATGGACCCCTTCGAAGGGGTTAAACTTATAGTGTAACAGATAGTGTGGCATGAAAAGATTACTACTTTGCAGTATTTTTGATTACTTGTTTGCCGTTAATTTGCAACAAATTTGATACAGGATGAATTTAACTTGCACGACAAGTTAGCTACAAGTTCAAAGTGTGGTGACTTCGGCTGTTGCGTTATCTTGCTGCAGTCTTGTTATGAACTTTCAGTCTTGTCATGCTGAGCTTACTGCAACTTTGCAGGTTTTCAAAGCAAGACTGTTGCAAATTTCCTGCAAACTAAAAATGCTATGTGGGAAGAGGTCTCTACCCTACAACATATATTAAAATATTCAAAATCTGTGATTACCAAGGTTGGCCTGCTCCTTGTTAGCAAGCCTCGACGTGGGATCCTTTCGTAGCACGAAGAATATCAAGACGATATTCCAATTCAATCCATGAACGTTTTAGCGTGCTAACATCAACAGTAGCTACAGCTGTATGACTATTTTGTTTCAATTCTATGAATTAATTTTGTAGGGCTCCCAGAAATTGTTTCACGTACTCGTTCCGCACATTCTTCAATGGCGTTAGGGCAACCATTTTTAATAATTGAATTCTTTAACAATCGGTTGCGTGTTGTGTAGCGCCATCAACATATTGTAGCACCAGAAACATGCTGTAGAAAAAAAACTTTTTCAGTTATTCTATCTATTGTTGTAACTAGTTTTGCTGTAGGACTACTCTTTCTTTAAAAAAAAAAAAATTGAAATTGTACAGATCGTTTTGTGGCACCCTGTATTTTAAACGTGCATATATATTTAAATGAAATCATTCTCTAGCCTAAAAATCATTAAAATACTGAGAAAAGTAACAATTTTAAATGTCTATAAAATTCTAAGAGATTTCAATATAAATAAAATGAAAATCACTGCATACTAAATGAAGAAAGAATCTGTTAAAAGCTTTGTCTTTCAATTTTACTACGTAACTTAAGTGGATTTTAAAAAGACAGCTGAATACATCCTAGTACATTCATTCAACCTAAAAAAACACAAAAGGGAAACTCTGTTACTTTAATCCTTCGAATATTCTCTCGTGACATTAAGAATTCGTCGGGTTTCTTTCATTACTAAATAGATTAAAAAACACGAAGCTGATGAAGATGTTTTCTTCCTTGTGATTTCATGAAGGCCAAAGTTTGTTGTCTAACTTTATTTAAACAACAGATCAATTGGGGTGTTTATTGTTTGAAACAAAGTCACTGAACATAGAGAAAAAAGAAATATTTCTCTATGGTGATAAAAGTTTACAGCAGGGAATCTTTCGAAAACATGATGTTCTTTCATAATACGATTTCAGTCACTTCTCTGTTGCTAAGCTTTTCAAGCTATAAAAAATGAAGTTTGTAGATGAAGTTAGGTTACTTTCTTCTAGAATTTTGTTTCTGATTTTAAGTCTGTTACGAAATATAGTGCATTATATACTTTTAAGAAACATTTCAAAATTAAATGAATAACAGGAAGATTTTTTTTTTCTAGTGTATACTTTATTCGATTAAAACATGGTATTTGCAGCAAAAAATTTCACAGAATAAAAGAGTTGACCAAAATGTGTTCTAAAATGTAATTTTCTTAGGGAAAAAGAGTTATTTTAGTTTTATAGTTTTTCCTCGCATGTATCTTACACTGAGCTTTTTCTATTTCATTTTTAATCTTTTATTTTTCTTATTTAGAGTATGCTTCTTAGCCATAAATTTTTAATCTTTATGATGTTAATCTGAAGATCGCAACTGTAGGGTATTATAAACTTTTTCTTATCGTTAAAATTAAAATACCATATTTTCCATTTTCTTCTTTCAGACATTGAGAAAATTGAATTTTTTTCATATATTTTTATAATTTTACATAACGCTAAGATTATTTAGTTTTAAAATTTAATTAGAAATAATATTAATTTTTTAAAGTTTAAAAAAAATGTATTTTTGCAGTTACTTTGTGCATTTCCTATTTTATCTTAAATTTATAGCTGCCTAGTCTTACGTTTTTGTATTCTACTATTTCTTGCTTTATTTAATGGTATACATTATATGCAATTAAACAAGATGAAGATTATTGTTCGGAAATCGTGGTACACAAAAGTCGGAAATTATGGTATTTTTTATTGAGAACACCATCCTTAGTCATAATTTTCAATTTTTACGGTGTAAGAATAAGGAACCCTACTTGGTGTCGTCATTTACGATATCCTAAAACTACGCTTAGCGTTTAAAAGAAAAATATATTTTTTTTCATTCCCCATATACAATGATGTCTAAAAACCAAGGGGCAGTGACGGGACGCTATCGATTGTACAAGGGCTGTCAAATATCTGCTTAAATTCTTGAGGAATTATCCTTGAACTTCGAGGACGTAAAGAGCGCTTTTGGCTAGCTATTTTTCAGTGAAGATTTAATCGCGGGTACAATTAGGGGGCCAACCATAAATTTAATAATAAAATGATGTTTTCGATCACCCATGTAACAGAAAATGCACAAAATAGCCTGTTACTGTAGAAAATGACTAGGTGGGTAAAGTTTAACGTTTGTGTGCTTTTGTGTAAGCATATTCGTGAAGGTGCTAACGTTTCGTTGAAAAAAATATTTTTTTTTTTTGCTTATATAGCATGCAGAGTTTTCCACCAAATTTTCCACCACTTTCCGAAAATAAGAAAGAGAATGGTATAAACAGTATACTGCAATTAAAACATGAATGTAAGCATAAATCAAACAATCTTTGTGCGAATTTTAATACAAGCTAAAATCTTAAACAACGATTTAGCGCACAAATACGTACAAACGTGACACAAAAAAATTACATACGATCGTTTTGAGGATTCCCGGATCCCCTTCCTCAGTGCGAGAAAAAAAAAAGGATTAAAATGGCTTTGATGAAACCCTTGGCTATAGCCCCGAGTACAGGCTAATGGACTGATTGAAAGTTCGGAAGTAAGAGTTTATAAATCTTTCAAAAAATGACGTAATTGACCTGAAATAACTGGAAAAAAGGAGTCACTGCGCAAATTCCCTCCACACTAGCGAGAGAAAAGGTGTGCTTGTCATATCATTTACTAAGGGAGAAGTATGTTTATGAATATAGTAAGCTTCGTAAAAGTCAAGATCCAAAACTGAATTACATTTTTGAATAATTTTAGCCTCTGGAAAATTAAATTGGTTTTTGGAATTCCAACAATGTTTAGCTGTTGTAGATTTCTCACATTCCTGCCATCTAACGCAATTCTGGTGTTCTTTCAATCTAATTCTAAGTGCACGCTTCGTCTGCCCAATATAAGAGAGGCGGGCCCACCGTGGCTGAGTGGATAAGACACCACGTCGTTAATCGCTTGAGAGCGTAGGTGGGGGCGGGTTCTAATCCCGCCGGTTCCGTTGTCCTCTTTGTGGAGCCCCCAGGATGTAATTCTTTGGTGTTGTAAATTTCCTTGTGCTATCTCGTCCCTGTATATTGACGATGACTTATAAGTGGGCCCTGGTGTCAAGCACACAAGTCTGATGTATGTGTTAAAAAAAAAAAAAAAAAAAAAAAAAAAAAAAAAGAGGCCGCACTCACAAAAAATTCTGTAAATGCCCCAGGTATTATGGTCGTCAATTGGATCTTTGAGACTGGAGAAAGAAACTTTATTGGTTGGAGAGAAAACAACTTTGAATCTAAGCCTATTGAGAATACGAGAAATTTGTGCACTGATTTTGGGGAAATAAGGTAAAACAACAAAATTTTTTAATCTTTATTTACTGGAACCGAATCAGTGATTGTCAAAGGTTTAGAGAAAATACGGTTAATTAAACATATTTTATCTAAATCCTTTGACAGTCACTGGTTCCAGCAAATAAAATAAAAGATGTTCTTTAAAGAAGTCAAAGATGTTCTTCACATCCTAGACGTTCAAGGACGATTCGTCAAGAATTTCTCTAGATATTCAACAAATCGTGTACAATCGAAGGTATCCGGTCACTGCTCCTTAATTTTTGGACATCAGTGTATTTATAAGATCTAGTTTCCTGCATAGATTCTTAAAATTTAATGTAACGCTAAGATATTCGTTTATGAATTCAGTTAGAAATATTGTTTTTAATTTTTGTAGTTTTTGTATAGTTTTTTTCGCGCTCACCTTACGCTCTGCTTTCCTATTTTAATTTTATCTCTTTTTTATATAAAGAGTGTAGTTCTCAGACATAATCCTTTAATCCTTATAATCTCAATTTAAATATCGGAACTTGGTATTGTGAAATTTTGTGCATCGTTTAAATTACAATACCACATTTTCTATTTTCATATAACATACACTGAGAAAATTGAGTTTTCTTTATATGTTCATCTATTTTAATGTAACATTACACTATTAGTTTAAGGATTTAGTTAGAAATAATCTTTTCATTTTAGAGTATATTTTTTTACATCTTCTTTTCGCGTGTCTTAGAGTGTGCTTTACTTATTTCATTTTTAATCTTTTTCATTCCTTACTAAGTATGGCTCTCAGCTATAAATTTTTAACCTTTACAAATTTAATCTACAAAAATCTAACCGTAGGGTATTGTAAAGTTTTACGTATATCATTAAAATTTAGATAACATATTATATATTTTCATATATCATGCAGTGATAATCGAAATTATGGATACTTTTTGAAATTTATTCTTCAGATTAAAATTAAGATAATAACATTTTTTAGAAATAAAAGTACTTTAAATCTTTTTTTTTTTTTCAAACTGATATGTTAAATTTCTTTTCAAATGATAACTATTTATAGGTTTATATTTAACTTTCCTTATGTGTTATTTCGGTTCAAATCTTGCAATCCACATTTAACACACTTCCTGTCCTACAATTGATCTAATTTTTGGTAGTGTGATGTATTCATGCAGTGATAATCGAAATTATGGATACTTTTTGAAATTCATTCTTCAGATTAAAATTAAAATAACATATTTTAGAAATAAAAGTAGTTGAAATCTTCTTTTTTCAAAGTGATGTTAAATTTCTTTTCAAATGATAGCTATTTATGTGTTTTTATTTAACTTTCCTTATGTGTTCTTTCGGTTCAAATCTTGCAATCCACTTTTAACACACTTCCTTTCCTACAATTGATCTATTTTTTGATAGTGTGACGTATTCTCGTTGACAATACAATATTCTGTATAAGAAGTATTTGAAATTTGCACCCGCCATCCTTTACGGGGCAGAAACATTGGTTCATAAGGGTACGTAAATGTCCTGATGTATGAATGTAAGTAAATGCCATTTATTGCTTTAGAAATAAGCTGATGTTCTTCGATTGAACCATGGTATGATTGGTAAGTGCGTCGTCTTTTAATTCCTCGCAGGGGCGAATGGATGGGGGTTCGATCCTCAAGCGGCCGTTGATCGATTTGTTTCCTGCCAGGAAGCTGGATTTAAAATTCTATATTCATTTAATTTGCTTTAAAAACAAACTGATAAAAAAATACTCACAATGTAATTGATTTGTCTTAAAAAGTTATTTATTTCAATCCATTGTCCTTCAATATATTTTTTGTTTGTTTTTAGTGCATTATAATAAAATTTTGTCTTTAAAATAAGTAATAAAAAAAATATATAAGTCAAAAATTTATTTCATAACATGAATAATTTAATTCTTTTAAACATGCAAATTTGAAAAACATGGTAATTTCAAAAAGTGTACGCAATTTTGGCCACCACAGTAGCTACTCCCCGACAAGCAAAAAAGTTCTAGGAGGATACGCTAGTACTCTGGTGTTGACAACCAACATAAGGCGTGGAGCGCGCCTCAGTAAATCCAGAAAAATGTTTCTCCTGTTTTGAGAACAAATTTATCATGTCCTTCAGGTTAATTTCTTTTTTACGTTTTTTGTTTAAATTTTTTAAAGTACATACGAGGTTCATCCAGAGAGTAAGTTTCCCACGGCCCATAAAAAGAAACAAAACATAATTACCTGGAAAGATTTATTTCAAAAGATACAGCAACGTTTCAGCTACTTCTCAACAAAAGAACCACAGAATTGTAACACATGTCATAGCATGGGATACGTTTTTGTAGTCCCGTGTCATAGAAGTCTACCACCTGGGAATGGAGCCAGCTGGTAACAGATGTCAACCCTCGTCTCATAACCAGTAACGATCCTCATTGCCCTCATCATGGTATCGCTGAAAAAAAGAGCAGAAAAAATCGGAGATGCATGATATCATCAAATAACACCCGATTCCGAAAATTCTGCCAGGTGGGTACCGAAGAACCTTACATTTGAAGACAAAACCAAACGCATGGCAGCAGCATTGACTCTTCTGCAGTGATACCACGATGGGGGCAACGAGTATCACTGGATCTTTACGTCTGATGAGACGTGGGTTTAGAAATGTGACAATCTGGCTTCATTCCTAGGCGGCAGACTTCTATGACACTGGACTGCAAAAACTTATCCACGCGGTGACAAGTGTTACAATTCCGCTGGTTCTTATGTTGTGAAGTAGCTAAAACATTTTGTATATTTTGCAATAAATCTTTCCAGGTAATTATGTTTTGTTTCTTTTTACGGGCCGTGGGAAAACTAAATTTCTGGTTGACACTCGTACATCAGATCAAAACAAATTAAACAAATGGTTCTCCTTCCTACCTAAGTTCGATAACGGCACTTTGAAAGGAAACTTTAAATTTGGCTTACAAAATATAGTTGATTTACCGGAGGCAATTATATCAAAAGTGTTAAAAATGTCTTTAACCCTAGATCTACCGGGAATTTTATTCAAGTTTTAAGAAAACGTTCTACACCAGAATTTTTATTTAAAACTATTTAACTTATTTATTTACCTTATTTTTGTCTGGTTTATATACTTAGTTTATTTTAAAGAAATTTCTGGTTTGAATGAATATTTTGTATGTACCTGTCGGGTCCAATGGACCCGTCTGGTAGACGGAGGGTTAAATCGTTGTTTATAGATCTCCCATAAATTGTATCATATTTTCGACGCTGAAACGAGTATGGAACAAAAACCAACCACTGAATAAATGCGCTTAAATTCTTTTGTGTATGTTTGGAAACGAACAACATGAGTTACGTATTTGAAACTTCACGAATTCATCCAAGATACTACTTGTAAGATAAATACTGTGTCAAAAATAGGTCCGAACCAAGATTTTCATTATATACAGATATAAATATAAACAAATTCATTGCAATATGTCTATTTATAAAGAAATCTACCAAAAATCGCACCAGATGTTCAAGATGATTTACGATTCTATCTCAAAATAAGCTAAACCAAACATTCAAGAAATATGCAAAGGTAAACAAACAAAAACAGCCACAAGTATCTGATAACATACAAAAAATGTAATATAAAATGTTTCTTACTTGTATTCGTTTTTTTCTTTGTTGCTTCTGTTTCACTTTTCCTCTTCATGAATCTTACCAGTAAAACCAAAAAGAGAGTAGATTACACAAGGTCATATAATTCCTTAAGGGGTACGCAACGTATAAGAGTTTGAGAACCAGTGTATTAGGCAGTGGATTTCTATATGTTTTGCGTTCAATTCATCAAGAATACGATACGCTGTACAGGGTGTCCAAAAATAATGCAACGGTCTTATTTGACATTGCTAATGAAAAAACAAAACCTTTTGCACAAACAAATACTTTATTTATTAACAACAATTTATTAGAGAAATAAAAAATCACCTTTCTTCAAAGTGTCATCCTTTTCTTTGATGCAGAGTCGCAAACGTTTGGCAAAATTTTTAGTAATTGTCCGCAGTTCGATCGGAATGATTCGCTGTCATTCCGATTCAGCGAACGCTTCAGAGCTTCCGAACTTTTATGAGGCTTTGCACAAGTCCTAGCCTCCAAAATCGACCACAAGCCGTAATCCAAGTTGTTGAGGTCACACGAGTATGGAGGCCATTTTTTCCACATCCTCAAGAATTTTTTTGTACACATCTTTATTGATTTTGACTCCAGAATAGATGAAAATGTGAGGAGCATTGCCTGTTGCACAAATTTTTGCTCACACTGTGGCAGATTTGGGATTTTGACGATGTTGAGCCATAGAAGACTTGCCTGGAAAAGTTGCTGATCAAATCCGATCCGTCAAATCCGTTCGAGAATAGCTTTTCTTCAGAAAACAGGATACACTCCAATTGTGGAGCTGCAGCTGGCTTCAGCAGCTTCCTGCATCTTTTGAGCCATACTCACTTACTTTCATCGGTGAGAAGTTGCGCTTGTTTTAACTTGTAAGTGTGAAGGTTCAGCTTCTCTTTGGCCATAAGTCAAACCGATTCACGAGCAATCCCTGTCTGCGTCGCTATTTATCTCTTCGGCACCTAAGGATTTCGGGATACGGGTTTCTTAATCAATTGTCGGTTTCTGGAAGTTTCACAGTCCTTTTTCTGCCTCTTCCCGGCCTGTCTTCTTCATGGCCAAGCTCCTTGAATATCTTGATTGCTTTGGAAACGGTTGGATGAGGCAATTGATGTAATCGAGCAATCTCACACTCACAATTTCTTTGACTATGAAGCTCCAAAATTGTATTCCATTTTTTTGCCGTCCTGTTAAAAAAATAGTGTTAGAACAAAGATCAGTAAGTGAAAAAACCCTCTGAGAATCGCCTAATAACAAAATCATCAACCATGACGCTACTTCTACTGAGATTTACGTTATTTCTGGTCACCCAGTAATTACAGTAGGGGTGACCGGGGTTGGTTGCTACAGAATCTTTTTTACAATCTTTTTCACGTTTTTCTAACAGTTACTTTATTATTTATTTTGTTTTGATACAATAGTTCCAGCTATTGACTACAAATGAAATCGCGAAAATTTCTTCGAATAGGTAAAAGAAGAACTGGCTAAGTACTTTGATAACAGTGCCAGGATATATTATGACCTATCCGCCAAAGGAGTTTGTAAACCTGCTTTTGAATATGCAATAAAAAATTTAATTGTTCTTCGCCGGAATTGTCGTATAACAAGTATTGTATCTAGTCATTGGATAAGTTCATTTCTGAAACGTCATTTTACTCTCTCAGTCCGAACTCCTCAACTAACAAATCTCAACAGAGCTACTAATTTTAATCGGTATAACGTCAATGCGTTTTTTGATTTATTAAAAAAAAGTGATAACACAAATTTGATTCCAGTGATATCTACAATGTTCATGAGACAGGTATCACCACTATGCAGCGACTATACAGAATCATTGCAAAAAAAGATGCGAAATACGTAGGCTCGTTGACATTGGCAGAAGGGTGAACGATCCTTACCATAGCAATTGCAGTAAATGCAACTGGAAATATAATTCCTCAAATATTTGTATTTCGTAGGGAAAATAGCATGAATTCTTCGTTGTCAATTGTCCACCTGGATGCATAAGCTCGGCTAATCAACGCATCGTGATGAATTCAGACACTTTCAAATTTCTCGATCATTTTTAAGGCATACTTGATGCATTGTAGGAAAACCAGTATTATTACTGCTGGATAATAATAAAAAGCACATGCCGGTAAAAGGAATTGACTTTGCTAAATCCCATGGGTTATCAGTCCCTCCCCTGCCGCCACTGTTCTTTCAAACTTCAGGCCCTTGACAAGTTCATTTAATAAACATGTCAATACTTCTTGTGATCCGTGGATGTATAACAATCCTGAAAAAAAATTTTTTGCTTACATTAAAATATTCCAGAAATAGTTCGTGAGGCGTGACTTCTAGCAGCAACACCAAACAACATTTAGTCAAAGTTCCGTGATTTGGGCAACTATTTGGGAAAACATTTTTACTGAAGATGAATCACTCCCTTCTGCTGTTACGGATCATCTATACCTTGGCAGTACTGGTAGTATTTCTCTCGAGGTTGGTAAGCCATAGTTACCCGAAGAATCAATTGTGCGTGACTTTATGCTGCTTCCATCAAACACCATTTTTGCTTCATCAGCAACATTCATTAATGCAATGAAGCCCCGTGTTCCTCTTCCTCAAAATCCGAAGAGTCAACTGCATCTATAGCCACCGTGTCTAAATTTGTCCAACCTGGATTTAGCAAATCGACGCTTTGCTGTCCATCTGATGACGAAAACGTAGACACACAACTGTAAGTAGTAACACACATGCCCATCAGAAATCAGTGGGCGACTGAAAAAGAAAAGAAAAATGCTAAGAAAGACAGACAAGTCGTAAAAAAATAAGGTTCAAAGGGTAGAATACACCTTATCAAAATGGAACAGTCTTGAAAAAAAGACGTCCATAAGAATACTTTAAACTTCTTTGCAGATAATTATATGCAAATTCGATGCCAAATGAAAAGCGTGTACGATGCATCGAATGTAAGAATTGTGCTGGTGAAGAATAGACCAACTCTGTAGCTTCATATGATTTTATTCATTGTAACTCCGACAATAACTTCTAAGTCTACACAGTTGCCTCGATTTTTATGTAACAACTAACACCAAGGATATAACAACCAACCCAAGAAGGGGCAAATTGTTATAGTATGTTCATTCATCATAAATTTTTGTTTTTGCAAAATTTGTTTAATTTTTTAATGTACTACCAGTGAATTTAATTAAAAAATATTTCTGATTTTCTAAATAGTTTCAAAAATCGTTTAAAATTTACTGAACTGCCACAATAAATTCTTAAATAAAAATCGTAAAAAACAAGCCCGGTCTACTCTAGAAGACAAGATGATAGACAATTTTTGAAATTTCCATTTTTTTTTTTTTTTCAAAATTGCATGTTGATAAACAATGAAGTATTTCTTATAAAGCAAATATTTATAATTTGAAAAAAATATTAATGCTCAATTCTAAAAAAATAAAAAATAAAAATAAAAATAAATCAAATATATTTAATAAAACATTATATTACGTCAAATGTAATGTCAAAACATTTCAAAAAGTTTTCGCAAATTCAGTCTGAATTGAACATTAAGAAAATTGAATCCACTTCACAAATTTCAGCAGTTTATATAACGTTAAAATATTAGTTTAAGAATTTAGCTGGAGATAATCTTAAAAACTAAGATGGCTAATCCTATGTATACCTATAAATTTACTAGTTTTACAGCATTACAGCGAAATATGATTTTACCCATTAGTGAATTTTTTACTCCAAAAGAAAGTTTAAGCCTCTTTCTAAAATCATTTATATTACACAGTATTAAAACAGTAAAGCAGCCTTAGATTTATTTCTTACTAGAAAACCCTGGCCGCTTCGCTGGACATGTTTGAAATTACTACTTAAAATATCATTATTTTTTATTTAATTTAACTCCAAATTTCTTTATTTTATTCATTAAAAAGTAATATAAAACTTTCATAAAATGGCGAAGAACTATTATTTAAATGTCAAAACTTTCATTTTATTTTTAATATAAAAAGTATTCAATATTCAAAAATGTTATTTCAATCAAACTTTTCACATATCTCCTCTGTTTTGCAATAAGACCTTAAGGCACATATTTTCATAATTGTGTTAAGTGCATATGTAGAGTCAGGAAGCAATATTTTAGAATATGTAATAAGGGCGTACGTGTATCTCTATTAATGAGACAGTTGAGTAGGGCTTAAGGCACGGGTACTATCCATGCCTTATGCATGGATAGGTGTTGTGCATTAAGGGCTTAAAAAAAACCACTTGAGCTCTTATTAGAAATCACATGAATGTTTGCAGGAAACAACTAGATGTGAAATATACCTAAAAATTAAAACTTTATCCCCAAGGTTGCTTCCACAGTAAGCAATTACAGGGTGTAGAAGTCTTTGTTTTGGCTCTCCTGAACAATTATTCATTTTTGCCCTGCGCCCTAATTGGAAAACACAGGCGATTTATTTAATTATTTACATGAATAAAATACATAAATGAATTTAAGGCATATATATAATATTTTTACTCTTTAAAGTTTTTACATCAGAATATTTCTATTACTGTGCTTCTTTATAAACAATATTTGATTATTCTTTTTTAACCAGAATAATAATATCCGTAGAATAACTAACTTAAGAGAAAGCTTCATATTGTCTATGAGTAAAACAAATTTTACTGAGGTCAACTCCAGCTTCTCTTAAAGTTTGTTTTTGGGAGTTTTGATTGTCACAGTGAAATATAAACTAACTGGAAATTGATGTTTGAAATGAAAAGGGTAATTGCTTGGAATAATAAGCTATCCTGATATAACCACAGTATTGCCTTTTCAGGACCCCGTTAAAATAATTGCTTCAGCCTTATTGTTTCAATTAAAATAATCTCAGAATAGCCTTCATCGCACTACATAGTCACGTGACACTTTATTGGGTGACTAGACCGTACTTTTACGTTGACTTTGAAAACTGTCATTTTCTTATTCTGTGTATAATAAGGCAGTATCTCTTCATATAACAATGGTCCTGTGATATAATCTTCATTCAGGCATAAGTTGAAACATGCCATAAATGCTATATGTTGTTTTTAGATTTTCTATTCCATTTTGAAAATTTATTCGCTCAAAATATACACTTTGTCCCTTTCCTAAATGTATATACAGGGTGGTCCTAAAATATATGTCAAAAATGTAAAGATAAGTAGAGGGGACCTAAATAATCATATTTCGAATAGGAATGTGTGTGTGGTAATGACACATTAAAGCACTAGCTTGTAAAGCAGTGTGAATCAAAGGAAACTGAAAAGACAAGTAAAGACAAAAGAAAACAAAAACTTATTAATAGTTTACAAGAGGTGCTCGGAAGAGCGGCCATCAACAGCGATACAAGATTCACAGCGACGGTGCATAGATCGGCGTACATTAGAAAAGACGTCAGGCATGTCGAGAACATGTAAAGGAGCAACAGACAAGCGGGCAACAAGATCTTCTTCAGATGTGACTGGACTCTCGTACACCAAGCTTTTAATATGACCCCAAAAGAAAAAATCCAAGCAGGTTAAATCAGGAGAAAGCGGTGGCCAGGGAACTGGACCGCCCCGTCCTATCCAATGCTGGCCGTAGACAGCGTACAGGTGATACCTGACGTCTCGACTGAAGTGAGCTGGGTCTCCATCGTGCTGGAACCACATTCGTCTGCGAACAGCTGGGGGAATATCTACCAGAAGTTCAGGTAAAACCTCCTGTAGGAAGATTTCGTATGTATGGCAGTTTAACGACTAGGTAGAATGTATGGTCCTACTAAGTTATCGTGTACAATGTCTGGCCAAACATTAATGGAAAACTTTTCTTGGTACGCGTGTGCTATTGTGCCATGTGGGTTGCCATGAGCCCACAGGTGAGAATTATGGATGTTAAACATACCCGACCGCGTAAAGGTAGCCTCACCAGTAAATAAAACATCTGCTGGGAAGGTTGGATTGGCTGCCGTCTGCTGTAGGTACAGACGAGCAAAGTTGAGACGTGGAAGATAATCGTCAGGGGTCATTGCTTGCACTCTCTGTAAATGATACGGATGCATTCCGTCTTCATGTAAAGTCCTCAAAACATTTTGATGGCTCACACGCACGTCCTACAGTTCTCGAGCTTGTCGAAGGATTATCCTATACTGTGTTTAGTATTCTGGTTTCCACTGCAGGAGTTCCACTGCGATATCTTCCAATGCCAGCTCCACGTGTGGAAGCATAAAACGATCCACTTCTGCGAAACTCCCGATGAAGACGCTCGAATATTCGACGATCCTGCTGATTCCTATCCCGCTCCCTGTACAGTACATCCTCTGAGCAGCTAATCCGTTTCCTTGTGCAGCCCCTATACATGAAATGCATGTCGGCAAACTCCACATTGGTGAAACGATGTATGCTGTTTGAAATCCCTGCGGGAAATGATGAATCCAGCTAACGAAGCGCTTTTATACGCTGCAGTCATCAGCGCTCCCTACCGGCTCAAGGCGGCACTACCGCACACACAATCCCATACGAAACTTGCTTATTTAGGTCCCCTCTACCTACATTTACATTTTTTTTACATATATTTTAGGACCACCACCTATATATGTTACTGGAGGATGATATACATGGATAGAATGCAATAATGAGACTCTAAATCACAATAACAAAAAACCTTACCATGAACAAAATAAATTTTTAAATTATATTCAAAAAAATGCCAGCTAGTATAATTCATTAATGGTATCCTAAGTTATCATTTTGTTGTTTATCATTGATGCCAACCTTGGATCTAACACGATTACGGAATTTACCCCTTTATATTTACTAATCCAATTCCAAAATCAAAATTAAGAAAATACCAGCTAAAAATCGGATCGACATTCAATTATTATCATAGATTTTCTGTAATTGGGTCCACAGTCAATTGGTATATATTAGATAACGTGATTTTCAGCAAAGTAAAACACATTGTTGTAATCGCGTTCTATTTTATAAGGTATTATTTTAAGTGATGAAGTACTTGCTTATCAATGACGTGGACATTGTATGTGGACGCTATTATACATAGATGGATGGATGGATGGGGTTTTATGACGCATCCGGTAGACGGTATTACTTCTTTATATTTACTAAATTTTAATATTAACTAAATTTACAATTTTAAAATAAAGATTAATAAAGTTCGAAACTAAAAATAGCATAAAGATAAAATCGTTGACATTTATAGTTCTTACTGAAGACAAGTAGCGTTAGTGGTCAGCAGAACTGTCTACTACACCACTTCTGCCCAGTTCGATTCTGGGATAAACTCTGTTCGCTCTATTGAAATTTCGTTGTACTGCAATTACATGCTATGCATAATAGTTTGCCGCGGAATGCTGACATTTATTTATAACGGAATTTACGTTCTACTGGATTTCACTATAACGAATAACCTGATACATTTCGTTGGGTAGTCAGTTACGTGCAATTATTATGTTCACTAGTCATCCTAACCAAGTGTAACAGATTTTGAATATACGTAAATTTTAAGAGAAATTTTTGACTTATTTAATCGCTGATTTCTGGGATTAAATAAGGCAAACTTTGCAAGAAAATTTTTATAATATTCAAAACACCGGGCTCTTATGGCAGCCCAATAATTTCTTTTTTTCTAAATTTATTAATTTTCGGAGATATTTCTAAATATCTTAGTATAAAAATAAGTAATTTTGTTACTTTTATAAATATCAACCTCTCATAATATGTATATTTCCTCTGAACACACTAACATTAAAAAATATTTGTGTAATGTGGAACCTTTTACGGCAAAATCAAGTAATTTAAATTTTTTATAAAGTTTAAGTTTGGTACTTTTTACCCAGTAACCTTAATTTTGTATTTTATTTCTGCGAGCAAGAGACTATCACTAAATGCTACATCAGGTGATGACTAAAAAAACCCATTATTTTATGCTTCAGTTCATTGTAATATGGAATGCATATTATAAGCTAATTAAAAATTAATGCCGCAATTTACATTTTACTTACATAATACATCAAATCTTTTTGCCAAGCATATTGTTGCATAGGAATCAAAATAGTAATTAAAGCCTTCGTACAAGAATATTGAAAAGCAGAAAACCAATGTTTAAAAATGCACAAATATTAAATGAAAAAGCAGCAAACAGCTGTTTCGAATCTACTACCGAGATTCTTCTTCAGTGCAAGATAGAGCAAGACACAGCGTGCTAGAAAAAGCAAGGCTGGGCAAAATGACAGAGACGCGTGCCGGCTTATATACCCGATACGGGTAGCGAAAGGGCCAAAAACAACTAATGAGACAGAAGCAGATGAAACGACTGAGTGGACAAGTAGCGACATCTACCGGAGAACGAGAGAAAAAGAAACCAAAAAAGGGGAAATTAAATTAATGCTTTCCAAATACTTCGAAAATCAGGAGTGCTAGATAAGTCATTGACTAAAGAGTGAGAATTTTTAATGATGTGGTAAGCTTCCCAAAAATCAAGATCAAGGTTAGAAGAACATTTTTGGATAATGATGGCTGAGGAAAAATCGAACCTATGTTGAGAAGTCCAAGAATGTTGAGCAACAGAAGAACGTTTAAGCTCCTGATTTTTAACATAACCTTCAAGCTCTTTGAAACGACATAAAAAAGCACGTTTAGACTGGCCAATATAAGGAAGACCCCACTGGCAAGAGATTTGGTAAATTCTCCAGTTATCTGGGCGATCAATGGGGTGTTTGAGGTTTGAAAAAGAGATTTTATTAATAGGAGAAAAAATAACATTAAAATCAAACCTTCTTAAGATTTTAGCAACTTGCTGACTGATTTTAGGAAAAAATGGCAACACAACTGAAGTATTAGAGTTAGAATTATAATTCTTTTCAGAATGGACGGGTTCCGTCAATTTCTTATAAATAGAATCTATAATATTAGAGGATTAACCACGATCAACAGCAATAGCTTTGAGATAATTAAGTTCAGCACTGAGTAACTGAGGATTGGAACAAATATTGGTAGCCGGGATGACAAAAGTATTGAAAGCAGCGAATTTCTGGTTAGGAGGATGACAAGAATACCTGTGAGGTGGAAGACTGACAGCAAAAGGTTTACGAAAGACGGTAGTCTGAAAGCCATTTTCACAAGAATAACAAAGACATCTAGGAAAGAAAGACAGTTATTAGTCTCAATTTCAGAGGTAAATTGAATGCAGGGATCAATGGAATTATTAATAGAGAGAATATGATTAATAGCCGAATTCATTTCAGTCAGGACATAAACATCATCAACATAACGAACATAGAACGGAAATTTTAAAATTCCGAAAAGTTTAACCTCAAAATAGTGCATATAAATATCGCATAAAATTGGACTAAGAAGATTACCCATAGCCAAACCGTCAATCATACGAAAGAAATTTCCATTAAAAACAAAAGTATTTTGCGACAAGCAAGCCCGAGTGAGAAGGATAAGCTCCTCGATTTCAAAATAAGAAAAAATGGAATTCACAAAGCCTTTTCTTGAGGCAATCTAAAGCCCGTTCAACCGGAACGTTAGTAAATAATACATTTAGTTGTATCCCTGCATTCAATTTACCTCGGAAATTCGTGGCCGCCCCTCCGGGTGGTTCCGACCCGACCCCTTGAGTGGGGGAGGTGACAGGAAGCTCGGCAGAGTTCGTTGTGTACGAATCCGAGAGGGCCGGATGGGGACGAATCGCCACCTCCTCGAGAGACCTGCGGTCGACAGGCCAATGGTCCGGTGGCCACGGGTAACGGACGTCGTGCATGGGGCGCAGGTCCTTCGGGGCCCAAAGTCTCGGCGCACGCCTGGCAGCCAGGTTTTCTGGCCAAGCCGGACAGCGACGCTCCATAATCCGATCCCAGAGCCGGTCATAGACCGGGTGGTGACTCTGGGCAAAGGATAGCTAAGGCGATAGGACCCCATCCACCATTTGACTAAGAGGGAGCCTGAGGTAGGAGTGAGGGCTTTGTAGTGGAAAGTCCTCGGTGCTCGCTAGTGACGACGGGGTTCGCGGGAACGCCATGCAGGGACTGCCGGAGCAACCGAAGGGCAAGGGTTTCGGACAGCGCCCAGGTTACTTTGTGACTTGGGTGGATCATCCCCCCGAGGACCTCAGCTGAAGCAGTTGTGAGCCGACCCTAAGGTGGGTAGGGTTTGGCGGTGCCCCCGTTGACCAAGGAGCGGTCGCGTGGGGAGGCCAGTATGGCTCTGGTTGCTCCATGTCGTGCCGTGACCCTTGGGAGGGGGTCGGCCGGCAGGTCCATCATCGAACGCTGTCCCCACGGGGAACCGGGCCGGAGGCTCGCCGGTAACGCGGCGGCTCATCGTGCCTCAGAGGAACTCTTGGTCCGATCCAGGTCCTCCGTGTCTATGCGGTACCGGAGTTTTCCTCGCCCGGTGATGAGGACCTAGAGGTGTCTTCACCTAATTTTCGAACGCACTAACAAAGGTAGCGGTCGGTCACTGCACGGGGTCAGAGGCCTTCGGGCCTGGGTACCCTCGACGGCCGTAAGGTAAGGTAGTGGCGGGCGGGCTTCTGTCGGCCTCCGCTGGCTTCTCTGTCTTCGGGCGGGACTCTGTTCCGTCCAACCCCCTAGCGAGGCGGAGTCTATTCCGTCTAGGTGGAGCTTTCCGTGCCCGCCTGGGGTCGCTAACGGTACCTAGTCTGGGCCAACTGGTTCCCGGCGTGATTCACGAGGGGTTCCGTCTGTTGAGCCGGGTGGCTTGGGAGAAAAGCCCGGAGCTGGGTCGCTTTACGGCCGGAGGGACTTTCCCCGTCCTCCCGGGTTTTCAAGCTAGGGGCCCTTCATTAACTTTCCATCGGCTGGCCCACATAAATGTCTTTGCCGGAAAATGGTATTTGATCTTGGGGGCCTCCCGTAAAGTAACTCCGGTCGGGAAGCCTCGGTTCAGTTCGTAGGCCCGGCGTCTTTATAGGTGTCCGGTTCCTGCAGGGCTTGCGGGGTCTACCGGCTCGGGAACCAAGTTTAGGGACCACTTGGTTTTTCTAGATGGGTGGTGAGGACTGTCGTAGCGGCTGTTCGTCTCTTCTTGGGAATAGCCGTCGCCGTGTGCGCTGGGCAGTGGTGTCGGTTTGGCCGGAGTGCAGGTGAGGCCCGGGGTCTCAAGGATCGCCTTGATGGGGCGCGTCTGGCGGCGACCTTCGGGACGCGTCGCGGGGCGCGTTTCTCGGGCGGTCTCAGCCTGGACAAAAGGACCTGAAAAGGGTCTAGGACCGGAAGACGGTCCCATTTTTTGAGGGCGCCCACCGTCTTACCTCTGAAATTCAGACTAATCACTGTCTTTCTTTCCTGGATGTCCTTCTTATTCGTTGTGAAATTGGCTTTCAGAGTGCTGTCTTTCGTAAACATTTTGCTGTCAGCCTTCCACCTCACAGGTATTCTTGTTATCCTCCTAACCAGAAATTCGTTGCTTTCAATACTTTTGTCTTCCGGGGTACCAATATTTGTTCCACTCCTCAATTACTCAGTGCTGAAATTAATTACCTCAAAGCTATTGCTGTTGATTGTGGTTACTCTTCTAATATCATAGATTCTATTTATAAGAAATTGACGAAACCCGTCCATTCTGAAAATCATTCTAATTCCAACTCGAGTACTTCAGTTGTGTTGTCATTTTTTCCTAAAATCAGTCAGCAAGTTGCTAAAATCTTAAGAAGGTTTGATTTTAATGTTATTATTTTCTTCTATTAATAAAATCTCTTTTTCAAACCTCAAACACCCCAATGATCGCCTAGATAACTGGGAAATTTACCAAATCTCTTGCCAGTGGGGTCTTTCTTATATTAGCCAGACTAAACGTGCTCTTAGATTTCGTTTAAAAGAGCATGAATGTTATGTTAAAAATCAGGAGCTTAAACGTTCTTCTATTGCTCAACATTGTTGGTCTTTTCAACATAGCTTCAATTTTTCCTCAGTCAACATTATCCAGAAATGTTTTTCTAACCTTGATCTTGATTTTTGGGAAGCTTGCCACACCATTAAAAATTCTCACTCTTTAGTCTATTACTCCTGATTTTCGAAGTATTTGGAAAGCATTAATTTAATTTCCCCTTTTTTGGTTTCTTTTTCTCTCGTACTCCGGTAGATGTCGCTACTTGTCCACGCAATCATTTCATCTGCTTCTGTCTCATTGGTTGTTTTTGGCGCATTCGCTACCCGTATCGGGTATATAAGCCGGCCCATGTCTCTGTCATTTTGCCCAGCCTTGCTTTTTCTATCACGCTGTGTCTTGCTCTATCTTGCACTGAAGAAGATTCTCGCTAGCATACTCGAAACAGTTGTTTGCTGCTTTTTCATTTATCATTTTTGCATTTTTAAATGCTTGTTGTCTGCTTTTCAATAGGAATCAAAATTTGTTATTTGATAATCTTTGTAAATATTTGTTTCACAGTGTGTGACTCCAATGTAGCCATCCTGTTTCTTTTAAAACTTTTTGCACAAAAAGAATTTGTCCCATAATTTTCATTTCAATACATCTAAGGCTAATGTCAGACGGACGTCTTTTTTCACGCTTTTTTCCTTACACAATGCCGGTAGCATTGTGTAGGGATAATACGCCAGGAAAAAAGCGTGCAAAAAGACGTTCATCTGACATTAGCCTAAATGGTAAATTACTGACATGTGTCCATGTCCAGTTCATTCGAATAAATCACCGTTTCATTTATTTCAATGTATAACTTTCACTAAAATAATTAAAACACACGGGTTGTTCGATATACGTGGCCTGTCAGAAAAGTATTCGATCTTTGTCTGAAAAAATTATATTAGCTACCTATCGGGATTGATACTCTAATACCCTTCAAGTTAGGCCCCTTGCGCCTCCACACACTTAACCTACTGTTCCTTGCACTGCCGAAAATAGTTCAGGAAGGCTTTTTTGGAACGATGTTCAATCCACAGTCGCGTTCTGCATATCTAGTCTCTACTCTCAAAACAGGCTACTTTCCATGGCGCCTTCAATTTCGGAAAGAACCAGTAGTCGCAAGGATCCACGTCTGAAGAGTATGAAGTTGGCGAACGACTGGAATTTCATATTTTTCCAAGAAAGTCTGAATCAAGTGCGATGAATGAGCTGCAGAATTCATGAATCTTACGACAACCAATGAATCTTACGAATTGTTTCCCTTTGAGAATTACCAAGCTTTGACAAAGTTTGATGCAGTACCTTTGTTCAACCAGTTCAGTCATCTTGAGAGAAATCAAAATCCGACGAACACGTATAACAGCACCTCAATTGGCGGCAAGCCGGCAACGACTGGCTTACTGGACTTCGTGTAAAAATTCAAGCATGGGCATTAAGCTGTCCCCTTCCAATGTGGTCAGTGGCGCAGAATTAGAATCACTATTGCGCGCGGAAAAAATGTCGGATACTTATCAGACAGACCTCGTTTTTTGTTTAAATATGGTTAGAGAATAAGATAGTAGGGATCGTCTACATTTTAATTCAATTAGTTTAAACTTTCAACAATAAAGCGGGTTTAACTTTATTATGCTTAAACCTGATATTCTGGTCGTATTTATTATGCGCGCGCAAAATACTATTACAAAAAAATATGCAGAGAATATACAAATAAAATACTTTTCACGGGAATCACATGTCACCTTCACCAACAAAGACAAAAAATAGCTATCAAATATATATTTAATGTAATTAAGCAGATGAAAAATATTTCAGGTCAAATACACCTGAACAGAAAAGGAAGATTAAACTTCTAGAATGTAGTTTAACACAATACACTAATGCCTACAATTGGTTTACTAATGCTTTTTAACTTTAACATCTATCAAAATCTTCTTGCTTAAAATTAATTACGTAAATATTCAATACTTAAACTGTAGATCAAATGGATTCCGCGAATGGGATAAAATATTTATTAAAAGACTGAAAAATGCAAATTAATAACACGTAGAAAGTATGCACAATATCTGGATTGAACTCATCAGAGATGATGCTACAAACATCGAATAGACATTTTTATAAATTTTGTACCTTAATAATTTAAAACTTTTAAGCTTAATAATTTTTTTTTTCTACAAATGTATCACTTTCATAAAATAATATTAAGTGTTTTAATTAAAAACTGAAGAAACTGCCTGAACAAAGATTGCTAACTTTGAGGATGTCCTCGAATTCCGGGAACGTTTGGTCAGCTTAGTAAATAAACAAGATGTTAAAATATAGTCAATATTTCCCATAGTTTTTAACTTTTTCATTTTCAAGTACAACTAATTTCGAATAAAAGTATTCTGCGATTAAATAAGAGGAAGATTTTTTTTTCAGAAATAGTGGCTCTAAAAAAAATGGTAGTTTTGGCAGCTACGATCTCGAACTGTATTTATTTTCCAGCATTTTAATGGAAAACTCCTTGCATTTCCCAATCGAAGAAAATAATGATTTATTTGATTTTAGAAACTGAGTAGTCCTTCCTTTTTTTGCCAGCGCAGGAGTTACAGCCGAACTATCTAATTAATGTTATAGAAAAAAAAAAAAAACCTCGAACAATATGATATTTATTATTTTTTAGAAAATAAAACAGCAATTTTAATTTTTTAGAAAACCTGTCTAATTCCTCCAAATTCAAATCTTGTATTCAGTGGCTGTGAATACTTAATATGCACAAACTTGAAAGATGCTCTTCTCTCATTCTTTCCCTGGGTCATATTTTCAGTCATCTGTAAATGACTTTCCAACAGAATTTGTAGTTGGTTGAACTGTCATATAATTCAGTATAAATGTCTTATCCCTTTAAGCCCAGACCCACACAATTGTGTGGGTGTTACTGGAGTAAAAGAAAAAGACTCTTTCCTGTTTTTGTGAGATTTAAAACAGAATCAGCACATTTATATGAGTTAATTGGCTTCAGATGTTCTGATAAGATACAACTAGGGGCCAACAACTACAATACAGGGTTAGATTTTCTGCTTTTAAAAAGATTATAACATCTGACAGCAATAGACAAAAAGTATGTACTGTCGTAATTTCTTTGAAATATGATTTTCAGTGTTTGCTTAGATGTAATTTTTCTTTTCATATACTTTATTCATGATTTTATTTGATTTTGTCCTTGATAAATTTAATTAGACTTTACAAAAGTTGAAAAACAAATGACCCACACAATTGTGTGGGTCCAGCATTTATTATTTCCAAAATAGTTACAATTCCTAATATATAAAATTTTTATTTTTAAGTGATGTTTTTTTTTTATTTATGTTTTTAGCAATTTATTTTTTATTAATTACATTTTTAAAGCGGATAAATTTTAAATTAATAGGTTTGTACTATTCATGATTTCTATTTAAAATTGATAGTATTATTACATAATATGCACATGTAACAAATTGTATTTTTCTGCTCTGAGCTATAGATGCTATATATGATTTATAAGTTTTATATGAGTTATATGCTTACCACGAGATAGATTTTTAAATTTGATAAATTCATTCCATTTTGTCGACACAGCAAGTAAACCTCCAGGAATGAATAATAAATGATAGAAAATTCAGCAAGTGCTCGACAGATTCCGTAGTGTCTGCTTGAATGTACCACGAGATCAAGTAAAATTTTCCATCGATGAGCAGAGGATTCATTTTTTAGGACGTGCCTCAGTAAAGCAGTATGTAAAAACAAACCACATTCTGTGGTAACAGCATCATCTAGGATAGTTTTAAATTTTGTAGTATACCAGTGGGAAAGTACAGAACTGGTCCACAAGGATCTAGGCTTAGGACCTGCTGTAGTTCTTACTCTGGTTCACACCTAGTTTTATGTACTTCGATCGGTATTTCAACAAAATACCGCTGCTGAAAAAACTAAAAAAAAAGAAATTTGAAGGTTCAGGCCCAATCCAAACGGAGTGAAGGTCAAACCATTTGTTAACGGCTCTTAAGAGGGGTGCGAGCATTGAGCACGTCTCAGAAAATGAAACTGTAGTGGTCTGTCCAAAAACAAAAAAATGTTTCAAACATTTTCATTGCGGCTGATGAAAATTATCTCAATAAACAGAGCTTTTTTTGCTTAAACTTTTATTTTTAGATATTTGCACACATAATCCCAAACTACATAATTGTGTAGATTTAGTCCAAAAGCGGCTGCATTAAGGCTGAACCCGCACAATTGAGTGGGTCCTCCCTTGGCATAACCTGACATCGAGTATTCTTTAAATATTTTTTTTTTCAATGAAATACGATCCTATCGATAAGGGGAAACCACCCAAACTTTCAATTTCTACCAAAATAACTCCCGGTCTTAAAGGGTTAAGTGAATGGGAAAATACAATTTTGGGATGACATCATTTAGGTTAATTTTCTCACCACAGTCCTGTTTCTTTTAAAATCACACCACGTTCTTTCTTCTACCTCAAAATTCCCGTTATAAAAGAAAGAATATTTTTCATAGCTAAACCATCTATCGCCATATGTTTCTTTATGTTGCCTAAAATTGATTTGAATGGTATATCATTACTATCCATAATTATTGATTCAAATGACATATTAAGTAAGAAAATAAGAAATGTCCTGTAATAAGTAGTGTACAATAGCCGAAGGGATATTGGAACAGTAAGTTTTCTAGTAGATATTCATATTAATTTCAAACAATTTTCATGTCATTTTTGCAGGAAAAAACACACGTCTTTAAACTTTCTGCATATTTTTCTTGGAATTCTAACATGTGCATAAGAAAAACTTCCGAAAATTCATTAATTATGCGTATGCGTTGATGTACAAAATTACCAAAGATAGAACAATTACCTAATATTAGGTATTTTTTATGATCATAGAAGCAGGGCTCCCACAGGCGACTATTTTTTAAATCTATCTCGCACCACTTTTCAAAAAAAAATTCCACATACACTTTGACATCATGGGCAAGAGAAATATACTACAAAATTTGTATTTTAAAAATAGGGGGGTGAATAGAATATAAAAACAGTCGCCTGTGGCAGCCATGTAGAAGGATAAAAATCCTTCTACTACAAAATGACTACAAAACCAATTCAAGATGCCTACACACTTCGGAATTTACATGATGCCTGCCACCACTATTTCAGATTAGAAAATTTCTATTTAATTTTTAAATAGCGGAATTTGCAATCGCGGTTTTTAATCGCAGAGTTTGTAAAATATTTCTTAAATTTAATAAGGCAAAAAGTTCTATTAAAATTGTGGTAGAACTGTATGCACCGTGCTAAAAAGATTGAGAGTTCAAATTGTCACGTACAATTCATTTTCGATCTTTGAAAAGTAAATTCATAGCAGATAAGGAGAAATCCTTTAGTTAAAATGATGTTACATAGTTAAAATCAATAATGAATCATATCATTGTTAAAAAAAGTTTTTCAAAGAAATTTCATATATTTACATTTTTAAATTACTAAAAAAATTTGCTAAAGAACTTATAGAGGGGAGATTGAGCCTCCTCTGCCCTCCCATATGTATGCCTCAAGTTGTTTTAAAGTTTGAATACTAGCAATGTCAGACGGGCGTCTTTTTTGCTGCTTTTTGCTTAAGTATTATCCAAAAAAGACGCCCGTCTGACATTGGTCTAAAGCAAAGATACAACGTACTACAGGTAGTACGTGCGCATTAATTCTATCCCTTTGTAGGCAAGTAATTAAGGATCTGCTAGAGAGAGAAAAAAATTATCTTGTTCATGCTCTAATAGCAGAAGAAAAGTTGTAAGCATACCATTTCAAGCGAAATGGAAGTATGAGTAGGAATGCTGGTACATAAGCACGTGTACCGCACAATCAGTCACTAAGACTCGTTAACACATTAGTGGTCAATAGTGGGAAACTATGTATTATCCCAAAGAACCATAAAGGGTAATGCAATCCAACAAACCACATGTCGAATGCGCATTTGTATAAAATGTACTCATCTTCAAACCTGGCATTCTACCGCGATTCAATCGCAACTTCTGGAAGTTAGAATACGTTGAGTAATGAATAGTACAAAGATGTACGCGGTTAGTTACGAAGACAAAACGCCTACATTCAAGCAGAACATTCGTAGAATGCGGGCGCTGTCCTTACACATTTTCCGATTGAAAAATTGTTACTTTTAAAATGCTTGAGACTTTATAATGATAAATAAAAAAATTCATTAATAAACATTCATAATTTCAAATGTCCTAAGACTTTTGAAAAATATTCTAAAACACTTCTTTTTTGAAAACATAAATATAGTAAACACAATAAAAATGGCGCATAAAATTAAAAATATTTGAATTAATGTAAGCGCATCAATGCTTTAACAAAGGCAGCCTAGCTTCAATAAAGAACCACTAATCAGAGGAAAGAAGTTAGAGGAAAAGTAAAACATTTCTTTTATTTTCCCTTTTACCCATGCTTCGGCTATAGATAAGTACAACAGCGTACACATGGGACTTTCTAAAAGAGAAAAATGAAACCTTAATAGCAGCCTTAAGTGATTTTATTCTCATTTTCACAAGAAAAATTTCAGACATTTACATCTAAACGAAAAAGCAGTGAAATTAAAAATATTAAAGGCTTCCGAGATACTAGAAAATAAGGTAAATTTAAAAAGCTCTAGAAGTATATTAAAGAACTAGCTTTTTCGTTTCTCAGGTATATTTTAAACAAAATATTTTGCATTTTTATGGATTAATTACCTTGAAATTTTCTTTTTTGATAATAATACTTTTCGTTGTACGGGTAGATGTCTTTAAATGAACATGAAACGTATTTTTTGAGAATGATATTAACATACGCTTCGTATTACACGAATAGATAAAAAAAAAAATTCCAAGTTTTAAATTAGAGGTAAGACTTTTTAATATGAAAGGAATCTAGTTGGTAAAAAATAAAAGTACGTAATCGTGGCAGAAAGAAAATTTTAAAATATGCTAATAACAAGGTATGAAACGTAATTACAAGGTGTGCTGAGTAAAAATAATTTCTAAACAAAATATGTATGATATTTAAATACAGAAAGAGTATAAAGGGAGAATATTATATGCAGTTAAATGTTTTAAAATATTATATGCATGATAATGTTATTTTTGTAGCTAGTTAAAAGTAATTTTAAAATTTCTAACTATTCTTAAGTGTGGAGAAGAAATAACAGGGAAGACGAAAACAATCTAAAGGTTGAATGAGAAACGAAAAAAAAAATATTCAGTTCATTAAAACGATGTGTACTAAACAAATAAAGGAATGAAAAAAAAGGGAAATTTCTGTCATGTAAGAAAAACACTGCAGCAAAATTTTTACATTTATTTTATCCCACAAATTATGTATTATATAAAACGTATGTAAACTTATTAAACATAAATTAATAGAATTTTTTCTGGTAAATAAATAAATAAATAAATAAATAAATCATTTGACATTTACCGAAAAATGCTGCAGAATACGACATTAAAGATAAATAATTGAAGTAAATTAATTTTAAATTTAAAATAGGCATAGGTTTTGGATACACATGGGCCTATAAACGCTTCATATGTTTTAATCTGTATTAGGTAATAAGGATTGTTACATTAAAATAAATTGTGTAACAAATCAGAAATCTCATTTAATTACAACTTGCAGGTGGTCTCGACTTTCTCACATTTCAACTTCTTAGCACATTTCAGACATCAATTATATTCGAAGTTCGAGGACAGCCTTTTAGTCAACGTCAAAAAACACGTCATTTTATCAAGGCTCATTTTTCTATATGTACTTCCGTTTTATGGTGTAGTACGTTTGCGGACGGTCTGACCAGAGCCGAAACTAGCCTTTTTTGCACCCGGGGCAAACATGGATTTTGGCGCCCTCCCGCCCCCTCTCTTCAGCAAAGTATATTTACAAAGAGAATTTTACTAATTTTCTAATAAACGACTTATTTTAAAATTTAAAATATGTAATCATAAAATATGTAATACTGAACTACGTAATCTACAATGGCGGATCCAAGGTGGAGGTCACGGGGGTCATAACCCACCTCTGAACACCAACAAAAATATTCTAAAGATCATTTTAAAAATAAAATATACAGTAGAGTCCCGATTATCCGAGTCCCGCTTAACCGAGGTTCCACTTTAACCGAGTTATATTTTTCTGATGAACTGATGGATTTTATTATTATGAAACAGCCATTATAAATGAAGTGTTAGGTGAAGATGAAAGAGCAGCCGTAAATGTTAGAACTCTGATTTTCTGGTCAGAATAGGAAAAAAATTGTGGCCATTTTTTTCCTCATTCTGACCAGAAAATCAGAGTTCTATCTTTTACGACTGCTCTTTCATCTTCACATAACACTTCGTTTATAATGGCTGTTTCATAATAATGGAATCCATCAGTCCATCAGAAAAAATTATCCATTCTAAAGGTATAATCCTTCATTTCGCGCCCATACGTTCTGGCGCTCGGGGCACATGCCCCCTCTGCTCCCCCCCCCCCTTAGTTTCGGCCCTGGGTGTGACTGTCGGGAGACGTTGCGTTTACCTGCGGGGGAAGGGGTTATACAGGTAAAAAAATATCAAAATTACGTCATTTTATCAAGGCTCATTTTTCTATATGTTTTTCCATTTTATGGTGTAGTACGTATGCGGACGGTCTGGGTGTCGGGAGACGTTGCGTTTACCTGCGGGGGAAGGGGTTATACAGGTAAAAAAACATCAAAATTACGTCATTTTATCAAGGCTCTTTTTTCTATATGTTTTTCTGTTTTATGGTGTAGTACGTATGCGGGTGGTCTGACTGTCGGGAGACGTTGCGTTTACCTGCGGAGGAGGGGTTATATAGGTAAAAAAACATAAAAATTACGTCATTTTATCAAGGCTCATTTTTCTATATGTTTTTCCGTTTTATGGTGTAGTACGTGTGCGGGCGGTCTGGGTGTCGGGAGACGTTGCGTTTACCTGCGGGAAAAGGGATCATGCAGGTCAAAAAACTTCAAAATTACGTCATTTCTGCATGCTTTTTGTTTATAACATCTGTTTCTACTAACTATTTGTGATATTAATCCATTATTGCCAGACGTTACCAATGTCGCTAAGACCCTGCCAGATTCACAATTATAGGTAACATATTACTTTTTGGTTAACAGACAAACTATAATTAATTTTCTAGACACAAATTCGGTTGCAAAGTTAATGCCAGACGGCTTTAAATCTGGCGACGAAAGTACCTGCTTCAAGAGTAGTTTATAGTTTAAAAATAATAAGTCATCTTTACGTCATTTTATCAAGCATAAAAATAACAAGATATTGCTCTTTGGCTAACAGACAACCTATAATTAATTTGCCAGACACCAATTCGCTTGCAAAGTTAATGCCAGACGGCTTTAAATATGACAACAAAAATGCCTGTTTCAAGAGTGTTTTATAGTTTAAAAATTATAAGACATTTTACGCCATTTTATCAAGCTTAAAAATAACAAAATATTACTCTTTGGCTAGCACACAACCTATAATTAATTTTCCAAACACAAATTTTTAAACTATACTGCACTTGCCATATTTCAAGCCGTCTGGCGTCAACTTTGCAACCGAATTTGCGTCCGGCAAATTAATTATAGGTTGTCTGCTAGCCAAAGAGTAATATCTTGTTATTTTTAAGCTTGATAAAATGACGTAACGATGACTTATAATTTTTAAACTATAAACCACTCCTGAAACAGGCACTTTCGTTGCCAGATTTAAAGCCATATGGCATTAACTTTGAAACCTAATTTGTGTCTGGTAAATTAATTATAGGTTGTGTGCTAGCCAAAGAGTAATATCTTGTTATTTTTAAGCTTGATAAAATAACGTAAAGATGACTTATAATTTTTAAACTATAAACCACTCTTGAAACAGGCACTTTCGTTGCCATATTTAAAGCCGTCTGGCATTAACTTTCCAACCGAAATTGTGTGTTGCAAATTAGTTATAGGTTGTCTGATAGCCAAAGAGTAATATGTTACCTATAAATGTGGATATGGCAGGGCCTTAGCAACATTGGCAAGGTCTGGCAATAATGGATTAATATCACAAATAGTTAGCACAAACAGATGTCGTAAAGAAAAAGCATGCTAAAATTACGTAGTTTTGATGTTTTTTCACCTGCATAACCCCTTCTCCCGCAGGTAAACGCAACGTTTCCCGCCAGACAGACCGTCCGCATACGTACTTACACCATAAAACGGAAGAACATATAGAAAAATGACTCTCGATAAAATGACGCAATTTTGTATTTTTTTTTTTTTTTTACCTCCATAACCACTTCTCCCGCAGGTAAACGTAACATCTCCCAACAGCCTGACCTTCCGCATACGTACTTACACCCTAAAACGGAAGAACATATAGAAAAATGAGTCTAGATAAAATGACGTAATTTGACGTTTTTTGACCTGCATAACCCCTTCTCCCGCAGGTAAACGCAATGTCTTCCGACAGCCAGACCGTCCGCAATCGTACTACATCATAAAACGGAAGAACATATAGAAAAATGAGCCTTGATAAAATAAGGAGACGAAAACGTTGCTAGGTCTTAGACTATTTATATGATTGAGAATTTACGACACTGTAAAAATAAATTCGTTAAAATACGGAAATTGTACTGGCAATCGAGACGCCAGTACTATTTCCATATTTTAACGGAATTTTTTTTCCGTAAATTCCAGAAAAAATTCCGTTTTTTTCACAAACTTTACGGAAAAAAAATTCCGTTAGAATGCGGAAAAAGTACTGGCGTCTCAATTGCCAGAACAATTTCCGTATTTTAGCAGTTTATTTATTTTTTTATTTTTATTTTTTTTTTATTATTATTTTTTTTTTTTTACCGTGGATAATGTCATTCAAAATTTGTGTTGCCAGATGTCCCGATTTTCAGGGTCTCCGTCCCTCGGAACCACTCCGCGGGACCCAGATGCTAAAATTGCCGATTTTCTTCATACACAAACTCTTTTAAATTTCTTTTAGCACCATACTATTCCTTAGTCTGCGCTGACTGGACCCTAATGTAGTAAATCCTGTGTAAACAGAACCAATCTATGATTGAAAATTTTTATGGTTCCGCCGAAAGAAATATCGTACAACGTAAAAAGTTACCTGCTAAGACGGAAGTCTGTCTCAAGTGAAATATTTTCCGGTTCCTACGAATTCTGTTTTTACAGACTTTACTGTATTATGTTCAATAAAACCTGTGGAAAAGGAATATCCGTATAACGGAAATCCTATTTTAACCCTTTATCTACTGACGATACTTATAAGTACCACTCACTTTAAACTTTCATCCCCTAGTGAATATTACTAATATTCTAATGGTACTTTGCAAAAACACTCTTTTATCTCCAATTTTTCAGGATGCATTGCAGCAGTAGTTCTAGGTTCGTTATTTTAGCGAGGAAGGTGGCTGTTTTTGAAACAGTCGATGTGATTTGTGCCGAAATTTTGTACAGGTTGTCACGCATGTCTTTTTATTGCTGCAAACATAGTAAAGGACATAAGATAAGTGTTAGATTTTTCTTATGTGTCCATAATGATCTTAGAATACAATTTGACTAGCTATTTTTAACTGAGCAGTGTATGCATTTGATTTAACAGTTCAATTACTCGGCGCTACTTATAAGTACCGCCTGTATACCGGATGATGGAGAAAAGTGCTTGTTACTTTTCATCTGTGTAGTTATCCACCGTTTTTATCTGATTTATAATGTAATTACTAAATCGTAGTGTAGTAATGTTTTTTCTGGTATTTATTTTCTGTTTCATTATTATTTTTTATAGGAAATCGAAAAAAGTGGTGGCAACGGCTCTTTTTTACTATGCTGCAATGGCATATGTAAATTCATATATTCCATATGTGGAGATGCGAGAGAACATGTTGTCCCTGGAATACATGCGTCGCATAACTAAAGAACTGGAAACAAAATAAAAATCTAAAAAAAAAAAAATGGTTTTTTTTTTTTTTTTTTTTTTTTTTTTTTTTTTTTTTTTAATACCATCAAATTTGAATTTTTACTCATTTTTCATGTGTAAAATAAAACTATGTCAATTTAATATTTTTTTATTGTTAACTTATGAGCATCTTCTTGTTATTTAGCATTTTTAAGAGTTTAAACTTTATATGAAATATCATGTGGGTTTTCTGTAACGAGAATATTTTAGGCATAGTATACTGACGGTACTTTAATGCACCACTTTAATTAATTACCTCTAACGAATTAAATTTTTCACGGGTGAGTATTTTTTTAATGCATATCCTTTAAATTTCATTGCAGTAAGTAAAAAATAAATTACAGGAAAAAAAATTGCAGTAGATCATAATACAGTAGATAAAGGGTTTAACATAAAAATTTCATAGTTTCTATGGAAGATACTATACAACTTTAAATGCTCTATCAGAAACCTCTCCAAAACGGAATATTGTTTCGGTTTCGGCTCGTTTCGACTCGGCTTTCAGAGATTTTACTGAATAAAATTATTTTCTAAGCAAAACCTTCTAAGGCGGTATCTAGTAATCAGAATGTGTTTCCATTTTATACAAGTTTATCTCTTATTAGAAATATTTGCATGAGTTTCCTTCCGTAAGGACCATCTTTACGTTTAGGACAGGTTTCGTTATAGACAGGTTACTTTTATCATATTTTATTTCCTGATTTTGAAGTCGCTGTCCCTCTTATTTTTTTCTACATGTCCCGCTTTTTGGAACAGTCAACATGGCAACACAATTCATAATGGTGCGTAAGTGGAGTGCGGACGAAGAAGTGAGAAAGATCATGATAACTATTTTTTCTGTAAAATAAATTCAGTAAATTCTTGTCTGAAATAAATTGAAAGCGTTGAAATGTAATGCAAATGCTGATAAATGCACCGTTTTTCCTACTCAAAACAAAGTAAAACATTAAAAAATGATAACTATATCTCAATTGAAAGGGATGAATCATGTAGGAAATACAGTTCTTTTTTTCTTTAATATAATTTTTTTACTTAATCTCACGCCGCAAGGGGAATCATGTTTGAGGAGAAGGGGAAAAGTTTTATAGAATAAGGCTATAAAAATGTCACTAAAGGAATGAACACAAAATTCATGAGCAGAGGTGGATGTGGGGGAAAATTGGGTTGCATTGTGTAAGCTTTTTACCTATAAAAAATAAAAGCTTAGTGAATTAGAAAAAGTAGGAGAGAGTCACATACTAAATAGAATATAGCCTTGATATAGAGGTGTCTCAATCAAATGGAAAAGATAAGAAACGGCCTTATATGTGTGTTTGTGAGAGAGAGTATTTCAATCGCTTTATTTAATTATTTTTTTATAATTATTATTATTGGACATATTATTTTTTATATTATTATAAAGCGTTTTTATTTATTTATTATTTATTTTTGCATGCAACATTTTTTAGGTTAAATTTTAGAAAAATAAGTGTTCATGTATGATTGTATATTTAAAAAACACATTTTGAATAGATAGATATTTTTATAAAACACAAAACACTTTAATATTAATATATATATATATATATAATAAATTTGAAATCACAAATATATGAAGAAATTGATAAAGTTCTAAAGATGATTTAGAAATGAACATATCAAACCAGTATGTAAAATAAGAAACTATGAATGACTCACAGAATCATCAGAGGAGCTTGTGAGTTCATTCATAGAAGATGCGTTATTTCATCCAATTTTGTCGGCATTAAGCCTAAAATGACAAAATTTAGCTCCTTATAACGCAAACATTACAGAAAATAGATTGGATCTGGATTAATAAATTGGAACTGGATTAATAACAATAATATTTAGAGTTGCCATCTTAAGTAAAAAAAAATAAATAAATAAAAATAAAAGGAATGAAAATGATTGAAGAAATCAAGAAAATACTTAGATTAACTTTTAGTTAAACAAGAATGACAAAATAGGAATAAACTTAATAAGTACTGAGTGAATACAAAATAAAATAAAGAAAAGGAATAATTTAATACAAATAAAGAAATAAAGAATTATATAAAAATAAATAAAAGGGCAATTGATTAAATTAATGTTTTAAAGACAAAAAATTATAATATAAAAAAATGAGAATATATAATATATTATATATTATATTTATATATATTATAATTATATATATATATATATATATATATATATATATATATATATATATAATTATAATATAATTTTATATATATATTATAATTAATATATTATATAATATATATATATATATATATATATAAATATATAAGTATATATTTTTTTACGTATGTTCACCGACTACTTCGAAACTACCGACCGATTCATGTGATTTTTTTTTAATTGAAAGAGTATACTCTCGAATTGGTCACATTTAAATTTCATCAAAATTGGCTCAATACTATTTTAGAAATTTAGAAAGAAATATAAAAATTGTAAAGCGATTAAATCCACAAAAGATTTATGCGCTACACTTGCTTCATTTGAAGAACTATATTTTTACGATGGATGGATTTGTACGCTAATACAGGATGGGGCAAAATTCCCTAGAAAATTTTTGAATTTTACATAAAATCAAGTAATTGAAGCCGATTTTTTGGTTGGTTAATAAGATTATAATTATTCTATTTCGTTTTCAAAAGCCTGTTTTTTTTTTCATTTGGGTAATAAACTATTTCGACTTCATGACGTATTTGATGAAGACTTGATATAAAATACGTTTTACAAATAAATTCAAAAGGAAAATCAAAACACTTCAATTATAATAAGCAAATATATCACGTTCTAGTTAAATACAATAATGCTTTCTTTCTTTTCTTTATTTTTTAAAACCTTTTCTTTTTCAGTTTTTTTCCGTATTGTTGTTTCCCCAATTTTTGAATTTGCTAATAAATTATGTAGAATGCATGACTTATATCTATATAACTACTTGCCCGTGTATGTTAAAAAAAAAATATATATACATACATATATATATATATATATATATAATACGTTTTACAAATAAATTCAAAAGAAAAATCATAACACTTCAATTATAATAAGCAGATATATCACGTTCTAGTTAAATACAATAATGCTTTCTTTCTTTTCTTACTTTTTTTTAAATCATTCCTTTTTCAGTTTTTTTCATATTGTTGTTTCCCCAATTTTTCAATTAATGCTAATAAGCTATATAGCATGCATGACTTATATCTATATAACTACTTGTCCATGTATGTTAAAGATATATATATATATATATATATATATATATATATATACATATACAGGGCTCCCACCCGGTCCGTTTTTTGGACACCACTAATTTTTAAAGAAGAATCTTGGTATAAATTTCGTAGTAACTTACTTGGAAGAGCGTTTTTCTTGTAATTGTTACAGAAACCTACCACGAATTTCTTTCTAAAAAATTACTGGTTTTCAAAAAACGGACCAGTGACAGCCCTGTATATATAATACGTTTTACAAATAATTTCAAAAGAAAAATCAAAACACTTCAATTATAATAATCAAATATATCACGCTCTAGTTAAATACAATAATGCTTTCTTTCTTTTCTTTCTTTTTTAAAAATCTTTTCTTTTTCAGATTTTTTTTTCATGTTGTTTTTTCCCCAATTTTTTCAATTTGCTAATAAACTATATAGAATGCATGACTTATATCTATGTGCCACTTGCTGTGCTACTTGCCCTTGTATGTTAAAGATATACATATATCTATATTAAATTACCTCCAACTTGGTCGCAATATATTTGAGTGTGCATATTACTGTAACAAGAACGTTAATCTACTTTTAAATATTGATGCCAGTAATATGTATTTGGTCTGTGGAAAAGCACTGTCGACTCATATGTCCTGATGAACGATTTCAGCGTCTGTTCATCAATAGATAAAGTTTCAGTCAGCGGGTTTTTCGCGTGGGCGCCTTTTTGCCTTCAGCAAACAACGGATGCACATTATTGGAATATGAATATTATGCGAGCATTCAAGTCTGACCTGATCTAACGCAAGACTGAGCAAATTATTCATCAGTTGTATGGCTTTCCTAGAAAGGTGGCTTAATCCAATCAATTCCGTTGGGTTCTTTCTGGAGTGCGAAGGCAGACCAGGATTAGTTTTAAGTCCAGAATCATTACGACGAGAAAATAAGTAAAATAAATTCTCTTAAAAAATGGTCTTTTTTATAAGGCATCTAAGTTCATTAAGGATCCAGAGCGTATAGCAATGGGGGAATGGATAGTTTCTTTCAAAATGATTACAACTAAACGAGATTTTGAAAGATTTAGACTGATTTAATAGTAAGTTTTTTGGAAGATATTTTTTTAAACAACGAAAGTAATGAGAATTTTTCGAAAATATAGATTTAGGGCAATTTTATTTAACGTTGGGAACAAATTCTGGCTCACTTTATTTTTTAAATGAAAGAGAAATGATTCGTTTATAATGATGCAAGTAATAATGATAACAATAATATTTTTTTTATATATCAATACGCCATTTTTCTGTGAAGAGCCATAAAAAAAGACATTATTAATAAGTATATTTAAAAATAAATGAAATGTCAACTAAGAATCATTTTATTTCTGTATCTAAATTAAATGCACACACAGATGTAGGATTTGAATTTTAAGATAGCATCGTTTATTTCACATATGACGTCAGGAAATTAACTAATTATTTAGTATTTATTTTTGTCTCTAATTTGAACGCATGAGATATCAAAGCAAAATTCACGAATCACGAGCACAATGAATTTAGACTTTGAAAATTAGAAAAGAAGTAGGCTCTTATTTTTCATCGCTCATGAAGCATTGTCACAGAAGCGGCGAGTAAAGCTATATTAGACCTAATTGGAATGTTAAAAGCAGAAAAAACAACGTTTAAAAATGCACAAATAATACATGAAAAGCAGCAAACAGCTGTTTCGAATCTACTAGCGAGATTCTTTTTCAGTGCAAGATAGGGAAAAGGGAACAGCGTGCTAGAAAAAGCAAGGCTGAACAAAATAATATACAGAGATCATCATTTCAGAGATCATCTATCATTTTACCCAGCCTTGCTGTTTCTAGCACGCTGTTCTTTTTTCCCTATCTTGCACTGTAAATTCGAAACAGCTGTTTGCTGCTTTTCACGCATTATTTGTGCATTTTAAACGTTGATTTACTGCTTTTTAATATTCCTGCACAAAGGCTTTAATTGCTATTTTTAACTAATTGGAATGTTCGACAAATATTGCATAAATTACTGTTTTTAAATGTTAATCCTGGTGTGTTTGAAAATTAGGTGTCTTCAAGGGATTAAATTCAATTACGCATTATTTCAGCATTCTTTAATTATTTGAATACTTCAATACACTAACGTTTCACACACATCTCTATCTACTACATAGTTATAAATTGTCAGTGCACCTGCACATATCTATCGTATTGAACTACATATTTTTGAGCTTATAAAACAAGCATGCTTAATTTAGATAGATTTTGCTCTTTTTATTAGGGTTTCGGTTACCTCATGAAACCCTTATAGTCTCGTGTCTCTGCCCGTCCGTCACAGCGCTCGTACTCGCAAACTATTTAAGTTACAGACTAGATTTTTTTTTTTTTTACATAGAGCTGAATACTTTAACAAAATCATAAAATTTTGAAAAAGTCTTAATTAACGCACGTTGTTAATTGAAAACCCCAATTAAAAGAATGGAAAATGTTCATAATTCAACAAAAGCCTTGATTTTAATCAAACCGCAACGATTTGCTGTCAGAAGCGAAGATTATTTCGAATTCTCCTCCGGGTTGCCACAATAGCAGGGCATCCAGATGCGAAACCGCATCAATAAAGTGAACTGGGGTATAGCAAATCGCGTCAAATCCCAGAAACAACCGGGCCGAAAAACTCGAAAATCGCACAGAAACACGCAGAGAAAAATCTACTTTATAAATTCTAAAAATTATTCCGATGCGTTCTGTAGAATCAAAAAAATCCGCTAAAAATCGATCGATAAAAAAATCCTTTTATTTCATTCGAAAGCAAGGCAGAAATTGATATAATTTCGGAGCGAGCTCAGGTGTTTTTATCTGCAGACGCTCGATGCCATCCTATAGCGGAGGTTTTAAAACGAATGTAAAACTTTTAAATTTATATATTAAATGTTTATGCATCCATGGGTACAATTTTTCGCTGATTTCAAATATGTTAATTTCACGAGTGTGTCTAAATTAGGCCAGGAGATATTACTTATTAGTTAATTAATATGATAATTTATTTCAAACTGTCGTTTTAACATGCCCATGGGTTTCCAGAATGAGAAAGACAGGGCTTCCAGATGCGGAAGTTAAGCAATAAAGAGTAGCTGGGGTTTTAAAAGGGACACCGTCCCAGAATCTATGGGGCGTAAAAACTCGAAACTTGCACAGCCCGGCTCAAAAAGTCTCCCCTTTCAGAAATTCTAAAAATTATTCTTCTGTCTGGATTATAAGCTAAAGTATTATTTATTATTTCACTAATTGGTTTATTTCTGTAAAATGCTTATTTTAAAAGACAGTCACGTGATTTTTTATAGTAGCATTGTTCAGAACGGTGTCATTTTTTTAAAAATACAGCATAAATGTTACTTATTCACTATAAAAATTTCATGTCTTGATGCCACTATTTTTGAAATGTAATTTCAGCAAATATCTTAAATTGTTGCTTAAGGCAATTTTTGAACTGTAGTTAACTCTACCGCTTTGCGTGCGATTTTTTGATGGCGGGATGAGATAAATATTACTTATTCAGTGTAAAAAATTTCATAAGTGTTGATAAAAAAAAAAATAATATATTACTACTATTTTAGAATAGTAATTTCAACAAATATCTTAAATTGGTGTTTAAGATCGCCACCCCCTTGCTAATGTATCTACGAATAAGTTGTAGAAAGGAGTTTCGTTCCGATACACTTTTGTTAAGAATTTAGTGCGCTCCTTGGTGGTGGGATGTGGAACTAATAGACCACGATTTTACTTAAATTAGGAAATCTAACGAGGCGATCTATTTGAAACTTTAAGATAGTTTATAACGCATAATAAAAAGTTTTAAAAAGAATGGTGCGAGAAATGTTGGGGGTGGGGGTTAAATTAAAAAAAAAAAAAAAAACGTTAGAATTTTTACCGTTTTATGTGCGGCTTTTTGACGGAGTCCGGAGATAAATGCTACTTATTCAATATAAAAATTTCATAAGTGTTGATACCACTATTTTCGAATAGTAATTTCAGCAAATATCTTAAATTGTTGTTTAAGACCGTAACCCTCGCGACTAATATATCTACGGATAGGTTTTTAACGGAGTTTCGTTCAGATACAGTTTTGTTAAAAATAGAGTGCGCTCCCTGGTGGTGGAATGTGGAACTAACAGAACGCGATTTTATTTAAATTCAGAAATCTGATACGGCGATCTGTTTGAAACTTTAAGATAGTTTATAGCACATAATAAAAAGTTTTAAAAGGAATGGCGCGAGTAATTTTGGGCAGGGGCTCTAAATTTTTCTTTTAAATCTTAGCGTTTTTTGCCGTTATGTACGGTTTTTAAGGATTTAATAAGTATAAATTATCAATTTCGGTTTTTTAATTAAAGAATAAAGTGTTTTGAAAGGAATATTAAACGAAACCCTTTGTGCGATCTCTGATCACACTTTCCCGCTTGTCGAAAATAAATGAGTGCAATTTAAGAGGTTAAGTTTGAATCTGGGGTGAAAAATTGCATTGCATTATCGCGTATTTTATTTTATTTTATTTTATTTTATTTTATTTTATTTTTGTGTGTGTGTGTGTGTTAATGCAAGTTACAAAATTCCCTACAAAACAGCCCGGTGGCACACAAAATATAAATTTAAAAAATTAAATTTATAATTAACGCCATCTCTTACTTCTATACATATAAATCCTCCATGTATAGAACACATTAAAAATAACTGAATACTTGTCACATCGGATTTTTCCTTCAGTTCAGAAATGGCTAGGATTATGTTTAAATCCAGAATCTTTAAGATGAGAAAATAAGTTAAACAAATTATCTTTTTTTTTTTTTTTTTTTTTTTTTTTTTTTTTTTATGGCCCTTTTATACGTTATCTAAGTTTATTAAGGAATTAGAACATATGGCGGTATGTAAATGGGTAACTTTCTTTCAAAATGGTTATAACTAAACGAGATTTTAGAAGATTTAGACTGATTTAATAGTAAATTTGTTGGAGAAGATTTTTTTAAAACAAAGAATGTAATCAGAAATTTTCGAAATTACAGTTTTAAGACAATTTTACTTATTGCTGAAGCAAAATCAAAATCCCCCTTTGCTCTTTTTTCATAGTCAAGAATTTGAATTATTAAAATTAAGGAGATCCAATTGGTTTATAATAATGCTCAGTAATGCTATCAAACATAATATATATTTTTACTTATAAAAAGACCATTTTTCAGAGAATGGCCAAAAAATGGTTGGTTGGTTGGTTGTATTTATGACGGCCAATTATCTGCACGAGGGATATAGGCCCAGGGGGAGTGCCCTTCGTGGGGGTCTTTCTAAGGGAACCTAACCCGTATTAACGCTTGGAAATCCAAGGTTCGAAGAAAACCACGAAAACTCCGAACAATTAGGCCGACGGGCGCAATTGGGATCGAACCCAGCACCTCCCGTCTACCAGATTCGAGAGCAGAACCTCTCAGCCACTGGTGGGGCGCCAAAAAATGATTAAGGTAATAGTATTAAACAGAAAGAAAAGAATGTATATAAAACATTTTATAAGATATGTATTATTAATACAATAAAATAGTTATGCATATGGAAAAATATAATTTACAATATTGAAGAACATTTTAATACTATTCTTAAATGTTTACCATATTATGGCATCTAAGTTTATTAAAAATAGTGCAACATTTAGAATAATTTAATAGCAAGTATTTTTTGAAAAAGACTGTTCGGAACAAAAAATAAATAAATAAATAGATTTTTTTTTTTTTTAGAAAATATAGATTTTTTTTATAGAAGATATAGATTTAAGGCAATTTTACATAATGATGAAAAAATAAAAAGAAATAATAATAATAATAATAATAAAACCTTTGGATTTTTTTGTTGTTGTGTATGCTTAAGAGTATAAATCACTTAAAAATTAATTAATAAAATTAATGAGAAGAGATTAATTCATAATGATGCTCGCAGCAATTACGATGCTAAAAACGAAAAAGAAAGTATATATGAAATTTTTTTATACATAAATTTTTTAAGTGATACACAGTGATTCTATTTGGCTAGCCTTCTATTTATGTAGACACTCTATCTATATTCTATTTATGTAAGATTATTTTATTACTATTCTTAAATGTCTACTTTTATTTAGCATCAATGTTCATTAATGAGTCGGAGAGAATAAAAATTGTTTATTTCAAAATTATCATAAGTAAACGAGATTTTGGAAGATTTACATTGATTTTTTAAACAAACGAAAAAAAAAAAAAGACCATCAGAATTTTTAGAAAATTTATATTTAAGGAAACTTTACTTAGTACTGAAACAAAATAAAAAACCTTAGTTTTTCTGTCCATGCTCAAGAGTAAATATGACTCAAAAAATTAAAAAGATATTAAATTATAATGATAAATAATAGTAACGATAAACCTTTATAATCCATAAGCGCATCATTTTTCAGCGAAGAGCACAGGGCTCGCAGCGTTCCTAAAAATTTCGCACTTTGCTACCACTAAATTAAAACGATAATCTTTGTTGTATAGTTCTATAATAGATGTTAAAGGAATCTACCACGAAGAATTCTTATTTAAAATACTGGTAGCAAAGTGAGAAAATTTTAGGAACGGTGCGAGCCCTGAAGCAACAAAACAGTAATAATTTTAATAAATAGGAAAAATACATTATAAATATTAATAAAAAAATAAATGTCAATTAAGGAGTATATATATATAAATTAAATTTACGCGAGAAGGCATATGATGTTTAAGTGAGCATATTTATTGCATTGTAGTTGAAACTTTAGTTTTTTCAACTAAACAAAATTTGAATGCGTAATTTAGGTTGATTACTGATGCATGCAGTACTCCTATTATTAAAAAAGTAAAAGTAATTCCGTACTAAAAGATTAAGATTACATCTGAGATGAAAATCTTAAATGCATTATCCTTTATGGGTGCTTTTATTAATGTTTTTACTAGTGATAATGCAGGTTATGAAAAACAACATAAACTAGTCCTTACGGTATAGAAATTAACCGGCTTTGTAAAATGCGAACTAACAACGATCTAGTTTATTGTAATGGGTTGCCCGGAAAGTTCGTGCCTATTTTAAAGGAAAATTGAAACGAAGAAGATTTAAAGTTTAGTATACATCTATTAAATTATACGAGGGGGTATCAATGAGTGTTTTCCCTCACATAGAAATAATTGAGTAAAATTTATGAAATTGCTGCATTGTATTAGTCCTTTTCTATATAGTCACCGTGCACAGTAACACATTTCTGCAAACGGTATTTCAAAAAGAGGGGGGGAGAATGTATTCCAGGAAGCGCGATAGTAGACCCAAAGAGGGGCGTTTTTTTAACTTTTGCCGACCCCCACATGTGACATATTGTTGGAAAGGCCTGTGATCACTGATTCATGTTATTCACCCCCCCCCCAGCCACCCCGAGCCCCTCCCGCAAATTTGCCCCCCGAGGGATATGAATGGTGTCCGCAAAATTTAGAAAAGAGCCCTCCCCAGGAGGCAAATTGAGGGGAGGGGCTCAGGATGTGCATAACATCAATGAGTGTTCACAGGCCTTTCCAACAATATGTCACATGTGGGGATCTGTAAAAGTTAGAAAAAGCCTCCTTTGGATCTTTTATCACGCCTCCTGTGCTAAATCCTCCCCCTCTTTTTGAAATACCGTTTACAGAAATGTGTTACTGTGCATGGTGACTATTTAGAAAAGGACTAATACAATGTAGCAATTTCATAAATTTTAGTCAATTATTTCTATGTGAGGGCAAAAACTTATTAACACTAGAATTACCAAGGCGGGTCATCTGTGACCCAAGACGTGATTTTTCGCTCGTAACTCTGTTGTTTTTCAAAATAAAACTTTGAAACTTTTTGACTGTCCCTAAATACTCAGTATAATGTCTGAAAACGAATTTAGTTGAATTTCAAAGAAAACTTTTCTAACTACAGGTCTATATACCTAGAAATACGGTGCTGGGTCATCGCTGACCCGAGCAAAATGATGTCTTTTTATGTCATTTAAACAGGGCTTTCAACACTATATTTTTCAAAAACAGTAGAATAATGTAAGCAGATGTATCGCACTTGCTTTTCACAAAAGAGGGGCGGGAATGGGAGGGGGGATCACACATCTGTCATGCAAGTAACTACAAGGCGCGTGTGAGAAATTTTATTTGATTTCAGGCTTTTGCTGGAATGTTGTAGAATGTTTTTATCTCTGCAATACCTTAGAAACTAAGTAAAACGAATATTTTGTCTTTTGCAAACGGCACGAGGCAAAATCGATAATCTGTTAGTGGTATTACATTTTCGCACATGTACAGTGATGGATGCCGTCGCGACGGAGGTCTTTCGAATGAGGGAATTATAGAATTGCAAAGCTAAGGTTCAGAAAATGATTCTTGCGAAGAAATTACACCTAATAATGATAACAAGTTTGACATAAAGAACAAAAAATTTGGCGAAAATGAACATAAAATCTCGTCGTCCGAATCCAGTTCAAGTGGCAGGGAGCTGAATGAAAATAGCCAAGTAAATGACGTGGAATAAAGGCATGAAACACAAATAAATCTTAAATGTTTTGAAGAAAATACAAAATAAAGGAGAGAATTAACAAAAGGAGAGAATGATACGAAATAAATTACCCCTTTAAAGTTATCTGAAAGAAACGAAAGTTTGAAAATATGGAAGATTCTGTGCAAGATACTATATGGAACATATGGTTCAAGGTATAGGGGTAATAAATACTTGTATGATTTTTAAAGATTCAAGAAGTTCTAACAGCAGAAGAGTCTATATTATAAAATTAGCAGAGGAGCTCCGAGAGAAATACATCGAAAAATAACCTGAAGTTATCTGTCCACGGACCACCCAAGAAGATTCAAACAGATGAAAATGTAGCCAGATAAAGCAATGTTAAGACAAAAGAATTAATATATGTGGAAACTTTATAATTTGCATGTGGATTATGAGCAACAAAAAAAAAAAAAAAGAAAAGAAAAGAAAAGAAACAAAGGCCTTAGCAATTTGTGTGAATTGATTAGATGAAACATTGTACATAGCAAGTAAAAAAATCCTGGAGCTTTATATATTTAAATTTATTATGTTTTAATATCTTAATAATTTATAGGAACATTAACATTATTACAAAATTATTGATAATTAATATATATATATATATATATTATTTGAAAGAGCCATCAAAATATCAATGTATCTATTTTGAAATTAGAAATTAAAATTTACGTCGGTAGTATCTATTTACCAAATCCCATATTATGTTATACTCTAGTAGCTAAATTGTATTAGTTCTTAATTAAAATTCATGGTATTAATCATAAAACCCTAATACCTGTCTGTATTTCTCATACAAATCAAGAATAACATCACTGAAGGCCATGGGTCAGTTATGACCCACCTCGGTCGTTCTAGGTATTCAAGAAGCACGGTAATTCTAGTGTTAATACACCATCGTATAGGTGCCATTCTGTTCTACGACCTTCTTCCACCTGTCCAGAAGTCTCATAAAGCCTTTTTTCAAAAACATTTGGGATTTGATGGCAAAATATTTATCGAGATTTTTTTTTATATCATTCAAAGAGCCAATTTTTTTGGGCGAAGAGAATTTTTGAAAAAAAGAAACACGTCGTGTGGAGCAATGTCCGGGGAGTAGGAAGAGTGGGTCAGAGGGTCTCAAACGAATGCAAGGAGTTTGTTTCTGACAGTCAAAGCTAGTCCCACCACTTTGTTTCTCAACTAACGTGATATTTTTTAATTCATCTCGCACCCCTTTTTGAAAATAAAAATATTTCACATATACTTCATAACAACTGAAAAAGAAACATACTTTTAAATTGTGGTACGAATAGAATATATAAATAGTTACCAGTGGGCAATCGTGGCAGGAACTTTCCGGAAAACCCGATACATATACTGCAATCCTAAATGTGAAAAACAAACTGGAAATAAGTGAATACCTTTTGCGTCGGGTTTTTTCTTTCAAATGCAATGTAATCCTGGATTAGTTTTAAATCCAAATACATTACGACAAGAAAATAAGTAAAATAAATACTTTTAAAAACTTTTTTTATATACACCTAAGGTCATTAAATAGCAAGATCGCGAATGGGTAGCTCCTTTCGAAATCACTATAACTAAACGAGATTTGAGAAACTGCTAATTAAATAGTAATATTTTTTGCAACGAAATTATTTACTAATCAGATTGTTTTTAAAAATATAAATTTGAGACAATTTTGCTTAAAGCTAAAGCAAAATCGAAAACTTCAATTTCTTTCATATTTAACTCTGTAAAATCAATTTAAAATTTAAGACAAGCAATCAACGTATAATCATCAAAACAAGAGTAGTAATGATAATAAATGTTTCCTATATAATTGGCCCATTTTCAGCGAAAAGCGATAAAATAATGATGACAATTATAATAAAAGAAAAAAAAAGCAATTCTATATAAGAAAATTAAGATTAGCAATAAAATGTCAATAAACCGCAAATATTTAAAAAACAGAGTTACTAAATTGAATCAAACAAATACAATAAAACATCAATAATTAAAAATAATAATATAAAAAAGTGCATTAATTGCTGGTAGCGACAACCTATGAATAAAAAAATTAGCCTCGTTAGTTTTTTACAATTTTAATACACCTAAACGTAAAGGAGAAGGAGAGATATTTGTCAATTCCCCATTGAACTATATAAAAAAATATATTTTACAATACACAAAGCGTACATTAACGATATCTTAGTTTAGTGACGCTGTGCAAAAATGGACAAATCTTTCTTAAATTAGGAAAGTTTAATGTAACTAGGAACGAAAATGTGAAATAAAAAATTTCCATTTGCCCACGATTCCGGGAAGCATTCTTTATCTTTGGAAATGCCAGAAACCAATATATTTTCAACACTTAAAGAAATGTTTGAAAACACAATGTGCCGTTTGCTGCCACTGATTTCCGAAAACGTTTCCGAGTAGTTTTTTTAGCTCACAGGCTATCAAAGCCTGATATCTAATATGCCCGCAGGTTCTGTATATACGTATGTATGTATGTACGTATGTATGTATGTACATATGAATGTATGTAACGTGATAACTCTTGATAGAAATACCCGATTTGCTGCAAATTTTTTAAATAGGTTCATTCTGATAAGGCGCTTCCTCGATTAGTTTTGGAAGTTCAGTGGTTAAGTAAAAAGGGGTACGGCGGGCTAATCGCCCCTTAATTTAGATAAATGGGTTTTTCATGCAGAATTATCCGATTTGCTTCAAATATAGTATATACCGGTTTATTCTGATGAGGCGCTTTCCTGATTAGATTTGGGGGTTCATTGGTTAAGTATAAAGTGAGTGAACGGGGGTCTAATCCTCCTTAATTTAGTAAAATGGGTTTTTCATGCAGAATTATCCGATTTGCTTCAAATTTGTTATACTGGTTTGTTCTGATACGGCGCTTTCCTGATTAAATTTGGAGGCTCATTGGTTAAGTATAAAGGGGGGAGGCGGAGGTTAATCCCCTCTTAATTTAGATATATGGATTTTTCATGGAGAAGTATCCGATTTACTTTAAATTTGGTATAGAGGTTTATTCTGATAAGGAGCTTCCCTGATTAGATTTGGAGGTTCACTGGTTAAATATAAAGGGAGAACGGGGAGCTAACCCCTAATTTCGATATAATGTGTTTTTCATGAAATTATCCGATTTGCTTGAAATTTGGCATACCGATGTATTCTGATAAGGCGCCTCCCTGATTATTTATCGTTTTGCTTAAAAAGAGTCAGCCAATTTTTATGAATAAAAGACAGAAATAAGAGTATAATATACAATTAGTGTGAATAGCCTGTGAGCTCAATGCCATCGGTTTAACTAGGCACTTTTCTTTTTTATAATATTATATTATTTTTCTCAGACCAGAATATCGTTTTTAGGATGATATGAACTCTCAATTAGACATTTTCAGATACATAATTGAATTTATACACGCAAGAGTAACAATATAATGTTAATTTAATGGTAAAATGAATGTTGTTAATTATTCATTTTTGACTATAAAGCATGTTTGTTGAACATGAAAATGTTTACTCGATAATGGATGGCATCCAAAAAAACAATATTCCGGGTTGAAAAAACTCAATGATACAAAGAAGAGGTACTCGGAATAATCTCCGAAAATCAGTGGCAGCAAAAGAAACTTTGTATTTGCAAATTTTTATTTAAATGTCGGAAATATATTGGTTTCAGAGGTTTCTATATATAAGAGCAGTTTTTGGATTCATGAATAACTCTTAAGAAGTTATTGTATAATTTCGTTCGTGATTACGTTATATTTTCATTGATTAACCCTTCCGAGGGCGGTATCATTAAAAAAGGACACCTAATTTTAATTCCAAAATTGACAAACGACACCAAGAATATTTAATTAAAATTTCCCACTTATAATGTATGTGAAAATAAGCGAGTTCATATTTTCTAATAACTTCGTTTATAAATTTCTGGTGTCAGTCCATTATTTCATCAGTTTATAACTCAGCGCCGTAAAGGGTTAATAAACCTTTGTCTTTTTATACAGTGGTAGAATGGCTGTTATTGTACATTGTTTTCGATGCGTTCATCTTCGCTTTATTTAACTGCAAATTTGTAAAAGTTTTCTTAAACTAAATTATGAGAAGACTACTATTCAGAAATAGTAGTACACTTTCCAACTTTGATTTTTCATTGGCACGTTTCTGGTCAATTTTTATAATTTGATTAAAAGAAAAATTATAATTGAATTTTTTTACACTGTATTTGCGATTTTTTAATAGAATAATTAATTGAGAATTATCAGAGAAAAATGTGAAAAAAAAAAAACATTTTATGAAGATTATTCTAAATATGAAAAAGAAATTGCGACGAGAATGAAACATTCTAAATCCAATGACGCAATATTATGTGCGTTCATAATTATACAAATACATAGTACCTATAGCCGTCGGCTGTTCCGTCCGTATGTCTGTCCGTCTGTATGTCCACATATAGCAGCGCAAAAAGTACCCAACCGAATGGTTTGAAATTTAATATATATATATAATTGTTGAAGAAATTTGTCGTATCGTTTCAAATTTTCTGAAAATCGATTCAAAACTTTAAAGGACATTAATAAAAGTTTTCTGCATCCTACCAGATCCTTTCATGTGTAATTAATTCAATGATATCCCATAGGTAATGATTCTAGGTTCCCATGGTGATTACGTCCTATTTAAGATGGAGTCATAAGATTTCCGTATTACTGAATTTAATATATATAATCGTAATAAATTTTGTATTCATGCATTTTAGCATAAGAGTGCAACAGCTATTGCACCAAGATCTGCATATTTATAAAACTAGTTATAGTACGAACGCACCTCACTTGCCATGTTTGACGTACAATTTCCGAATTGTATTATATTTAAAAACGATTCGTAAGACGAATGAAAACGATATGGTTGAACGAAGAATTCATAAAATCACTGTATTTGCTGAAATTTAGATCACTTTAAATCATCAACAGAAAATTGAACAAACATAATTACTCTTTTTATATATTTTCTATAAATAATTTACAGAAACGACTCTTACAATAGTAGATTATATTTCCATTAAGTGCTCGTTAAAATCAATTGACAGTATTGAAAATTGTTTGCACAAAATTTCTAATACTACAGCCAGAATTTATTTTAGGTAGAGTGTTGTTATTTTATCCCGATAAACATATACAATCATAATTAATCTCTTGAGTTCTTCGACGAGACTTCATCAATTTAAAAGCGGGATGAATTTAGTAAAGAGATTTCCTTTTAAACAAATTGCTTTGCGTAGTTAGTTAGATCAGATTTAAACTATATTCTGAACTCTAATAATTAAATAATTTTGTAACTAAGAGTATTCAGTTTAACCTTTTGTTTTCCAAATTATGAATTATTGAAGATTCGCTGTTTAAAGCATTTTTCCTGGATTTTTGACGATACCTTAGAACATTTGTGCAATTATTAAAAAGATTTTATGAAAAATTTTGTCTATTACAATTAATAAGCTACATAAGACTTTATAGGGACTTTGTGGAATATTTACAACTTTACTCAAATATTTTCGTTAAATTATTGTTTCATGTATTTTTCAGAATTATAACAAGATGGAAATTTTACGTCAAACGTGGAAAATGGGGTGCGTTCGTAGTATAACTAGTTTTATAAATATTCAGATGTTGGTGCAATAGCTGTTGCATTTATTACGATTATACTCGTATGTATTAAAACAGTAATACGGAAATAATATGACTCCATCTTAAATAGGACGTAATCACCATGGCAATCTAGAATCAATGCCTATCATGAGATATCATTGAATTATTGCGTATAATAGGATTTAATAGAATGAAGAAAGCTTTTATTAATATCTTTTTAAGTTTAGATACGATTTTCGAAATATTTGAAATGACGCCACAAAATTCTGCAAAGATTATATGCATTAAATTTCAAACCATTCGGTTGGGTAGTTTTTGCGCTGTTATATGCGGACAGATGATGACTATAGGTGCTACGTATTTATATAATTACGAACACGCCTAAAACGTATAAATATAATGGCAGTTTATCTAAATATAGAAGATTTCAGAACAGAAACTTTCTCCTTTATGTTTTTGAACATCAAGAAAGCTGAAGAGTTATCACTGGAAAATAAACTATTCCTTTATAAGGTTTAGGGGATCCAACATGGACTTCTACATGTTATAGAATATAGGTAAAAACCAGTTTTTAACCAGTTTTTTCTATTAAAAACTCTAACTGATTTTTTTTTAATATTTATTTATTATATATTTTATATTACCTACTAACAACACCAGAAAGAATAATAAAATAAAATAAAGTTCTATATGAACAATATCAATACTGTATTCAAATAAAGTTTTGAAATTTATTAAAACCGGTACTTTCGTCTTAGCCACATACCAAGAGATAATAGCCGAAGAAATCTACAAAAATTTTCCTATTTACGGAAGCCTTTTTGATTCTCATAATTTCAGTGGTTTTAATTTAGAAGTACAACTACACGTCTGTTGAAGTTGTGTTTTATTTATATTATTTTATCTATTTATTGATAAAGTTTTAATTTTGCTTTGAAATAATATATGAAACAAATGCTGAACTACTCATATTGTTTTAAGTGCAAACTGATTAATCTTTTATAATCGGACTGCACGCGATAGAGATAGATAAAAAAATATCATGCCAGAAAATTATTTTAAAAATCATAACAAATCAGTAAATTGTGATTTTGTTTCGAAATAAAATGCATTTCAAAGAACGTGCTTTTTCCTGTTCGACTATGTAAAAGTTCAATATGTCCAGCGTCTGGAAAAAATTCAGTAAAAGCGAAATTTATTGCTGAGTTTGTTGCCACTGTCAATATGGCGACAGCTTTACTCACGGATATATTTTAGTATTATAATATAGAATTTTGTTTTATACTGCGAGTAATGCTTTTGAAACATGATAAAACAAATCATCTATAACCCATCCTACACTGTATTTCCACAAATTGATGTGTTAAAAAAAAGTTCTGGTCAAATGTACTTCATGTATACTGTCTGGGTGTAAAGAGTTATTCTTGTACTCATTATAAAATCTAGTTTAATATTACAAGAATTTGGATTTTAGGAACAGGTAATAGTTCACTGAAGCTAAATCTGTCTCTTAAGGCTAAAGTGATATTCAAAGTGGCAACTTTCTGAGATATTCATGAAATTGCTTTTAATTTTAGACACAATAAATTAGTAGGTGCTCTTATTCAAAAACCAAGAAATCAAATAGCATTTTCCATTTTTCATTTGTACTCTTTCATTAAGCATTATCCTATAGAGGGTGATTTCAAACTCATGTTACAAAATGTAAAGGATAATAGAGGAAATGTAAATGGTCTGGCACCTGGCACCCTATCATGCTGAAACCACAGTCTCTTACGAATGGCGAACGGAAAATCTTGAAGTAGTTCTGATAACACCTCTTCCAGAAAAATACAATAGCAAACTGCCTGCATTGGCGTGCTGGACCAATCGCTTGGCGACCCGATCACCCAATTTATCGACTCTCGATTAATCCTCCTAGTAATAAGATCAAAATATTACTTAAACGCCTAAGATTTAAAAATGGATGATCCCATAGCTAATTTAGGCCCATCATTGGTAATTATAATGTCTATACGACGCGACGATTCATTTCTTTGAATAGCGAAATTTACACAAAACTGAACACAAGAACAAGAAATAATGAAATGAGGGAGGCATCTACACTCTCTTGAATGGTAATGTTGTACCCACAACGCCATCTAGTGAACGACCTTTGGCAGGATGCCAAAAATTCTCACACTTCCTCTTGAAACGTGATAAGTTAACACAAAGCTTTCATTTATCCCCTGATTGCCTAATATGGGATACATGTGACCCCATTCGTAATTTCTACAAATAAACAAAAAAAATTAACTGTGCTGAATTTACTAAGTAGGCAAAATTATGAAAGATACATTTATAAGATAATTCCTAGAAAATAATTTTATTATACATATTCTAAATGAAAATAAACTGCAAAATGTCCAAAGGGGTCAAATTGACCCCATCTTAGTACTGCGAGGGTGGTTCTTTTGGGGACATCTGAAGAGCATTGTTTATGCGACTCCAGTTGTCTCTATTGACGATCTCCTCACTTGAATATACGTTGTTGCTGCACGCGTGAAACACTTAGTATTTTTGAATCTGTACATAATCGCTCCATCGGTACTGCCAGGCATGTAATACTGTTTGTTGATGCAATTTGTAATTTTGATCACACATTGTAAACATAGCACTTGTCGATGAGGCTATTAATATACATTCTTTTCATGTCTATTTCCTGCGTTTGTGCCTCAACGTCACTTGTGCGCATAAATTCCTATACAATAAAAAATTTTTAGAGTGTCCTTTATCAATCCTTAAAGTTTGTACCATAAATTTGGAACTACCCTGTATTGTGCAGGGTGTCCCAGAAGTCCCTGTTATATTTTAAAATTCCATATAAAATTATGTAATTGCTGTATAGGTGCGTGGATTGGTCTAAAATGCTCTTCACGATGAAAAGTTTTCTTCAAGCGAATAAAAATATTACTTCCAAACTTCGATCATAGATTGCACCACTTGTGCATACGTTTGGTTTCAAACATAGTTTTTTTTCTGATTTTCAGATTAGTTTCGATTTTTTTTCGAAGTACCAACCTACGCAATTAGCGTTTTCTCTGGGAGTCGTCATTTCTGTGTCACAGCGTCAAAACTAATCTGAAAATTAGAAAAAAACGCATGTTTGAAATCAAACATATGGGCAAGAGCCTCCATGTATGATCGAAGTTTGGAATTAATTATTTTCATTCGCTTGATGAAAACTTTTCATCGTGAGAAACATTTTACGACAATTACTTGATTTTATATTGAAATTTAACATGTGTCAGAAACTTTTGGGATATCCTGTATTACTACCAATTGATGTCTTAAATAATATTTATGACACGTTATTCTTAATGGTACTTTAAAATGCCGCTGGAGCGTAATGAGTTTTAAAATTCCTTCATTTATACATCGCATGATATATACATTTTAAATAACTAAACAATGCGGTATCAACAATACCTTTTTTTAAATTTTCTGATTCTTTAAAAAGCTATTCCTATTCAGCTTGGCTTTTTCAAATCTATTCTAATATTACATTGCATTTTGCTACATAGCATAAATACATAAGGAAAATTCAAAGTCCATCTATCTTTAAGAAAAACTGCACTGTCGTTTTTCAAAATTTCTCGAAATTTTCTATATAGCTAAATATTCTGCACAAAATACACTTCGGAACAAAAATCCGTGTATACTTAACAAGGCATAAAAACGTTTTTTTGATCTATTTCGAAAATAAAATAAAAAAAGGACACCTTGTTCTATTTTTCCACATATATTGAGGTCTCGAATTAGCTTATTTAGTAAACATTTCTAACTACATATTTTAAAGCTATTTTTCTAAAATTCGATATTTAAATCAGTTAACTAGTTAAAAATTTATTTTATCAGCTGTCCTAATTAGAAATAACTGTAAGAATTGTACTTTGACATTGGCTATTAATGGACACATTGTCGAAAAAAACTTACTTACAAAATAATAAGCTAAATCATGTAAAATAAAGTGTGTTAAGGTTGTTTTCCTGCTCAACAATGAGGAGATTTTTTAACGCATTCACAGACACATTTTTAGGTGCGTTCGTAATTATATAAATACGTAGCACCTATAGTCGTCGTTCAGTCCGTCTGTCTGTCCGTCCGTCTGTCCGTCCGTCTGTCCGTCCGTCCGTCCGCATATAATAGAGCAAAAACTACCCAACCGAATGGTCTGAAATTTTAAATATATGATTGTTGTAAAAGTTTGTCGAGCCATTTCAAATTTTATGAAAATCGGATGTATAGTTAAATTACAGGGACAGTCAAAAGTTTTTCTTTACATTACGGCCAATGGGAAAAATTATTGCACGTGCATTTTAATGATGTTAAAGCTTTCCGAATGGTCTCAAATTTTAAACATATAATTATTGCGACATTTTGTCGAGCCATTTCAAATTCTATGAAAATCGGATGTATAGTTTAATTACAGGGACAGTCAAAAGTTTTTCTTTACATTACGGCCAATGGGAAAAATTATTGCAAGTGCATTTTAATGATATTACAGCCTTCCGAATGGTCTGAAATTTTAAAGATATAATTGCTGCAAAATTTTGTCGAGCCATTTCAAATTTCATGAAAATCGGATGTATAGCTTAATTACAGGGACAGTCAAAAGTTTTCCGTTACATTAAGGGGAATGGGAAAAAATTATTGCAAGTGCATTTTAATGATGTTACAGACTATGCACTTATGAATTGCAAATAAATACACATTCAGTACAATATGGGGTGCAAAAAATAATTATAAAACTAGTTATAGTACGAACGCACCTCATTTGCCACGTTTGACGAGCAATTTCCAACTTGTTAAATATTAAAGTATGATATTGTCAGACAACACTTTTGAAGTGATTTAATATCGAATAGAACCTTTTCGTTTTTTTATAATTTTTCAGCAACTTAAGTTATAAGCGATTGCTGTCTCAAGACGAACTTTCTAGTGCTTTTCCTTCTTGAATTTAGTTCAAAATGTCAACATTGGCAGCATTTCCTGAAGGAACCTTTTTCTTCGAAAAATGGAAATTGCTACTTACATGTCGCCCGATGGCGTGATCAGTAAGCGGAGGCTGCTGTCACGCTGGGGGTCCGGGTTCAAGTCCCTGGGTAAGACATGGATGTAATTGTGTTTGTTTTTTCAAAGTAATATATGTAATGTAGAGAAATAAAAATTGTTGTGTCTGGTTTGTGTTACAATTTCTGGGTATAAATAAGGATCATTCGAGGCGAAAGCCATTGTTGCTATAGGCCTCAAAGCTATCTCCACTACGGCGGATTTCCAATCAATCAATCAATCAATCAATGCTACTTTATTTAATGGTTACTGATTAAAAAAACTTGCTTATTTTATGCGTCTAAGATTAAAAGTTACTTTGTGAATACTTTGGACTTGACAACACTCGAATTAACTTCCATAGACTATTACTTGTTCCTGAAATTCAAAACCTATTAACATAAAACTGGAGTTTATAATAAAAACGAGATTAACCGTAATCTATCATATCCAGGGTTACGGATTAACTCTTTATACCCCAGTGATACGTAAAAGTACCTTTAAAAAGAACTTCTTATAAAATTACCCTTGGTGCCTTGACCCAAGGGTACTTGTACCCAGGGCCCTTCGTGAGAAAGACAAAAGGGCTTTGGCGAGAGAAGAAAATTTGGCAACATATTTTTTGGCAATCTTTTCACTGTTTCTTATACACATATATATTTTTTTATATTTATATAATTTATTTAAATAAAGAAGCCATTTATCTATTTTTATATACAAATAGAACTAAATTGTATATAAATGCAACAATATATATATATATATATATATATATATATATATATATAAGCCGTTCTCTGTGTGCATGTCCTTTATACAAATCTTCAATTTTTGACCGATTTGCACGAAACTTCATGTACATACGTTTTAGAACGCGGAAAAGATCACTGTCTACTTTAAAAAATCATCAGACCAATATTTATCCCATTTTTTCTATAACCTTCCATATTTTAACACTATAGAAATATCTGCTTTTTTAATTTTATAATTCAACCGTTTCTTTCCCGTTGCCAGACATCTAAAAAACTGCTCAATAATTTAAAAAGAAACTGATAACTCGAGTATTTTGTTTTATTAGCCAATAAAAATTCAGATTGTCTCACTATATTTTTGCTGTTTTTGAAATTGACGTCGTTCAAAGAAGAAAATGCACATTTTTCATATATTTATGTAAAAACTTTAACTAAGCATGTTTTAAAATGACCTAGTACCTTAGTTCAGTGTTTCTGAAGTTAAAAAATCTATTTTAATGAAGCCGTATCAATATCAAGAAATCAATTTAGGAAAAAGATAATAATAAAAAAAAAAAATTGTTTGCTAGATATGACGTCAATGTCGTCAATATGATTTCAAACTGGTTCTAAAAACCGGCTGCTACAGTATCTTTAATTATATCATTTAGATAAATGTTTTAATACCTGAAATGCAGTGATAACATTCTACGATTTATATGGAATACGGTTATATAAAATACGGTTTTTCTACGATTTATATTAAATAAAAATTATAGCTACTATTTTTTAGGGTAAGCTTTTTTCTTTATTAAACAAAATTCCATCACTGACATTGCGATTGAACACGGCTGCGGATTTGGATTTTATGAATGGAAGTATGAGTTTCCATTTAAAAATTATCGGCAATGAATCTTTATATACATGTGTTAAAGATTCCTGATATACTGCCCGTTAATAGTAGATAAATAAAAATCGTTTTTAATTTGAAACACGAATATATTTTTAACCCGGGAGAACTCGCTGCATGAGATTTTCTCTCACAGTCGTACTTTTTTAAGATTCTTATTTAAACCATTTTTCATTTTAATTAAAATTTCAAAATGTTATTTCAATTATTTTACCTCTTTTGTGAATAAAAGTACTAAGCCAACCAAAAAAGTTGATATTATATGAATCAAGGTTACTATATCTAAAGGTTGCGCCATTTCACCCCGTAGCCAATAGGGAGCGACTCGCTGCTTGAAATCACTGCGCGTGCTAAGATGAGTTTCCCAATTGACTTTGCATTAGAAAGGCGCTATTTTTAATTAAAAAATATCAGTAGAAATTTTTGCGTGAAAAGAAGTTTAACGATTAAAATATATTCTTTATACATGGGACAAACATCACATCTAAATTTTAAGCTATTATCTCTTTTTAGCTCTTCGAAATTTAATTGTTAAATTTGCTGTCTTTTTCATTAAGTTTCGTTTACGATTCAATATGAAAAAGTTCATTTACATTAAAAAAAAAAGTGTAAAATAATATTATTTATAAATAAAATCTTAAAGACGTACAAAAGCAGGAAATTTCATCGTTGCACGACTGCAGATAATATTTTGTTAACAATTTTTAATATAGTATATTTATAATATTCGATTGGTATTCAATTTGAAATCTAAGATAATTCTAATATTATTATAATTTCGATATGTCTTTGATAAAAACCCATAAAAAAGGTTTAAAAAATAATAAGTTACGTTTCAACTTCATAGCAAGATTACACAAGATTGAGTTTTGAATAATTAGATTTAAAAGACAAATAAAATAGAAACTTTAATAAGTAAACATATGAATATTTAATATTTTTAAACGGAAATATTTATACGGTGTAATTATATGGTTTGGTGGAAATAATTTTTGAAATTCAGATTAATATAATTTATAAATACATTAAAAAGTTTATTTAAAATAATAATTTAATGCTATATAATAATAATAATAAATATAAATCTACATACATAATTAAAAGAAATTAAGGCAAATTATTGCGTTAAAGTGAATTTAACGTTTAACCCATTAACCGCCAAAACTATAAAGTTGAAATTTTCAACTTTTTACCTGAACGGCGTTTGCCACCACAAACTCTGAAAGATAATTTTCGCTTTATATGGTCTTAAATTTTTATGTCTTTAAGTAAGGCCAATTTTTTAATTGAAAAATAGCGGTGGGTATGTAAATAACTTAAATAAGTGTATTTATTTTGACTGTTGCGTGAACGCAACACCAGCGGGTAATGGGTTAAACTTAATTTTTACATCCAAATAAAGTGCCATATTTAAAATTTAAAATTACATCAATTCAGCTTTTTAAAACTTAATTTTAAATGTACTATTGTTTTCTTCAGATGCAGCTAATGTGATTAAATATTAAATTGATTTATTTTTTTATATAATAAAAATGAGGACAGCAGTATTTATAAAGGAAATTTAGAAAACAAATAACAGAAATTTTAATTTTTAAGTTGCCAAATATTTAAAACTGAAACATTTATGCGATATAGAAAAGTTAAAATTTGAAATTCAAAGCACTATACGTTTATAAATACCTTCCAAAAGAGTTATATAAAATTATATTTTAATGTTGTATGGGGATAAAATTATATAAAATTATTTTAATAAATAATATATTTTAGGTTTTTACCCTCAGAATATGCTTTCACTTCCAGCATTTGATTTCATCACAGGGTGCATTTTGAAGATGTATTTTAATGTGTGCTCCTGTATTTGCTATTTCTCGTACTGTTTTATATGCAATTAAATTTGGCTTACTCCACATTTTTGATTTTCTGGCATCGTATCTCTTTTTTATTTCTGATGAATATATTTAGTTAAAATGCCTCAATCGAATAAAAGTCCTGGTTTTCACAAATGTTTTTATTATGGATATAGTAACCTTGTTTTAGAGAAGCAATTAAAGCTTCGTGTGAGGGCAAACTGCCCTGGGTGTCAAAGAAAATAAGAATAAATGTTTACTTCACGCTTCCGTCCCTTTTAAAGATCGACTGAAGATAAGAAGCAATAAAAACTGATCTTAGAAAAGAAAAAATACACGGCTATTTGAAGAAAAAAATCCCTTCTAAATCGTTTTATTCCTAGAAAAAAATACTTCCGTTAAAGAAAAATGTTTTATTTTGAAGAAACATGCTCTCCTCTGACCAAAGATACAAATTTTTTTAGCATAAATTCTATTTTAAATAAGAAAATAGGTTATTTTCTATTGCAAGACTCCTCCTTAGCACGCGCAGTGACGTCATGCGCACCGAAACCTTGATACCAGAAGTAAAGGGAAATGGCACCCCCCTGGACTTACTCCACATTTTTGATTTTCTGGCAGTGTATCTCTTTTTTATTTCTGATGAATATATTTAGTTAAAATGCCTCAATCGAATAAAAGTCCTGGTTTTCACAAATGTTTTTATTATGGATATAGTAACCTTGTTTTAGAGAAGCAATTAAAGCTTCGTGTGAGGGCAAACTGCCCTGGGTGTCAAAGAAAATAACAATAAATGTTTACTTCACGCTTCCGTCCCTTTTAAAGATCGACTGAAGATAAGAAGCAATAAAAACTGATCTTAGAAAAGAAAAAAATACACGGCTATTTGAAGAAAAAAAATCCCTTCTAAATCGTTTTATTCCTAGAAAAAAATACTTCCGTTAAAGAAAAATGTTTTATTTTGAAGAAACATGCTCTCCTCTGACCAAAGATACAAATTTTTTTAGCATAAATTCTATTTTAAATAAGAAAATAGGTTATTTTCTATTGCAAGACTCCTCCTTAGCCAACACCATCTCGATATATTATAACATGCCTCTCCACGGTCATAAAAACTACCCGTGACGTCACGAGAGAAGTGCTTGTATCTCCCTAAAAAAGGAAAAGACTTTCCCTCACCCCTACGAAATTCAGTGGGCTCACCACCCCCGCGTGTGTTTAAATTATTTCCGTTGTGTTGTTGTCTGTGACACTGTTATGTGCCTTGTTATGTGCGAATGGATAATTAACGAATATTTGTTTAGAAGATTGTCTAATTGTTCAGAAGTTAGCAGTTTTTATTATCATAGACATTTTGCTAGCTGGAATGGCTGTAGTAATTGAATGTCAATTGTCCTATTTAGTTCTATGGCCAAATCAGCTAGAATTCCTTTCGAGTTGTGGATGCATGGCCTGCAGATGTATTTCGCACTTTTCTTAATTGCGCTAAATTATGCGGTAAGTAATTAAAGATTAATTTTATTTGATTTTTTCTTATTTAGTGAAAGACTATAAATGCTTTAATATTGAAATTTAATTAAATTTCATGTGCAATTTCTTTTATTTTTTTTTTCATTTGTTTATATCATAAATTATTTCAATGTTTATATAAACATGAAAGTTATTATAATTTTTTTATCACAGACTTTATTTATTAAAAGTAACACAAATACTAAACTTAAAAAATGTAAAATTTTAATACTGATTACAATAATAATAATTAAACCCACAATGTACTTCACTAAACTTCTAACATATTGTTTAAATGATATGAATGGTATATAATATATATTGCTGAAATTGATTATGAAGCTGAATGGATAAATTTTTTTAAATATAAAAGTCATGAAAAATTATTTAATATATTCATCTAAAGTAAAAAATAAAATAAAACAATATGAAATTTGCTGTTGAAATGATATATATATATATATATATATATAATGAATTAGCTTTTTTAAGGGGGGAGGATATATAAAATTATTTTCAACTACTTCAAAATTTTCGAAAATTTTATTATATTTCAATTTCAGGCTTTTAATTTAAAAAACACAGATTATTATTATTATCCTCTATGAGAAGTATTTATTTTTTACAGTTCATAGTGAGATGGATGAAACAAAAATTACTTCATTTATATTTCTGTTAAATAAATAAACTATATTATTTATGAAGGTAGTACTTATATATATATATATATATATATTTAACCTGTGACTAACTAAAACAAAGATTATTATTCGTAAACAGTGGTACTCATTTTACATCCTTGTATCTGATGAAATTAAGAAAATAGTATAATAAAACATACTTGTGAATGTAACCGGATATTTTAATTTGAGGCTTTTATTTAAAAAGTATAGATTGTTATTATTCTCTATGAGAATTATTTATTTTTTACAGTTCATAATGAGATAGATGAAATGAAAATTACTTCTTTTATATTTCTATTAAATAAATGAAACTACATTCTTATCAGGGTATCTTTTCTTACCTTGATTATATAAGACAAAGATTACTTATCTATTCTTACCTTGATTATATAAGACAAAGATTACTTATCTTTTCTTACCTTGATTATGTAAGACAAAGACAAATATTACTTATCTTTTCTTACCTTGATTATATAAGACAAAGATTATATTGATTATATTGAATATTGGTATTTATTTTTAAATAATTATTCATATAATGTTTTAGGCTGTATTGAGTGCATTAAAAGAATAAAATTTTATAATTGAAAATTAATATTATAAATAAAAAATAGAATTATTTAAAAGGCATTAATTACTGAATATTAACTCGAATTATATTATTAAAATGTGAAATATTTTCGTAATTAAAAAAAAAATCAAAATCCGTTTTATCTTAAATAAAACTATGAATGTAGTAATAGTAAAATTTAAAATGTATGAATAGCAAAATTTAAAATGAAAATCAATTTGATAAAATCTTTTGTTTGAAATTAATTTTGTTGTTAGTCGTAAAAAAGAAATTTTTGAATTCATGATTACCAATAAAACTTTTACTATCGAATTATTCTTTCTCGGATACTTATTATGAAATAACTATCTATGCAATGTTTGAAATATATTTGACAGCACTGAAAGAATAACATTTTACAATTGAAAATTAATATTATAAATAAAATAAACAAATTATTTAAAAGGAAATTTCTGAATATTAACTCGAAATTGATTAAAATGTGAAATATTTCTATTATTTAAAAAAAATAAAATCAAAATTTGGTGTGTATAAATATTAAAGGTGCTTACTGCTTTATATTTTGTTCAAATGATATATTTAATTGTAATATAACTATTAGAAATAATATCATAATATTAGAATATATATCAGAAAATAAATAATATATAATTTATTACATATATATATATATAATAAGTTAGCTTTTTGAGGGGGAAAATATAAAATTCTTTTCCACTACTACAAAATTTTCGAAAATTTTATTTTTATTTTATTTTAATTTAAGGATTTTAATTTAAAAAGCATAGATTATTATTATCCTCTATGAGAAGTATTTATTTTTTATAGTTCATAGTGAGACAAAAATTACTCTATTTATATTTCTGTTAAATAAATAAAACTATATTATTTATCAAGGTACTTATATATATATACTTTTTTTTTAACCTGTAATTAAATAAAACAAAGATTATTATTCGTAAACTGTGGTACTTATTTTACCTACTTGTATCTGGTGAAACTAAGAAAATATAATAAAGCATATTTGAAAATGTAACCATTTATTTTAATTTAGGCTTTTCATTTAATAAGTGTAGATTGTTATTCTCTATGATAAGTACTTATTTTTTACAGTTCATAATGAGATAGATGAAATGAAAATTACTTCTTTTATATTTCTATTAAATAAATAAAACTATATTCTTATCACAGTATCTTTTCTTACCTTGATTATATAAAACAAAGATTACTTATCTTTTCTTACCTTGATTATGTGAGATAAATATTACTCATCTTTTCTTACCTTGATTATATAAGACAAAGATTACTATTCGTGAACATTGGTACTTATTTTTAAATAATTATTCATATAAATTTTTAGGCTGTATTTGAGTAGCGTAATAAAATTTTATAGATGAAAATTAATATTATAAATAAAAAATAGAATTATTTAAAAGGCATTAATTACTGAATATTAATTCGAATTATATTATTAAAATGTGAAATATTTCCATAGTTAAAAAAAAAAAAAATCAAAATCCGTTTTATTTTAAATAAAACTGCGAATGCCTTTCCTAGTAAAATTTAAAATGTAAATCAATTTGATTTGAAATTAATTTTGTTGTTAGTCGTAAAAAAGAAATTTTTGAATTCATGATTACCAATAAAACTTTTACTATCGAATTATTCTTTCTCGGACACTTATTTTGAAATAATGCTATGTTTGAACTACAATTGACTTGACTGAAAGAATAAAATTTTACGATTGAAAATTAATATTATAAATTTTAAAAAAAATATTTAAAAGAAAATTTCTTAATATTAACTCGAAATTGATTATAATGTAGAATATTTCTATTGAAAAAAAAAAAAAAAAACACCGTTTTGTTTTAAATAAAGTTGTGAATGTTATGAAATTTAAGAGGAAAGTTTATTTTAAAGACTTAAATTTTCTATTGCTTGAAAAATAATTTTATTGTTAGTTATGAAAACGAAAACTTTTAATTCGGGATTCCCAATAAAACTTTACTGACGAATTAATCTTTGTTGGATGTGTAATTTTAAATAAATATTTATATCAATATTTGAACTGTATTTATTTCGCTAAAAGAATAAAATTTTTTAATAGAAAATAATTATCATAAATAAAACCATATAATTATTTAAAAGTTATTACTTACTGAATATTAAATCGGAATTATGTGGTTTAATTGTGAAATATCCTCATGATTAAAGAAATAAAAAAAAAAAAAAATGAGTGGATGTTTTTCGTATTCTGTAAAGTTTATAATGGGAGAAAAAAAGTAAAAAAGATTGCTAAGAATTTGAGTAAATCTTTTTTTTTTTTTTTTTTTTTTTTTTTTCGAAAAAAATTCCTATTGTTAGGTATAAAGACAAAATTTTTGAATTGAAGATTCCCAGTAAAAAGGTTACTGGCGAATGACATTTTGCTGTATACATATTCTTCCTAGCACTTCATTCTCCGCCATATTTAATGGGTAAGTAGGCCTGTCTCTTCGAGACGGTATTGCCTTAGCACGCGCAGTGACGTCATGCGCACCGAAACCTTGATACCAGAAGTAAAGGGAAATGGCACCCCCCTGATATGAATGTAAAGTAAAAGAAAAGCAATTGGCCATTCTCACTAGCGAGTTCTCCCGGGTTAACCCTTAGTATATTTGTTAGATTTTTCAACAACTATAGGGAAAAATATTTTTGGTATTTTCGTTTTAGCGATCACTTATTTATCTGAGTAGCACATTTCTTCCACTGCGGATAAATTCTACGAACAAATCTATAATTAAAGGAAATATATGGGTCAATTTGATCTTCCATTTTAAAGCAATATGTATCTTTATCTCAAATGTCCTTCCGTATAGCTGAAAACTATACAATCACCTCTTCGCTATTATATTTTCTAATGTGTAAGACAAAATTTCTGCTGTTTTCGGCCTAATTTTTTAGTTGATCATTTACAGTAGGATTTGGTCTAAGAATGATAGACGGATATGCAATATACTAAAACTATTCCACAAAAAATATCTCACTTTTTAAAAAAGCTAATCATTCAGAATTGGTTTCGCCTTATTATAGAACATTTCAGTTAATTCTATAACAAAGCATGTACAACAAAATGTTATATACTAAAACTATTCCAGAAAGATGGGTGAAATTTAATAGTGCAAATTTCATCAAAATCTGTCCAGTAGAACTTTTAAAAAAGGTTAATCTTTTATAATCGGACTCACCTGACTATTGAACTTTCTTCTATAATTTTATAACAAAGCGACGTAAAACTATATGCAATATTTTGAAAACACCCGTGTAAAATTATCTAACAAACAATACAAGTTCCAATGAAATCCATTCAGAATTTTTAAAAAGACTAATCTTTCATAATCGGGTTCCACATGATTATGGAATTTTCCCCTGTAATTCTATGACTTATCAGCGTATAACAATATTATGCACCAAAACCTTAACTGAAAAACTAATAGTGCAAGTTGAATTTAAATTATATGAGAAGTACCCAAGTTATAAGGAGCAGGAATGAGATTCCCACACAAAAACAAAAAAAATACTGAAATTTGCCAATTCAGTTACATAAAAGTACACGAAAACAAACATATACTGAATTATTTACAATGTTTTTGAGCAATTAAGTTAATCTTTTGTACCTGGGTTGCAGGCATATTTTAAAAAATTCAAGGTTGAAAATTACTTTAAAAAACATAAAAAATCTGTAAATTGACATAAACTTTTCAAGCAAATAACGGAAAGTGTTTTTTGTTTTCTCTTAGACGTTGAAATAATGGAATGCATGATGTTTAGAGATCAAATTGCAGTAAAAGCGTAATTTATGGTACGGCTAAGTTGTTGCCACCAACAATATGATGCTGGGCGTTACTCATAGAAATGTCTTTTCTTCATAATATTCCATTAATAGCAAACGGATATATCTTTCTTAATTGGGTTGCAGATATATTTTAAAATATCTCCGTGATTGAAAATTAATTTAAAATGGATAAACAATCTGTAAATTGAGAAAAGCTTTTCAAACAAATATTACTGAAAGTACTTTTTGTATTCTATTAGACGTTGGAATAACCAAATGTACGATGTTTAAAGGTCAAATTGCAGTAAAAGTTAAATTTATGTTTGGGTTACGTTGCTGCCACCAACAATATGATGCTAGAGTTACTCATAGCAATGTCTTTACTTTATAATATTGCATTAAGAGAAAACAGGTATATCTTTCATAATTGGGCTACATGCTGCATGCAAATTAAAAAATATCTATGATTGAAAATTACTTTAAAATCCATTCACATGAAAAAATTGAAATACAGTTTTCAAATAAATTTCATTTGATTGAACTTGTTTCTATTCGACAGTGTGAAAAACGAAATTGTATGATATTCATATGTTAAGAAAAATTTCAGTAAAGGCAAAATTTGTGGGTTAGGTCGTTGCCATCATCCGTATAATGTTACAATTGGCATTGTGTTTGTAGTTTTTTTGTAAATTTTGAAGATGACTCAATGAAAGAGTCGAAACATGTAAATTTTTAATATTTTTAATTTTTTTTTATTGAAATGACGCTTTTTAAGCAAATAATTGTACTTTAATATATGTTATGACATTTGTTTGGAATATATATTATTATATGATATAGTTAATAGTAGACTCAATGAAGACTATTTTACTTATATTTCTTATTGGTCTTTTTAACTATTCGTGGGCGGGAATGCACCAATCTCAGTTATTGTCATTGCCGTATTATTTCATTTTAATGCATTTTACCCTGGAGGAACCTTATTATTGACACGAGCGAAGCCGGGTAGATCTGCTAGTATTATATATAAATAAAATTTTTTGATATATATACAATAATAATTTAATACAATAATAATATAATACAATAATTTATAAATACATATATAAAGAAGTAAAAAAGTTCATTAGTTTTGTCTTCATAGCGATTTATATTATTCGGTAACAAATCTCACTTTCTGAAGCCCAAAATGCACCAAGCTTCAAAAAAAGCGCCAAATCCTCTATACTGAAGAAAATAACTAAAATTCCTTTAACACATCGATTAGCAGGAATATAATTTAGTGTGACTAATACATACTTTTCTGTATCATGTTCCAAAAGCATTATTCATTTCAGACTGTAAAAAAAAGACAAATATCTCTCAATCTAAAAAAAAAAATAAAAAAAAAAGAATAAAGAAAAAAATTGCAATTTAATAGATTACAACGACCATTTGGAATTTATTTCGTCCACCAAATTCCGTCGCAACCTCTTCAACAACAGATTGCAAAGATAAAACTTCAGACGACCAAAACCTTCATCGAAAAACTCTCCAAGTCCTGTTTCGAGAAGAAAAACAATTTACAAATCGAAAGCAGTTCCACTGAATCATCCACAGATTGCGACAAATTACCTACGTTGAGCTCAATTTTTCCCGGTTAGAATCGACCGATTGTAAAACACCGTGGCTAATGGATTCGGGACCTTCGAGACATGCCCTTTTACTATCAATCGATTGTTTCCTTTTTCGCGTTCGTCTTTTATTCTGTAATCGATTTTCATGGGATACATAATCAGTTGAGGACCTCGATTTTCATGGGCTGCATAATCAGTTGAAGACCTCGATTTTCATGGACTACATAATGAGTTGAAGACCTCGATTTTTGCTTTGCAAGACGATTTTCATTTCGGCGTTGCTCTTTGGCTTTGGATTTTTCCATATCTGATAATTTGCGCCTACCCATTTTGTAACTTTTTCAATTTTTAACGATTTTATGCCTTTCGATTACCTATTCAAACAATTTTTAACGATTTTATGCCTTTCTATTACTTATTCAAATTAAAATTCTTCTAAAAGTAAAGAACATCGTTGAATTTCGTTAAAAGAAAAAGAAAATGCGAGCATAATTTGGCCCCATCCTCGACCGAAAACAACAACCATTTCTAAATGGTTAAAAAGAATATATATATATATATATACAATAACACCTCTTCCCATTTACCCATGAATACGAAGAGCATTTTATTTCTTTAAGAACCTCGGTAAACAATATATTTTCGAGTTTTAAAGTATTTATATAGGTTTTTACAAAGTTTCTTTTACTGTAGCTGATATTCGTAAACGTTTCCGGATAGTTTTTAATGTGTATCAAATGGGAATATTGGTTTTTAGGATGCTATCGGTTCTCAAGCAAGCAATTTCAGCTGTGCAATTGAATTTATGCATTCAAATAACAAAATAATATTAATTTAAATATTATTGTTAATGCTGTTAATTTATCATGTTTATCTGTAAAACAAGTTTGTTGAATATGAAAATGTTTACTTGTGAATGGATAGCAATCCGAAAAACTTACATTTCGGGTTAAGAAGACTAATTAATACAGTACAACAAGTCAGAAATTGTACTTCAAACGTGGCAAATAATATGAGTTCGTATTATAACTAGTTTTATAAATATCCAGATCTTGGTGCAATAGCTGTTGCCTTCTTATGCAAAAACGTATGAATACAAAATTTATTACTGTTATATGTATTCAATTCAGTGATACGGAAATGATAGGACTCCATCTTAAACAGGAAGTAATTACTATGGCAACCTAGGAACATTAAATATCAAAGCATATCATTGAATTAATTACGTATGATAGGATTTAATAGAGTGAAGAAAACTTTTATTAATATCTTTTTATAAATTTTGATTCGACTTTCATAAAATTTGAAATGACTCGAAAAAATTCTGCTACGATTCGATATATAAAATTTCAAACTATTCAGTTGGGTATAGTTTTTGCGCTATTATACGCAGACAGACGGACACACCAGACGACGACTACAGGTGCTACGTATTTATATAATTACGAACGCACCTAAAACGACTCGATACGTTTCCGAAAATCAGTGACAGCCTGAGAAACATGGTTTTCAAAAATGCTTCTTTAAATGTCGAAAATATGCCGGTTCCAAAGCTTTCTAAAGATAAAGAACGCTTTTCAGAATTGTAGGTAACTCGGAAGAGATACTTGTATATTTTCGTTCATGGTATATTGTCCTTGGTTAATAAACATTTGCCTTTTTTACAGTATACAAAGCAAATAATAATAATAATAATAATAATAATAATAATGGGTAATTTCTGTTCCTATAAGGATTCTTCAGCTTTCTTTCTGTTCAAAAACGTGAAGTTGACTTTTTCCGCATTTATATTGTAAGACCGTTACCTTTATATAAAATTTAAAAAAAAAAATGCAATAAACCAGTTCAGAATTCTAAAATGCATCTTAATAATATAATATACAATTACATAATTACAGAAAAATTGATTTCAATAACGCAATAATCATATGCCCTCTTAAGAATTACACTGGCTCCAAAAGTTAAGGTACAGGGTCTGGATGCTTTCGATTGTACACGGTTTGCCGAATATCTACCAACATTATTGGCGAATTTTTCTTGAACTTCTGGGATGTAAACAACATCTTTGTCTTCATATTTCTCGGTGAAGATTTATCTGGGTACAATTAGGGGGCTAATAATAAATTTAATAGTAAAATAATATTTGCGATCATTTATGTAACAGAAAAGGCTGGAAATGGTTTGTCACTGTGGCAAATGACTATTTGGGTCCTGTTCAACGTTTGTATGCATATGTGTAAGCATAGCACTCATATTCGTGAAGATGTTAACGTTTTTGTGAAAAATTCAAAAGTTTTTTTTTATAGCATACAGAGTTTTCAACCAAATTTAACACAATTTTCCGAACACATGACAAAGAACAGTAGCAACAGTATACTGCAATTAAAACATGAATATATTGAATATTTGATGAGATACGGGCACTTGTATGAAATAATTTTTAACTGCGCATGCGTGTAAGATTTCAAAATTTTTATTTCATAATTTGGTAGCCAGCTATTTTGGGTATCTTCTGTAAAACGTCCAGTCAAATATTGTGAAAACTCAGAAAGATATAGTGAGTTGATTGAAAAGTTGTGGAAAAACCCTTATAATAAAGCTATTTTTAGAGAGCAACTCACTATATCGCCCCTATCTTTGGGAAATTTCTCGATATTTGACTGGACATTTTAGATAAGTTGCCCTAAATAGCTGACTACCAAATTATGAGATAAAAATTTTTAAATCTTCCACGCATGCGCAGCTAAAAATTATTTCATACAAGTGCCCATATCTCATCAAATATTCAATATATTCATGTTTTAATTGAAGTGTACTGTTGCTACTGTTCTTTGTCAGGTTTTCGGAAAGTTGTGTTAAGTTTGGTTGAAAACTCTGTATGCTATAAACAAAAAACTTTTGAATTTTTCACAAAAACGTTAACATCTTTACGAATATGAGTGATATGCTTACACAAATGCACACAAACGATGAACAGGACTCAAATAGTCATTTAACGCAGTGACAAACCATTTCCAGCATTTTCAGTTGCATAGCTGATCGCAAATATAATTCTATTATTAAATTTATGATTAGCCCCCTAATTGCCGGCCCGACTAAATCTTCATCGAGAAATATGAAATCAAACATGTTCTGTGAATCTATTGAAATTGTAAACAGAAGTAAAAAACAGCAGTGACATTTTATCCTACAACGTCCCAAATACATCAGAGAGGAGTGATTTGCAAAAAAAAAAAAAAAACCTTTTCTCCTCCCCACCTCTTTTCTGTTTTCGTCGGGTTAGGGGAATCAACCATGGAACCCGGATGTGCGATTTGAAGCGAAGGTTTCATGAGTAAGATATGGACAAGTAGCGTTCATAAGATAGGTTTAAATTTTTAATCATGATGGTGGCTAAGTATTAGCTGAAAGAGCTCGATTTTTAGCGTCTTTTTAAATCTTTAACCATCTTTTAAGTATTATATCATTTATGTAATTTTATACAAAAAAATATTTTAACCCTTTGTATCACAGCGTTGCATATTTACAACAGACATAAAAGTCAATGTTAATCGTACAGTGGGCTTTAAAAGACGATTTTATTAATTGCTGCTATCGTCCAACACAGCAGCTAATACTAATTGTACATAGAGGGCGATTCTCAAAAGGTGGGCACTGGGCACACGTCATAACTTTAAGCCTTTCAAACATAACTTTAATTATCATTGACTTTTTTTTTTCTTTTTTTTTACACTGAGTTTTTAATTCTATTCAGAGACAGAAAATGACATAATTTATGGTAAAAGCTTTGTATAAATATCTTAAAATTTTATTATTTTATGCTAAAGAGGCCAATTTCGGACATTCATAACATTAACTGCTCCAATGTACCACCAAGAAAAAGAGTTTTAACTTTTTTCCAGATGGTTCTAATGGTAAACAACGAATGCATAAAGGAAACGGATGATTTTTTCATAATTTCGTTAAGAGATGGCAGGCTGATTTATTGCTTTTTTGAAGATAGAAGGACTTTTCTATAAAGTATATTTTTGTATTTTGTTATGTCCGAAAGTAACGTACGCGACAAAGCATTTGATTTTATTATTATTATTACTGGATAACAAAAAGTTAATTATACATATATATCAGTGGCGTGGCGTGAAAATTTTCGGTGGTCATCGCAATTATTTAAGTTTGTGGTGAAAAATTATTAACTCTAAAATTCAATGGTTGAATGTTCAAAAAAGAAACTGTAAATCTTACCTTCACTTATACATGAACTCCAAATGTTCTGCTAAAACTGGATCGTAGAGTTTTAAAAGCTTATTAAGAGTTTTAAAATATTGCTTGGTCATCGCCGCATCCAGCGATGACTGGACGCCACGCCATTGATATATATATGTATACACATACAATTATAGCATTTACTAGATTCTTAGTCTTAAGAATTTTTTAAATACTAAGCGCAACGTCCAAAATCTGTAACGTACGTGCGAAAAAATGTCCAAAATTTGTAACGTACACAACTGCTAATTAAATGCTTTAATAATTAATTTTCCAGAATAGTTGCTGTCTTTTAATGTTTGTGTATAATTTTGTAGACATACTATTAAAAATATTAATATATTATATTTATAGACAAAATACTATGCTATTAAAGAAAAATTGGCCTTAAATTTGAAAATTTGAAAAATTACATATTGTTAACGTTTAATGATCCCACCTTTTGAGAATCTCCCTAGAATTCTCAACAGACGGTGATACTGAGTTAATGTTGCATGTCAAAATATTATGTATCATTACAGCAGATTCATACCGTTATTGCTAAAATGAACGTCGTAATTTTTTATAAATGAAAAGACTGGAACCGTCTAAAAATAGGTTTTTAACAAACCTAAGTTCATATAATTTTAAATTTTGTATGAGAAAATTGACACTATTTATGGGAAGTATGAACTTTCCTGTTTAGGACATATGCCAAAAAAGTACCTTTTAGTCAATAATTTTTAACACTTTCCAACAAAGTTGAAAAGTGTTTATGAATTCGGTTCCATCCTTCCGTCTGTCCACACTCTAACTCACATAAAAAGACTCGGATTTGCATGCAATTGAAATATATTAATGATATGTGGCATGTTAGGTATTACATATGAAGTTTGTAGCATTAATGGTTCATTTACAGGGGCACTCAAAAGAATTCCATTACATTATAGTCAATGGGGAAAAATCGTTTTTAGTGTATTTTAATGATATTGCGCTATTTGAAATGCATTGAAATTGGTATAAATCCCTCAATTTCAGTACAAGGTGATTACTATAGAATAGGGCTTCATCAGTATTTATCGTTCATGAACAGGAACACACAAGAGAAATCGGTTTCAGTACTGTCTTTGAGCAATAATTGCTGGAAGTGCGTTTTCAGTTTCGGTATGCCCTTTTAAATTGAACTAATTTTTAGCATGTTACTCGTTGTATTCTATGCCTCGTATACAGGACTGCACAAAAGTATTCACGTACCATTCTCCTTAGTAGTGGAAATTGCTGAAAGGAAATTGTCAACTGAGGCATAGATTTCCTAACTGAACTAAACTTATTTCAAATGAAAATCAAATTTCGAAGTAATTGCTTAAAAGGCGCAAAGGCCAACATAGTGAAAAAGATTCCAAGCCGGGACTCGAACCCGGGCCATCAGTATAGCGCACTGACGTTCTACCGACTAAACCACTTGGAACGATACACAGCTCGGTAAATTTCTCACTATTATATGTTGGCAAGGCTACAAACGCAGCACAAGATGGAATATTTTATCGTGAGCCACCGACCTGGGGCTAACACGAAACATAATTAAAATCCAGCATCGATAGAAACTATATTAATACATGGAAATTATTCCAGAGAGAAACATTCGCCTTGGATACAATATTTCAAATGAAAATCAAATTTCGAAGTAATTGCTTAAAAGGCGCAAAGGCCAACATAGTGAAAAATATTCCAAGCCGGGACTCGAACCCGGGCCATCAGTATAGTCAGTAAATTTCCATGTATTAATATAGTTTCTATCGATGCTGGATTTAATTATGTTTCGTGTTAGCCCCAGGTCGGTGGCTCACGATAAAATATTCCATCTTGTGCTGCGTTTGTAGCCTTGCCAACATATAATAGTGAGAAATTTTCCGAAGTTCCAAGTGGTTTAGTCGGTAGAACGTCAGTGCGCTATACTGATGGCCCGGTTTCGAGTCCCGGCTTGGAATCTTTTTCACTATGTTGGCCTTTGCGCCTTTTAAGCAATTACTTCGAAATTTGATTTTTATTTGAAATATTGTATCCAAGGCGAATGTTTCTCTCTGGAATAATTTCCATGTATTAATATATGAACTAAACTTTTCCATGCATGCAGTTAATAGATACAAATCTATATATCATATACAGGGCTGCTCAAAGAATTCGGATAATTTTCCGATTGTAGATCGGAATAGCTGAAATTGGGTTACATGTTATGCGCTTGTATATGGTTGAATTAGACATAATATTTTAACTTATTAAACTGTGTAATTTTGTTACATTATTCTGTATGCGTTGGAAAGTGTTACATAATCTATGGTTGACGCATGATTTTTTTCTCGTTTTTTATGTTCTAATTTTTTTTTTACTTATTTTTTTACATACTTAAAATGCTGTACTCTAACATCTGAGTAAATATTTCTCGAATCGGAGTTGTTGAGTCAGAAGGGTTAAATAAAGTATTTTTATAGAATTATAATTATTTCGAAAATCCTCTACAAATACCGATTTACTTTATCCATTTAATAAAAGAAATCATTCTAAAATTCATTTAATGATTGTGCATATCTTCTACCGTGTTTTCAAAAATTCAGGTATATAACGGCTTTGAACGACGAAGTTTTCATTAATTCATAATTTACAACATAAAGGGTTATTATAGCATTTCTGGGATAGTTTTCTAAGAAAAACTCATATTACGTTTTAAGAAAATTGAACTGTTAAGTAAAATGTACTAAAACTGTTTCGTTAGAGCAAAAGTTTTAACTAAAATAATAATAAAATAATAATAAATAGATTATTCATGATTTTTTTTTTTTTTTTTTTTTTTTTTTGTCTAGAGACATTCATGAACAGAAACGTTAAACCGATTTCGTAACATAAGAATATTTAAAAGTGTTAAAAAAAGAATATTTTTTTCTTTATTCCCTACCATTTTTGTTTCAATTTAATATCTTTTTTTTTTTTTTTTTTTTTTTTTCATCCGCTTTATGTTTGATTTTCTTAAAACAGATTATTGAAAAAAAAAATTGTTTCTCAAAATTAAGTAAAAAGTATACTCAATTTTAAATATGTCACACACTCAAAATAGCTCCGATCCAAATTTACTAAAAATTGAGAAACAAATGTATTCATTTTTGGTTCCATGGATAAGTTCAAATATGAACCATCATGAACTCATTTTTGATCTCATTATGTATTCAAATGAAAACTGTTATGTACTAACTTTTGGTGGACATTGAAACGAATAGCATTGACGAAATACTCATAACAACAACAACGGAATGTGATCTTACACATTAAAAAGGAGACGTAAGATATAGTTCCTTTCGAGGAATAAGAATGTAATATTATTCCCTGATTTCAGGATATATTGCATTGTTTTCCTATTAATGAACCTCTTTTATGCCCCATGAATGATGTAAACCATTACAAAGTACAAAATTATCATTCCGTTTGCGTTTGATAATATATGATGTTTCAAAATTGAGAAAGGATAGGTTCATTTTATATCCAAACATAGTCAACTCGATATGAGTACATCGATTTACTCATTTTTGAACCATGAAAATTTTATTTAGACGTGCTCTTGAAATTAAAACATCAGACTTGAAAATGTCAGCCCTTTTTTACGTAAAGAAACAAATATATATTGAATACTTGAATTATCGCATTGCTAACGAAGCGTATGTCCAAGCAAAATGTCAAAGCCGGGAATCGAACCCGGAACCCTTGGAATAGCGCTCCAAGTGCTCTACCATTTAAGTTACGAGGACCCCTGCTTAGCATTTCCCACATATGTTGGTAAGGCTGCAACTGCAGCACAAGATGGAATAGTCTTCATGAGCACGCAATCCTGCGGCGAAATACGAGACACAAACAAACCCAGCGCCGATGAACACATATATGTATAATTTTAATTAATTTTTCAATTAATTTTCAGCAGTGAAATTACGCTCGAAATTGTTGAATATATAATACGTGAATTATCACATTGCTAACGAAGCGTAGAACCAACAATGTGAAAAATGTCCATGTATGAATAATTCACGCATTTTATATTCAATAATTTCGAGCGTAATTTCACAGCTGAAAATTTAATTAAAATTATGCATATATGTGTTCACCTATGCTGGGTTTGTTTGTGTCTCATGTTTCGCGGAAGGATTGAGTGCTCATGAATACTATTCCATCTTGTGTTACAGTTGCAGACTTACCAACATATGTGGGAAATGCCAAGTCGGGCATCATACTCGTAGCTTGAATGGTTGAGCACTTGGAGAGCTATTCCAAGAGTTCCGGGTTCGATTCCCGGCTTTGACATTTTTCACATTGTTGGTTCTACACTTCGTTAGAAATGTGATAATTCACGTATTTTTATATTCAATAATTCCGAGTGTAATTTCACTGGTGAAAAATTAATTAAAATTATATATGTGATCACCGATCCTCGGTTTGTTTGTATCTCGTGTTTCGCTACAGGATTGCGTGCTCACGAAGACTATTCCATCTTGTGCTGCAGTTGCAGCCTTACCAACATATGTGGGAAATGCTAAGCTGGGCATCGTCCCCGTAGCTTAAATGGTAGAGCACTTGGAGCGCTATTCCAAGGGTTACGGGTTCGATTCCCGACTTGGACATTTTTCACATTGTTGGTTCTACGCTTCGTTAGCAATGTGATAATTCACGAATTCTATATTCAATAATCTCGAGCGCAATTTCACTGCTGAAAATTAATTAAAATTGTAAACAAATATATTTTAGGTTTTTTTCTATTCATACAATTCGTATTTCTTTTCAAATATATCTAACATTGCACATCTCATATACAAGGTGTAGCAAAATGGACAGACAGTTTTTTAAATTAAATAACAACTAAATGATGATAGCTGTAGAAGTTGTTTTTGATGAAGATTAATGTATAATGTCGTGAATTTCTGAACAAAGTTTCCTTGTTTTAGTTCGAAATAGCACGGAGGGCGCTGCGCTGTCTCGAACTATTAAAATGCTCAAAATAACATAGAATGGAGTAAAGTCAACTCAGTTTTTACCCTCAATTTCGCTAAGCTTTTGAAACACCAAAAGAATGATTTGAGTTTTGATATTGAAAAGTTAATTTGATAATTATTGCAGTTTGAGACAGAGCAATGCCATCTGTTGGTTACATTGGAACTAAAACAAGGTAGCTTTGGAAAGAAATTTCCGATTTCCTATGTTTACTCTCCCGACAGAGTAACTTCAATAGATTTCCTTTTACTAGTTATTGAATTTTAAACACAGTCAATTCATTTTAGGACCCCTTGTATATGTATATAATGCAATCTAATGTGCGCTGAAATCTCCAAATCGATGCTTAAAAATCCTGAAATGCAAATTTAATTTCCGCCTTTAATTCAATCTGCCATGTTCACATTCGTTAATTTTATGTAGTCTCGACAACAATTAATGTTACCTTTCACACAAATGACATCTAACTTATTTTTTATACGGAGATGTAACAAAGTGTTAAATGCAACTTTGTATAATTTATTTAGATAATTTGAGATAAATTATAGAGAATGAATACAAGAGGTAACAATTGATTTTTTGCGACAAATAACAATGACAATAACTAAATCACAGCTGTTTTGTTACAAGAACTAGGTAATTTGCTGTGGAGTAATTACGTTGCTAGCATCTGATTTTCATTTTAGAAATCATATCGTAAATATGCTGTTATACACTGCTTAAAGTCATTAAATTCATTCGCTAAAAGCTTTTGTTCTATAGAAAATTACATGTCTGTGACTTCCGTTTGAATATTTTATTAGTACCTGGTTTTCCATAGCTCATAATGTGTTTCTTTCAGGAATCAATAAAACAAGACCATTACAGGAAATATATGAAAAAGGTCGCTTTGGTGTATAAATTGTTTATTCCGAGACGTGAAATACGTTACAAGTTAATTATAGTAATGATGGCAATAAAAATGTATAACCATATTCTAAATAAAATGAATGAATGTATGAAAAGATTGAGCCTTGCAATTATTTTTAAGCATTTAGTAACATTCAGAAAATAAACATTAACTCATGCCGTATTTTTGCATATCATTTTTGTATTGTTTCCGTTTCATAACGTTCATTCGTTACAAATAATTATTTGGAATATTTTATGGTATTTTTTTTTTAGATTATATTAAAACTTTTTATAGATTACATAATTATGTTGCCAAAACGTGGAAATCCAACGATGTCACATTTTTCAAATTTGACCCTGCCCCACCAGTGGCAGAGAGGTTCTGCTCTCGAAGCTGGTAGACGGGAAGTGCTGGGTTCGAACCCAATCGCGCCCGTCGGCCTAATCGTTCGGAGTTTTCGTAGTTTTCTTCGAACCTTGGATTTCCAAGCGATAATACGGGTTAGGTTCCCTTAGATAGACCCCCCACGAAGGGCACTCCCCCCCCCCCCCTAGGGCGTATATCCCTCGTGTTGATAATTGGACGCCATAAACCCAACCAACCAAAATTGACCCTAGATTAATACTATTGAATCCTTCGCAGACGGACAAGCATAAGGAAAATATTAATATCTTCTTTGGCATTGCGAATAAAGATTCTAAATGAGCTTCTAGAATAGCTGACAACATCTTAAGCTTTTTTGACCACAAAAATTTTACAGTAAATTTTATCTTTTTAACCCGTTATGTCCCACGTTATGAATTCATGAAAATTTAATCTTCTAAAGCATTTTTCCTGAATTTTTTTAACTACACTAGAAGATTTACACAACCATTTAATAAATTTTAAAAGGACTTTTCCAATTAAAATTTATTAATTAAATTTGAATTTATAGAGATTTTGTGCAATATTTATAAATCCACTCAAATCTTTTAGTTAAAATAGTTTTTTAAGTATTTTATAGAATTAGGAATTGTACAAATATAATGCCCTTACAATAGAAATATAGAAATATTTCCTAACTGAAACTCCCCCTCCCCACAACCTTTCAACGTCAAGAGAGATGAAAATATGCAGATGAAAAAGAAATCATACTTTTAAAAATATTTTTGTTCTGTGCAACCCACAAAGCCTTTGGAATAATGTAAATTAAAGTATCTATAACTCATTCTAAACTGTATTACTATTAATCGATGTATTAAATTAATTTTATAACAAGTTATTTTAATGGTACTTTAAACTACCGCCAGGGCATAAAGAGTTAAATCGTCGTAATCTACCGATTAAATATGGCAAAAATTTCTATTAAATTTTTGTGGTACTAAAAGGCGGAAGAGTTGGCAGCTATGTTGTAGTGGTGCTAATGAAAATTTGTATATAAATTAACCTTACATAACAAATTAATACCTTGTAATAATATACTTCTTTTAATTCCTAAAAGTTGTAATATGAAAATTTAAAACAGTGAATATATATATAATTTAAATTAATTATCAGCAGTGAAATTACGCTCGAACTATTGAATATATAACACGTGATTTATCACATTGCTAACGAAACGCAGAACCAACAATGTGAAAAAATGTCCATGCCGGGAATCAAACCGGAACTCCTCGACTAGTTCTCTAAGTGCTCCTCCATTTAAGCTACGAGGACGATGCCCAGCATAGCATTTCCCACATATGTTGGCAAGGCTGCAACTGCAGCACAAGATGGAATAGTCTTCATGCGCACACAATCCTGCGGAGAAACATGGGACACAAACAAACCCAGCATCGGTGAACATATATATAATTATATTTCATTTTATGAATAATTATCAGCTGTGAAATTATGCTCGAAATTATAGAATATATAATACGTGATTTATCACATTACTAAAGAAGCGTAGAACCAAAAATGTGGGAAAATGACCAAGCCGGGAATCGAACCCGGAACCCCTGGAATAGCGCTCCAAGTGCTCCAAGCTATAAGTGGTAAAGTGGCTAAGTGCTATTCCAGGGGTTCCGGGTTCGATTCCCGGATTGGACATTTTTTCACATTGTTGGTTCTACACTTCGTTAGCAGTGTGATAAATCACGTATTATATATTCAGTAAAAACAGTTTTATGTTTACATGTTTCGGCTCTATCCGAGTCATTTTCAAAAGAAATAAATAAGAATATTCTAAAACTGCACGATATGAAATAGTGGGTGAAAATTTGATTGGTTGTGTTTATGACGGCCAATTATCAACACGAGTGATATAGGCCCAAGGGGGCGGGGGAGAGCCCTTCGTGGGGGGGGTCTTTCTAAGGGAACCTAACCCGTATTAACGCTTGAAAATCCAAGGTTCGAAGAAAATCACGAAAACTCCGAACGGTTAGGACGACGAGCGCTACTGGGTTCAAACCCATCCCTTCCGTCAACCAGCTTCGAGAGCAGAACCTCTCGGCCACTGGTGGGTGGGGCGAAAATTTTAAGGGTGGCGTTTCAAATCATTATATCATAGATCGTGCATAATTTTAGACTATTCTTATTTTAAAACTATTAATTTAACACAATCAAACTGATTGGTAAAGTTATCATACGAATTGAATATTTCCAACTGAGCGAAAAAATGCCCAGGCCGGGAATCGAACCCAGATCCTTGGCTTACAAGGCCAATGCTTTTCCATTTAAGCTAACTGGGCCGACAACCAGCCAGCATATTTCGCTCAGTTGGAAATATTCAATTCGTATGATAACTTTACCAATCAGTTTGATTGTGTTAAATTAATAGTTCATCTACGTATCCATCGTTTATATGGAGTTCCTTTACCTGCGGTTTATTCTGTTGAGCTGTCTACATGACAGACCAGATGTTACTACCAATAAGGTTTTCTGAGCGAAATATGCTGGCTGGTTGTCGGCCCAGTTAGCTTAAATGGAAAAGCATTGGCCTTGTAAGCCAAGGATCTGGGTTCGATTCCCGGCCTGGACATTTTTTCGCTCAGTTGGAAATATTCAATTCGTATATTCTTATTTTGTTTTAAAAATGGATAAGATGGAGCTGAAACATGTAATCTTGTCTAATAAAACTACTTTTACTGTTTTTAAGTTTTCATCTTTCATTTTTTAGCAATGAAAGAAGTATAACTATTAACCATTTTAAAGTTCTAACTTAACCATTTTAACTTACCACTATTACCAACCATTTTATTAATCGATTCCCAGTTTTCGAAATGAGTATTATAGCAAGAAGAAAGATTATCTCAAAACATTCTTCTATTGAAACATTTAGGTTTTCACAGTTTTAAATATTTTCCCATTCGAATTTCATTTTCATTAAATATGAAAAAAAAAAAGGTATTCGCTTTCGTACGCGTTGCACAAGTCACAAGCTTAAACTATACCGTTACCCTTTATTTCCTGGACTGTTTGATTAAAATATAGAAGGTAATCCCGCTGACATTTACGATGATGTCACTATATTGCTTATAGTTATATCTGAAGCGAAGAAGAGGATAAACATGTACGGGTCGATACAACCGCAGTAAAATGATTTGCTACAAAGTGCCTACAAAGTCTAGACACAGTTGCACAATATGAATAGCTTTTCATGCGTTTTTTAATTAACATAGTACATGAAAATTTTGATAGCAATATTTAAACTTTGCTATCAGTAAGTGCGTGATGTTCATGTCATTTAAAAGACACACGTTTTTTTGTGTGACTTGTAAATCTTAAATTTGTCCGGAAATTTTTAAATAGAGAGAAATTTGATATTTAATAAAAGCTTTAAGATATACATCTCTCCGTTGGAGAGTCTGAGATACAAGTGAAAATTGAGAAAACATGTATAAAATATTATCAGCAATAAAAAACAGGAAATTAGTGCCATAAATCAGAATAACAAATTATTTGTATCAATATTTATATTTATAGTAATTTAAAATAAGAGTCTATCAATGTCTATAGTTCTTGAGTATCACGAAATGTTTATAATAAAATGTCTGTTTACGATAGTGCAATCACTTTTCACTTTCACTTCCTTCCTTCAGATCATAAACACTTTTGATAATTACTTTTATAAATCACATTTGACACATGAAAAACAATTTACTTAGCTTGATTGTTTTAATGTCCTTGTTTGGAGATTATATTTCACGATAGCTGTCAACAAATTTTGCATTGACTAGTAAAACAAAAATTCATTTGTAAAAAATTGTTTGATATTTGAAAAATGTTTTTAGAACCTAATTAATCTAGATATCATCTTAAGATCGTCACATTAAATTGTTTAAATATTTTTATCACTTGCGTCAATTATGGTGCCAGAACAAACCCGACCATGTCACCTTTTTCAAAACCGTCTCTAAAGAAATGGTAATGAATACTCTGCATACATACAGATGAACAAACATACGGGAAACAATACTCATTTTTTAGTGTTGCGAAATATTTTTACATAAATTGATAGAATAACACAAAAAAGTACTTAAATTTACAATTTTTTGGCTGTACATTTTCTTTAAGGGGCCCCAAGACCCTTAAAACTGGAAAAAAAAAATTTAAAAAGACTATTTTCAACATTTAATATCGAAATGTATATAATTTTAAAGCACATTTTTTTATTGGAATGAAAGATATAAGTATGTCCTTTCATTTCATGTATTTAAAAAATTGTAAGATGCAGAATTAGCATTTATGGGGGGCTCCAATCTATCAGACATTTGACGAGTACAGAATTGGTATAAGAATTTACGCGCAGGATTACAAAATAAATTTTGCAACTAGAATTAAAATTTTGGTGATTGCTTATACGTCAGAATGTACTAATTACCCTGAACCTAAATAAATTTGTATTTAAAACATTTTTGTATTTTTAATAGAAAGTTGTATTTAGTTAATGCAAAATTTTGATAATTTCAACTGTATAATCACATAAAAAATATTTTTTTGAACAATAAAAAGGGAATTTTAGGTTTAGTTTATACAGACTAACATGAAACATGTGTTTTGAAATTTTGAAAAAAAAAAAAAAAAAAAAAAAAAAAAATCAGAAGTTTCTGAGATATCGTGCGCGTTATGACTCATAACGTCATTTGAAGAAAAATTACCTCAAAGTTTCGAAAACGTTGTTTCAGCTACTATAGCGGGTATAATTCTAAAAGCCATAACTTCTGCTATAATTGGAATTTGAAGGAAACACTTATATCAAAGTGTTCAGAAAAAAATAGGAGTTTAACACCTAAAAAAAATTAGAATTTCGAAAATTTTAAAGCTTTAAAACTCCTGAGACCCCTTAAAAATATTATGAGGTACAACGTTTTCTAAACATTTTGCGTAATTGATCTTCAAATTCAGAAAAGGTAATAATACCAAAAGGTAAAAAAGAGTTTTTCACAAAACATTATTCTTCGCCAGAAACATTTAAATTTCACAGTTTTAATATTCTTTAATTCACACGAATACCTTCTACAAACAATTAAAATGAGAATATTTCGCGTTCCAAAACGCCGCGCAAGTCGCAAGCATAAAAGGCACCGGTACGGTGGAAATGAAATATTCATTATTTCTTAGACTGTTTTATTAAATTTAAAAAAAAAGAGATACCCCCTCTGACATTTACGACACTCGCACTATATTGCTTATAGTTATGTCCAAAAAGTAAAAGATGACAAACCCGTGAGAGTCGGTACAACTGAGAAAAGTGATTTACTACAAAGTGCGGAGTCTCGAAAGAGTTGCACTCTATGAATAGCTTTTCACTCACTTTAATTACCTTCTTAAATGAAAATTTCGCACGTTTTGAAGCAAATGGGGTATCGAGGTACGGATTTTTTTTTTTTTTTTTTTTGCCTCTGCAATTATTATTATTACCATAATGATTTTCTTGCAGAGTTTACATACCTTGACGATTAGGAAAGAGATACGATAAGAGGCTTGATCTGTTTCAAAGGATGTCAACTTTGCCAAGGAAAATGACAGGGAGGAAATTTTCTCCAGGAGGGAGGGATTGTAACAATTTTATGGTCCTCTTTTTCCTGGGCCATTTCGCCTTTCAGCACACGCAACGCAGTTTACGGCTTGTGCCGTCATACATACGTGATTTGCTCGTTTTTTCCTTGTTTGTGTATTTATTTACTGGCATCTCCTGCTCGGCAGCTACTTTCATTAAAACAAGCCGTTAATTTTAATGGGTTTTACTCTGCGCCGTCAATTCCGATGCGCCCAAATTTCATTTTCTGCTTTTGGGGGAAGAAATTATTTCACTATTTTCATCGTTTACAGAGAAGAAAAAAAAGAGAAAAAATTTCACGCATACTTTGATTTTTTTTCCCCTTAAACTTTTCATTTATATCTTCTAAATATTTTGTTCAAATTTTTATTATGTTGCACCTTTTTCCGAGAATAAAAAACCGTTACGCATAATTGAAATAGCTTTTTTTCCTTTAGGAGCATGTTTTTAAAAATTATGTTTAAAATACACCAGCCTCCAGAAACAAAATTTTTTATTATATTTTCTGCAGACGCCGTGCATATATGAGTTTAGAAAATGTTGATTTTTTTTATTATTAGTTACCAATTTAAAGTTCTAAAATGTGCATTTAAAAAAAAACTAAGATTTGTGTATGTTATACTAAGATTTTGTATGTGCATAAGATCAAATACTATCTTAGTGTGTACACATTTTATACATTTTTCCTTATCTATTATATATGCAATATTAATGTTTGCAAATAGTTCCATTTTATAGATTACTGGGCATTTTTCCAGTAGAAATTGCTCAGTCTTTCTGTATATGCAGGGAGCCGGTGACATCGATAGCCCCGTGATCGCGGAATTGAAAACTTTTCATGTTAATTAGGATGAGCGAAGCGAATCCTCTACTAGGCTACATAAATTACATTTTGTCGTACACTTTACAAAAAACTATTCAGTATTTTGACTTGAAATGAAACATAAAAATAAATTATGATCTGCAGATTTGCACAATATTATTTTTTTTTACAGAATAACCTTAAAAATTTTATTATTTTAATTAATTTTTTTTACATGTTTTTCCATTACGGGCGCATTTTTGCAAATAAAAAATGAAACACGTATATTTTCAGAAGAAAAACGAAGTCATGGAGTTAGTAATTATAAATAGAATCATGATTAATTAAATAGTTTCAGGATTTCTTTTTTTTTAATACCTTTTTTATGAAAATTATAGTAGCATATTTTTAATGAATTAAAATGTGTGAAAATTCAATTATTTACATTCAATTTTAAAAGTATTTTCCAGTGATAAGAATAGACGATTTCAGTCGTGACGCCAGTCATGATGTATTGATTAGAAACTGATACCAAACAAACGGTTGTTATGTTGTATTTTCTATTTTTTTGTATACTATACCTGTATCTTATATCTATATCTCACATATAAGTGTTTTAATACTTGATATGTAGTAGTAACATTTTCTACGATTTATATTTCAAAAGAAATGACGCATATCAACCGTTTGTTTGGAGTCAGTTTCCAACCAGAACGTCATTACTGACGTCACAATGAAAGCAGCTATTCAAATACACAATTTATTCTTAATATGTGAAATCATTTACGCAGAAGATACTTACGCATTTTAAAAGAATTATATTAGAATTATTTTTTTTTGTAAAGTGGCAACAAAAGAATTGTAAACAAATAAAATTATTTGTTAAATTCGTTATATCATAAATAAAAAGTTCCAAGGAAATTCTTAGTTATTTGGCTGAATTTACAGGTCTAAAATTAAAATGCGCCAAAACATAAAATAACGTTTAAGCTTAATAAAGATGCAAAAATAATATAAAAAAATTGTTACTAATCATATATTTATCTTATTAAATAAATAATGGTTCGCGAATCCAAAAAGAGCATGTCTTTTACTAGTTGATAGTAAAATGTCATACGAACCAAATGCGCCAGGTATGACTAGGTTTGAAGGGCCGAAAATATGTTTAATTAAATTAGTTATTATTTAAAAGCTGTAATGCTTTACCACTATCGCGGATATTTATCACGCTTAGAACATTTTATAAAATATTTTGTGCTCTTTTAGAAAAAATACGTATGGCAAACTTTATTCTACCGAAAAAGTCTGTCAAGCCTATTTTAAGGAGGCGGCCGGTGATAAAATTTAACCGTTATTTTGCTTTGAATTTTTACGGTGGCATCCTTATTTCGCATCTGGACGATGGTCAAGTGTCAGCATAAGCGTATGAGGAAGTTTGACGAAAGTGCGCCCGCCGAATTCCCGCGATGTTCTAATAAAGTTTGTCACACAAAGTTTTTCTGAAAGAGCTCAAAATTTTCTATAAAATGCTCTAAGAGCGATCAATATCCGCAATAACCGTAAAGCATTATATCTTTTTAATAATAATTAATTTAATTAAACATATTTTGGGCTTGTCAAACCTAGTCATGCCTAGTTCTTTTTGTTCGTATAACCTTTTACTATCAATTTACATAAAAAAATTTCAATTCTGCGATCACGGGGCTTTTGAAGTCACCGGCTTCCAGATTGATATTTTTGACAAAAGACTTGACTCTATTCTGCCTACACTGTCTATAGTTCTGCTTACGATCATCCATATTTTTAAACCTTTCGAGGCTGGTGTATTATTAATAGGACATGTCTTTCCATTGAGTATTATTTTGTCTTAACAATTACTTTTTTTACTACCTACATATAGACATGATAGTATAGGGCTATGCCTTTCTTATTATGACTTCACTTATGTTTTGACATTTAGTAATAATAATAATAATAATAAAAGTTTTCTTAATTCTCTTTGCGCCATTTGCGATTCCTTTATTTTATATATATTTTTTAGTCTTTAAATTTAAAATATAGGTTACTTTTCTGAACGAATCATGTGTGATCAAATGTAAAAAACATTAGAAAGTTGTAATAGCTGTTAACCCCTGTTGTAATAAGATATTTTCCAAACATCTCCAAAAACTCTTCCTTAACCTATTATCATATAAATATGAATTGAATAGTACACATAATAAGTATATTCGTTAGATTTTAGACAATGAGATTATCTTTAAACGTCAGTAAATCTTTTTAGATAGCTACGATTAACATTATTAAAGTAAAAGTAATTTTGTTCTCAAAATTGAAAAAAAATCGGACTCGAAAGGGTTAATCTTGCATAGGGTATTTCATACGTATCAATAAAGTAATAATGTGAAATGTTTCATGGGTTTTAATTATATCTATTTAAAGAATGATTTCTAAAAAATAACTGCTAAGAGAGAGGAATTAATATCTAGAAAAATAAAGCATGTCAAATAATGCATTTCTTAAATGATATCATATATAGGGAATATTTTATCATATTGAAATGCTAAATTAATGAAATAAATATGTAAATTACTTTTATTTATGTTTATTGAAAGCAATTTAAGAGGATCGATTTTACCATAGTCACTATTTGAAGGCCAGTATTTATAGTTATACGCAATATTAGAAAAAAAAAATTGCATAATTATGCTAATATAGTACGGACGTTTTAGCATTAACATGGGATTGAATTACAAATAAAGTAAAAATATGTTTTTTGTTTACGTATGTTGATTAGATAACTTTGTATCATAATGTGGATAATTCAGATATTCCAGTGATTTTCATTTTTGGCTGATTAAAGCTAAAAGTTTTTAAAAATTTTATTTAATAGTTTGTTTTCTCATCTTAATTTAAAATATGAAAAGACTTTATATAAAATACAAATGTGAATTCATGTGGTTTTTCAAAATTGCCCATTAAGCAATGCTAGATACCTGTTACGTGTTACATACATATCACTTTAAACCTGATTAGAAGCACTTTTGCATTAGTTTAAAAAAAATAAATTCTCAACGAAAAATTTATGACTCCCTTACAAAATAATAAAATTATAGGTGATAAATAAATTATAGGTGATGTTAAACTGCAACAGTATGTTTATTTTTTTCCTTTCAAAATATTTTAATTCTGGAGATTACTTTCAAAGGTGAAATGTTCTTGGAAAATAATGTGTGTTATTCTAATTTAAATAATGTGCCTTGGTAATAAATTGTAAATAACCAACTATATTTAATCTTTCAAAGAATGACGAAAAGAAAAAAATCTTTGAGATAAGGTTTTTGCAAACGCAATTCAAAATTAATTTTATGTCGCCGAAATGAGTGCTATATCGCCCGAAGTTGCAACCATATTAAGCCAGGGCATGTAAATAGGCAGTATCAGGCTTTCACGTACTATCTTCTTATTCTTCCCCAAGTATAGTTGTTATATGAGTGATGCAACTTTCCCCGAATCCAGTTATTAACTGAGAAACAGAAAAAATTAAAAAAAAAAACTAGTTTTTTAACACTTTCCAATGTAGTTGAAAAGTGTTTATAACTTTGGTTTGTCTAGATGTCTGTCTGGCCGATTGTCCATGATCTAACTCGCGTAAACATACTTGGCTAAAACTTGCTAAAAGCTTATACATGCTAGTGAGGTTTACCATAGGATATTAACTATTGAAAATGAAATATGCAGCATTTATAGTTCATTTACAGGAATACAAAAAATTCCGTTACATTATGCTCTACGGAGAAAATTATTTGCAATGTATTTTAATAAAGATACACTATTTGAAACATACTCAAATTAATATACATTATTGAGGTGCAATACAACATTCGTTCTGTAGAATATGAAGTACATGGTTTATCATACATTTACAGAGACACACAAAAGATATGTTACATTATTTCTTATGTGGAAAATCATTTGCTGTGTATTTTTTAAACGTTACGCTATTTTAAACATAATGAGATTAATGTGCATTGCTGAGGTGCACTACAAGATACTTCCTGTGGAATATGGAATTTATAGCATTTATTTGTTTATTTAGAGGAACATTTAAAAAATCTGTCTACAATTAAGTGTATAAGCTATAATCCCTGGAAGTACGTTTTCAGAAGCGGTTAGATGTGCTATGCGTTTCCTAAATGAACTAAACTTTATCTCATTATGTGGCGTTTTTAAAAATCTGTGGATCATACACACAAAAAATATCCCTGTAAAATTACGGGCAGAGGCCGGCAGCAGAAATTCCAGTCATACCCCGTAAAAAAATTCATATCCTATTACCAATCCGTATTTTTGCTATCAGATGGGCTAGAACTGTAAAAATATGCGGATTGCCCTTAATTTTCTAAGTATCTAAGGGATAAGGCCGTTTATTTAATGGATCAGACCGTTTTTCATCAAAAACGGCTGTTACCCGTGAAAATAGAAGGGAAAACGCTCATAAATTTACATTTTTTTCTGAGAGTGTATACAGAGATGGGAAAATATTTCAAATCACCTTATAGGGGCAGAAAAGGCCGTACTTCTGACTGAATAAGTGCATACGAATGATATTTGGAAGAGCAGGATTTCCTTCCGTATATTATGAGATACTGGTATACTTTGATAAACGTAACCGCCTGTTTATTAAGGGGGCAGTCGAGATTAAAAAGTCCCTCTATTTTCAACGGATTCATTTGAAAACTGGCAGACTTGTTAATGCCAAGCTAAATAATAATAAAGAGTTTTTAAATTATTCAATTTTTAAAATAACGAATAATTGTCATATTTTTAAATGTCCCATGTGCATTTCTTTTCCATAAAATACGACAATATTTACTCATGAGATACTTTTTATGCATTACAATGGAAGTTGGCATGAATTGTTAGGCTAATGTCAGACGGACGTCTTTTTGCACGCTTTTTTCCTTACGCATTACCCCTACACAATGCTTGCGGCATTGTGTAGGGATAATATGTAAGGAAAAAAGCGTGCAAAAAGACGTCCGTCTGACATTAGCCTTAAAGTTCGCTGAATATATAAGTGGGAAAAAAATATTTTGATAATTATTCTTTGTTTTTCCAAAAAAAGTAGCTATATTTTCATATTCACGTAAATTTCAACATTAAAATATTCCTGAAATGCAACTTTTTATGCTAACATTTATTTATTATTGTATAGAGGATATAAAGTACGATTTTTAAAAGACTCTGAGAATTAGAAATGCGCATGGAGCGTTTCAAATGTTAACCCTTAAATGCCTGGTGTTGCTTTTCGGCAACACATCCAATTTAGGCTCTAAAATACTATTAGAATAATATTGAAGCTATAATGCCTAATGTTTACGATAAAATGCAGTCTAAAAATATTATTAAATCGATTTTCAACATTTAGATGGCAACGCTTGTGTTGTTTAAGAATAAAGATAAATTTATTTTTTCAAATGTTTCTACTTGTTCTTTTTGTTTTGTTTGGAAGCTTGCGAAATACCCTATTTTGACCTGCAGTGAGCAAGTAAAATTTATTTCTTATTAAAGTTCCTAAAATTCTTGCGTGTTTAATATTGTAGAATTTTATCAAGGGAAATTATTTTTTCAATTAAACACCAGTATTGCCGATTAGTAACAAACTGTTTTTTAGCCGTAAACTATACTGAAAACAAAATATGATTTTTTTTAAGTATTTTTTCCATCATTTATTTAAAAAATGAAAGCCGAAAAACATTATTACAATGATTTTTGAAAAATCAGGCATTTAAGGGTTAAAAGGGTGCGAAATTTTAAATTTTGAGAAAACAGCATTTTACAAATATAAAAGCTTATACCTCTACGAAGAAGCATCAGAACTGAAAAATTCTTTTTGCATCAGATAAATGTTAGCATCTAGTATCATAAAATCCTCGAAAAGAAAAAAAAAATATTTCTTGATATATAAAAATTTCGTGATTTTGAATGTCCACTGTCGCCTTAAGACCTTAAGATTAATCGCGAACTAAATAACGAGTATTACCTGATAAATTGTTACGATTTGGGTGTACATTATGCTTAGTTTTAACATAAAAAAATTACTTCTAATAATTAATAAATTTAATAAATCAAAAAACCCTACTGCGTAAAAAGCGAACTAATTGATTATCTCTCATCAATGTGAAACTATTTTTTATATTACTTACCTAATTTTTATTTACTTGTATTGATGACTTTTAAGTTGTCTTTAATTGTTAGTTCCTATCTATAAACTTTTTTAGATGAGGCTTATAGATGTCTATGAAAGTTAGAGTTGCAGTAAAGCTAGAGATCCTACTTACACAACTTCCAGGTTGTGTAATATTTAAACGGAGCTTCTGATTGTAAAATAGTCAAGGGAACATTTTGAAAGACCTATCCAATGATATGCCACACAATATGGTGCGTAAAAAATGTTTTTCGTCTCTACCACCATTTTGTATTTTACGGACGCCATTTTGAATTTATAAAAACAAAACGTAACCTATAACCATCGGACGGTTAAGACGAATCGATAGATACCTCATTTATTAAAATCCATCCAGCCGTTGGGATGTTTCGAGGGTATAAAGAAATCTACAAACCCAGATACGCGAGAAGAACATAACCCTTCTTAGCAGTCGGGTAATAAAAAGTATTCAAAACTAACTTCCTGAAATTTTCAAAATGCAAAAGATACATATTTATTCACACAACGCGCTCTGATGAACGACACGTTCTCAGGGTGAATTCTGAAACATTCTTAAATAGATTATAATATTGCCACTTGGTAGCAACACTTTACTCAAGAGAAGACTTAGTAATATATATTAACCGATGAATCTGTAGCAGAAAAAATTCCCCTAGGTATCACAGACGCAAATTGATTAAAGCATGATTAACTGAATTAGTCGTATAGTGATTCCGAAGTAATTATGTCCTTTTGTGACGCCTATGTGATGAAGGCGGAACCACGTTAAGAGCCATCACGTGAGTCATTTAAAGTGGCCCAATCGTATAAGTCATCATTTTTTATAAAATGAAACAAATTATCACTGCTTCGAGATATAGGTTGTGAATCAAGTCTACAAAAATATTAACTATATTTAGTATCACTACCTGAAATATTACAAAATGGAAAAATTTCCAGGTATGACACATAAATTCGGAAGCCTAACGATGTATATTCAAATTTACATCAGCATAAAAAAATTGCTTGCGAATCAGATCAAACATTGACAGCAGTAGATCTGTCAAATTATGTGAAACATAAGGAATGTTTAAGTTTCCGTGTCGAATGAATTATATTTTTAGCGTCAGACAAGGACACACGCAACAATATTTTTTCCCAATAAAATAACTAAAACAAGAAAACCACGGTAGTCACAAATCCGATTTCCTTACGCGCATGGACTATGATTGTTTTCTCCCTTTATATACATTTTCAACTGCGTTTTCCAAAGAACTACCTTTTTTTTGAAGCAATCTAATGTTAAAAGGTAAAAAATAGCATTGGTGAAGGTAAAAAATGGCATCGTCACCTGATTTATCACAAAAATGTGTATGTCTTCCCCGTCTCGAGCATTCAAACATGTGTTGGCAAATATCGCTCTAAAAATCAAATTATAACTGCATTTAAATATCAGTTATTATGTAAAAATAATAAACGGAAGAAATTATATTAATAAATAGATTAAATCAAAATCTGGGAAAACTCTTACAAATTCTAAAGAAAAGAAAAAAGATTTTAAAAGACTCAAAATATCTAAGATGTACGTCATAAAATTGATATATGCTATACAGCTGTAATACAAACTATTTTACTTATTAAGTTAATTTAACTCGATATCAATTGAATAAGTGTAATTTTATGCTCTTATAATTTCAAAGAATTGTTATATTCATTTCATCATCATTAAAATCTTGAAAGCCTCCAATTTCAGATTTATTTCCTATCTTTCAAATAAACCTGAAGACAAACTATTGTATAGAATATGAATGCTTGTAGTTTAACAAGTCTGGAGGGAACAAAGATATTATTTCAAGTTTTATGGCATCAATTATTTAGAATTACTCAATTACATTTCGTAAAATAATTTTAAAATTCTTAAAGTTCTGTTACACACAATAGAAACGTAACCAAGAACTTGTTTAAAACAATATTAAGAGGCACTGCGTAAAAATATTTTTAACATGATTTTTCCATTTAAAATTGAATCTCTCTATTAATTAACGTAAAACTTTTCTAAAAATCTGATTTCCATAAGGATTTAAATGCTACTAAGAGAACAAACATATTACTTCTTTGTCTGTAAAATGATAAATATAAGAGAAATTATCTTCGTTAACTTTTAAATTGAAAACTCCTCATCATCCGCTTCAAAAGCAGACATTGTTACGCAAACTAGCAAGATAATGGATCACGTTACGCTACGAACAAAGTAAGGTTTTAAGAATATCTCTTTTCCGAAAATGTTACATTTTTCGACTGTTGCACAAAAAATTACTAGACGATCGCAAGTACGATATTTTTGTAAACATAATAAATTTATATTTTATATTTAAAGGGTTGGGTTCCTCTTAAAATTCCAAAAAATAAAATTTTTTATAGCTTATATTAAAATGTGTTTCTTTAGGAATTTTTCAAAAGAAACACCATACAAAAATTTACTTTAGAAGAGATGCTTTCCCCAAAAGAGTTTGAGCTTTTTTTCTTATGATCAAGGGTTACTTTTATCTTTAAAAGCAATTTTCTCAAAAGAGTGGTTTTGGTCATTGCTAAGAAAAGGCTGAAATTTTGACTCAAGGTATAAACCTTATAAATGCACAGAAAGTCTTTATATACTTTTTCAACTGCGTTTTTCAAAGAACTGCCTTTATATTTGCAGCGATCTAAGATTAAAAACGGTAAAACGCCTCTGAAGATAAACAATCTCATTGTCACCTGATTTATCACAAAAAAATTGTCTAGCATGAGTCTCCCCACGCCCCGAGCATTCAATTATGAGTTGATAAATATCCCTTTAAAAATCAAATTACGACTGCATTTAAATATCAGTTATTATGTTAAAATAGTAAACTGAAGAAATTATATTAATAAATAGATTAATTCAAAATCTGCGAAAACTCTTACAAAATTCTAAAAAAAAAAAAAAAAAAAAAAAAAAAATGAAAAAAAGATTTTAAAAGACTCACCGTATCTAAGTTGTAAGTCATAAAACTGATATTTGCTATACAACAGCAATACAAACTGTTTAACTTATTAAGTTAATTTAACTTCATATCAATTGAATAAGTGTAATTTTATGCTCTTATAATTTCAAAGAATTGTTATATTCAATTCATCATCATTAAAATCTTGAAAGCTTCCAATTTCAGATTTATTTCAGATCTTTCAAATAAACCTGAAGACAAACTATTGTATAGAATATGAATGCTTGTAGTTTAACAAGTCTGGAGGGAACAAAGATATTATTTCAAGTTTTATGGCATCAATTATTTAGAATTAATCAATTATATTTCGTAAAATAATTTTAAAATTCTTAAAGTCCTGTTACACACAATAGAAACGTAACCAAGAACTTGTTTAAAACAATACTAAGAGGCACTGCGTAAAAATATTTTTAACATGATTTTTCCATTTAAAATTGAATCTCTCTATTAATTAACGTAAAACTTTTCTAAAAATCTGATTTCCATAAGGATTTAAATGCTACTAAGGGACCAAACATATTACTTCTTTGTCTGTAAAATGATAAATATAAGAGAAACTATCTTCGTTAACTTTTAAATTGAAAACACCTCAACATCCGCTTCAAAAGCAGACTGTTATGCAAACTTACGCAAGATAACGTTACACTAGGAACAAAGTAAGGCTTTAAGAATATCTCTTTCCCCAAAATGTAACATTTTTCGATAGTAGTAAATAAAAATTACTAGATGATTACAAGTACGATATTTTTGTAAGTATAATAATTTAATATTTTCTATTTAAGCCGTAAGCACACGCGATGGGATAAGTCTCACCCCAATCACATTTTTTCTTTTTTAAAAATAATGATACATTTATTGAGGACGCTTCTGACCTGCCTTGCACCTTTCTAGGTCAAGGTCGAGAAGGGGTGGGAGGAGCAATACCTTTTATTTCTTCGAAAGGAGGGGAGAAATGTACCTCTTGGGATTAAATATTCCCGCACGTGTACACACGTTTCATTTCGATACGTTCATTTCTTACGAGATAACACACACTAAAATCATTTTGATGAAAGACTCTAACAGAAAATCTACTTGTATATATTGATGAAAGGATATTAAATGCAATTAATATCAATTTTGTGAAATAATTTATATTTTAAGGTGTAACACAAATCGTTAGCCTATTTTCAAAAAAAAAAAAAAAAAAAAAAAACATGATTTTTACAGAAACTGCTACAAAATCTGAAAATAAATATGAAATCATGATTTTTCCCCCAAAAAGAAGTAGTACTGAGACATTTTTCAATATAGAACAGTAGATTTGTTTTTAAAAGGCATTTAGCAAAAATATAATAGGAGACAAACTATGGTAAGATTTATTCCACGCGTGGAGTAACTTAATGGAAAGAGGCGCGTGTCCTGACGGGTTAAAGGGATTGATTCCTCTTAAAGTATCAAAAAATCAAATTTTTTAATAGCATATATTAAAATGTTTTTTTTTTTTTTTTTTTTTTTTTTTTTTTTAGGAATTAAAAGAAACCCCATGCAAAAATATGCTTTAGAAGGGAGGTCATACTCAAAACAGTATGAGCTTTCTTCATATGATCAAGGGTTAATTTTATTTCTAGAAGCATTTTTCTCAAAACGGCCATTATGGTCATTGCGAAGAAAAGGCTGAAATTTTGACTCAAGGTATAAACCTTATAGATGTACAGAATGACCTACCATTATGTTCATCAAGTAAAAAATTTGAAATTATGACTAGTTATATATATATATATATATATAAAATAGCCGTTATTTATTTCCTCAAGAAACAATCATTGTATTTTCTCTAGTGTAAGTCATTTTAACCACATGTTATATCTCTGCTCTCTAAAAAAAAATTCGCACACTATAACAATTCAGTTATGAGAAACCCTACGCGCAAGGCATATAAGGTGAATTCATTTACTAAAAAAGCATTAAATTTCAAATTTTCTTTAAACATATAAGTATTATACAGACATACATACAGTGAATACAATAAACCAAACTGGGGTGAAAAATTAGCCAAAGCCAGGAATCGAACCCCGGACCACAGCATTCCAGGCTTTTGCTGTAACCACTGAGCTACTCCGGCCGATGCCTGGGTCTGCAATTTTTTTTTTTTTTAACCCAGTGCCAGAAATCGAACACTGGACCACAGCACGCAGGTACTAATTGTACCTGTCTTTCCGGAATGTAGACATAGCATTCCAGAAAATCGAACTTGAAACAATGTGGTCCCGGGGTCAATTCCTGGCTCTGGCTAATTTTTCTATCCAGTTGGGTTTATTGTATTTATTGTATGCATGTCCGTATAATATTTATATATACCGTTAACAGCTGAATGCAGGCGTTATTTATGTGTGTAAAGTGTGTTTTATTATATATTGTAGTGTATGTGTTTTATTGAATTAAAACACTTTATATGCATCTAGACTTTTTTTAGAACTTTAACGGTTTCAGTGGAACATTTTAATTACGTTTTTAAAATTTCATATCCAAATGTAAATTAGATGTGGTGTGTAATCCATATTAGGATCATTTCTACATAGTGTTGCCCAGTGTCCCGATTTACGCGGATGATCCGATCTTCAGGAGCTCCAAGACTTGTCCCGATCACTGCGCGGGACTACAAAAGTCCCGATTTTTCAGATTGCATACATTCTTTTAACCCTTTATCTACTGATGGTACTTATAAGTACCATTAAAATTGTTATAAAATTCATTTACTACATCGATTAGTTGTGACACAGTTTAGAATGAGGTATAGATGCATTATTCTATCTTGTTCCAAAAACATTATTAGTTACACAACACAAAAATATTTTTAAAAGGATGATTTATTTTGCTTTTGCATCTTTTCAGCAGCTTTCTTGACGTTGGGGACGGGGGGTTCAATTCGAAAATATTTCTACATTTCTATTGTAACAACATTATATTTGTACATTTCCTAATTCTACAAAATACTAAGAAAAATATTTAAAATAAAAAATTTGAGTGGTGTGATAAATATTGCACAAAATCCCTATAAATTCAAATTTAATTAATCATTCCAAAACCTTCAATTCTTCTAAAATCCTTCTAAAATTTATTAAATGATTATGTAAATCTTCTAATATAGTTGAAACAATTCACGAAAAATGCTTTAGAAGATAAAATTTTCATGAATTCATAATTCAGTACTTAAAGGGTTAAACTACTTTTTGTACCATGCTATTCGTTACTCTGCATCAAGTGGAAATTAATACAGTAAAACCTGAGAAAGCAGAACCTATCTAAAACGTAAAACTTTTATAGTCCCTTCAAAAGCAATACCTTTCTTGTGTACAGTCGTAGAAAAAAAAAGTAAACAATCCCTACAAACTCTGCAACTAATTATAATAGAAGAAAGTTACTGGTACCAAACGATGGGAAATAAAGTCTACTTTTAAATGATGTTTATAAAATTTCCTTAGGAGGTCATCTACAAATAAATACCAGACTACACTTTAATTTTTTCAATGGCAACACCCAATTTTGACAATATATTTTAAATCTTTTTTCAAACTATGCCTAGAAATGAAATTTCAAGTCATGTGGCTAATAACTTTTTGAGCATTCAAAATTTACAGTTTCTAATGTTAAATTGGATTTTCATGTTTTTATTAATATCTCCTGAAATTATAATCCTAATGTGATAATTTTGTGTGTGTTTCTAATTTTAAAAACCCAAACATAAATACTTCGAGTTTGTAATTTAAAAAAAAAATTATAATAGGAATTATGAAATTAATATTCGAAAAAAAAATGTGAATTGCAACCTACAAATTTTTTTTATAGATTTGTATTTATTATGTTCTGCTTTATGGGAATTCTCAATTTCAAATATTTCTTCCAAGTTTTTTTCTTTTAATTGTGATTAAAAAAAGTCAAAATATTGGTTTGAGGTGCAGAAAAGCATGATTTGAAAGAATATGTTTTGCTCATTTTATTGAAATATTTAGGCCGGCAATAGTCGAAACATATTAAGCGAGTGTATTAGTCATGTGGGAAAGAAATAATACATGAATAGAAATGACATAGTATTCTGTAGCATTTCAACAATCGAGTACCGAACTTCAATTTGAATACAGCCCCAAAATTAGGCTCTTTTTATAATAATTAATTTCTCCGAAACTAATCGTACACTGTTAAAAAACCACTGTAGATTTGCCAGAACAAACTCGATCACAGTGAATGTGCTGTATCTTTCTTTGGTTTCCTGACTATATTAACATGGAAAATACAGTAGTTGCGTAAAATTAACAGCACAATGTGCTGGCAATTTGGAAGCATTTTTTTACAGCACAAACTGCTGGCGTCCAAATTACCAGCACATTGTGCTGTTAATTTTACGCAACTACTGTATTTTCCATGTTAATATAGTCAGGAAACCAAAGAAAGATACAGCACATTCACTGTGATCGAGTTTGTGCGCGAGATGAACAGTACTTTGCACTGTAAAAATGTCGTTTTTTATTACAGTGTTCGAATTTCATGAACATTTGTTTTTAGGGAAGTTGAAGGGTGTAGAATTTATTTATGGTGTCAAAGATGGGTATTGCTATTGAAAAAAAAGAAAAAAAAAGTTTGGGTTGGCTTTGATATGCAAATAGCTAAGCAAATTTTGTATGCGTCATTTAAAAGTAAATTTTATTTCCAATCGTTTGGTATCAGTAACTGTCTTTTACAATAAATAGCTTCAGAGTTACTAGGGGGTGTTTATTTTCTTTTCCCCACGACTGTACCTGTCTAGACGAAAGCCCGTCTAAAACGGAATTTTTTGCTGTTCTCATCGATTTTAGTTTTACAACTTTTACAGGTCTTTGTTCAGTACGCTCTGTATAAACGGAGCCTGTTTATAACGGAATTCTTTTTTAAAAATAGAAATTTCATCGTCCCTACTATAAGTATACTATATATAAAATTACACCTTCTAAATTGGAATTTTGTATCATTCCCTAGAGATTCTGCTCTCATAGGTTTTACTGTATAAGGTTGTTGTGTTTTTTCCTAATATAAAAAACCGGTAAGTCTGAATCGCAGGGACAGGGGAAAAAAATTCTATTCGTCTTATAATTGTATAATATTCCCATCGTGGAGACAATAAAGTTTTTGCATTTTAAGGTTTCATTCCGTTATAGACAGGTTCCGATATCATACGGTTTACTGTATTTTTATGTCCCGATTTAGGAACCCCCGTCCCGCTGTTTTTGTCTATCTGTCCCATTTTTTTTTTGCGACTCTGGACCTGTTAACACTACTTCTACATGCATTTTGCCAGTTTAAAAGGTAGCTGACCACTAAGAAATAAAACATGTCTGTGCACAAATTCAAAAACATAATTATTGTACACCAAAGAGTTAAAAGGAATTTAAATGAAAAATATACACATAAGGATCTATTGTGTTAAAAAATGACGGAAAAAATAATGAAGTACCATAATTTCCGGCGTATAATCAGCGGATCAAATACTTATGTTTAAACCAGAGATTCTACTTAAAAATATATATTACTTATTTCTGTTGTTATTTATATGACTTCGTTTATTAAGTAAAATTCCTTGTTTAAAATATATTGATTTGATCTGCGGATTATATGTTTGAAATTATAGTAAAATCAGCTGTAAATACTATACGCGTTATTGGAAAAATAATTTAAAAAAAAAAAAAAAAAAAAAAAAAAAAAAAAAGGTCCTTACAAAATGTACCAGTGAAATTTTTCAAAAGAAAACAAGTTTGAAAAGTCTCCTGCAATAAATGCTTCTATTTTGTGGTAATCTTAGCAGTATTTTAAATGAATAGTAAAGCAGATAGATTGACACGTAAGCGTAATACGCTGTCAAAATTTAATTGATAAGAGTATAAGGATGGATGAATGAAAAATTCGAACACCTAGAATGAATGTGCAGTTTGTCCAAAAACTAACCTTAAGGCTGTTCTCAAATCAAAAAGGGTAACTTTATGACATAAGTTTTAATTTATTTTTGATCGGAAATGCATGAAACTAGCAGATGTTGTTGTTCAAAAACTATTTCATCAAGCTGTTTTGTCCGTTTTCTTGCAAACGCAGTTGATCTTTCAGAAAATAGTGTGAACGTGGTCGTTTTGAACCGAATTTCCACGAGAAAGGAGAAAACTACTCAAGAAAGGATGAAAAATGTGTTTGTCACTTGATCAAAATCGGTTCTAACTCAATAAGTAATTTATTGATCCAAAAATGGAAAACACAGTTCGATTCCAAATCGCTTCCATTGTCAGGGTTTCCAATTTTATATCTTTCCTTTAAAAAATGAATTTGTAAATGTGTCAAAATGTTTTGCGCTTGTTGAGCAGAGCAGTTGAGAACAGCCTTAATGCTTCAGACGAATACCTTCACTATCGTTCTCTAATTTTCCGATATCGAATAAGATTGGTGGGGAAACCTTTGTAAGAAGAATTTCAAATATCGAAATTAATATTGTGAGTGATAGAATAAACGACAGTCAATAAATAGGATTTGTCGAACATGAGGAGGGCGGGGGGGGGGGGGGGGGGTGCTTTTGTGTTTGCCGGCAGAAGCTAAAGGGTATGTTGAAGACATATTGTATATGGATACTTGATTATTAATAGAAACGGAGTAGACCTTCAGAAAATATTTCTTGTGAATTTATTCCGCCATGGTAAGATTTTAAAAATGAAATAATCCTGTTTAAATGAAATGTAAGTAATTTCTTAATACATTACTTGAAAGAAGTTTAGATGCAACAGAAAGATTCAGAGTAAGAGTTTTAACTTTTGACCATGCCACTGATTTTACCCTTTCTAAAGATCAAATAAGTTTAAATTTATCCTTATTATTAAGTCTTCCCTGGACACAAGTACATAATAGATGGACTAGAATGTGAAAATTTGATTATATTATCAAAGAAAGGCGCTGTATAGAAAAAAGTGTGCCCTGTACAATTTGGGGCATTCATAGAAAATGTATCTCAGCAGAAAGCTAAAACTGTATCTAAAGATCAGATTTTGAGCGATATAAAACATTTAGTGAACCAAAGAATGAGAGCAAAAAATTTATTTGATATTTGTTTAGACATAATGCATCCACCGAAAATAATCATGGGTTGGATAATTTTTTACTAAGTTCCTCTTGTTTTTACTTAAAATCTTAGTTATAGAGTAATTTAATTCAACAGACATTTTTATTTTAAAAATCATTTTACAAGTCTTGCATAAATTACATTTCTTAATTTATCAGGAGTTTTAAATCTTTTTTTCTTAAAAATGCATTGTTAAAAATATTCGGTTTATGGCTACTGAAATAAAAATTCATGTAACAGTTTTAAGCATCTTATAATTCTCATATACATAATAATGTTGCTTAATTTTCTTTTGACCACCATAAGAAAGTTTTAAAATTTGAACAATTACGTAACATAAAACTCAAATCCCTGCCTATACAATATTTTGTATAATTGATACAACCAATTTAGCAAAAGTATTCTTTTACTGCATTGTTAAATGAAAAGCTGAAAAGAATTGAATAAATGTTATTTGAAAAATAACTACAGAATGGCGCTGCGAATACCTCGCGAAAAAGAATTAATCAATGAAAAATACAATTAATTTCTCCCATTTTCTTCATTCCAACAGTTATTTATGTATTTTCTATGAGATTTTACAGCGCGAATAGGGAGAACACAGGAATGTTAATTAGCACTTTTCATATGCTTTCTAAGCTTGGAAGTTTCAAGAAATGGAACCAAATAAGCATTAATCTTTAGGCGAATTCCCAGAACCGTGATAAAACTAACTGAAAGTAAATATTTTATCTTGAGCACCCCGCATAATGCGTGAAGCAAATGCAAATTGTTGTACAAATTATTCCCAGGAGAGAAATTATATGTAATGTATTTTTAAAATATATAATGTTTTTAATGTATACATGATTTAAGCAATAAATATACTAAAAGGTTCACGTCATCGTGAATTTAAATTATTTGATGGAATGAAGCAGCGACATATTAAAAGTTTAAAAGTTATTTCAGAGACCTCCCTTCACTTCATCAATAATTCTTCGCTTACGTTCCGAAAAATCGGTCTTCGCTTAATCACTTGCTTAATACCCATATGCTTTTAGGTTCTTAAATTTTCTCGTTTGATATTTTATCGGAAAGATAAAGAAAGAATTTGATGATTTTAAAATTAGAACAATGCGAATATTGAGAAAGGAGAGGTGATTTCAATGAAGTTCGATAAAATCGAGAAAATATCGTACTTTTAATACATGGCCTACCTGTGATAAGATCACATATTTGTTCAGAATTAAAATTCATAAAATATTCTATTTCTTAAATTAAATTTTAAAAAAATATATATAGTTAAACTTTATAAAAAAGTAAAATTAAAATCTTATTCATTATTGGATAAAATTATGTAACACTTGTACTCTTTTATCCTTGATAAACAGATTAAAAGTAATTTAATTTTTATCTTTGTAAAATATCTATTGCTATGAATATCTATGTGAAAAAGATCGCAAAAATATTGTACATTTAAACAAACATACAAATATTGGTATTGTGACACGGATTGATCAAAGTATTGAGTATGTTGGTGAAATGGAAAACAGGTAAAATGAAACTGAAAAAGATTCAAAGGACAGCGCGTTATATGTTGTAAGTACCGGGTGTCCCAAAAATGACTGATGGATATTAAAATTTAATAACTTCCAAACGGTGACAGATATTAAAAAAATTCTTGCAGGAGGGTTATGTATGATATCAGGAGTTTTTGTACTGCGATTCATTATTTCAGTTCGAATTTCAAACAATAGATGACGCTGAGAGCAATAGGCGCCCAGTCCAGACCCGATTTTTGGTACTTAGAGATTCATTCAATACATTTTTATCTCCCTTTTTCGCGTGGAAGAAGATAGAGGCTGAAAAATCAAGCCTGGATTTAGCGGTTATTGCTTGCCGCGCTATCTATCGATGCTATTTGTAACTAAAACTGAGAATCGCAGCATAAAATCTCCTGACATCTTACATAACACTCCTGCAAGATTTTTTTTAAAATATCTGTCACGGTTTGCAAGTTATAGAATTTTAAAATCCATCAGTCATTTTTGGGACACCCGGTATATGCTTTTTTTCAGGCTTTAAAAAAAAGGCTTTCAAAATCAAAAACCTATTTATTCCCGTTGATTCTAAGCTAGAACATCTAGATGATCGTAAATCGGAAACCTGAAGAAATTTAAAGGTTAAAATATTCTGAAGATTTTTCTAAAACAATGAAAATATTTGGTCATACATACAGCATTAACTTAACCTTTAACTGATGTTACCGGCCTCACAAACCGCTGCTTTTTTACAAAAAGTTTAGTACAAAAACACCATCCTATGAGTTAATCGCGCCTTTTATTCATATCTCGATGGAGCTGTCTCGCAGACAGCTTCACGGTAGTCACGTGATAATTTCTGTCACATCAGCTAAAGGTTAAGCCTAATTTAAAATTCATAAATTATTTCCTAATTAAAACTTCATCTTTTTCCATCCCTCTAGCTTTAAATCAAATCAAATCAATTGGTACTAGTTGGTATCATAGAAAGATGTTGTTCGGAATGGACATGCTGCATCCTTTTGGTTAAAAAATTCGGATGGTTCAGCGAATCAAAAATTCAGATTTGCTCTTGTCTTGAGAATGTTAAATACAATGATTCAAAGTTCATCGCACCCCCTTGTTAAAATCCGAACTATTATTGAAATCGCTCAAAGTTCAAATATTTCGCTGTTTATTTGATTTAATTTACAACTTTTATAATATAAATCAGAACTTTAAGAAGATAAATCATTATAATTTACGTTCTAGAAAATAATGCATTTAAAATGTATTTTGAGAAATATGTATCCATTATATTTCGCAAGAATGATCCTATGTTCGTAATCTTTTTTTTGGGGAGTACCTTTGTATTTTTTAATTTTTTTTTATATATTGAGGAGCCTTACACATTATGTTATATCAATTGCATTCACCTCATTATTATTTTAATAATTTTCTAAAAATGTAGAATTATAATATTTACCGATTGTGTTTCTTTTATTTATCATTTTCTCTTATCTCAATTTAAGACTTTATGAAAATTAATAGCTTGATAAATATTCCTTATAAGATTTTCCTTTTTCCTCGTTTCGAAATGTTGATTTGTTCAAAATTTTATGTCAACTTAAGTAAATATTTTATTGTATTCAGAGAAATTTATATGAAATTGACTAACCTAATTTTTATTTTCCCTTTAATTTTTGTTTCATGTCGTCATGATTCCAAACAATCCGAAGTTTTTTGGTATTGGGAGGATCAGTAGGTAAATATTGCGATACAAAGGCGTGAGATAGATCTATTTTTCTGCACCCTGCTCCTTCTAGGAAAAATTCCATAAGCCAAGGTCATCTTGTGAAGTTTTAAACAGGGCTGATAGATCTATTTTTCTGTACCCTGCTCCTTCTAGGAAAAATTCCATAAGCCAAGGTCATCTTGTGAAGTTTTAAACAGGGCTGATAGATCTATTTTTCTGTACCCTGCTCCTTCTAGGAAAAATTCTATAAGCCAAGATCATCTTGTGAAATGTTAAACAGGGATGATAGATCTATTTTTCTGCACCCTGCTCCATCTAGGAAAAATTCCATAAGTCAAGGTCATCTTGTGAAGTTTTAAACAGGGCTGATAGATCTATTTTTCTGCACCCTGCTCCTTCTAGGAAAAATTCCATAAGCCAAGGTCATCTTGTGAAGTTTTAAACAGGGCTGCCACAGGCGACTATTTTTTAATTCTATTTCGCACTATGTTTTCAAAACAAAAATCTTTTACTTACGCTTTGACAACATTTGCAAGCGAAATATACTATAAAATGTATTTTTTAAAAATAGTTTTGATAAGAGAATATATAAATAATCGCCTGTGGCAGCCGTATTTAGGTGATACATATTTTTACGGTGTTTGCATGTTTAATGTTTGCGATGCTTACGATTTTTGCATCAAGATTTCACATCTCTCTTGTGCAGATACAAAAACAATTTTACATTTTAGATACAATAGTTTTTGTACATTTGTACATTTTTTTATTCTGGGTAATTTTATTTATTTATCATTTTTATGCATTTATTTATTTATTTTTATTTTTGTTTTGCATTTTTAATATTAATATTTTTTAACGTTACAATTTTTTGGAATTTTATCCAATCATATAAATTATATAATAATCTTTCTCTATCAGTTTTAATTGTGTTATGTAATTATGTTAGTGTCTAGATATTTAGCATCACTGCAAAAAAATAAAAGGTATTGCATGTTGATAAAGAAGAAAAACCACAGTGCTGAACTGTTTTTGCTAATACATGAAATTCTGAATAACATACTATACACCATGACCAAAATGTGAACAGTCTGTAAACAAAATGAAACTCACCATTTTCATCGAGGGATGTTGCAAATAATTAATCATTACTCGGTTGATAATTTAACAAAAAGCTTACTAATGAAGTCAATACCTAATTAATGCCTTCTTTTTAAAATAAGGACAACGTTAATATTGAAAAAGGACAAACGATTTCAATCGAGATCATTAATACCGGAAAATTTTTCTATATGTTGCTTAATGTATAATCTATATCAATCTGCTAGGTCACGCTATTAACACGACACACTAAAATTCACAAAATTATTAATATTTTAGATGCAAATTTATGTAATCAAATCTAGAGTTTATAGAGAAGATTCTTTCTAAACAGGGGATATTGTAAATGGATTTTGAATTTTGTTAGATATTGTCTGTGATGAATAAAGAGGGGATAAACATTAATAACACCGTAACTAAAATATAACAAACATGTGAATGCACTGCGACCAAAATGAGATTTATCATTATTGTCACATGACGTAAATAACAATAGTCCAAGTTCAATATATCCCATTGTGTCGATTTGACGACGCTCACGTGAGAATATTTTAAGATGTCACATTTTGGTCACCGTTATGTCTGTGATATTTATAACGTGGAACTGACGTCACTTCATCTGGCTCTGCTATTAGTAGAGCCGCCCTAGCTATTAGGGCATGCTAACAATAGCGTTATTCTTTCGTTGCCAGGATGGATTATTAGAGATCTCATAGCCGTGATTTTGATGCAAATATTTTTCTATCATTTTCTCCACAATATTTTTCCGTAGTCTGAGTGTCTGCATGAGTTGTTACTCTCGACGCTATTTGTTTGCGACAAAAGCTGATTGGATCGTTAGATCACGTTGTACTTATTACTATTTCTCTTACAATAATTTTAATTAGAGACGTAACCTCAGTACCGATTAGAAGAAGAAAACATGTAAACAAAATATTCGTACAACCCTGCACAATCATGCATGAAGACAGAGAAAGACAAAATTTTCGAACTTTATTCAAATTCACTATACTTGCAAAGTAACAACATTTGTTTGTGCTCCTCCAAAGTAACTACTATTTGACTACGATGTTACAGTAATAATTTCATTTAACCCGAGAGTAGTCGCGTCTTTTTTTAGAACGCTAGTAGTCGCGCTCGGTCTATTTGCCGCCGTTCCCGTTTGGCCGAAAAAACAGAGGAAAGTTGCCAGTGTTACTGGAAGATCGAAAACGGCGAAAATAAGGTGGAAATATCGCTTGAATGCGATAAGATAAACGCTATAGCAATTAGCACGCATTTACGTTAAGAATATATTTGGTTAACATTTAAATAAATGTTTAATAACTTTTTTTTTTCCTCAAAATTTGTAAAAATGATAAAAACTGACAAAATTTGTAAGATTCAATGAATAACAAATTAAAACAAATTTTCAGTTATGAAGTTGAAATCGTGATACATATTTTTCGAAAGGACAGCAGCGCAGTCAGGTTGGTTTTAACGGTGGTCCGGCACTAGGAGCTAATTAAAGTTGAAAAAATGCATTTCTAATATACTTTTCTTACCATATCTATACAAATAATAAAAAAAATGAGATACAATAACTACTAATTTGAAATTATTAATATAACAACAGTAGCTACTTTTTATTTCATTATTTTTTTTTCTTTCCGTTGAGTCGTTTTTGTGTGTGCAACTTTAGAGATTTGATAATTCAATACTTTTTCTCAAGTGAAAATATATGAACCAAATGAACCAAATATGCATGGAAATATACGGACATATTTCAGGGTGAAGCAGCGTTCTTTTTTCATCTTTCTGGGTATGAACTTCGTATATATGAAGTAAATAATAAGTAATAATTTAATAAAATCCAATATTTTAGTTCTATAAATTTCCACTGTTTTTTTTTTTTTTTTTTTTTTTTTTGCAAAATTTGTAAAAATGATAAAAATTGTTATATAAACTGACTGAATTTGTTAAGATACAATGGATAACAAGTTAAAACAATATTTCAGTTATAAATTTGAAATCGTAATTCATATTTTTTGAAAGGACAGCAGCGCAGTCAGGTTGGTTTTAACAGTGGTCCGGCACTAGGAGCTACTTGAAATTGAAAAAAAAAATACATTTCTAATATATTTTTCTTACCATATCTATCTATACATATAATAAAAAACGGAGATAAAATAACTACTAATTTGAAATTATTAATGTAACAGCAGTAGCTACTTTTTTTTTTTTTCGTTGAGTCGTTTTTGTGTGTGCAACTTTAGAGATTTCATAATTCAATACTTTTTCTCAAATGAAAATATATGAACCAAATGAAAATAAATGCATGAAAATAAATGAAACAAATGAAAATATACGGTGTTATCTCAGGGGCAGCGTTCTTTTTTCACCCTTCTGGGTACGAGCTTCGTATATATGAAGTAAATAATAAATAATAATTTATTAAAATTAAATATTTCATTTATATAAATTTTCACTGTGGATTTTAATCCCACTTACGGATAAATAATTTTAAAGAACCGAACTGACAAAAGGTTCATTTTGATTGTAACCGCTTCATGTAATAAAAATAAATATACATTTGTGCATACCAATTCATGCTCTGAATAATTCACTAAAAACTTTTTCTTACAATACATAGCAAAATATTAAAAACATGAAGATAGCAAATTTTCTGATTCTTCATTATCAGTTTCCTCATCTTCGTTTAGAATTAAATTATTATCTTCCTCTGGTGAACTGGCTTCATCACTAATGTAATCCTCTTCTAAATTACCAAAAAGTTTTAGAGCTTCTTGAATAGTTAAAAACTGTTTACGAGACATTGCTAAAATAATCAAATAGTCTATGAGAAAAATATCAGAAAGAGAAAAAGAGAGAGAGAGCAAACGGAAGGGTCTCCGCGAACCCTTCTTCCGCCTTCCAGGAAATTCGGGGGAATGGGAATGAAGAATGGGTAGGAAGAAAAAAAAACAACTAACGCTGGTGATCGCCGGTCATTCAGACCGAATTTAACTTTAAAATGCTATAAAATCCTGACAAAATGCAGGGATGACTTGTAATTTCTGTAAACAGAAGGTCGAACAGTGAAGGTCAGCTATGCGGCATTCCACCATTGTAACTTTAAGGGGAGATGGGTTTTAGGAAGATATACGAATTTTGGCGGGGAAAAGACCAACGCGCGACTAATAACGGGTTAAAGCACTGGTTTTCAAAATTTCATCCTTCTCGTATCCTTTAAAAGGTTCCATGTTTTAGCCACATCCCTGTTTTTCTTTACTCGTTTGAATCATGAATAGAAAGCTGAAGTCAAAGGAAACAACAAACGGATACAAATAGACATTTTTTTTTTTTTTTTTACATTAAATGTAAGCGTTAATAGAGCCAGCTTTCTAATGTGATGGGTGCGTTTGTCTACTTTGCGCTTTTGTTGAACGTTTAGTGTTAACTCGTTGCAGAGTTGTAAATTTTCTCTAATATCTAGTCTAGTGTGGCTTTGACTCGTAGCTTACACTCCAAGGGAGACGAAAACTCTACTTTGAGGAACGCTGAAAGAATAGATTTTGCGAACGTTAGTAATTTCTAAAAATCAATCTTCACATATTTTCATCAAAATTCATTTAAAACTCTTACTTAAATCTTCCAGTAAGCGATAATCATATTTAAAGTAATTTTCTGTTAGATATTTTGATAAAGTTTTTACAAAATTCACTTCAACTAATTTTCTTTTATAAATACTTGCTCATGTGCTCTGCAAATTCGTGAAATATTTTTGCAACAATAACTGAACATAATAATTAACACTTCTACCTGAAGTCATTTTCGATTGTGTTGTTAATGTGTTGCGAATGTGTTGTGCCAAATAAAAAGATTGTGCAAAAAGTGTTGTTAAACATTACAAGAGGATAAAATGTGTTTTCAAAACATTTATTTTTAAAATTGGTTATAAATGTTTAATAAATAGTATGTGTTTATTTCTGAAAACTGAGAATTTATAAGAGGGCGTCGCGAATTCCTCTGGATTGAAAATGTGAAGTGAACGGAATAGAGAATAATGTTGTTGTGAAGTAAGATGGCGACCAGAGTGTTAGCTCATCGTATTGTGATTTAAATAAAATGTGATACAGTCCAAAAAATAGTTGTTTAAGGAGTAAAGATCTACATTTTGTGGTCGTACAAGCTCGGAGAGTCCCTATGGATAAATAGTTTATTTCGTCAATATATCGTGTTCATAAAAATCTTCGAACATTTGTGCCTATGTTTTGTGAACATTATTAAAAAGAAATTAAGTGTTGTTGATATCGGCTTTGGATACGGTGAAAAAGGGGTAAGTTTTGACCTCTTTATTGCTTGATTATAATTAGTATTTGTTCTGATATATTATTTAAATATGGAATCTGTTTCAAAAGAAAAAAAAATATTGAAATCCAACGTAACTAAGGCTACAAATGAGCTCACGAATAAAAGTGGTTTGAATAAATTTGAGTTAGAACTTTACGAGAAAAAATCGTCTGCGTTCGAAAAAGAATCTGCAGAGATATTTAGGAAAATTTTTCAACTTTGTGACGATAAAGATGATGATAAATACATTGCTGAACAACAATCTATTCAAGAGAATATAGATAAAATATATTTCATTGTAAAAAGAAAATTATGCGAGTTAGCTCCAGTATTAACGAAACGCGAAGGAAGTGTTAGCGAAACAATCCGCTTGCCTAAATTAAATCTTCCAATATTTAGTGGGCAATTACATGAGTGGTTATCATTTAGAGACATTTTTATTTCTAGTATTCATAATAATTCAGCTTTATCAGCTTCGCAAAAACTTTCTTATTTGAAATTATCACTACATGCTGATCTTTTAAGGATCATTCAGTCGATACCAGTTACTGATGCTAATTATGCGATAGCATGGAATCTTTTAGAACATAGATATTCGAATAAACGGGATCAAGTATTTGCGCATTTGAAGCGTTTTATGTCTTTTACCGCCATTCAAATTGACAATCCGTCTTCTATTTTAAAATTAGTGGACAATGTAACTGAATGCATTAGGTCATTAGAAGTTCTCGAGCGAAAAATAGAGGAATTTTCAGAAAACATATTTGCATACGTGTTAATTCAGAAATTAGATTGTTCTTGTAAGCTTTGGTGGGAACGAGAACCCCAAAAAGATGAATTGCCGAAAATCTCAGGGTTGATTTCCTTTCTAAAACATCATGCTAGAACTTTCGAAGCTTCTAAAACAAACATTAACACCGTCAGTCAAAAAAGGCAAGAAAAAGAAAAGGTGGCATCGTTTTACACTAGCGCGAAGAATTCAAAGTGCATTTGCTGCAAAAATGATTCACATTCATTATTTAGATGCAATGTATTTCAGAAGATGTCTGTTAATGACCGCATTGAATTCGTAAAAAGAAACAAAATATGTTTCAACTGTTTATCAAATTCAAACCATTCTGCGAGAAACTGTACATCTAATTATTCATGTACGTATTGCTCTAAAAGTCACTCATCTCTCCTTCACATACAAATTTAATGTTTCTGTTTCATGTTTGAATGTTTCTCAAATAAGTGTCAAATGGAAAATTAGGACCACTGCTTCGAATAAGGCTGATTATAAGAGAACAATAGATTTTTTGATTGTTCCAAAAATAACAAACCTTATGCCAGGACATTATTTAGATTTCCATTTTCCGAGCTGCCTAAAGATGTGAGATTGGCAGATCCAAAATTAAATGAACCTAACAAAATAGATGTTTTGTTAGGGACTGAATGTTTCTATGAATTATTGCGAACTGGTCAAATTTGCTTAAGAAGTTCTAACGTCATTTTGCAGAATACCCTATTTGGGTACATAGTGGGAGGTTGCATCTCTGATTCAAATGCTGATAATAATGATAATTATTGTGGATTAATTTGAAATGTAGAAGAAGAATTAAGCAAATTTTTCGATTTAGAATCGATTGGAATTAGGGATGATCCTTACTGTAATGATGAAGATAAGGCATTGAAAATTTTTACAGTTTCCCATAAAGATAATCGTTACGAAGTAGTCTTTCCGTGGAAAAAGGATTGGATAAATTTGAACGACAACTATGAAGTCTCTGAGAAAGGATTTAAATATTTAATTAATAAAATGCGAAACGATGATAATTTGTTTTATCAGTATAAAGAGATTTTGAAAGAATATCTGGATTGTGATATTATTGAAAAAGTGTTAGATTCAACTAGACCAGACAGACCCATATTCTATTTGCCACATCGAGCAGTTTTTACAAAAGATAGTGTCACCACAAAAACACGCATTGTGTTTGATGCTAGTTCTCGCGATGTAGGTCAACTTTCTTTAAACGATTGTCTGTGGCCTGGTATCAATTTAGGTCCTAGTATTTTTCCTTTGCTCATTAATTTTAGATTGAATAAGATAGGAATTTTAGCGGAGGTGGAGAAAGCATTTCTCCAAATTTCATTATCAGAAAAGGACAGAGATGCTGTCAGATTTCTCTTTGTGGAAGTTACCGAAGATCTGTCAGATAAAGTGTCTGATAATTTGAAAATTCAAGTGTATCGTTTTAAACGTTTACTTTTTGGATTAAATGCTAGCCCATTTCTCCTAGCTGCCACAATAAAAGAGCATATACGAAAATTTAAGGATCAATATCCAGAAACTTTTGAAATTCTCGATACTTGTCTTTATGTCGATGATCTGGTGAGTGGTGCCGATAATATTGAAGAAGCTTTGAAGATTTCATATGAGGCTAAGATAATCATGAATCAAGCTAGTTTCAATTTGAGGAAATAGTTAACAAATGACAAATCGTTACTAGAACAGTGGAAGAAAGAAGGGTTCGAGATTTATCCATTTGATCAAAATCATAGAATTATAAATTCATTGAAAGTATTAGGAATATCATGGGATGTTGAACAAGATTTTATTAGCATAGACATTTCGAGTTTAATAGAATTTTTGAAGAATAAGAAAAATACTAAGCGGTTTATTTTACAGACTTCTGGAAGAATTTATGACCCTACTGGTATTCTATCTCCATTTACTATAAGACTTAAATGTCTTTTCCAAGATTTATGGATCCACAAGCTGTCTTGGGATACTGAGCTCCCCATTGACATCTGCGAAAAATGAACACAATGGTGTTCAGAACTCTCTAAATTAAATCAAATCAAAAGCCCTAGATTTGTTTTCCTGTCATCTGATACAAACAATGTTAAAATTCACTGCTTTTCTGATGCAAGTCCAAAGGCTTATGGTGCTGTTGTTTATTTGAGAGTGCAAGATTACGATCAAGTTTCTGTTAGTTTCATAGCATCTAAAACCAGAGTTGCCCCAGTAAAGAGAATAATTTTGCCACGCCTAGAGTTGATTGGTGCTTTACTCTCAGCTCGCTTAAGATCAGAAATTAAAAAGGTAATTGATCGTAAAAATACTTCTAAAATCTATCATTGGGTAGATTCAAAAATAGCTTTATTCTGGATTAAGGGATCCAACTGAAAATTGAAGTCCTTCGTTGCCAATCGTGTGGATGAAATCCAAAGATTAACTCAAACAGAAACATGGTTTTATTGTGCAGGTAAAGACAACCCAGCAGATCTTCTTTCACAAGGAATAAGTGCGGACTCCCTTGTGAACAATTCCAAGTGGTTCACTGTAAAAAAAAAAAAAAAAATTCCGCAACGTTCCTGGGAAAAAATGGGCAGCTGAGTTGCCCATTATTTCCAAGAAACATTTCTTGAAAATGGCTGGAACTTTACTGTATATGTTAAAAACTTTCTACAGAAATGCCAGTAAGTTTCCTGCGAAATACCAGGAATATTTCTGTTGACAGCAAAACATTACTGACATTTCACAGCATGCGGGAGCCGCAGACGATTTTTATATTTCTAGTTGACAATTTTCGCTTTATTATCATTATTTGTTAGAATGAAAAAATATTTTGAAATTGACATCAAAATTATTATTTATAATTTACACGAAAAAAAAAAATTCAGGTAAAATTCAATAAAGTAAATATATATATGATATATTGTTTCTGAACTTTGCATAAAATATAAAAATATATAAATGTAAATAATAATTAGAAAAAAAATCTAGACATAAAATATTTTGGATTTTCGTGAGTAATTATGTTAGTTTACGAGTTAGATAAAATACATATAAATTTTCATGAAAAAAAAAAAACCCTAAACGTAATTGTATATTTTTTCCGAAAATAAAAAATAAAATTCAAATTTGCAGCAATTCAAAGTGTCAAATATACATCAAATTTAAATCAAATTGTAATAAAGTGTTAAAATATAAAATTAATTAAAAAAGAAAAAAAAAGTCAAGAGGTAGCATCGAACTCGGGCCGTACGGGTGGCGTGCGAGCTTTCTGCGTCCACACTACGAAAGACACTTTGAGAGCTGCAAACTAATGGGTATTTGAAACGTATGCTAAACCTCGGCATCTAATTTCTGAAAATCTAAGGCCCATTTGAAGAAATCCTTTCACAAGAATAATTAGAGATAAGGACTCTAAAACATACTTTAAATTAATCAAAATCGGTGAGAATCATGTTTGAGGGTCCCCTGGTTAATGGAGATCCAAATAATAGGTGTATTTTTTTTACACGGTCTGCTCGTTAAACATTCCACAGACAAGTACGAGAGATAATCTCTTAGCGATGTCACAGAGGTATTGTATTTTCATCTGAATTGGCTTGACAATAGAGACGTAAAGGATTATGTCGTCTATTGATTTATTTGCATTCCATATTGATTTTTTTACATTCATTTAAGGAATACGTTTTCGACACTCGCGCGCGAGCAACGGATTATAGCAAAAAAAAAAAAAAAAAAAAAAAAAAAATGGCGGCCGCAGCGTTTTGCTGTTTCCAACTTTTGTTCAGGAACGTTTCAGATAAGAAAACCAGAATTTCACAGGAAAGAGCTAAATTATTCTGAAAACCTGAGAAAAGGCGAAACGTTCCTGGATTTTACATGGAACGTTACCATTTTTTTTACAGTGTTTACAGGCCCCGAATTTTTGATGGATCCAGAATTTTCCTCAAGTTATTTGCAATCATCTTTTTCACATTTAAGTGAAATGAAATGTTCCGAAAGGAAAAATAACTGTGAAACGACTTTATTTCTAGCCACCGAGAATTTATCCTTTTTTGATAACTTTTTTGATCTTAGTAATGACTATTATAAACTTTTACATATTTTTTCCTTTGTTCGCAGATTTATATACAATTGTAGAAATGCTGATAAAAGAAAAGGTAACTTGATTATTGAAGAATACAAGGAAGCTGAAAACATTTTGACTAGAGTATCACAAAAATGTTTATGTAGTAAAAAGGCTGTGACAGGTAATCTTAATATTTTAAATCCATTTATAGATGATAAGGGAATCTTACGTGATGGCGGAAGGCTCAACAAAGCTTCCGTATCTTATGAGCAGATACGGCTATTTTGCCAAAAAATTCTAAATTAAGTAAGATTTATTTTATTACTATGCATAAGCGTCTTTTTCATGTTGGTCCCCAAGGACTCTTGAATTCTGTTAGATTAAAATTTTGGCCTCTAGGGGGTCGAAATTTGGCAAGAAAAACGGTGCATTCTTGTATTTGTTTTAAGGTAAAACCAACTCCATGCTCTCAGCTAATGGGTGATTTACCTTATGAAAGGATTAATGAGTCACCAGTATTTAATTGTACCGGTTTAGATCTATGTGGTCCATTTTATGTAACCTATAACAATCAGGGCAAGGGTTCATTGAACAAAATATTTATTTGTGTTTGCATATGTTTTATAACTCGAGCCATTCATCTTGAGCTTCTCTCAGATTTAACCTCAGATGCTCTGATTTCCACTCTCATAGCTGCCAACTTGTACGGATTTTTCATACCACTAAAATGTAATAGTAAATTTTAGCTAATTGAATCACCGAAATTCAAGAAATTTTAACGTTTAAAAAAGTCTAAAATTTCTATTAAATTTTATTGGTATGAAAAATCCGTACAAGTTGGCAGCTATGCACTCTTAAGCGTTTTATTGCTAGACGTGGAAAATGTTCTAAGATTTTCACGGATAATGCTACGAATTTCGTGGGGGCAAATTCCAAACTGAAAAATTTTAGAAAACAATATATTTTCCAGAAGAAATTTTAGAAAATTATTTAATTATGAAGAGTTTGAAACCATAGTTATTAAATTATTGTATATTTTGAATTAATTATTGTTATGTTGTGTATATTAGTTTACTTTGTAAATTTATATTATTGTAAAAATTCTGAAATATTAAAATTTGTACATTTCAATCCGGGGGAGAATGTTTATTGCTGAAATGTCTGCTGCTAACTGCTGCTAGTCTCGTAAGAGGGCGTCGAGAATTCCTCTGGATTGAAAATGTGAAGTGAACGGAATAGAGAATAATATTGTTGTGAAGTAAGATGGTGACCAGAGTGTTCGCTCATCGTATTGTGATTTAAATAAAATGTGATACAGTCCAAAAAAATAGTTGTTTAATAAGTAAAGATCAACAGTATGTTTTAAGTGTGTGTGTGTGTGTGTGTGTTATTTTAAAGGCACCATATAGAAAGGGTTTTGAAAGTGTTTTACATGTGTTGTTTTATTGTGTTCTAAATTGTGTGGTGTTTACAATGTGTTGTTAATTTGGTAAAAAAGTGTTGTGCAGCACAACACTAATATAAAAATATATTTTCATCAATACTATTTACAACACGATTTCAACACAATTAACAACACTAATTTTAGAACACAATCTAGATAGCAACACATTTGCAACATATTAAGAGCACAAACACAACACAAAAATATTTTTTTATGAAGTTTTACAATGTTTTGTTAATTTGGTGACAAAGTGTTGTACAGCACAGCACTCTTGTAAGAAAATAGTTTCATCAACAATATTTACAATACTATTTCAACGCAATTAGCAACACTATTTTTAGGACACATTTCTAGATAGCAACATTTGTGCAACATATTAAGAACACAATCACAACACAAAAATATTTTGTATATGAAGTTTTCTAATTCTCAACACATTAAACACATTAATGTGTTGTTAATTTGGTGACAAAAAGTGTTGTGAAAAGTGTTTATTTTTGTGTTTGAGAATTTGCAGTGTCACGTTTTTTCCAACCATCGATTAGTTTTAAAATGAAGCATAAAACTGGTAAGGAAACAAGCCAAAAATAATAGTAATGCTATCCATCTAAGCATCAATACTTATTGAAAGGTTAAAAAAAATGATCTAAACTATTAAAGTGTCCTGTCACATTTTTTAATTGAAAATAGCTTTTAAAAAATCGATACATTACTACTGGATACCAGTTTTAGTTGCATAATTTCGTTGGTAAGCCCCCAAAAATTAGCATTACGCAATATTGTATTTTGATAAAAGACTGGATATTAATTAATATCCTGTTTCAACGAAAATGTTTCTGGAAGAAAAAGATTCCCACATTACTAATTTCACATGGCATAAAAAAACTTGAAGAACATTTTTAAGAGTATTTTGACCAATGTTTTCTTGAAACATTCCCAATTTTTTCCGGGATAATGTAATCTTTTTTTTTCTCCAGAAGATAGAAAAAATTTTCATATTTTTTCTTTATTTTATAACTTTTAGAACAACCTTTTTCCTTCTGATTAAATTTAACATCTTTATGAATTGAAAGAAAAGATCAACTTTGAAACAAAATAAGCAAATTAACGTGAATATTTTTTTTCGCTAGAAGTTGTTACTTTTTTTTTTATAGAAAGTAATATTGGATTTATCTTGTTTCATCGAAAGAAAATATAAAAATTGTAAGAGAACAGTTTGAGAAATTTATGAAATAGGATTATTCTGAAAACAATTTTTCTCCCCGTAAAAAAGTAAAAAGTTATACGAAGTAACGTGTTATTGATTACCAATGAACATGTCTGAAATAAAAAATGAAATATAAAGTTTCAAGGAAAAATTAATAAACACCCAATATAAAATAAAATAAATATTTCTAAACACGTATGTAATTTTGAACTACAAACTTTACAACTTGAATATGTGAATCATAAAGTTTAAAATATTAAATGAATTTAAATAATGTTTTTGAAAAATTTGCTATAGTTATTAGACAAAATATACAAAAACTTACTATAACAGCATGCATATTATCTGTCTAAAATATAATAATAAAAATAAAAAAACGAGAAGGGATTTTATTTATTTATTTATTATTTATTTATTTATTTATTATTATTTATTTATTTATTATTATTTATTTATTTATTATTATTTATTTATTTTGCATTTCACGTGTATGAAAATAAGAGATTTTTTGAAAATCACTACTGTTTTCCTTATAATTAGATAAATAAATAAACTAGAGGTAAAATTGGGCTGTAAAAAGAAAGCATTAAATGCATAAATGCAGTAAAAATATTCATGAATAAAAAATTATATTACGCAGTGCATTCAAAATGTTCCATCACTCATGCTTGTAAAAAAAACACAGATGGCGCTATCTTTGCGAAACCGGCAGGATGACCTGTCAACGACCTTCATCCATACGTATCAATTAATTGAATTCATTTCTGTGAACTTCCGGCTTGGTAGGGTTCATTTCCGTAAAGCGTGTGCCAGCGTCATTGCCATCGAAACAAATAGAACAACGAATGAACATCAAATTTTCTTTTAAATTTGGAAAACCGGCCACAGAAACGGATGAAATGATTAAATCTGCTTATCGTGATGGTTCTATAGGTCTTTCGCGAGTATTGGTGTGGTTTTCGAGGTCTCAAGTTGGAAAAGAGTCGACCGAAGACGAAGAGAGATCAGGTCGTCCATGTTCAAGTCGAAACAGGCCCGTAGCTAGACCATACTTCCAGGTAGGGCAAAGATTTTTCCAGGGGTGGCAGATTATTTCTTCATTTTTTTTTTCTATCTCTTATTCGTAGCTTTTCAAAAATATGCATTGCAATTTTAGGGAATTTTTTTTCATTTAAAATATAAGAAATTTCTAAAGTCAGTACGAAATTTTTAAAGTTTCTTCAGAGACATAATAAAAATGTATTAAAGTTAAATAAGATATTTGGCATAACCAGGGCCGTAGGAATAGTCTCCCATATGGGGTGAGCAAAGCCAGGGGTCCAGTAGTAAGTTATTGTACCTTTGAGTAGAATAATATCTTTTAACTTTTATAATTATTTTTAATAACATTTTAATTTGTTTTATCCAAATTCCTTTTTTGTCAAAGATCTTGGTCAGATTTAGAAAACAGATATGCGCTTTCCTTCTATATCCACTATTCTTTATAAAGGTGCCCAGATGGAAGAGCTTTTGAAAGCTTAAATTCTATTTTTAAAATATAATGGTATTTTAGTCTCTTTTTTTTTGGTGTGTGTGTGTGTGGGGGGGGGGGTCCTGTAAAGGGGAGAAAAAGATGAAACCAAAAGTACAAAACTTCATTAATACTATTACTCCCTTCAACCAAAACAGATATGCACTTTCTTTCTACAGCCACCATTCTTTTTAAAGGTGCCCAGATGAAAGAAATTCTGTAGGCTCTAAATTATCTTTGAATTGTCTTTTTTAGGGCCTTCTATAAAAGTGAGGAAAAGTTGGAACCCAAGATTCAAAACATTTAGGCCAAAATTTTTATTCAAATGTTTAAAAAATATGCTTTTTAATCTCATTGGGGCCCCCCAATAAGTTTCAAAACTTTCTTAATGCCATTACTTCCTTCAAAAAAATTGTGCTTTCTTTCTATAGTCACTGTTCTTTTTAAAGGCGATGAAAAAAAATTTGCAGGCTCTAAATTTTGTTTGAATTGTGTTTTTGGGGGAGCCCTATAAAAAGAAAGAAATGTTGGAAGTCAAGATTTAAAACTTTTAGGCCCCATATTTTTTATTCGAATGTTTAAAAAATATGCTTTTTAATCTCAATGGGATCCCAATGAGCTTCAAAACTTCCTTAATAGAATTACTTCCTTCAACCAAAACAGATAATGTGCTTCCTTTCTAGCCACCATTTTTTTTAAGGTGTCCAGATGAAAGAAATTTTGCATCTCTAAATTTTTTTAATCGTCTTTTTTTTTTGGGGGGGGGGAGGGGCTATGAAAGTGCGGAAAAGTTGGAACCCAGGATTCAAAACTTGTAGCTGTCACTTTTTTATTCAAATGTTTAAAAAATGTGCTTTTTAATTTCGTTGGGAGTCCCAATCAGGTTCAAAACCTCCTTAATAGTATTACTTTCTTCAACCAAAACAGATATGGGCTTCTTTCTACAGCCACCATTCTTTTTAAAGGTGCCCAGATGAAAGAAATTTTGCAAGTTCTAAATACTTTTTAAAATGTCTTTTTTAGGGTCCCTATTAAATGGAGGAAAAGTTGGAACCCAAGATTCAAAACTTTTAAACCTCATTATTGTTATTCAAATGTTTAAAAAAAAATGTGCTTTTTAATCTCGTTGGGGTCCCAATAAGCAGGCATTTATTTGTGTGCCATGCCTTTGCCACCTATCCCCTTACGTTCAACCTGTTTCTTTTTTAACGTTTCATCTCTCTTCTCTCGATAAATTACTAATGTTAATTATACATAAATTATATTCTGTAATTATTTAAATCTACTAGCTGAGCTTCGCTTGCTTTGCCGGTTGGTTTTTCAAAAAAAGAACCTTTTTTTTGGGGGGGGGGGATTCCCCTTGGAGGCCCCACTGCCTTCAACAGCGTAAACCCGTTCGGAATATACCAATCTGATTCTTGAATTATTGTAATTTTTATTTCCATAAAAATGGTAGTCTCCAGGTAAAAGTTAAATTTTCCAGCATCGTCGTTCATCTTGCTACAGGAGCCAATTTGTTATTTTCCCACCTTCATCTTATTCATGACAGCGGCAAAATCTGCTGGATAATTCTTCGGTTCAGAAAAACTTTCCAAAAGGTCTTCGCAAAACGCGAAAATAAGGGTATAAATCGCATAAAAAATTGGACAAAAATTCAAAAATCGCAGAGAGCAAAATTTGTCTATATCGAGCCAAAAGATTGAATGTGGAATTTTAAAAAATACTCTAAAAATCACATAAAAGGTTTGTAAAAAAAAAATCAGAAATTGCAAACGAGAAACTTTCTATATAGAACTAAAGGACTTAAACTTGATTCCTTTTAGGAATGTACAAAAACCTCCGCGGAAAGCGAATAAAACGCCGCACAGGGCAAAATTTACTATATTGGGATAAAAGATTGAAACCGGATTCCTTTTACATTCTCAAAAAAATAAATAAATAAATAAATAAAGTAAATAAATCAGTGGACTGGAGATTTTTTTTCCGTTCAAACACACACACGCAAAAAAAAAAAAAAAAAAAAAAATGTTTTGATTTGCCCATTTTTCGCAAAAATATAGAAAGTCACCAATCTAACGTAAAAATAAATTACCCAACATCCTTCAATATAAAGATGCAGTTTCATCAAATCAAATCCCAATAGTGTTCCGTCAACTGTGTTGCATTGTACTTTTCATAATTAGAAACTGAACTTACGCATTAATATTTTTTCCTTCATAACACGAAAAAGTCGCGAATCAAAGATCAAAATTTCTAGAAATTTTCAAAAGATGAAAATTTCTTCAAATATGAGAAAAATCTCTTCTAATCACAGGAGCTTAAAAACGGGAAAAGCGTTTAAAATCGCATAAAATGTTTGCAAAAAATTCAAAAAATTGCAGAGGGCAAAATTTTGTACTTGTGGCTAAAAGATCGAAACCTGACTCCTTTTACTAATGTAAAAAAATCCCGTCGGAATGCGAAAGAAAGTTAAAAATCACATAAAAGACTTCGTGAAATATTCAAAAATCGCAGAAGACTACTTTACTATATTCGGCTAAAATGGAAAGATAGATTGAAAATGGATTCCTTTTATGAATGTGGGGGTAAAAGCACGAAACTCGAAAAAACACTAAAAATAGCATAAAAAATTAAATTTAAAAATTAAATTAAAAAAAAACCTATTTCGATGTGTATAATTTAAGGCATACAGATATCCGTCCTGTCAAATCTCGTCGTGAACAGAAAAACATCTGGTCAGACTAAAAGAGAAAAAGAAAAAAAATGGACAGAAAGACTCTGTATGTCTTTATTATGATCTAGTAAGAAACCCATCTTCGTTGCCCACAGAAAGGTACTGTCTATCCGAAGCCTTTCTTTTTCAATTTCTATCCGGAACACTTGGGTGACAATTTTAAATTGGAGAAAACTGAAAAATATGAAAACGACATCCCAAAGGTAATTTTCTTGGAATTAGTAAATCTCTAAATATATATATATTTAATAAAAGGCAGCGTTCAAAGCAGAAAAAAAGTTATTATAAGTAAGTATTTTCTGCTTAAAAAAATGGCATTGTCAAACAGGAGAAGGAAAAAAAAAAAAAAAAAAAAAAAAAAAAAAAAACAGAATACGAAAAGACTTCCATATTTTTTTTATTTATGTGCAATATTTGGGGGTTTGTTGTGAAGGTTCATTTGCAAAGGGAATTCAGTTTGAAACTTTTTTTTTTTTTGTCCAAATTTTGTTCTCTGCTATTTTATAATTTTTCGAGAATTTTTAGCTGTGTTTCTGGTAATTTTTTTAACATTCGTAAATAAAAAATCCGGTTTCAATCTTTTAGCATTTTGCAGTGATTTTTTTATATTGTTTTTCTAAATGGGGGAATTCCCAGTTAAATTTTGCTAGTGCTTTGATTAAATTCATGTTGTAAGAATATCAAATCTGTTACTGTAACACCATGAACAAAATGTTGAACATTTTAATTTAATCCGGGTCGAAATAAAAATTTACAATAATTCAAGGTTTGTTTGATTCGAGATCTGAGCCGGCATAGCCCCAATGGGTGTACGCACATTGCCGAAAGCAGTTCAACCCAACTCTAAATTCGTTTAATTTGAGTTTCGTTTTGAAAAAATCAACTAGTGAAGCTTCGCTGGTGTTGTTATAAAATAGAACTCGGATAGCAAAATTAAATATAGATATTTCTCCAAAATCTTAGAGGGGGGGGGGGGAGATGAAAAAAAAGTTTGTGGGTGGCCTCAAAAGACCTTCCTACGGCCCTGGGCATAACGTAAATAAAATGTATTTCTTTTAATTAGGAATTGGAATCGAATATCGTTTTTCACTTTTCAATAAATGCATTACACTTTGAGTTGTAATTGATTTCTATCATATGATGGTCTATATCAGGCTCTCGCCTTGCAAAAATTGGCTTATATTGGCAACTTTGACGACCACTTTGGAAACTGATTTGCTTTAAAAAGTGCAGAATAGTTGAATAGTTTCATTAAACAATGCATTCAGTTTCTTCGTTCATTAATAAAAGCATCTGTAACATTTTTTAATTTAAGAATAAAAATGGCTTTATGAATGCGTCAGTAAGTAATAAATTTGGATTTGTAAAATCGTAAGTAACCTGACATATTGTATTGTTTAAATTTGAAATAATGATTGGTTTATTTTAGAAGCGACATTTTTTTAAAAATTTCAGTGGAATGGGAGACAGTCGAAGAGATGAAGGGATAGACCTTCCATTATCTATTTTGTATTTTCACATGGGGGGGGGGGGAGTGTCCTTTGGAGTTTGTTGTAATCGGATCAAGTTTCCACGAAAGAAGCATTTAACTGTCATGTACATCAAATTAAAGTTAAGGAAACAGTATTGTGGGCTGCTTCAAGATTAGTTTCAGAAGCCTTTGGTTTCAACCCCGCCTCCTAACGATAAATTACATATGGTGACAATTGTATAAAGAAAGCAAGCTTTAGGGATTTAAGGTAAACCCGATTTGTTGTTGAAGCGGTATGGGACAATTTCTACAAAGTGAAAAAGCGAGGCACGCACAATGGAGCAATTTTCGACAGGTCTGTTAAAGAGGGAGAGAAAAAAAGCTTTATAGATGAAATTTTGCTACATTTGTTTCCAGTCTAGAAAGGAAATTTAGGGGTAGAGGGCAAGGTCTGGCATGGGAAAATGAAAATTTGATGTTGTATTACATAATTTTTTTTAAAGGGAAATAATGAAAAAAAATGATCAGAATGTCGAGCTTCATTCTAGGTTGGACAAGAAGTGGGGAAAACTGGAAATTTAATGTTTTTATCGGAATGCGCTAGGTCGGGCAAAACATTTTCCAGGTCGGGCTTTGCCCGACCTGGCCCCCACCTGGCTACGGCCATGAGTCGAAATGAAGAAAATGTTCAGCACGTGCAATTGTTGATGACATTAGACCGCCCACTGTGATTGGAGCATTTCATAAAGATATGTTGCATTGGCTTTTGAAAAGAATGCGGCGAATAACTCCCGAATTGCTGACCGTGGAAATTGGTGATTCTTGCACGGTAACGACCCGGCTCACAAAGCCCAATCTTGTGCAGCAATTTTAGGCCAAATGGCCGGTTGTGAGCATCAACCACTTAACGTACACAGCAGATTTGTCCACCCAGACTACTTCTTATACCCAAGTTGAAATTAAATATGAAGATCTAGTTGTAAGTATCTATAAATGACAGTGAAGCAGCTGTGACATGAGAACTCATAGTTTTGGAGTTGAGGCGTTCCAGATGGCGATTATTGATCTGTACACTTGTTTCAATCATTGCATGGAGTTGGGAGGAGACTACGTAGAAGTTTAATATCAAATGCAAATATAATGTATGTGTTATATGGTCTGTGTGCGATCAGTCCAGGAACTTTTTGAATGCACTGTGTATAATATACCTTTGAAATTAAAAAGAATCTATCACGTTCGCATAAGAAAAGTGACCCAATCTCTTATTTAAAGAACTCATGTAATATTATTTCACATTAACTGTTATATTAAATATATATGCATAGAAAACATCTTAATAAAAAAAACTCCACTAGGGAACGTCAGTGTATAAAGAATCATAAACATATTTTAACCCTTTCAGGGGCAAATTACTACTTCTGTTGAAAAAAATGTTAAAATGTTTGAATGACACCGGGATTTAAGAACAAATTTTTATGAAAGTAAGTAAAAGCTTTTCTTCGCGTACACTATGCTAACAAAACTTAAATCCTAAATTAGGGTGCCAATGTGGCATTTTGGAATTAAAATTAAGTAGTATATATAATATACAGGTGCCCTTCAAGGGGTTAAAAGTACATGATACGAAACAATGAAGGAAATAAAAAGCCTGGAAGGAACGTAGTAAAATAAATTTTAAATAATAAATGGAAACAGAAAATGACTCTAGGTATCTAATGATGATGTAAAAAGGAAAAACAAAGCGATACGTGAATGTTTAATCTTAAGTCGGCACGAACATACACGTTTTCTAAAAAAGTGCACTATTTCATATAATCGACAAGCGAGCAGAGAATAAAGTTGTCTATTCCTCTGAATATAATGCATTGAATGTATCTAAAAAAAAACAGGTACAAGACAGAAAAATATGGAAAAGAAAAATAATGTAAAAACCTATGCAAAATTAAAAAAAGGGAATAATTATAATAATAATAAAGGACTGCACTCACAGCGTTCCGTAACATATGAGAAGCACAAATAGATGAATGCAATAGTTATAATACAGTCACAGATATGAGAAGATTTGAATAGGCAAGATTACCACGGTTGCAGTTATAATATAATATTAACAGTTAAGTCGTCTATGAATTTAAATTTAATCATTAATGAAATATTAATGATTAAAATAAAATGAAATAAACAATATAATTATTTATATTTAATTTTTAAGATCTGTTAAACTGTTTGAAAAATGTTATGCATTTTATTATAAACAATTAATGTAAAATATTATTACATGCCATCTTTAAATAAGAGATTGGGTCATTTTTACTATACGAAGTTGATGCAGTGTGTAGTCTACAATGTGTACGAACAATTATTTGGCGCCATTTGAAAAAAAAAATCATTGTCAAGTTTTGAATGAATTTCGGAATACTTTCCAATCATTCGCGTATGCAAGCACAAACTACCAAGTAGTTTATAAGGGCTCGTTCAGGTACTTACTTTTGAACACGTCTGTATCTATAAAGTAAATAGGCAAAATTAATTTTCTGAAATACCTGTATTCAAAATTAAGAATTTGTACAAATTTTGTTTGTGGAGTTGTTATTTATTTGGAAAGTTATTAAATCAGCAGTTTTAAGTTTGAAAATGAATAAAAGTCTTTAGCTTGCCTTTTAATTCATTACAGCCTAATACTACTGATAGTTTAACTTTTCTCATTGTTCTGTCAAGTAACAGACGGGATATTTATTACAATAAGTTATTTTTACAGACGATTTTTGAGTCCATCTGAGTATTAATTGTAAAAATTATAATTATCTAAACCGTTCAAAAGGTACTCTAAATCATAAAAAGGGAATGATAAATATCTCAGATAATGTTTTTTTTTTTTTTTTTTTTTTTATGTAATTCCTCAAAAATGCCTGTTATATCTACATATACTTCTCAACGACGAGATTTCCGAAGTCTTTTTAGTAAATATTTTAAAATTTAGTTTAGAAATCAGTTGCTTACACGTTAATGCGGCCAATCCAATAGACATGAAAGAGTTGTGAATATTTTTTAACTAGAATAAAAAGATTGGATAATTTGATCAGTTAAAAATGCGAGGTATATAAAATTATTTTGCTTACTCTAAGCAAATTCTTCATAAGTTCCACTTAATAAAATAAACAGTTCTTATCGAAACATTTATTTTAGGTGAAAGGGATGACCTGGGCTTTTATTTTAGCACCTCAATTAATTCCTGAATGTAAGCGGAATAAATATTATTATTTTAATTTTAAAAATAATTAATCATTTAATTTTTATTGACTCATGCTGTATTTAAGCAAATGTTTAATTTGCATTAATTTAAGAAATATACACCTTTAGTAAATAAAACAGACAAAATAAGAAAAACTTTTATGTTATCAATGCATTTAGAAAAAGCTTCCCTCTAAAACATAAGAGGCCCCAAAAATGTCTTTAAAATATTGCCTCTAAATGTCCATATTTATTGTTTAGAATGTGTTTTCATATTCTTTTAATTTTTTTGGAGATTAAAATCTGATTAATGCAATAGAAAATCCACATTACTTCAGGAAACTTATACAGGGTGGTTAAAAAAAGATGGGACAAACTTTAAGAGGTGGCGGGGTGCACCAAAACAAACAATTTTCATCATACAATGTATGGTCGGAAATGAAACGTAATGGCGCAAGTGTTCACCTGATGCTGAAACCGAGAAGATGACGAAACACAGGAATAACTTAAAAGTTACAAAACCAATTTTAATGAATAATAATTACAATAACTACTGAAAACAGTGACATCCAACGGTAATGCACGCGTAACAGCGTCGTAGGAGGGATTGGCGAATGCTGTGAAATAGACCAGGCATATTGCGCACTTCATCAGCAGCGGCCGAAAACTTAGCGACGAGTTCCTCTTCCGATTCAAGGGGAGTTACATAGATGAGACTCTTCAGATGTCCTTACAAAAAGAAATCGAGACACGACAGGTCGGGTGATCGTGGTGGCCAAGCTATAGGACCACCTCGTCCAATCCATCGGCCTGCAAAGGCCAAGTCCAGATAGTGTCGCATCTGTCGCCCATAATGGTCTGGTGCTCCATAGTGCTGCAAGCAGATATGCCGCCGTATGACTGTGGGCGCATCTTCCAAAAAGTCTGGTAGTACCGCCTGGAGAAATGTATGGTATATTTTCCTTCGTCAAAGCGTTCCGGTAGAAGATACGGTCCTATTAGATCATCACTGATGATTCCTGCCCAAACATTGTTGGAGAAGCGTGGCTGATACAAATGTGGATTTACATTCGCTCACGCATTTTCATTGTGGATGATAAATGCACCATGACGTGTGAAGGTACACTCATCCGCGAAAAGTACAGTTGCCGCAAAATTTGGACGGACCGCACTTTGCAGCAAGACCCGGCGGGCGAAGTCTACGCGATGAGGATAATCCGTATAACTATGTGCTTGTTCGTGCTGAAAAGGGCATGGATGCAACCGTTCACCTTTCACCACCTGTCATGTTGTGGATTGTGGCACACTAAGGATGTGTCCCATACTTGGGCAAAACGGAAAACGCTCCCCGAACTGTGGTACTGCCTCTCTGCTATTTTCGTTGGCAGCTCCGTATAATGAAATGCATATCGGTCTTTTTCATATATTAGGCACTTTCAGTGTGACTTCAGTCATAACATATTGCTTGGAAACTGATTCCAAACAAGCGGTTGCTATGTTGTATTTTCTATTTAACCCTCCGAGCGTCTTGCAAAAGGGTAAAATTGTAATGTTGTTTTCTTTGCATTTTGTTTTAAATGCTAAGAAAATATGATTCTTTCAACATTATAGAAAAAAACTCAATTAAAAATATGAGTGTAATCCTTGAGAGTATTAATCTTTCCTCAATGTATTTAAAATTCATTAAATCTATAGAATTATATTATCTTAAATATTGCTTGTATTGCTGTGAAACCTGGAGCTTAGTGAACGGAATATTACGCCCCAAACACTTAGAGGGTTAATTTGTATTTTATAGCTATAATTGACAACTATATCTCACAGCTAAGAGTTTTAATACTTTATAAGCAGCGATAACTTTTTCTATGAATTATATTAAATAAGAAGTGAAACAAAGCAACCGTTTGTTTGGAGTCAGTTTCCAAGCAAAACGTCATAACTGATGTCATGACTGAAAGCGTTTGTTAGTCAACTTCTCGATCCTCTCTTACAAGGAAGGTCTCCATACGGGCATACTCCGAAAAATCTGAAAAAATTATAGAACATTCTACTCATGAGGATAGATATGTTTATAAAAAAATTTCGGCGGAAACACGATAGAGCGTCCGTAAAAAAATAATGAAAATTTTTATATTTGGCGAGTTATCACCAGTTGGCGATGGAATAAAATTTCAAAAATACTTTTTTATGTCAAATGCTGTTTAAGATAAAAATATTTCATATTGAAATTGTTTAAATAAATTTAATGTAAATAACTTTAGTTTTGTCATATATATATATTTTTTTAATAAAAGTTAACTATCAAATTTTATGAATTAAAACAAAATTTAAATTAATTAAAATTGTTTCATTCTCCAAATTAAGTCCAATTGAGCACTGTCTATTCAATTTTGTTGCTATGGAAACAACAGCTTCTTTGATATTGAAATGAATAATTGCAGCATTCTTCATCTTGCCTTTATTTTGGAATACGCTTAAATATATGAAAATATTTTTATATATGAAATTGTTTTTAAAATAATAAAATTAAATAACAAGCAACATAAATATGTAATACAAAAAAATGTATTTATTAAACTCTCATTGTTTAAGATTAAATTCATTAAATACTATTTATACGCATTCTAAAAATCAATTAACAAGCAATTTCAGGTGCATTAAAAATCGTTTGCTTTTGGCGAGGATAAGTACTGCTCGCCAAATCGTGTGACGCTTTCGTCCTTTCGCTACGAATATTCGAAGGTATTTTATGTTTTTACAGACTTTCTACTGTAATTCCGCCGCAAAATTTGACTGATCCTTTATTACATACATAATTAGTTTAATTAGTATTTTTTTTTTTTTAATATTCTGAGTATTCCCAGTAAGGAGACCTTCCTGGTTAACATGGTGAAAATTGTTTGTTTTCGTACGTACCGCCACCTCTTAAAGTTTGTCACATCTTTTTTGAATCACTCTGTATTAAAAGGAAATCTGAATATGATCAATAGGTTTTTTACAGACTTTCTACTGTAATTACGCCGCTAAATTTGACTGATCCTTTATTACATACATAATTAGTTTAATTAGTATTTTTTTTAACATTCTGAGTATTCCCAGTAAGGAGACCTTCCTGGTTAACATGGTGAAAATTGTTTATTTTCGTACGTACCGCCACCTCTTAAAGTTTGTCACATCTTTTTTGAATCACTCTGTATTAAAAGGAAATCTGAATATGATCAATAGGTTTCTTACAGACTTTCTACTGTAATTCCGCCGCTAAATTTGACTGATCCTTTATTACATACATAATTAGTTTAATTAATTTTTTTTTTTTTTTTTTTTTTTTTTTTATATTCTGAATATTCCCAGTAAAGAGACCTTCCTGGTTAACATGGTAAAAATTGTTTGTTTTCGTACGTACCGCCACCTCTTAAAGTTTGTCACATCTTTTTTGAATCACTCTGTATTAAAAGGAAATCTGAATATGATCAATAGGTTATTAACCTACCATATTACATCCTGACGTGGTGGTTAGAAACGTGGGTAACTGAAAATTGCAAAAAACTATATATAATAAAAATATTCTCTATTTACAGAATATGTAGGGAACATAAAAAACTGTTTAATGAAAATATATAAATTTGACTAAGCCACTGTGTTAATATTTGAGCTACAGATATGTTTCCATGTATATAGAATTTTGAAAACATTTCCTCCGTGAAATGGGCACCCAAAATAATACGTGCTTTACATAATTTCAAGGGTTAATAAGGCCCTAGTTATATCTTAAAATATATGCGAAATTGAGCAGACTTGGATGAAAATATTAAAATTATCAATATAAATAACGTTTATAAGCATCAACTTTAATGTGAATGAGATTATACGTCAGCGCATACCAATCGGATATCTTCATCAGTGCTAAACATATTTGACTTACATTGAGGACGATAGTTCACCATGGAATTTAAATTGATATACAATCATACATATTATTTTTTTTGTTAAAAATACTGTTAATGTTTATATTTTTAATAACCTATTTTCATTTTCATCGCCATGATCGGTTAATATATATACAAGGTGTTTCAAAACTATCTGTCAGAAACTATAGTTTCTAACTATCTGTAAATGCAGGTAGAGGGGGCCTAAATAAGCAGATTTCGTACAGGAATGTGGGTGCATAAATCCATCGTTGAGGCAGTAGGGGGGGGGGGGCTGTTGAGTGCGGTGGATGAAAGCGCTTCGCTGACTTGAATCGTCATTCCCCGCATGATTTCGAGCAACTTGCATTATTACACCAATGAGGAGGTTACTGACATGCATTTCATGTATGGAGTTGCGAAAGGAAATGGATTTTCTACTCAAAGTATTCACATGGAACGATTCCCGGTAGGATTCTGCCGGATCGCCGGACATTTGAACGTCTTCATTGGGAGTTGTGCGTGAGGGAATAGATTTATGCTTCCAGGTGTGATACGGCCACTGTAAGATATCGCAGAAGTCCTGCAGTGGAAGAAGCATTATTACGCACAGTGGAGGATAGTCCTTCGACAAGCTCGAGAGCTGTTGGACGTGCGTTGGGTGTGACTCATTTCCTTGCTTAGCCAAATGCATGTCGACATGTTGCGCATTGGTGTAACGATGCATGTTGCTCGAATTCCGTGAGGGAATGACGATTCAATCCAGCGAAGCGCTTTCATCCGCCGAACTTAACAGCGCCCTCTACTGCCTCAACGCTACATTTCTGCACCCACATTCCTATGCAAAATCTCCTTATTTACGTTCCCTCTTCTTGCCTTTACATTTCTGACTTAAAATTTTGAAACACCCTGTATATATACGTATATATATATAATGTACACTTAATCAAAAGTAAAATTTTCCAGAAATATTTTGAAATCGTATGATTTGATGAAAATTTTATTGAAATCTAACTTGCTTAGATTACAAATATAAGTATTTCAACTTTCAAGAATTCCTCAAATATTTATATTTACTTCGATATTTTAAAATTAAAAATACGACCCATAATGCCTAGTCATCGTTTATAGCTTTGAAGATTCCATTTCCGTTTTCAACACGATTATTTGATCTTCTATCATTTTTAGTTGCTTTTGTTTTTGTTTTTTGGTTAGAATATATTTTTTATTATTATTTCGGATTTTCTTTTGTCCCAGGATTTCAGAATATACATATAAGCTTTATTTTTATTTAAAACACAGACCTTACAAAATCCTTTCATGTTATAGAAAATAGGCGGAAATATATTTCATTGTAATACAAACTACACGGGATGGCTATTTTGCATGCAGCTATTGAGTTTTTCTAGATTTTTCTGAATTTACATACCTAAAAATAAAATTATAATAATAATAAAAAGAAACGAAAACGTGAAAGTGCTGTCAACTGATAAAAAGGAAAACTGAAAAAAAAAATTATCCTTTCTCCTCCTAACTTTTTATTTGTGATACTATTTTTAAAATCTTTTCTATTCATAGTAAAATCAAATATGCAGCAAAGAAGTCTGGAAAAAGATGTTGCCAGTTTTAATGAAATGAAAATTTTAAATAAAAACCACATACGAAACACCTTTGGATATTTCGGCAAAATAAATAATAATGATGTAAAATTTGTGCTTGGGTGAAGAAATATTGATTTAAGATTTTATTTTACAGAATATGGAATAGAAAAAAATATTAGAAGAAAGAGTAAAAGTGTTATTAGAAAACAAGAAGTAGTGGAAGACTTTGTGAATGAGAGATAGCGCAATATTAAAAATAAACAATAAAGAAAAAATCTTACGTCAAGCATAGATTATGAAACACTTTCCAACACATTCAGAATAATGTAAGAAAACTGCACCGTTTCATAGGTTAAAATATTACAGGTAATTCAACTATATGAAAACGCATAACACATCTGAAAACACAATCTCAGCTGTTCCCATCTACAATCGGAAATTTATCCAAATTCATTGGGCAGCCTTGGATATGATATATATATAGATTTGTATCCAATAATTACATCCATGCAAAAATTTAGTTCATTTAGGAAATACATACTTCAGTTGAAAATTCCCCTTCAGCAATTTTTAATAATAAGGAGAATAATACGTGAATTATTTTGTACAGCCCTATATACGAGGTTTTGAATTTATATACAACGGGTAACTTGGAAAATTTATTTTAATTTAAAATCGCATACCGAAATTGAAAACGTACTTCCAGCAATTATTGCTCAAAGACAGTGCTGTAAACGATTTCTTTTGTATGTTCCTGTAAATGAACGACAAATGTTTTGAATGCACTGTTCTATCATAATCATCTTGTAGTGAAATTCAGTGATTTATATCAATTTCAATACATTTGAAATAGCGTAAAGTCTTTAAAATACATTGCAAACGATGTTTCTCCATATACCATAATGTAATGCAATTCCTTTCAGTGCCCCTGTAAATGAACTAGTAATGCTACATACTTCATATACAATACCGAACATGCCATAATAAGTATCATTAACATATTTGAATTGCAAGAAAATGCGAGTGTATTTACGTGAGTTAGAGCGTGGGCAGACGGACAGAAAAACCGAATTCATAAACACTTTTCAACTTTGTTGAAAAGGGTTAAAAATACAGTGAGACAAAAGCGAGACAAACTGCGGGTCAATACCGGTTACTCCGTGGCTAGAAATTAGCATACCCTGAGATTCAATGTTTCTAGAGACGAAACCGGGCGTTCTTTTTTCCCTCGGAAGGGAAGCGCTAAGGTATTTTTCCCGGATAATCTTATATTACTAAACACGGATGATAAAATAACATCAGTGAAATAATGATGTAATAATAATTATAAGGTATTAAAAATATACGTAATTTAGTTATAATAATGTTTAACAATATTAGTATAGTATCGGTATTTTAAAACATGAATTGCTTTATTTTGCTTTTTGTTTTGTTTTACTGAACATGGAATAGAAACCATATTACAAGAAAAATATATAAAAGTATTATTAGGAAAAAACAAGAATAAATATTGGAAAAATTTGTGAAAGAGAGATAACTTGTCATAAAAATAAAAATAAAACCCAGTAAGTCAAGTGAAATACCGGTCAATAACAGTTACCTCCTGGTTAGAAATTAGCATAATTTTTTTATTTAACTTAACGTTTTCTCTACCGAGAGCGGCAGAGGATTTTTTACAGATAGTTTTCGTATATTTTCTCCCACTATTAATCCAATTATTTCTCTAAGAATTAATACACGAACCTCCTTTGTTTGGGTATGCACTTGAATATTTATTTGCTGCTTTCCTTCCCCTTTCCTCGAAACTCCTAGACCCAATCACGTTAGATCCAACCGGAAAAATTTAACAGCTGAATTGAATAAGTTTAATACATACTTCACCAAATGATGAAAAAGAAATTTTGTTAAAAAGTTATGGTTTAGCCTCATAAAAACACAAAGAAAGACCGAAAATAGAAAAAACTTACCAAAAATTTATTATTTTCAAGTTTACAGGCTGTCCTACAAGGTTTGTCTGATAAGTATCCGATCTTTAACTTTTCTGCGCGCATCAGTGATTCTAAGGACGCCACTCTGTACATTGGAAGGAGACAGCTTAATGCACATGCTTGATTTGTTTTTGCGATTTCCAGTGAGCCATTCGTTGCCTGCTGGCCGTCGAGAAAAGTGCTGTCATACGTAATCATCGGATTTTGATTTCTCTAAAGATGACTGTACGGGTTGAGCAAAAGTACTGCATCAAATTTTGTGAAAGCTTGGTGATTCTCGAGGTAAACAATTCGCAAGATTCACCAGGTGCCGTAAGATTCATGAATCCTTCAGCTCATCCATGGCAGCTGATTCAGACTTTTTTGGCAAAACCTGGACCTCTAGACGTTTGCCAACTTTCCTACTCGTATGAAATAGATCTTTGCGACTTCTGGTTGTTTCCGAAACTGAAGGCTTCATTGCAAGTCCCGTTTTGAGAGAAGAGACGAGATATGGAGAATGCGAGGGTGGAGTTGAACACCATTCCAAAAAAAAGCATCCCAGAAGTATTTTCGGCAGCAGAAGGAACGGTGAGCTAAGTAAATCTCCTCAAGGGGCCTACCTTGAAGGAGATTAGGGTACCAACCCCGTCCGGCAACTTATATATTTTTCGGACAAAGATCGGATTCTTTTTTAGACAGGCCACGTATATAGGCTGCACTATGGTCAAATCATTACATTATCTTTCATTCATTACATTATCAAATCATTACATTATCTATTACATTATTTTTTTCTTATTTCGAACTCAAAATTCTTCTTTTAAATTAAATGGTAAGGATTAGTTAAAACAGGGTCCAACATCACATTTTTTAGATATCTGTTGAGTTATTTGGGCAATTATGTAGCTGACAACGACATAGTCTTCGGTTCTCTCAAAATTGGTATAGTTTGAAAATTTATTATAAATACATTTTTAAAAATTATAAAATAAACCAGTGTAATGAATGATTCTTTCACAGTAATGTAATACTGAAACAAAAGCAATACCACAAATATTTTATGAGTATGAGCTAGAAAAGTTTGATGTGTCCTATATATAGGACGATGGTCAAATGTGGGTTAAGACATTGATCACCAGGTCCAAGAGAGCAGGGGCGTTTAATACGACGGTTTCGAGATTTTCGGGATATTAACTTGAATATTTTGTTGCCTGTGGTACAGGGAATTCTCAAAAAAAAGGAAAGAAACTAAGAAAAACAAGTTTCACACTGTTCCTTAAATTTAAATATTTGAAAAGCAAGTGCGATTACGAAACAGTTTTGGAAAAATAATCAATATTTCAGTAAAATATATACGATGATGTGCTTGGGTGTAGATATACTGATTTACGATTTTATGTTACTGTATATGGAATAGAAAAATATTGACCGAAAAAATTAAAATTATTTTAAAAAACACTGGAAAATTTTGTGGATGGAAGACAGCTTGTTTTAAAGAATAAAAAAAAAACCCTGTGAGTCAAACGATGTACCGGTCAATACAAGTTACTTCGTGTTTAGAAATAAGCATATGGGGCATTCTGACAACTTTTGAATTTTCTATATTTTTCTGTTCCTGAATAATAATTGTTATTTTAGTACATATTCTTGCTTTTTTTAAAATTTCTTATACTGGAAAACATCCCATTGCATGACTGTATAACAATACTAACGAGACAAATAAGTTTTGGACGATGTTGGGGGCCCAAATTTATCACGAAATTCCTATACCGTCCCGTGTCCCTGATGCTGATTTTTAAGTTTGGAGCTGTGTGTATAAAATAGTTTCAATAACAGTAATTCAGTGTATTTTCCCCAAAACTGGGCCTATTGTTTATATAAATATGTAGCAAAAAATTAGCCTGCACACACTTTTAGAGTTGTTATTATTTTTTTAACTCTGTCGCTAGGTTTTAGATTCCTTACCGTCCCTCTTGCTAAACTTATACAGAAAATCACTTCAGATGCAGCCACAGAATTTTTTTCAACTTTTTTCTCGTGCAGAAATATGCTAGAGAAAGAATGGCTAAAATGTTTTACATGAAATTTACTGCAGAATTTAAATCAACATTTAAATATCAATTTCAAGAATAATGGCTTTAGTGGTAGTCTCACAGTCTCCAAGGTTTATTCCTGCTCTTCTCGCGGTAAATTAATTTATTATTATTATTTAATCCAATGTAAATAACTGTTTCTAAAAATCAATGAGCATTGTGGCTATCATTTAGTTTCAACATGATTTGCCTAAAAATAGGTGGTAATTTTCCTTACCTCCCCATTCTTACCCTCCTTTTTTTCCCTTACTGTCTCTTTTTTCCTATACCGCCCTTTTTTTTTTCCTTACCGTTCTTTCTTTGACAGCCCTTTAAGAAAATACTATACAAAAATTTTGTACTAAAAATACTACATTATTACTATTTCTTATTTGAATATCCTGTGGGTAGTATGCAAATTCATTATAAGAAAAAAGTTAGAAGAAAATAAAAAGTTATAGCGGTAAAATTGAACTCGCAAGTTTAAATTAAACCTCAGCTAAATAAGAAAATTTTCGCTGCTGACCATTTTTTCTAAATTTTGAACCATTAAGGTATTCGTCTATAAGTTTAAAATGTTATTTTAGTAAGTTTAATTTCACCAGATTTTTATTCCTGAAAAATCAAAAGATTTTGAGAATGCTCCATATCTAAATTTAATTTTTCTAAAGACAAACTTAACGCTTTCGACACCGATAGTGGTAGAGGATTTTTACTGACAGTTTTCCTAAAATGTGTCCCTCCATTTATCTAACAATACACGAGCCTCCTTTATTTGGATATGAACTTGAAAAAGTATTTGCTGCGGTCTTTCCACTTCCCTCGACATTGACCGGAATGGTAATAGGCGCGAACACGGTAGATCCCACTGGGAAAAGTTAACAGCTGAATTCAATTAGTTTAAGGCTGTTAGTAAACTTCGCCATTTCCCTCGCTATTATTATACCTATGAGCGTGGAATGCATTCGCATTTTTAAAAATCTGTCCCCAGTAAATTAATATTTTTAACTTCGGTTTTCTGTGTACTCTTCGTAAGGGGGTGAGGGGGGGGGATCACCTTCCACAGCACAATATTGCTTGATTTTAAAACAATATAAAAAAATGAAGCTGTAAATATTCCTTTAAATTAAACATTTTTTTAGAATAAATTGTACAAATCTTTACAGTTGTAAATTACCAAGTGAGTGAAAAAATCCCGGAACAGGATTCGAACCAGGAATGTCTTGGCTGAAGTCGCCAATGCTCTACCAACTGAGCCATCTGGAATCTAGAGGCCTAATTCACCGAACTAACCTTTAACGATCACAGCATCTGGTCTGATATATGAATCAGCTCAACAGAATAAAGCGAAGATTATTTTTCGAACTGCAGTTAACACTGCATGCGTAATTGTATTAGAATAATTTTTAACACAATTATTCAACTGCTAAATAAATAATTATGATTTATTTACCAATTGAATAATTGTGTTAAGAATTAATCTAATGTACAAATCTTTGTTTAAGTATTCCTTTACTTAATTTTAATGATAAATAATTAAAATTTAGTTTAATTAAGACATACTAATTAAGGATTTTCAATGACATACATGTGACACACACGATTACAAAAAATATATTCAATATTTTCAATTTATATTATATATATATAGACATACAGGGTGTATTAGTACAGCAGTTACAAACTTTCAGGACAGATAGAGCACACCTAGAGCATGGGAAATCACACATCAATGCATGGTCGGAAACGCTTTTCTGGCGCGGTAGCGAGGACCCCAAACACATGAAAGAAACGACGAGAACAGCGTCAGAAAACGTGTTTGTTATTCCTAGCGCTGCAAAAATGCGGGGACAATGCGGGAAAATGCTGAGGAATTTGTTGCACACATCGTGGCAGCTGCTGGAGAAGTCACACCCACTGGGGTCACCCGCTGGGGACACCCCCAGTATTTTCGAGAAAATTAGATCTTCCATGAGCCGGATATGAGCTTCAATGCATCACGGTGCGGTGTCGTAATTTCGAACACCTACTTTGATGACGATCGTTGAATCTTTAATGTTCTTTGTCCTTAGTTTCTTACTGTACTAAAGATAATAAACATGTTTTTTCCTCTTAACCGTGTCCTGTCTTTCTTGTGTTTTGTGTCGTCACTACCGCGCCAGGAAACCGTTTCCGACACTGCATTGCTATGTGATTTCCTATCGTCTAGATGTACTCTATCTGCCCTTAAAGTTTGTAACCTCTGTTTTGATACACCCTGTATTGTATAATCTTACAATATCGTTCTTTAACTTCAACCTAAATTAATAATCAAGTTTACAGATGAAAATATTTTTTCCAGGTAATTAAACCATAAAACACGAAATCTATGATAAAATTTCATCAAAAATTAAATATATGTATATATATATATATATATTACAAGTTCTTGTTTAAAAAAAGGTAGAGGTTATAAATATATATAAAATACAATACAGTACAATAAAACATATCGGCTGATAAGTTCTCGTTCTGACACACAGATGGCGCCACAAATACAGAATTAATATTTTGTTTAGTAAGTATTAACCTTAAAAAGGTAGACGTAAATATTTTATGATGATCTAACGGTTGCTTCAAATGTTACAGTGGTTTTAATGAAACAACTTTTGTATTTTCAAAACAATGGAAAAAATGAATTTCGTGTTTTGATAAAACATTGCTATTTGATGGGGAAAAACACCGTACGAACAAAAGCTTGGCTTGATAAATGTTATCCGGACTCTGCACCAGGAGAATAGACCATTATTGACTGGTTTGCTGAATTTGAACGTGGTAGTACAAACATCGATGATGCGCAACGCTCTGGTCGTCCAAAAGAGTTGGTTATACCGGAAAACTTAAAAAGTCCACAAAATCGTTTTAGAAAACCGTAAGGTGAAGTTGCAGAAGATAGCTGACACTCTAAACATATCAAAAGAAAGTGTAGACTTTATTTTGCTTGAACATTTGTCTATGAGAAAGCTGTTTTTGAAGTGGGTGCTGCGTCCCCTCCCCCCTCCATATGCCATCGGTCTTTGGTTACGATGGCAAATTTGCACGAATTGTACTTCGAATTTCTTCCAACCCACCCTATTCTCCAGATTTGGCTCCCAGTGACTTTTACCTGTTCGCAGACCTTAAAAAAAATGCTCGCCGGCAAAAGACTTGGTTCGAATGAGGAAATGATCGCCAAAACAAACGCCTATTTTGAGGCCAAAGATAATTCGTTCTTCAAGAAATGTATTAAGATGTTAGAAAGGCTCTGGATTGATTGTATCGCTCTTAAAGGAGGCTATGTTGATGAATAAAATCGAGTTTGACCAAAGAAGTTGCGTTTTCTTCATTAGATCAGGAACTGATCAGCCGATGTGTTATTAAGTTTTTATGTTTCTTAGTTTTGGAAATAGGATGCGCGCAATGTGAAAAATATTTGATTTGCGAAAAATGACTTTAAAAGTTCAAATTTACATTGATTTGGATAGCTATCGCTCCACATATTTCATGATAAAGCCGGTTTTAATTGGAGTATCGTCATAATTTGGTTTTTTTAAGTTCGGTAACGTGTAATTCTTTCATAATAGAGAACAAAAAAAAAAAAAAAAAAGATTTTTAGACTTTTTAAAAAGTTTTAAGGTGATCTCCCCTCTTAAAGAATGTCTCTTTTTTTATTAGTTGTCAAAATTTTTCTTTAATATATACTTAATTTTAATCTTACTTACAGCTCGTCGAATATTAACACATAAAATGCAAAGAATTAGTCATATATTTTAGAAATGTTTCGACAACTATAACAAAAAAGAGACATTTTCTAATAGAGAGGGAGATGCAGCACAGACAATCACCTTATCGAGAAATTCCAGAATTAATTAAAACTCGATTCGCATATTAAAACGCAATCGGTCTGCCAAGTCATATATTGGTGGAAACCATCTGAAAACCCGACTTTAGCACTTAACTCGTAGATTTATCATTGTGATTTACTGCTCCCAGTCCTCCACGTTTTCATACCTTTGGGTGCAGAAAAACACAATGGTGAATCTACGAGTCAACCGCTAAAAGCGGGTTTTCGTGTTGTTTATCACCAAGATAGGACTTGGCAGTCCGATTGCGTTTTTATATGCGAATCGAGCTTTAACTAATTCTGGAATTTCAGCCGTGAACTCGATGAAGTGATTGCCTGTGCTCCTGGCTCCCGGTGTATAAGAAGTGTACACGGAAAAAATAAGTTAAAAATATAAATTTCCTAAGAAGATATTTTAAATTAAAAAAAAAAAAATGCGTTCTATGCACACAGGTTTAATATTAGCTAAGAAAATTGCATAATTCACTGACTAACAAACTTACGACATTGACCAGTAGATCTGGGAAGGCTGGGGTTTTTAATCGATCGGAAGGCCACGGCAGCTTTGAGATCTTCCGGCCATTAACTTGAACATTTTTTTGCCTTTGGTAGAGGGAATTTACTAAACTGGAAAACAAGAATTCTGTTTTTTCGTAATTTAGTGTCGCCGCCGATGAAAACAAAATTATATAAATATATATAGTACAAAACATATTTCAGTTTAAAGACTTAAAACGCATGTTTTTATTTTATATAAAATGACGTCATTCGCATCCGCTAAAGAATTCTACATTTACGATCCAGTCTTTAAACATCATCAACAGAAAAGTATGCATATGACATCACTATCGCAGATTAATACACAAATCCAGTAAAAAGTGATGTCGTCATCCAAGAAAATCAACAACAAAAAATAAATAAATCTGCTATCTAATGATTGATATGCCTTCATTTGTTTGTAACATTAATATAGATACTTAAAATTAAATATAGTTTATAATATTTCCATGTTTTACCAGAAATCCTTCATTTATAATTTTTCAAAATAGTACGACTTTTAATTGCATTATTTTTCCAGTTGTTATGGGAAAATGGCAACAAAAGATATTATAATCTACTATTTTCCAACTATTTTTCCTTTACTTTCTACAGAAATGGAGTACTTCAGTTGCCAACATTAAAGAAATAGTGTTAAAAACTACAAAAAATTAATATCTGAAAAATAAAGTCAGATGCAGTTTTCAAACAAATTGCATTTAAAACCATTTTTTCCCCTATACGACGGTATAAAAATTGAAAATGTGCGATTCTTCGAAGTTTAAAAAATTGCATTAGAGATTATCCGTATTTAACCCGACAATGACACGTCTGCTTTCTTTTACGGCTAGTTTAATTAACGGAACGTTATTTTTTAGAGACGACATTTTAATTGCTGTCCGAAAGAATTAGCATATCGGCGGCTAATAAGAAAAGAAATTAAAAAACAGAAGTTTTATACCGTTCCCTAAATTTGAATATAGGAAAAGCAAGTGCAATTACGATACAGTTTTGGATATTTCGGTAAAATAAATAATAATGATGTGCTTGGGTGTAGATAAATTGATTTAAAATTTTTCTTTACTGAATATGGAATAGAAAAATATCAGAGGAAAAAGTCTTTTTTTTTTAAACAAGGAAGGTAAGTAGTGGAAAAATTTGTGAAAGAGAGATAACGTGTTTTTTTAAAAGAAAAAAAAACACCGGTGAGGCAAACGAAGTGCCGGTAAATACCGGTTACTTCATGGATAGATATTAGCGTAGACAGATTTAATTTTTTTAGAGATTTATATTATGCTATGTGCAATAATATTAGAAGAAAAAATTTAAAGTATTTTTAAGAAACAAGGAAGGTAAGTAGTGGAAAAATTTGTGAAAGAGAGATAGCGTGTTATAAAAAATAAAAACACCGGTGAGACAAACGAAGTGCCGGTAAATACCGGTTACTTCTTGGATAGGAATTAGCATAACCAGATTTAATTTTTTTAGAAATTCATATTACGCTATAAGTAATAATATTAGAGGAAAAAAATAGAAGTATTTTAAGAAACAGGGAAGGTAAGAAGTGGAAAAATTTGTGAAAGAGAGATGGTGTGTTATAAAAAATAAAAACACCGGTGAGACAAACAAAGTACCGGTCAATAATAGTTACTTCGTGGTTAGATATTAGCATATTCAGACTTAATTTTTCTATAGATTTATTTTACGTTGTATGGTAAAATATTAGAGGAAAAAATAAAAGTATTTTTAGGAAACAAAGAAAGGTCAGTACTGGAAAATTTGTGAAAGAAAGATAGCGTGTTATAAAAAATAAATACACCGGTGAGACATATGAAGTACCGGCCAATAACAGTTAATTCTTGGTTAGAAATTAGCATATCCAGATTAATTTTTCTAGAAAGGAAAATTGGCATTTTCTTTACTGGGAGTGCTAGATGATTTTTCTTGGATAGTTTTCGCAGATTTTTTCCCTTCCTCCAATCTAACTATTTCTCTTAGAATTAATACACGAACCTTCTTTCTTTGGAAATGAACTTGAATATTTATTAACCTGGGATAGAGGGGAATAACTAAATGAGAAAATGAAATCAAGAAATAAAAAAAATAAGTTTTATTCCTTTCGCTAGTTTTGAATGTGGAGAAAGCAAGTGGAGTAATGAATCTTGTCTCAGAAAAAGAAATTGGGAAAGAGAACTGGCGGGCGGGTAGTAGGAAAAGGGGATTAAAACCAGACGCGCTATCACAGTTTTTTATACACTCCCTCCTGCCTGCTACAAATACGCAATCTTCGGAATAACTGAGAAATATGGAAGTTTTTTTTTTTTTTATCAAATATATATTTTTGTATTTCTCTAGATTTATTATTAATGCTGCTATGCGTAACATTTGTCATAATAACAAAGTTCAATCTTATGGAAGGCATTAACGTTTCATAATAGATATATCTGTAGTGTCAATTTTGTTATGTCTCGGGGAAAAACTGCATTATAGATATTTTATTATTTTGGTTTATTGAAGACTTTTTTTTCTTTAGCAGAAGCGTTCAAATAGTGTCAGGAGCCAGTATTGTTGCTATTTGAAATATGATACTTAGGAATAACACGGCTATTGTTCTTTTTAAGATAAAAGCATTGCGTTCTTGAAAAGTTCGGATAAGTCAATTCAATTGTAGAAGAAAATTTCAAGGGGAAAAAACATAAAGAGGATTAGAAGCAGCTTGCGGTGATAATTTTATCTTTGGTGATAATTTTAAGATTTTTAAGCTTACAAAATGCTTCTTATGACTTTATTTGTAAATCTCTTTAGCTTTCAAAATTTGTGAAGAAATTTTAGACTCGTTCTTTATCATTCTATAAGAGAAATTAAACATTTCAGTTTTTAGCTGCTTTAACGTTTTAGTAGGTTTCAAAATTCTAGTTAGAAATACAAAATCTTTGGAATAATTGCGAACATTTTTATCAAATTTGCATGTATATTTTTAGATTTGTTATTAATGCTGCTATAATAAATATATCTCTTGAGCCAATTTTGAAATGTCTTGTAAAAAATTGCATTATAAATATTTTACTATTTTGGCTTATTAAAGATTTTTTTTTTTTTTTCCGGTTTAGCTGCTTTTAGATTTAATATTAGTTTTGTTATGTCTCGGGAAAAAACTGCATTGTAGATATTTTATTCTTTTTGTTTATTGAAGACTTTTTTCCTTTAGCAGAAGCGTTCAAATAGTGTCAGGAGCCAGTATTGTTACAATTTGAAATATGATACCTAGGGATAACACGGCTATTGTTCTTTTTAAGATAAAAGCTTTGCGTTCTTGAATAGTTAGGATAAGTCAATTCAATAGTAAAAGAAGATTTCAAAGGGAAAAAACATAAAGAGGATTAGAAGAAGCTTGCGGCTGCGGCTTCTTTAGTGATAATTTAAAGATTTTTAAGCTTACAAAATGCTTCATCTAGGTTTATTTGTAAATCTGTTTAGCTTTCAAATTTTGTGAAGAAGTTTTAGAATCGTTCTTTATCATTCGCTAAGAGAAATTAAACATTTCAGTAATGCTGTTATACGTAACATTTGTCATAATAACAAATTTCAATCTTATGGAAGGCATTAAAGTTTCATAATAGTAATGTCAATTTTATTATGTCTCGGGAAAAACTGCATTATAGATATTTTATACTTTTGGTTTATTGAAGACTTTTTTTCTCTAGCACAAGCATTCAAATAGTGTCAGGGGCGAGTATTGTTGCAATTTGAAATATGATACTTAGGAATAACACGGCTATTGTTCTTTTTAAGATAAAAGCATTGCGTTCTTGAAAAGTTCGGATAAGTCAATTCAATTGTAGAAGAAAATTTCAAGGGGAAAAAACATAAAGATGATTAGAAGAAGCTTGCGGCTGCGGCTTCTTTACTGATAATTTTAAGATTTTTAAGCTTACAAAATGCTTCTTATTGCTTTATTTGTAAATCTCTTTAGCTTTCAAATTTTGTGAAGAAATTTTAGACTCGTTATTTATCATTCGATAAGAGAAATTAAACATTTTAATTTTTAGCTGGGTTAACGTTTTAATAGGTTTCAAAATTTTGTTTGAAATACAAAATCTTTGGAATAATTGCGAACACTTTTAACAAATATGCATGCATATTTTTAGATTTACTATTAATGCTTCGATAATAAATGTATCTGTTCAGCCAATTTTGAAATGTAAACAATTGCATTATATATATTTTACTGTTTTGGCTTATTTAAGTTTTTTTCCTGGTTTAGCTGCTTTTAGATTTAATATTAGTTTTGTTATGTCTCGGGAAAAAACTGCATTATGGATATTTTATTCTTTTGTTTTATTGAAGGCATTTTTTTCTTTAGCAGAAGCGTTCAAATAGTGTCAGGAGCGAGTATTGTTGGAATTTGAAATATGATACTTAGGGATAACACGGCTATTGTTCTTTTTAAGATAAAAGCATTGAGTTCTTGAAAAAATCAGGATAAGTCAATTCAATTGTAGAAGAAAATTTCAAGGGGGAATATTAAGAGGATTAGAAGAAGCTTGCGGCTGCGGCTTCTTTAGCGATAATTTTAAGATTTTTAAGCTTACAAAATGCTTCTTATGGCTTTATTTGTAAATCTCTTTAGCTTTTAAATTTTGTGAAGAAATTTTAGAGTCGTTCGTTATCATTCGATAAGAGAAATTAAACATTTCAATTTTTAGCTGTTTTAACGTTTTAATAGGTTTCAAATTTTTGTTAAAAATAAAAAATCTTTGGAATAATTGAGAACGTTTTTAACAAATATACCTGTATATTTTTAGATTTATTAATAATGCTGCTATGCGTTACAGTTATCGTAAGAACAAAGGTCAATCTTAGGAAAGGTATTAACTTTTAATAAAAAATATATATATATATATGTTGAGCCAATTTTAAAATGTCTTGTAAAAAATTGCATTATCGATATTTTATTATTTTGGCTTACTATTTTTTTTTTCTGGTTTAGCTGCTTTTAGATTTAGTGTCAAGAATAAATATTGTTGTAGTTGGAAATATTATTATTATGAATAGTAAATACATTGTTTTTTTTTTTTAGATGAAAACATCGCTTTCTCGAAAAGTTGTGATAAATAAAATGCAATTCCAAAAGAAATTTTTAGTGTAAAATAAAATTAAAAGGAGATTGCTTCTTCAGCGATAATTTTAATTTTTTAAGCACACAGAAAATATTCTCTTTAGCTTAAAAGCTTTTTATATTTTTCAAAGAAATATTTGATTTGCTCTCAACCCATTCGGCAAAAGCTACTAATCATTTCAGTTTTAAAGTAAAAAAGTATCATTGTTTTTCAACTTGTTGTTGAATTGAATGATATCAAAGAAAATTAGGAGGTCATTAACGTTTCACAACAGTCTATCTGTAGTGTTAATTTTGTTATCTCTTGCAAAAAAAGCTTTATAAATATTTTATTCCTTCGATTTATTAAAGGTTTTTTTTTTTTTTTTTTTCCTTCGGCGGAAAATTTCATGTGTTGCAAGAATCCAATATTGTTACAAATTGAAATATAAATACATATGAACAACAAGGCTATTATTGTTTGCGAAATAAAAGCACTTCCTTTGAGAACATTTATAGTAAGCTAATTCAGTAAAGAAGTAATAAGTAACTTCAGTTGCAAGTTATAAACGAGCATGTTAAAGGAAAAAAATAACAAAAAGATAATATCTGAAGACTACGTCTGTGACTTCTTTTTCAATGATAATTTAACGTATTATTTAAGAATGTAAAAGGTACTCTTTTTACTTTACAAACTTGCTATACTTTCTAAAGAAATATTTCATATACATATTACACTAAGGCAGGGATATGTTTAGGAAAATTTTAGGTCCTTTAAAGGACCCTTCACAAAATAATTTATCTTAAAACAGGAGCCTTCACAATTTTTTTTATCCCCGAACAGGACCCTTCACAAACATTTTATCCCAAAACAGGACCCTTCACAAAATTATTTGTCTTTTAAATAGACCTTTCACAAAATTTTTTCACCTTCAAATCGAACTTTTCACAAATTTAGTCATTTAAAAATAAAATCTGGCCTATAAGTAAGCAGTTTAACTCACCAAAAAGCATATTACTTAGCCTTTTATATATGAATGATAAAACATGAAGACATCGATAATTTAAAATTCACAAAATTGTGACTAGAATTTTCAAAAAATAAAAGAAACTTCACAATTTCACAAAAACAGGACCCTGTGAGGAAAGTCTGGACAGACCCCTGCACTAAGGCAAAAACAGGGAAGAGAGCGCTCCGATCGAAATGGTTGATTTTCCCCACTAAATTTTAATAGTATTCTTTGCTTTATTAAATCTCAGAAATTTTGACATTAAACAAGGCGAGAAATACTAATAAAATTTAGCGGTGAAAATCAACCATTTGTGTCGGAGCGCTCTCATCCCTGTCAAAAGCGCTCATTTAGTGTTAAAGTCCAAAATTTTCATAGCTCCATACCTCTTGTTTATAATTAATAAAAAAGAAAGGAAAAATTAAGAAGTCATGAATGTTTCATAATAAAAAAATCTTTAGCGTCAATTTTGTTATCGCTTGAATAAAAAGCTGTATTATAGATATTTCATTACTTTGGTTTATTGAAAACACTTTTCTTTCGTTATCACAAAAGTTCGAATAGTGTAAAAAAACAGTTATTGTTGCAAGTTGAAATATAATATGGATAAGAAGCATATATATATATATATATATAATAAAAACATTGCTTTCGCAAAAAGTTATGATAACTCAATTCAATCGTGAAAAAAATTTTTAAGGCTAAAACAAAATAAACAAACAAACAAAAAACAAAGAGGATTACAAGATGACTGCGGCTTCTTTAGAGAGAATTTTTAAACATATAAAAAGTTGGTACGCCGCAATTCGGAACTCTCTTACAAGACCTCGCAAGCTTCTTCTATTTCGCAAAATAAAAATAAAAAAATCATTGATTTACTTTCTACAGGTGTACCAAAAGGATTTAACATTTTTTTATCGATAGCTCTTTTAAATGAATAATAAGCGAAATTTTCTGTTATGCTACAAATTTATAATTTAGGCACAACATTAATGCAAATATAAAAATTCGCCAAAATATGTTTTATATAACTCATTAAAAATAATTTCCAACAGTACAGAATTTGTACACATAACTTTTGTAAAAGTAAATCCTACCACTGTGAGCTTTACATTTCACAAGAGAATTTCGATGATTGTTCTAGTTTAAAAACTTTAGTGAGTAAATTTTTGCTGCATTCATTCCAGTTTCGAAAGCTATTCAATTAAAGAAACATAACTTTAAATATTTGTTGATTTTAAAAAATGAACCATTTATACAACTTTTATTCTTTTAAAAATGTAATATTATTTTCATTTAACACAAGCAAAAGAAAAAAATCTTTATTTGTGTTTTAGTAGCATATGAAAATATCAAAACAACAAAGGGGAAAGCAAGCTCTCATCCCCTCAAAATACCTCGGAAAGTACTCATATACAAGGTGCAACCATTAATTTCGAGGCCTGAAGTAACTGTACACGAACCGGAAATCGTCAGAACGAGGTAATGCTTGTATTTGGAAGGTTGTTTATCTGCGCATGTCCAACACTGGGAAAAAAATGTATGTGATTTTACTTAAAAATATCCCCCTCTCTCATCCCCCTCAAAATACCTGGGAAAGTACTCATATACAAGGTGCAACCATTAATTTCGAGGACTGACGTAACTATACACGAACCGGAAATCGTCAGAATGCGGTAATGGTTGTATTTGGAAGGTTGTTTATCTGCGCATGTCCAACACTGGAAAAAAAATGTATGTGATTTTATTAAAAAATATTTAGTATCATTACAGATATTATATCAGTTACTAGAAAATCACCTTTAACCAATCACTGCTTGTAATATTACAAATAAAATAGTTGTAACTGAATGCTTGTTGCGCATGCGTCCTTCTCTGTCCTTAAAATCTGCCATAAAATCTTGACACCCACCTAAGATTAAATTTACCTGAAATTTATTCTATCCAAAATACACTTCGAAATTGTTTATTTTTCAGCAACAAATTACTCAGAACATATTTAAACCCTACATAAAGCAAAGAAAATTCCAGTAAAGAATTATATTAATCAAGCCATATTTTATTATTCATTAACCATAGAAAAAACGTAATAAAGAGTTAACCTTATTAATTGAAACTTGAAGAAATTATAATAGCATCAATAAATTTACGCTCAGTGCTATAAAAGTAACAACACGCAGCAGAATCAGCTTCATCAGCCATTACTCACATTTAAAATCGTTTACAAACACAGCCCCAGTAGCAAGGTATGTAGAACGCTCGGTTCCCAAACCCCAGATAGTGAGTTCTGTCCTCCGCAGAGGAAAACCCCCAACATAAATCCCCCCCCCCACCAATAAATATAGGTTCCTCCGAAATTCTCCAAAGTGGGCGCCACCAGCTTCTTTTTTCCCTTTTTATACAAAATTCAGCTCACACAATTTCTTAGTGAAGACAAGAGAAGTATCTGTAATACTACTAATCATTTCTTAGTATACACACTAAAAAACATCTGTAATGGCTACTAACGATTTCTTAGTATGTTCACTAAGGAAGTTTATGTGCTGTTTACTAAGTTAAATACAATAATGTTACTTAAGGAGAAACTGTATTGGTTACTAGAAAAGTTCATGGAATCCCAGTTGCCTAGAGATTTTCTAGTAGTACTACACATTTTTTTTTTTTTTTTTTTTTAATTTTACAGTGAATGAAATCGACGTTCTTGAGAAGCAAGTGGCTGACCTTAAAATATGCATTAAAACGTAGCTGTTAAATTTTTGGTTTCGAAGTCGATATGGAGCAGAGAATAAACATTCAATTCTGCTTCTAATTGATCAAAACTGTTAGAGAAACCATGAAATATTGAAACAAGTGTACGGGGAGGAAGCATTTTGTCATTCGCACACTTTTGAATGGTTTAGCCGTTTTCGGGACGACTGCGAAAGTGTCGAAGATGACGCACACACTGGACGGCCGCATTCCATGCGCAGGCCTTAAAACAATTGAGAAAGTTCCTGAGCTTGTGACTTCGGATCGCAGATTGACTATTCGAGTACTCGCCAATTAATTAAACATTTCCAAGTAGGTGGGTGGTCGGCAAATTTTGACACAAGACCTAAGGAAACAAGATTTGAGTATGTCGAAGCTATCAAGAAAACGATGACGTCACATTAAAGAGCATTCCTATAGAGCACTTTCAAAGTTGTTTCCGAAACTTATACTACCAAGAACAGAAGTGTATTACGGCAGGTGGGAGTTACTTCAAAACATATTAAACAGATATTTCATATAATATTTTCCGGAGTTATTAGATCAGTCCTGTAAATTAATGGCCGTACCTTGTACATTTATTTAAGAGAATGACATTGTAGCTGATATCCTATAAGGTTGAAGTAAAAATGGGGGTGATATACAATATATAGCCTTGAATTTTTAAACTCTTTTATTGTTTAATATGATTGGATTTGAAAACTGAAAGACAGAACACTGAACACATTTATAGTTCTGACAAGCAAGATTAGTGAATGAAAAAGGTCAAGCTAAAACAAAACGTCGCGTTTTATACTTGCAATGAAATATAATGAAAAAAAGAACACTTTTAAACAAAACTACCATAAAAAAGAAATTACAATCAATTAGTAATCACTTCAATCACAATCAGCTCTTTGTATTTACATTCTCTCAGTATTTTTTTATGGATTTATAAGGGAAGGGAGGTTAACCTCGCACATCAATGCTCATTGGAGAGGAGGGGGGGAGGGGGTAAAATGCTTGTTTAATGTGTAAAACATGACACTTTTTCATTTGAAATGTTCGAAATAAGCACATTGATGCATTGTAAATATAGACAAATGTGCCTTAATGTGCAAAAATATAATATAATTACTACGAAAATATACCATAACCTCTTCGCTTTGCCCACGATTCCGAAAAGCATTCTTTATCTTAAAAAACTGCAGAAACAATATATTTTCGTGATTTAAAGAAACATTAAAAAAATAAAGCTTCTTTTGCTGCCACTGATATTCAGAAACGTTTCCGTGTTGTCTTTATCGTGTATAAATTTGTTTTCTTAACCTAGAATATAGGTTTTTCGGATACTATCACTTCTCAGGTAAACATATTCATGCCCAACAAACAAATTTTACAGGCAAACGGCATAAATTAACAGTGTTAACATTAACAATGAAATTAATATTTTTTGTTACTCTTGCATGTATAAGTTTAGTTTGCCACTAAAAATGTTTAACCACTTCACTCCCTGGCTTAATTTCGCTGGTGCAGAGCTATATACCAGGCTTTGCGGTGTAAAATGTTTGTGTCATAAATCTTTTCATAACTTCCGTGATATAATAGTAATGAATTTAAGTTCGTTAAGGGGACAGTACACTTTTAAAATGGCCAAAAAATCGATTTTTAGATTTTTATTTCTTTATAAAGATAATTTTACAATAACAAATTACAAATACACAAAACTGTTCTTTTCAGAACAAACCTTTCAATATTTTATATTAGTATTGAATTTCAAGAATTTTTTATCAATTATAGTAATGAATAATGTGAAACGATCTTCAGGAAAACGCCCAAAGAAACGCAAGTTTTATGGTAATGATATTTAAGTTCGGTCATTTAAGTTCGAATGATAATATTTCAGAAGGTGCTAGTTCATCTTATAAAAAACTAAATAGTAGTCAATTTTACTGTGATTTTGTTTCAAGTGACAGTTTAGGATACCAAATTATTGATATCGATATTCTTTTAGGCAAATTAGTCGAATTTGTGTGCTGCAAAGACTGTGGATCGGCGATCCAAATATCAGAATCTTTACAAACTGGCGTGTCATCAGTGTTTTCCATTACATGCCTTAAATGTGATAAAGTTAAACCTTCAGAAATTCAAACATGATGGGTGAAGAGTCAAATGTGCCTGAAATAAATAGACTTTTTTTTATTCCATGAGATGCATAGGACAAGGATACTGCAGCATGAAAACTTTTTGTGGAGCAATGGATCTTCCAGAACCTATTCAGGGGAGTGCTTATAATAGGTCACTAAGAAAAATGTGCAATTCGGTTAAAAAAAGTTGCTGCAATATCCATGCAAAATGCTTCGAAACAGGAAGTAGAAATTGTAGGACAATCTGGGCTTGCTGTTAGTGGCGATGGATCTTGGAAAACTCGTGGACATTCATCGAAAGTTGGAATTGTCAGTCTGATTGGCGCTGAAAATAGTAAGTTTTAGACATATAGATTATGTCATCCTTCTGTAAAGGCTGTGAAACAGGTAGAAAGAAAACTGGCACAGAGTTTGAAACATGGAAAACAAATCATGAAAAATAGTGCGTTAAAAATCATGTGGGGTCAGCAGGAATGATGGAAGTGAATGGTATGCTGAAGATTTTTCGTCGCTCAGAAGAACTTTACTACACAAAATATCTAAATTACATTGGGGATGGGGATACTAAAACTTTTCTTGAATTTCAAAAGAGCCATGTCTATGTATCGAACACAGAAATAAACAAAGTAGAATGTGTCGGACATATTCAGAAAAGAATAGGAAGCCGATTACGGCATCTGAAAAATTCCATGTGCGTAAAAAGAAATTAGCAGATGGAAAACCTTTAAGTGGTAAAGGTCGATTAACTGACAATCTTATAAACCAATTAACATACTATGGAAAGGTTATAAGGGATAATAAGGACTCCGTCGTAGAAATGCGTAAAGCAATTTGGGCAACTTTTTTTTATAAACGTTCCAATGACAATGAACCATTACATGATTTCTGCCCTTCTGGTTCAACATCTTGGTGTGACTACCAAAAAGCAAAAGCAAATAACACCCTGAAAAAGTTTAAACACAAGCACACAATGCCGGTACCTGTCATAAAAAAGACTTCCAAAGGACTTGTCGGATCCGAAATTACTGAAACGCTGCCTCGGTGGTCACCAAAAACCCTAACGAATCATTTAATTCGCTTGTGTGGAAAATGTGTCCTAAGACGTCGGGATCAAGCAAATTAATTGCTGAAATAGCAGCGAATGAAGCAGTTGTAGCTTTCAATGAAGGGCGCAAAGGAAGGCTGCAAGTTATGAAAACTTTAGGTTTTAGTGTAGGACAGAATGCACTTGAAGCAGCCAGTAAAGTTGATGAACTGAGGATTAAAGAAGCAGAAAAAGCTGCCGAAGAATGCAGCTTAGAAGCTCGAAGAGCTAGATATATGCTAAATAATTCCAAACTTGAAAAAAAAAAAGCAAAAGAAGGTATTGTTTATGAAAGTGGAAAATTTTAAAATGCTTTCAAAAGTTGCTTTTGTTCAATAAAAGAATATATTTTGCATAAAATATTTTAATTTTATAAAAATTATACATTTTATTCATTTCAAAATCAATGCAAAGTAAAATTGTAGCTTTCAAAAATTTTTAAAGGTAAGTGTTACATTTCTCATTTATATATATTTTGACACAAGTTCTGTAATTTGTATATTCTGCAGCGTTTTCTAATTTTTTCAATTTAAACTAGCATTTGATGTTATTTTTTAATTCTGAATATGATATATAGTTGTTTTGTTTTGTTTATTCTGAATTTTATATTTTAAAAATATGAAATAGTATGAAAAAGATTATAAGGTTGAACGTGTGCAAAAATGTACGTTTTTTTCTAAAAATTAATTTTTGCACGCTTGTACGCATGATAGCTCCAGTACCGTTTGGAGTATAGTTTCAAAATTTTCATCCTAAATAAGTATTCAGATAATGATTAAAATAAAGTAAAATTATGCAGCTGTGTTTAGTTTGGAAAAAAGTATAAGGTTGAATATGTGCAAAAATGTACGTCTTTTTCTCAAAATGAAGTTTTGCGCGCATGATATCTCTAAAACCGTTTGAAGTATAGCTTCAAAATTTTTATCCTACCTAAGTATTCATATAATGATGAAAATTAAGTAGGATTATGCAGCTGTGTTTAGTATGAAAAAGAATATAAGGTTGAACGTGTGCAAAAATGTATGGCTTTTTTTCAAAATGAAGTTTTGTGTGCATGATACCTCTAAAAGCGTTTAAAGTATAACTACCAAATTTTTATCCTACCTAAGTAATGATGAAAATAAAGTAGAATTATGCAGCTGTGTTTAGTTTGAAAAAAAAAATATATGGTTGAATGTGTGCAAAAATGTACGGCTTTTTCTCAAAATGAAGTTTTGTACGCTTGCGTGCATGATATTTAATATTCATGCACGATATTTAATATATATGCAAAATTTTTATATCGCCTAAGTATTCATATAATGATGAAAATGAAGTAGAATTATGCAGCTGTGTTTAGTTTAAAAATATATATAAGGTTGAATGTGTGTAAAAATTCATGATTTCCATTTTTTAAATTCAAAAGTAGTTACTATTTATATAACTAACCATTTATAAAAATTTCAGTTCAAATTATAGGTCCAGAGTATTATGGTTAATTTAAGATAAAATTTATCTGAATCGAATGAAATCTGCGTGAGATATCTTGCGTGCAGGGAAATGTTATGCAACGTAAAATTTAAAAAATATTTTGAAACGTAACCCTTTTCTTTTTCTTTTTTTTTTAACCATTTTATATCCAAACTAAAATTTTATAAACATAGTTCAATATCATCTAAAGATTCCCTAAAATTTTGGTGCTACTAGAGTCATTATTATTTATAAAAAACCCCGAATCAAATGACAGAATTTCGCATTTTCTACGACTGGTAAAGGTGAACGCAACTTCCTGTATTTTATTGCATTTTACAAACATTTTTTTTTTATTTATCTATTTAAGAAAGCATCAAATTTTATTTTTAATACTGAATAATTTATTTTATTAGTAGTTTTGTTTCTTTTATTATGAGTTTTATATTTGTAAAATAAATTTAAATCTTTAAACGGCTTTTTCTCAAAATGAAGTTTTTTTACAATTGCGCGCGTGATATCTCCAAAACCGTGTGAAGTACAGCTTCAAAATTTTTACTATACGTAAATGTGCATATAATAATGAAAATGAACTAGAATTATGTAGCTGTGTTCAGTATGAAAAAAATAATAAGGTTGAATGTATTTAAAAATTGATGAATTTTCAATTTTTCATAATTAAACTCTAATTTCTCTTTATCTAATTAACCATTTATAAACATTTTAGTTCAAATTATAGTCCAGGGAATTCTGCTTAATTTAAGATAAAATTTATGTAAATAACATGAAATCTGCATGAGATATCTTGCGCGCAGTGAAATGTTATTCAGTGTAATTTTTTTTAAATATCATTTTGAAACCTACCCCTAGAAATTTTTTTTTATAATATTATATCCAAACTAAAAATTTTTAAACATAGTTCAATATCACATCAAGATACTCAGACATTTTTTTGCTTCTAGAGATATTACTTAAAAAAAAAAAAAAAAAAAAAAAAAAAAAAAAAAAAAAAAAAAATGTAAAGCACAAATGACACAATTTTGCGTATTCTGCGACATTTAAAATTGTACTGTCCCCTTAAAGGATTCACAATATTACCATACTACGTAGAAAGTAATATATAAAACTTATGTACAGTCGTGGAAAAAAAAAAAGTAAACACTCCCTACTAACTCCTCAACAAATTATCGTAGAAGAAAGTTACTGGTACCGAACGATTGGAAATAAAGTCTGCTTTTAAATGATGGATATAAAATTTCCTTAGGGGGCCATCTACATATTAAAACGAATCCAAACTTCATTTTTTTCAAAGACAATACCCAATTTTAACCAGATATTTCAAATCTTCGGTTAAAACTATGCCTAGACACCAAATTTCAAGTCATTTGAATGATAAGTTTTTGAATTATAAACATTCAAAATTTAGTGCTTCTAATGTTAAATTACATTTTCATATTTTTATTTATATCTCCAGAAATTATGCTCCTAATGTGCTAATTTTTTGTGTACCAATTAAACTAATATACCCAAACATAAATACGCTGAAATTGCAATTTTTATAACTTTATGATATGAATTATGATTTATGAAATTAATACTCGAAAAAATTATGAATTGCAACCTACAATTTTTTTGATGGAATTAGATTTATTAAGTCCTGCTTTACGGAAATCCAAAATTTCACATTTTTCTTCCAAGTAGTTTTCAAATTATGCTTAAAAAACGGTAAAATGATGGTTTAAGGGGCCGTCTATGATAGAAGTGAGTAGATATTTAGAAATTTACTCTGCTGTTCTGTAATCTAACAGGCTTCATTGAATCTTTGAGCCGCGATTAAGGTGCCTTGATCAAGAAGGGGGCTCTCTCGGTTAACAATCGAGTACGGAACTTCAATTTGGATACAACCCTTAAAATACGCTCGTTTTAAAATAATTAATTTCTCGGAAACTTATGGTACGAATTGCATAAAAAATTGTTTTTTGGCTAATTGAAGGGTGTAGAGTTCATTTATGCTGTCAGAATTGTGTACTGCTATTGAAAAAAACAAAGTTATGGTTCATTTTAATATGTAGATGGCCCCCTAAGCAAATTTTATATGCATAATTTAAAAGTAGACTTTATTTCCAATCGTTCGGTACCAGTAACTTTCTTCTACGATAATTGGTTGAGAAGTTAGTAGGGGGTGTTTACTTTTTTTTTTCCACGACTGTACATAGTGTATGTACAGTCGTGGAAAAAAAAAAAGTAAACACCCCCTACTAACTCTTCGACAAATTATTGTAGACGGAAGTTACTGGTACCGAATGATTGGAAATAAAGTCTACTTTTAAATGATGTATATAAAATTTGCTTAGGGGGCCATCTACATATTAAAACGAACCCAAACCTCATTTTTTTCAATGGCAATACCCAATTTTAACGGGATATTTCAAATCTTCGGTTCAAACTATGCTCAGTCACCAAATTTCAAGCCATTTGAATGATAAGTTTTTGAATTATAAACATTCAAAATTTAGTGCTTCTAATGTTAAATTACATTTTCATATATTTATTTATATCTCCTGAAATTATGCTCCTAATGTGCTAAATTTTTGTGTAGCAATTATACTAATGTGCCCAAACATAAATACGCTTAATTTGCAATTTTTATAATTTTATGATATGAATTATGAATTATGAAATTAATATTCGAAAAAATTATGAATTGCAACCTACAATTTTTTTGATGGAATTAGACTTATTAAGTCCTGCTTTATGAAAATCCGAAATTTCACATTTTACTTACAAATAGTTTTCAAATTATGCTTAAAAAACGGCAAAATGTTGGTTTAAGGGGCCGTCTATGATAGAAGTGAGTAGATATTTTGAAATTTCTTCTGCTGTCCCGTTGTCTAACAGGCTTCATTGACTGCTTAAGGTGCCTTGATCAAGAAGGAGGCTCTCTCGGTTAACAATCGACTACGGAACTTCAATTTGGATACAGCCCTTAAAATACGCACGTTTTATAATAATTAATTTCTCGGAAACTTATGGTACGAATTGCATAAAAATTGGTTTTGAGGCTAATTGAAAGGTGTAGAGTTCATTTATGCTGTCAGAATTGGGTATTGATATCGAAAAAAATGAATTTATGGTTTGTTTTAATATGTAGAGGGCCCCCTAAGCAAAATTTATATACACCATTTAAAAGTAGACTTTATTTCCAATCGTTCGGTACCGGTAACTTTCTTCTACGATAATTTGTTGAGGAGTTAGTAGGGGGTGTTTACTTTTTTTTCCACGACTGTACAGTGTACATACACATTATGTACATACACTGATATACATACATATAAGTATATACATAAAACTCAGGAATTTATTTTAAAGATTTATGATATTGATCAAAATGACTTCTACTGCACAGTCCTGGAAAATCTTCACAACCAGAATACATTAGAGGAGTACCTTTCCTAACATGTTTAGTTGTACAAATACGGCATCGCTTTGCTTTTGGGGACGTTTCTTTCGATCTGTGCTTGGAATCTGAAGAAGATTATGGAGAGTTTTAGTTTTCTCCTTTACTACTACGAGCAGAAAACATTTCTTTATAACTGCCAGTGTACTCTATATGTATTTCTTCGGAACATTTTATAATAAAGTCTTTGAACCTAACATATATTGGTGTACGTAATGGTCATTGATTAGAAATGAGAGTACGTGCGCAGCGTATGTCCTGGTCGCTGATTACTGAAATGAGAGGGCGTACGCAGCGTAAGTCCTGGGACTGAAGAGGTTAATTAAGAATTAATAGCATCTTAAAAACCAATATTCTTGTTTTTAAAAACCGATTAATATATTATAAAAACTGCACTGAAAAAAAAAAAAACTTCCTTTGTCTTTAGAAACACCAGAAAACATTTTGTTTTAGAAGTTTCGAGAAGAATTTATAAAAATTAATTTTTGTTAGCTGCCCGTCATTTTCGGAAACGTTTCGAGTAGTTTTCACAATGCATTCATCAGTTCTCTCTACCCGGAAAATTGTTTTTCGGATGCTACCCATTCTCAAGTAAATATTTTAATTTTCTGCAAGCATGGCTAACAGATAAATGCTCAACATTACTTTGTTACAATTCAATGTACAAATACAGCTGAAAATGTTTACTTGAGAATGGATAGCATCCGAAAAACAATTTTCCGGGTAGAGAGAACGGATGAATGCATTGTAAAAACTACTCGGAAACGTTTCCGAAAATTACAGGCATCTAATAAAAATTTAATTTTGTAAATTCTTCTTTAAACTTTGAAAATAAATTGTTTTATGAGGTTTATAAAGATAAAAGTAACGCTTATAAAGGTACGCTTTTCGGAATCTTGGGCGACTCAGAAGAGGTTATTGCATATTTTCCTCCGTGATTCTTTTTTTACAGTGTACTGGGAAACGTTTTCGAAAATCAGTGTCAGAAAATGAAACTTTGTTTTTATAAATGCTTACTTAAATTTTGAAAATATTTTGGTTTCTGAGATTTCTAAAGACAAAGAACACTTTCTGGAATCCTAAGTAACTCGGAAAAGATTATTGTACGATATTATATTATATTTTTATTGATTAAGAAACATTTTCCTTTTTTTGTGCAGTGTGCACAAAAACATAATATTAATAGCTTAAGGAGACCGTGGACCTTTATTTGAGCACAATTCGACCCTAAAATCAACATTTCTTTTTCTGTGTATTATTATTCTCCTATTTGTACTATGTCATTCGTCGAAAACCGCATGCCAATGCGATTATTTTACGCAAAGTTGCAAGTCTTTTAATTTTGTTCAGAAGCAATTTTTTTTTTGCCTTTAATATAATTTAAAGCTGTTTTTCTCAATACTGGTTTTTCAGCTTTTTTTAATTTTTGAAATGCTACTTGCTACTTAATTTTTGACCAAAATGCATGACACTAGATTAATTTTAACACAATTATTCTAATTGGTAAATAAATAATATTAGATGTAAATTTCCAACTGGGCGAAAAATGTCCGGACAAGGATTCGAACCAGGGATCTCCTGACTGAAGCCGCCAGTGCTCTATAATCTGAGCTGTGGAACTTTTTCACCCAGCTAACTTTAATTATTATAGCACCTGGTTAGAATAATTGTGTTAAAATTAATCTAGTGTAATTACGTATCCAGCGATTTCTGGAGTTCCATTACCTGTGATTTATTCTGTTGAGCTGAACCAGGTTTCAGACCAGATGCTAAAATCATTAAGGTTAGCTGGGTGAAAGAGTTCCATCAGATTCGTCCGGGATAGCTCTGATGGTAGAGCAATGGCGACATCAGCCAGGAGATCCCCTGGTTCGAATCCTGGCCCGGACATTTTTCGCCCTATTGGAAATTTACATCTAATACAAAATTCATGAAATTGATAAGGAAGAATCCTGCTATTGCTTAAAAAGAAACTGTCTATGCATTTATAAATTAGACTTTATTAAGACAAATTTGATTTTTAACTTATTATAAGGCAGAATTTTGAATTTGTTTTTATTTATTGTCTTGTTACTATTAGACTGTAATAGCAATTATTTGCGAAAATATGAATTTAATTCTATATGCGTTAAATTTGGGTTACCATGATTCCCGGCTTATAAGTCACGTTCATATAGTAAGTATATTTCGAACGAGAAATTTTATTTAGTAGTTGAAGTAAAATAAGTACCAAGTAGAAATAAGTTAAATTTTACTATTCAAATTTTTTGGTCAGAAAGGGATTTATTTCAGTCGTAACTTAAAGGCTAGAAATTACAGTAATCACAATCATAGAAGAAAGAAAATGGCATAATGAATCAGAAATGTCAAACTCTAGTTTATCTTTACATCAGATATTATAGCATGCAACAAAAAATATGTTCAATTGCGAAATGCAACTGACTTTGCAGTAATTTCGAATGACATTTTTCTCGAATATTTTGAAATAGTTTGCATATTTTCGTGTCTACTCTTATAACATATTCCGTAACGTGTCTAGAAGACTTATTATGTCGTCTGTAGTTCGAATGTTATTTTTAGTTAACTATTACAACAATGATTTTTGAAGTTGCATACAGTAGGTTTTATCTGTCGCATAGTTGTTTCAAAACATAATACTTGAACATTTACATGACGGACAAAAGTATTTTCGAAAGGGAATATTTTATTCTGTTTTTCTGTGGGTTTTTGTGTGGTGTTTAAACTATGTATAATTTAAAATCTTTATACATTACCAACTCAAGAAAAATGCTCATGTATTCGATACTAATTAACTGTACAACCAGATTAAGGGTGTATTTGAAAAATATTTTTCCACTTTCAACAGCTCGAAATTTTCTGAGACTCATTTGAATTCATGAAACTTGCTGAGGTGATTTTTGAAGAGATGTATAAGAGGCCGTGTGATTTCATTTTTCGCTCAATTAATTAAAATTTGAGTTTTAAACAATTATTTTCTCGGTATGACCATTTTTTTCCTTCCCAGATCTCCCGCTTCGAAAAATTCGGTTCAAAACGCCAACTTTGACTGCATATTTTACAATATTTTCTACATTTATCAAAAAACCGAAAGCACGGAACATTATGTAGTTTCTAAATAAGAGACTTTGCCAGTTTGATGCATTTGAGAGCAAAAATGAATTTAAAAATGAATCAGAAAATAAGCAGTTTGGATTGGAATACACCCTTAACTTTTTTTAAGAAAGTTTGGATACACTAATACATTAAATGCCAAATAAATTCGCATTCTATTATTCGTCTTTTTATTATCCCCCGGTATGCTATTTCTTTCTCTCAGCTATTAAAGTGTCGTCTCTAAAAAATAACGTTCCGTTATACAAGCCAACCATAAAACACAGCAGGTGTATCATTGTACGGTTAAATAGTCAAATGCAATTTTTTAAAGTTCTAAGCATCACACATTTTCAATTTTTATACCGTCGTATGGGGGAAAAAAGTACTTATAAACTCAATTTTTTTGAAAACTGCATCTTGACTTATTTTTGAAATATTAATATTTTTTGTAGTTTTTAGTGCCATTTGTTTAATTTTGGCAGCTCAAATACTCCATTTTTGTAGAAAGTAATGGAAAAATACTTGGAAAATAGTAATTACATCTTTTTGTTGCCATTTTCCTGTAACAACTTTTAAAAAATGTAATTAAAATACGTGCTATTTTGAAAAAATATAAATGAATGATTTCTGATAAAACATGGAGCTATTATAAACCAAATTTAATTTTAAGTATGTATATTAATATTACAAACAAATGAAGGCATATGAATCATTAGATAGCCGATTTTTTTTCCTTGAATGGCGGCATCTTTTTTTTTTTTATTATTTGTGTATTATTTAGCGATAGTGACGTCCTATGCATACTTTGCTACAGATGTTGTTTAAGACTGGATCGTTAATGAAGAATTCTTCAGCGGATGCGGATGACGTCAATTTATATAAAATAAAAGCGTGTGTTTTAAGTCTTAAAACTGAAGTATGTTTTAGACTATCTATATTTATATACATATATATTTTTTTTCGTCGGGGGCGACACTAAATTCTGAAGAAACTGAATTCCTGTTTTCTAGTTTATTTATTTTTGAGGAATGCAGATTTTAGCAGTATTTTAAAAGATATGTATGTCTATGAGCGATGAATTTGCAGTAAATATTATGTAAATAATAATAAAAAAAATATTAAGGAAATTAATCGACTGATGTTTCTCTCACATCTGATTATTAGAGATGAGTTCTGGATCTTTTTAGAAGACCGATCTCGACGATTTGAAATACGAGCTCGCCCGAGCCTGAAAAAATTTGTGTCAGAGCTCAAGCCCGTCTGACCTTATACCAAAAGTACGCAGTAAAAAATTCTTTAAAAAATTAAAAAAAAAAAACATTTTCCCTTAAAAATGTCTTAAAGCTTTGATAATAGAAACATATAATCCCAAATGCAAAATGTATTCGAATCAAGTATAGCTGTTGAAGTATTGCAAGCAACTGTATACGTATAGGTATTGAATTATGAAATATAACTTTTTAACCGGTCCATTTTTCCTCTTATAACTTATAAATACGTTGTCCTCAGTCTAAGAAGATAATTAAAATGGAAAAAAAAGTATTCTACGACTGGAAAAGAGTTATGATACTTTAAAATTTATGATTTATTGGTGTTTTCTGACATTAAAAATATCTGATACGTATTCAAATCAAGTATAGCTTTTAGGTATAGTAAGCGACTGTATAGGTATTGAATTATCAAAGTTAATTTTTTAGCCTGCCCATTTTTTCTCTTATATTTATAAATATGTTGTCCTCAGTCTAAGAAAGAAATTAAAAAGAAAAAAAAATTCTACGACCGGAAAAGAGTTATAATACTTTAAACTTTATGATTTATCGGTGTTTTCTGACACTAAAAATCACAGGATGCGTTTTTAATGACAGAAAACAATGAAAATTCATTAATTTCAAAATATTCTTACTAGGATTGCACGTTTGCCGTGGAAGATATGGCATCTCTATATAATAAAACAAAGTGTAACGCGTCCGGGGCGAACCCATCCTCGAGAAAACCAATTATCGCGGCCATGTTACGCATAAATATTCAAGAGACTAAGTTTGCCGATTTTTCAACGTATGGAAATATACACATAATCTGCTTTATATCACATCTATTCTTCATTATTTTCTCTAAAACGTTCAAAATCTATCAAATTATAATGTTTTAAATTCTAAATTAAAATAACGGATAACCATCTATTTCCATGTAAACAACGGATAACAAGAATGCAAGATGAGTTTAACTTTTCTTTCGGCAATCAATATAAATGAAAACTTTCGATATCGATTGAAATTAGAGTTTCTTATAAGAAAAAAGTGCAGACGTAATGATGTAATTCGAGATCAATTTTTTAAAGCTTCATTTACATAATTTTAAAATTTCATTCAATATAAATAAAATGAACATTATTATTATTATTGTGATGACTTTGATAGAATTTTAATTTAGTTTCATTTAGCTTAACATTTATCTGCTTATTTTTTTTTTTAATTTTGTTTGCATTATAAATATTTTTTTTCCACATGTAACTGAAATATAAGATGTTATGATTGCATTAGTATGGCTGAAAATTATCTTTTCACTTATTAAATTATAAATTTGTTTGTTCAAATGTTATTATGTAAAAAATCGAAATTTTATCTGCATTGATATAATTAATATATATAGTACATAACATGGTATTGTGCATTCCTTACATTTTAATTACATTTGATATAAAGTGTAAAATTTACTTACAATGCAAGTCAATTTCAAGTGGATATAAGCTAAGTTCTTAAAAATTGATAAAATTAAATTAAAATTTTACAAAAGAAATAATGCTAATAATAAATTTTGGTTTTATTTATACCAAATGAAATTTTAAAGTTATATAGCTGAAGATTTCAAAAAATTATCTTTAACTAAATCAATGTGTCCTGCACATTTTCTATACATAAAAAAACTACAAATTTTAACAAACGGTCCTTTGTTTATATTAATTGATGATAAATGACACCAAGTCCATACTTAGAAATAAAACATTAAGCTTTATAAAGGAGTAAAACCCTCACACTTGATCCCACAGAATTCAAATACAGTATCTCTATCTCTTAACTCCATGCCTTGATCCACCCCTAAAGAAAAGCGATGGGACATTCATTATTCAGATTCATTCATTTTTATAAAAATAATATGTTAAAAAAAAAAAAAACCTTCAACGCATTGAATATTTAATTTTAATGTGCTGTGAAATCTTCAAAAATTGTGTTTCACTTTGCTAATTATTATTATTGTTGCAATAAATACTGCTGTTTGTTTTGTCTAATTGTTAACGCAGATGATCAAAATTCCGTCATTTTTGACGGGGTTATACACTAGTAAAAAATATAAACACCACTGTTTGAAAACAATATTCTTCATCGTAGGTTTTTATTACAAATTTAGTAAAAATGTATCGCTAAGATTTTGGTTTGGAAATAGTGGCGTTTAAAAATTTTGGTTCAGATTTTTCGCTGACAAATGTTTAACCATTATCTGTAAGTTTTTGTCTTAAAAAATGGGATATTTTTCAATATCGTTTGTAGGCGCAGGATAACATTGTTATAAATATAAGTTATATATTGCCATTTAAATAGAAAAGCCTATACCTAAAAGCTATACTTAATTATATTTTGTAATTTAAGGGGTTTGTTTTTTTATTACCAGCAGTTTAAGAGATAGTTGCCATAGCCACTATTTTAGATCACCTGTTATATTTGTATCTCATCACTGTTTTGGAATCGATGTAATTTTGTAAGTATACACTCTGACTACGTTCGAGTGTTTATGGCAGTCAGTTCAATTTCGATGGATCTGAGGTTCTGCAAATACTCAGCCGGCCTAATAGTGAACGAAATTAGTGCATGGTCCTAGCTTAACTAATTTGGAAAGGGCGTTAGCGAATTGGAAATCCACTAAGATGCTCTACGCTTAACTGTTCCCGATCGTAACATCGGATGACGATTCGGTGCAACTGCTATATGATTTGGACGCATAGAATACACCAGCTTCATTCAGTCGGTCTATCAAGATAACTCCCTTAGAGATCCAAGCAATCGAATGTCTATAGGCATCACTAATTATTAGAATATATGATTGGGTAGAACGAAGTTGGATAACATAATGATATCCGATTAAATGAAATATAATACAGTTTAAAATTGATTAAACTTGGAGTATATGAAATTCGGAGTAAGTATGTTCCGTTTAGAGGGATTAAAAGCGTTTTCTGCGATTAAATAAAATCTAACTACACCACTAACAACTATTAAGAAATTCGAATACAATTTAAATTACTATTAGGACTAATTATTTTAATCACTAAGTGTTTAAAGAACGTAGCATTATTTTTCTCTATACAGAATTTTTGTTTGAAAACTATGCAACATAACCGTAACTTTAAACAAAATAATTGTAGATTTTTAATGTAGTTTTGTAGTTTAATTGCTATATTTTGGGTTGGTTGTTACGATAAATTTAAATTAAAATGCTGGTCATTCGTGTCACGGATTAAGAATTACATCGGTAACTACCATATTTGAGATAGCTTAGAATAAACTTAGATTTTCATTCATTCCAACAAAGTTACAGAAAAAAATTGATCGTAGGCACGCGCGAGAAAAAAAAAAAAAAAAAAAAAATCATCTTTTAACTGCATTAAAGGATGATTTCATCACTTCGGGAAAAACAGGGAACAAAGAAAAGTAAATTGAATACATATAAAATATAATTTAATCTAATAGTATAACAAAGCATAGCTTTTAGGATACATGTGAAATACTACTGCTTTGGTCAATCGATCGTGTTTATGCTTTAAATTATTTCAATTCCAATTTTGTTTTTTAATTTTTAGTCATAGATATATTTTTAATTTCTCCGTGTATTTTCTTAGCTGTGAGGTAACTAAAACTTTTATAGCTTTAATAAAACTGAATATAAAACAGATTAGTTCATAGATTAATAGTTCATAAGCTATCTATATTGTGTTTTTAACTCATTAGCTTTTTTTTTTTTTTTTTTTTTTTCTTTTGCACAAATCATTCTTTGAATTGTTATAAATAAAATGTTAACCCTTAACTGATGTTAGCGGTCTTACAGACCGCTGCTTTTTAAAATTTTCACAGTTTGACTTGTACTTTTCGCTTTAACTATTACGTACTGATTAAGTTAAATAATGCTATAAAAAGTGATAGAATATCTTTATTAAGATTGACGATCGTTTGTCGAAAAAGGCGACATTTTCAAAATCATTCACGATAGAAAATATTTTTACATAATTTAAAAACAATAAACATACTAAACAATGTCATGGAACATGATGCACAATGAAAAGCATTGCAAACATAAAATTAAATTAAAATTAAATTAGCTATTTGCGAGCGTGGATTAATTTTCAAAAACAAGAACATGGTAAACAATGCCACGAGATAACATGCATAATGAAAAGCATTGCAAAATATAAAATAAAAATAAAATTATCTTGTTTTTTAATTATGTGAAAATATTTTCTATCGTGAATGATTTTGAAAATGTCACCGTTTGTGCGACGAAAAGATCGTCAATCTTAATAAAGATATTCTATCACTTTTTATAGCATTATTTAACTTAATATGTTTATAAGTAATTATTTTACATGTTTTTATTACGTACTGGTGAATTTTTCTTTTCCGTTTGGTGTCCTAGTGTTATCACTAGAGCCTTCTCAATGGGTGAATTTTAGTTATAACAGTTCTGTCCAGAACGTTTAGTACAGAAAAAATATGCTATTATGTTAATCAAGCCTTTTATTCATCTTTAGATTAATCAGTTTTAGAGCCCGTTTCACAGTAGTTATGTGACAATTTTTGACAAAAATTCTCGCATAACTACTGTGAGGTGGTCTCCGAGACCGCTGAATCGAAGGTAGAATAAAAAGCTCAATTAACTCATAGGATACTGTTTCTGTACTAAGCTACATGTACAGCACTATTATAACTAAAATTCACCTATTCAGAACTCTCTATCGATTGTACTGTGGCTTCAAATAAAACAAAATTTCGCTAGTATCTATAACAATCTATAGCCTCAAGCAATCTCAATACAGCAAGCTAATTAATAGTTCTATGATTTTTTTCGATTAATTATCAATCTGATTTAAAGCAATTATAATAATCGACAGTAAATTTTCATAACCTGAGTATTTGAAAATCCAAACCAGTTCTTGTACATCATGTTTATTTTCCAATAATTAAATAAAATTATTGAAATGTAAAAAAGCTAATTTTTCATTATATTTTTAATTTTTCAAAGTTTAACTCGTACTTTTCAGTTTAATTATTACATACTGGTGAAATTTTGTTTTGTTTGGGGCCACTAGAGACATCTGAATAGGTGAATTTTAGTTCTGTACACAACGTTTAGTACAGAAAGAATATCTTATTATGTTAATCAAGCCTTTTATTCATCTTTAGATTAATCGGATTAGATACCGTTTCACAGTAGTTATGTGACAAATTTTGGCAAAAATTGTCGCATAACTACTGTGGGGTGGTCTCCGAGACCGTTGAATCGAAGGATGAACAAAAAGGTCAATTAACTCACAGGATACTGCTTCTGTACTAAACTACATGTGCAGCACTATACAGGGTGTCCACGTATAACCTGACCGACCTTTATTTTCGCAGCCGTTGGTCCTAGATGCATACTTCCAATTACAAAAGTGGTCAAAATTAGGTTCAGAGTTAAGATTTAAAAAAGTTTGAAGCGAAAAAACAATTTAGTGAAGAATTACTGAATCTAAATTTTTATACGGTCCCCCGGTCCTATAAGTTATATTTAGTAAAATTTTCCTGTTACACTGACAAGTAAGACAAAAAAAGTCCCGTTATTCTACGATTAAAATTGACTAAGTAATAGCTGTTTAAAGTTGGAGCATATTTTTTGTTGCAAATTAGGGGTCATTCATAAATTTACCTGAAATATAATTTCGTCAGATATATTAAAGAAATGGTTGAGAGTAAAATTAGCACTGCGATATAAATTTGAAATCTTAAATCATTCTGACATATTACTTCAAAATATACAATTTGTACCGAACATATAAGAAGATAAATATAACAGAATTTTCGTTAAATAAAAGGATGAAAAACAATAGCCTCAATTCTTTACAAAATACACATGTTTTTAAGTGCTATTAGATTACACTGTCTTTCAAATTTTGGGTTGTGCCATGTTTTTCAGCTTTTGAAAATTGATTCTTATGTATTTTTTAGCGCTGAATCCGAAAATGACCTTCATTTTAAACCATCACGTCAGGATTTTTTTTAAATCGCAAATTTCAAATTTCAAAGTTAAAATTGATCCCCCCTCCCCTCCCAACTTCATCAAACCTCTGAGCTGTTTAGCTGTAAGAAACCCAGTATAAGCCAAAAAATTGAATAAATTATTGAATTAAATAAAATTAAACTGAATAAAAGAGTCTTACATCTATTTTATAGTATCAGATTTTTCGCCATTTTTTAACCTTGAAATTTACGATTTGCGAAAAATCCTGACATGATGATTAAAAGAGAAGGTAGTTTTTTTATTCAGCGTTAAAAAATACATAAAACGTAATTATAAAAGTTAAAAACACAACCATCGCAGGTTTATGTTATCTAATCTAAAACTCTTTCTTAAACTTCTTGACCGTAATCTATCCGAATTTTTTTGTGTTATCCTCTAATATAAGTATGTATAAGATGGTAAGCGTCGAAAATTACAATAATATTACATTGTCATCGGATTTAAGCCAGTATGCAAAATTTGACTTCGATCGGACATTTGAATGTGAGTTAAAGTTCGAGTACAAATTTTAACCCTTTCCGGCGCAGGCAAATTCTATTCACAAAATAAAAAAATATTGACTGACACCGGAAATTGCAAACGATTTCTTTTAGATAATAAAAAACTCCTTAAATTAAGTTTTCACTGAAAATCAAAATTTTGTTAAATATTCTTGGTGCGATTTGCAAGGTTGGAATTAAAATTAGGTGTGTTCAGACTGGACACACTGCGCCGGAAAGGGTTAAACTGGAAAGACGATCGTTGCAAGTCAAATAAAACCTTATGAAAATCACATAATATTTGTTAAAAGAAATCATAGCCTCAAATCAATACAAAATAAAACATATGTTAAAATACAATTATTTTAACTAATCTGAAACTTAAGTTAACTCAATCGTAATAGTTGTACTATTTCTTTCAAAGCGCAGGTACCTTGAAATAAGTACTTTATATACGACCCTTACAAGCATGGCTGAAATCATGTGTTTTGATATGCAAAAAAGTGGTATAAGTCATGACATTCAAAATTTCATAACTCGGTCAATTTTAATGTTAGATGAATGGGACTTTTTTTGTCTTACTTGTTAGTGTCACAGTAAATTTGTACTAAATATCAGTTATAGGACCGGGGGACCGTATAAAAATTTTAATTTCGTAATTTTTTAATAAAAATTTTTAGTGACCAAAATCGAGTTAAAAATAATTCTTCACCTTATTTCAACCATTTTTGTAATTGGAAGTATGCATCTAGGACCAACGGTTACGAAAATAAACTTCGGTCAGGTTATATGTGGACACACTGTATAATTAAAATCGACATATCCAGAACTCTGTAGCAACAGTACTTACTACGGCTCCAAATGAAACGAAATTTCACTTGTATCTATAGCAATCTATAGCCTCAAGCAATCTCAATACAGCAAGCTAATTAATAATTCTATGAAATTTTTCAATTAATTATCAAACTGCTTTAAATTAATAATCGATATTTTCCTAACCTGAGACCTAGAAAAGGAGAAAACCTAAAACATTTCATGTACACAATGTTTATTTTGCAATAATTAAATAAAATAATTGAAATGAAAAAAAGCTAATTTTTCATTATGTTCAGAAAAACTTTAAACCCGTACCATTCTACCTCTATGCAAATAAAATTTCTCTTTTTATGCTGGTATACTTTTAGCTAATATAATATACGAACAGTAGAAAAAAAAAAATGATAACCAAAATATTCGCCTTTGAAAAGTTTCATCATTTTCTTAAACTTTATTAAGTGATTTGAGCCGGTTTTTCATAAAAAGGAATAAAAATTTGATTAAATTTAAACTATACATGTTCAAGTTATTGAGTGGCTGAGTAGGTAAATAGGTAAAGAAATTAAAATTAGGTTCTTGGCGTAGTGTTTGTACAGCTTTAAAAAAAAACTATTCGAGATTCTTTTTAATTTCACGCCAAGCTAAAATCTTTGATGAATATAAGATTAGACAATGGAAGAGAAATATTTGTTAAGAAAATTTCTTTTGTAAAATACCTCCTCTGTATACTTTTTTCTTTATAAAATTTTAAAAGAAAGATTTCTTGTGTGCGTGTATTTTTACGACTTAAAAGTGCATGAAAGGAATGTCTTCGAATATTTCCTCAACATATTTTAGATGCATAATTCTCGCGGGCTTAAATTATTATGATTTACGAGATGTATTTATTAAAGGAGAGAAAAAATAAAGTCTAAGATGGGGTATACACCAGTTTTTTATTATGTATTAACAAAGAAAATAATCGATAATATTTCAGGGAAAAATCTTTTATTTCCTTCTTTCTCAAGCTATAAATTCCGATGGAAGACAGGGAAACGGTAAAATATTCTTAAGTCTTGTCTTATGGATAGCTAAATGAATTTCAGTTTTATTTTTATTTGATTTATAGAGAAACAAAATATATTTTCACAAAAGGCTCACAGATGGAAAAGAACGATAATATAAAGTTATGTATAGCTGTAATCAATACACAAAAATGTATCTGAAGCTTTGCTTTAGATATTTTGTTTTACTATTCCACATGGGCGTATACAGAATTTTCTTTAGGGGAGGATGAAAAATATTTTGTACATTGACAGTACGTTCTCTTAGTATTTTTTTCCATAAATGGAAAAAGAGCGATAATATAACGTTACGTATGTTGTAATTACTACACAAAAAACATGTGAAACTTTGCTTTAGATTTTTTGTTTTACTAATCCACAGCAGTTTTTTCGTTAGGGGGGGGGGGGGAGGAAGATCAAAAATAGTTGGTACATGGATAGTACATTCGCTTAGCATGTTTTATAAAATATTATTTTCTAAGATTTAGCGTGTATGCGGGGGTGATGGGGGGGGTGGCGGGGACCCTTCGCTGCAGCCCTTGCTTTGGTTCATACTAAGCTATAAGTTAAATTTGTGTTTGCTTTCTTCTATCTTCACAGAATTGCATTGCATAGTTTTCATGGAAAAATTAAATGGATAATTCATCTGGTCTTATTAATAGCTAAATGAATTTAAGCTTTATTTTTATTCGGTTTATAGAGAAACAAAATATATTTTTACAAAAGTCGCACAAATGGAAAAAGAAAGATAATATAACGTTATCTATGTTGTAATTAGTACACAAAAAAGAATATGAAACTTTACTTTAGATTTTTTTGTTTTGCTAATCCACATGGCTATGGGCAGGTTTTTCGTTAGGGGTGGGGCGGAAGATGTAAAATAATTGGTACATACATAATATATTTTCTTGGTATTTTTTTATATATTATTATTGAAAAATAGTTGGTACGTGGACAGTACATTCGCTTAGTATTTTTTTTATGTATTATTATTTTCAAAGATTTAAAGTGCGTATTGGGGAGACGGGGGTAACCCATCCCTGCACCATTTTGCTTTTGTCCATACTAAACTATAAGTTAAATTTGTGTTTGCTTACTTTTATCTTCCTACAATTGCATTGTATAGTTTTCATGGAAAAATTAAGTGGACAATTCGTCTCTTCTTATGGATAGTTAAATGAACTTCAGCTTTATTTTTATTTCGTTTATAGGGAAACAAAATATACTTTCACAGAAGGCGCACAAGTAGAAAAGAACGATAATATAAAGTTATGTACCGTGTGGCCACAATTAAAACACCCTTACTCTGACCTCCCTGTATATCGAAATACTCAGTGTAAAGGCTTCAAATTTTGTGTATATACTAGTCAAGACATGGGGAAACGGATTACAAAAAAAAAAAAAAAAAAAAAAAATATAAAAAAAAAAAATAAATTCCAGGAACACCGATAGAAGCGCTGTACAACAAAAAATAGGAAAAAAAAGATAATAATAATAATGAAAAAAAAAAGCCAAACACATGGGAAGTAAACTTTTTCTGTTTTAATTTCCATTTCCCTAATGAAAAAAAAAAGTAAATAAGCTTAAACTGCCATTGTAAATGCAATTTCACTTTGTGAGCGCAAAACTTTTCATAAACCCATGGTTTGCAGACATGTTCTCGTTATAAAAGATGATAAAAACAGGGGGGAATGCTATTTCTTCTGAAACATTTCAATAATGACAAAGCAACAGTCATACGTTTCTGGCAAACTGGCCATTTTGTTCTCCGAATATTAATCTGTTTGACTTATTTACTGTGGGGTCACTTAAAAAATCTTGTTTAGCTAGGAATTCTATTAACCTTGGCATATCTGAAAGAAGGTATCACTCTACTTGTGAGAAGCATCTCAGTCGACTAGTTAAGATTTACAGCTGAAGAAGCTCACAGACTGCAGATTTTACATATTCATAAAGGAAACCATATTGAGCATCATTCCGTACATAGATAAGGCCCTTGTCACGTGAACATTTGGTACGTTCAAATAAAGTTTGTCCAGATGCATTTTTTCAGCATATGACCAGTTGTACAGCTCCACCTATCGGTGATTTCTGAAACTATTTTAGTGTAGTTAGTTTCGTTAGTTTCCCCATGTCTTGAATAGCATGTGCACAAAATTTGAAGGTCATACACTGAGTAGTTCAATATATAGAGAGGTTGAAGTAGGCTGTTTTAATTATGGCCACCCTGTATGTTATAATCTCTGCACAAAAAAGTACATGGAAATTTGCTTTAGATTTTTTGCCTTAAAAATCCAGATGGGTGAGCGCAGGTTTTTCTTTAGGGGTGGGACGGAAGATGAAATATAGTAGGTACATAGATAATACATTTTCTTGGTATTTTTTTTGTATATTATTATTTTCTAAGATTTGGAGGGGTGTCTGTATGCGTGTGGAGGAATCCTTCCTTGCACCCCTTACCGTAGGTCCATACTTAGTCATAAGTTAAGTTGGTTTTGTTTGCCTTTAACTTCATGGAATTGCATTACATAGTTTTCTTAAGAAAAATTAAATTGGTAATACACCTTGCCCTATGGGTAGCTAAATGAATTTCAGCTTTATTTATTTATTTATTTTGGCTTATACAGAATCAAAATATACTTTCACAAAAGTTGCACAGCTGGAAAAGAACGATAGTATAAAGTTATGTATGTTGTAATGATTGCACATAAAAACATATGCAACATAAAAACATAAAATATAAAAACATATGATTGTTATGCTGATTTCAAATCTGCAGTCTGTTTTCTTATGTCGTGTCTAGTGTTTGAGTAAGATGAATTTTTACTTTTGCACGGCATTAACACAGGTTTCATATAAGAGGCTTTCTAGGGGTGTGTAATTCATTGACAAGAAGGTGAACAGGGTCAGATTCATATCAGAGACATAAACAAAAATTTATATAATCGAAAAAGAAATAGTAAAATCTATCAAATCTATCCTAACTAGTTGAAGTTTATCATACAAAGTATCATAAAAAGCTATTTCTGGCTTTTTTGACCAAAAACTAAAATTTCACTTTTTTCAAAAACTAGACGTGATAGAAGAAAACAGATACAAGATTTGAAATCAGCTCAAAAAACTGGTTTAGAAACATATTAGCGTACTCGTGCGGCAGAAATATTTGAACACTAAGAAACATTATTAGAAAAACATGAAAAATATGCAAATTAGGTACAATATTTTACACTCACATGTCAGTATAATCTCAGAAACAACGTTTTTGTAAAGTAAATTAGGTAGTAATCATAACATAAAACAAAGAACCCTGTCTGATATTGCTTTATACCTTAAATTTGCAAACAATTGTATAAAATTTACTAAATTTGCATAAATTGATATATGCAAATGTCTCTCAAACTTTACGTGCTGGAGTACATCTAAAGCTAGATTCGGAATCAGCACAAAAAGCCGCATAAAAAACAACTAATTTCTGTTTTAGGAAAGAGCAAAAGCTCAAATTTGTTGACCAGTGTAAGTAGTCGATTATAAAATACTATAATTGATTAATATTACTTTACAATTATTCCAAAAACAAGGCCCATGACTAGGATTATAATGCGGTTTCGCACTTTTCGCAATCGATTGTAATTTATTACATTATGCGCCAGTAATTGCTGCAAATCCGGTCTCAGTATTTATAACCCTTGTGAACGAAAGATCTTTGCAATGTCTGACAGTGCTCGCCTAATGAATGACCTAGGGAGATTGAGCTAAGGATTTCTAATAATTCAGTCTCTTTTAAAATTAAAATATATTTAGAATACAGATGCATTATAATAGTCAGTAATAGTCTAAAATTATTTTACCTATATCAGTATAAAATTATTTCCGACATCGTATTAACAGGGGTCGCATTGTATCGGGAAAATTTTATTGTTCCTACCAGAACCCTTAATTAGTAATCTTAATGATCATTTTATTTAAAGTATGCTATCGAATGTACGATGAAAATGAACAATATGAACAATAAAATTTTCCCTATAGAATGCGATCCCTGCATTATGCATCGTGCTTTCCCATGAAATATTAACAAAAATATTTATTCAGTAATAAATTGGCTGTATATCAGTAATATTTCTTTTCAGTATAAGCATAAACAGATTCAGCTTTATACTGCCCCTTTCCAAAATACCGTACGCTTATAAATAAATATGTAATTGGGGGTAAATATGTAGGCGCCCTCACTCTCAAAAAAATGAAATAGAAACCAGCCAAGGGCTCCAGAATACTTTAAAATAGTTCTGCATCCTCCATATTCTCAGCCAATAAATCAAGATATGACAAAACTTAAAATGCACAAAAATAAAAGATGATTACTTTGTGAAAATTAAAATGATGTTTAATATAATTTTAAAGGTTTTTTTTTTTATACACGGTGCCCAATCAATCCAAAGCAGATCCCAGAGCCTAGCATTCTTCCTTGGCCTCCTTCCCATACTGTTTCCTATACTGCTTCCTATACTGTTTCCCATACTGTTTTTTTGTGTCTTAGAATACAAATATGACCAGGATCGACTTTCTCTTTAAAGGGGTCCAGGTTCAAGAATATATTTGTAACTCTAAATTGCTTTCAAAGATTAAAATACTCTTAATGTCTCAGTGGGGGCGCCTTTTCCGTATAGGGTCCAGGTGCCGGAACTGGTACAAAACTTTTTAGGAACCAAACTAAAAGAAAATGTCTACTTTACAAAAAATCTCATTATAGGCCCTATGTGCCGTTGCGTTCCACCCAATGATACACCTCTCGTGGTTTCTTCTACATATGACCATACATCGATTCATATCACTGCATATTTAGATGAACTTGTTTTCTCTATATTCTCATTTCAGTAAAAATTCAAATTATTGAACCTGCTGGTCCGTACTGTAATCAGGTTCACACTTTGCGACCATAAATTGCATTGCCATAGTCTTATATTATTATACTTAAAATATTCTGAAAAAAAGAAAAATAACAGTTCAGATTCATACGCTTAAGCAGGACCAGGAATCTTGGATTCTAGTCCTTTAACACTTTATCTACTGACAGTACATATAAGTACCATTAAAATAACGTTATAAAATTCATTTAATACATCGATTAGTTGTAATACAGTTTAGAATGTGTTATAGATACATTACATTATCTTGTTCAGAAAGCATTATTAATTACACAAAATATATATATATATCTATATTTTTAAAAGGATAATTTCTTTTGCCTTATAAATTCTAATTTAATGAATCCTTCTAAAATTTATTAAATGATTATGTAAATCTTCTAATGCATTTTAAACAATTCACGATAAATGCTTTAGAAGATAAAATTTTCATGAATTCATAATTTAGTAAATAAAGGGTTAATTTATTTGTAACAAGAAGTAATTGAGTGAATCATTATACTAATTATATAGTGTTATGATTGTACAATTTTACTGCTATAAAAACTGTGGACCAAATGTTCATAAAAGGGTAATGCTTTATAATATCTTGAAAGAATTTAAAAAATTTTAGTGCCTCTATCTAAAATCCGATTATGGCATACGATGTTGAAAGGTGTATACATATACCCAATATTTTATGAGCGTTTCACTTCCATTCAAGCGTGAATATAAATCACAGCTCATGATGTGTCAAAATTCATAGGTTCATCCTATAAATCACGATTCACCGCAACTCGCTTTATATCGTGCAAAAATATTTCTGGAGCAAACGTTCATGATTTTATAATAGAATTGTTCCAGAAAAACAGCATGACACGAATTATAAATAAGTAGTAACGATTTCTTTATAACTTTTTCCAACTATTCTTATAAACTGTTTATTCATGGACCTTTTTTTTTTTTTTTTTACAAATTGAAACTTACAAAATTCTACATGAAAATCTGTAAGTTTGTGTAAATTAAGTCATATGAAAAACAACTGATATTGAAATGTATAATTCAAAATTTTCTTTAAATTAACGTTGTACCGTTACGCAACGTTACGCGCACTGTAAAAAAAAAGGACAAAATAACGGAGATTCTACTGGCAATCGAGACGCCAGTACTATTTCCGTATTTTAACGGAAATTCCCCCCCCCCATAAATTCCAGAAATCCGTATTCTTAAAGAAAATTTTTCTCCATAAATTACAAAAAATTTTTCGTTTTCTGGAATTTATGCGGAAAATTTTCCGTTTAAATACGGAAATAGTACTGGCGTCTCGATTGCCAGTAAAATCTCCTTTTTTTTTTTTTTTACAGTGCAACATTAAGTAACGTTGTTTCTAAAGCGGAATGGATTTTCCAGAAACAAATATCAAAACACAGGTAATTATAATAATACACAAGATGTAAAAAGTTACTTACATTGCTTCAGTAGTTCATAACAGTAGTAGATAAACTATAAAAAGTTACTTGCATCGCTTCAGTTGTTCCAGGGAAAATGGTACCTCAATAGCAACTGTTTTACATAAAATTTCGTAACTGCTGTTGCCCCCTTCATTTTTTTAGATTTCAATTTCAAATAATTTAAATAATTTAATATTTTTGTAACAAGCTTAATTTTATTTCTTGGATTACTGTCAAATTATATTTCGAAATAAGGACGAATTACACGAATTTCAGTATCAGCAAAATATTATATAACAATTTTTCATGTAAGAAGTATTACAGAAATTAATTTTGTTCTTTGGAATTATCGATGTGTAATTATCACGTCTATCTGCGTTAGGTGAAAACTATTTCATCATGAAATGTAGTGGAAATCGATAATTATTGTGGCGGTAAAAATAATAGCAGTGTGCACACCACTTCGTTAAGCATGTTATAATTTCGCTTAAGGAAATCTTTAAGAATTTACTTTGGATTAATAAACTACACAGAAATATTTCTGAAAGTTTGCTTTTTTGTTATAGAGTTTCAAAATTATGATTTGTCTCATTTTTTCTTGTAAGTCTTTATTAGAGTAAATGAACCAAGTGATCTATGTGTAATAGAGTTTAAGTTGTTATTGTGTATTCTATGGCCTAATTGTATGTTAAGAAAAAATCCGTATTTCTTGTAGAAATTGAGTCGATCATGATTACATTGATTTTTGCACAGGCCAGATCGCCATGTACGATTAGCCGGGCCTGAAAAAGGTTGTTCGACACGACCTTGAAAGAATAAAGTTCAGGTCTGGTGTAGAAACAATGTGTTAATATAGAAAAAAGTAAGCCCGAGCCCGCCCAGAATCCACAGCGAAAAGAAAAAAAAAAAAAAAAAAAAGAAAGAAAGAAAGAAAAAAGAAAAGAAAAGAAAGAAATCCCTGCCGGCTCGGCCTAAAGGTGCAGGTAGATTTCGAAGTTAAGTACTAATTTCACCAACAAAAACTAAATTATGATTAGAGATAAACACACTTTAATAATTTTATCTGGCCGCTTTTGACGAGTTTTTAATTTCATTTTTATATAAATGCTGGTTTTATCAGAATCCTCTTAAGGCAGTAGGTATTCAAAAAATATTTTTCCATGCTCAACAGCTCGAAATTTTCTGACACATTTTCAGGTTCATTTTTAAAAGTAAAAACATGAAACTTACTGGCGTGATTTTTTTAAGACATTTATAAGCGACCTATGTTTTTAATTTTTTTCAATTAATTAGAACTTGATTTATAAACAATTATTTTCTCAGTAAGACCATATTTTTTCGTTTCAACACAATCGCTTAGAGAAATTCGGTTCAAAATGCCCACTTTGACATCATTTTTTAAAATATATTCTGCTTCTATAAAAAAAATCGACCATTAGTGAACATTATATAGTTTCTGAATAAGAGAACCCACCGATTGGATGCGTTTGAAGGCAAAAATGAATTTTAAAATGAGTGAGACAATAAGGAGTTTGGATTTGAGTACATCTTTAATACGATATTTTTTCTTTAACCTCTATGTATTTTTTTTTATTTGTTTTTGCTGCAAGAATTGGTCCTATCACAAATTTGTCAATATAAAAGTTGTAGATAATATCAAGAAGGTATATAATAAATTCATGCGGATTTGATATCTTGTGAATTGACGAAGTTATCGATTTTTTTTCTTCCTCCACCCCCCTTCCCCCCACATTTTTTGTTTTCGTTTTGATTTTGATTTTTATTTTTTTGCGGTAAGATTTCGTCCTATCAAAAACTTGTCAATATAAAAGTTGTAGACAATATTAAGACAATTTATAATAAATTTAATCGTATTTGATATCTTGAGAATTGTCGAAGTTATGAATTTTTTTCTTTCTAAAACCCTATTTTTTTGCCCCTTGAGCCCATTTTTAGTTTTATCAAAAATCTGTCATACATAAATTTTTGGCCCATTTTTTAGAAGCAATAATAACTTTAAACTGAGTCGATATGTATTATAATTAAGAAGTTATGGGTTTTTTTCTTTTTTCACAAAACTCCTCCCTATTTCCACCCCCTTGGTCCGATTTTGCCCATTAACGAACTTGACCGAGATTTTATGCCCCTTGATTTTATGCATCAGTTTGGAAAAGATTTGTGCAAAATTATGGAAGTTATCGTTCATAAAAAAGTTATATATATATATATATATATTTATTTATTTATTTATATAGATAGATAGATAGATAAAGTTTTTTACTGGGTGTGGTTTTGGGTTCTAGGGGGAGATGATCGGTGTAGATCTGCAAAAAATTTTCCGAAATTCCAACATAGGTTAGATCCCAATAGGTAGTATTTCATATGAAATCTACCTAAAAATAGCCCGCGCCATCTCAGTGGAAGCGTAACAAATAAAAAAATATTCCGAGTACATGGAGATCTCTAGAGCATGAATCATTTCAGAATACAAAGAAGATAATAATGTCAAAAAATAATATTAAGTACCAGAGAAAAATTTATAAACTTTCAATAGGAAAACTACAAATTATGACCTTTACGATTAATGGCACATGGTTTGTGGAGAAATATTTCTACAAAGTTCAAATCTGTTTATTATAATTACCTGATTAAAAAAAATACTAGTACAAACATTTAGTTTTTTTTTAACTTGTTAGATAAACGAAAATGATCTTTAAGTATTTTCACAGAAAAGCTCAATCCATTAATTTATCAAACTTTTACAATAATACTGGAGTTTCGAAGTATAATTATGCTTTCGGAATTATATTTTTAAAAGGCAAAAAATGTGAGTAAAATTAATTATATTTTGCTTTAATCAGGAGATTTTTGGTCAGGAAATATAGTATTTCTTAAAAAAGTTATTTAATAAAAAGTTTTAAATAAATTCGAATAATAACACACCTTAGGTAATAATGCTTTTATTTATTATTAGCTCACTCGCTTGACATTGCGGAGATGAAGAATTTGAACAATAAGAAGGAAATTTTAGGTTCCGTTTATACAGACTAACATGAACCATATATTTTGAAAATTTCTTGAAAAAATATGCAGAAGTTTTTGAAATATCCCGCGGGTTATGCCCAAAAACGTCATTTTGAGAAAAATGACATCAAAGTTTCGGAAACGCCGCTTCTGCTATTGAGCGGTTATAATTCTAAAAGCCATAAATTCTGTTCTAATGAGAACTTAAAGAAAACTATTATATCAAAATATTCAGTAACGATAGGATTATAACATATAAAAAATAAATAAAATTTCGAAAATATAAAAGCTTTAAGAGTTCTGAGACCCCCTTAATCGCAGAAATGACTTGATTAAATAAGGCAAATTTTACTTTTCTTTTTTACTGGTATCAAACACCCATGGTCCCGAAGGGGTTAATAATGTATTTAAAAAATCATTTCATATATTTTTAATTTTTCGCGAAATTTTGCTCGATATAGGGACATAAAATTCTTTATTGGATGGTTAAGGTATCAAACGCAAATTGGCTGAAAAAAACAAAACGTCCTACTTTCGGTGAAATGGAGACTTTTCCCAACAAAATCGCGAAACATTCAGATATCTAATTCAATTAACTTTTCAATTAATTTTACCAACATATGTGAAAAAGTGCTAAGCTGGGCATCGTCTCCGTAGCTTAAATGGTAGAGCACTTAGAGCGCTATTCCAAGGGTTCCGGGTTCGATTCCCTGCTTGGGCATTTTTCACATTGTTGGTTCTGCGCTTCATTAGCAATGTGATAAATCACGTATTATATATTCAAATATCGCTGTACGAATTCCGAATAAACGTTATTGAAAATACGTCAAAATTTTCAATATCGGGCAAAAAGGTTGAGTTTGAATTGTTTGTATGGATGAGTCGAAATCGCCGGCGAACTTCGAAACGAATAGGATTCGTTTACTGATCGGAAGATCGGGGGTAGTACGCGAATAGTTCTGCTCAAATTAAATAACGAAACATCTATTTAAAAAATCTAAAATAGGAATCTCAGATACATTCAGATTTGTCTCCGTCTATCCGGAAACAAATTTTCAAACCTCAACGTACGATACATTTCCTTAGCCATCGCCAACAGACACATATACACATATTCTTCTTATATTGAGGGGGCTGGTCACTCAGCTTCAGATTTTCCCTCACTAATGTAAAGTCTATGGGCATTGGGTGCATTCCTAATATATTTAAAATATCTCCTCGGGAAATTAATTTATTATTTTTAACTTCTTTTTTCTGCGTACAAAAGATGTCTCTTTTTTCTTAGTTCTCAAAATATTTCTAAAGTATAGACTTCATTTTATAGGAAGTGTTAAAATCTTACTCACAGTTCCCCCGCTTTAAACACATAAAAGATTAAGTTCAGCATACATTTTTAAAATATTTTGAAAACTAAGAAAAAAAGAGACATCCTTTAAGAAGAGTACACAGAAAAAAGAATTAAAAAACATAAATTTCCCGAGAAGATATTTTTATACGAATGCATCAAAATTCCATATACTTAACATTACGGAGGAGAATTCCGAAGCTGAGTGACCAGCCCCCTTAAGGGGTCTCAGGACTCTTAAAATTGAAAAAAAAAGAGACCATTTTCAACATTTAATATTTTGAAATGTATAAGATATATTATTCACAACTTTTATTGAGATGAAAGATATAAGTATGTTCTTTCATTTCATGAATTTAAAAAATTGCAAGATGCAAAATTAGCATTTACAGGGGTTCCAAGCTGTCAGACATTTGACGAGCAGAAAATCGGCATAACAAATTACGCGCAGGATTACAAAATAAATTTTGCAGCTAAAATGAAAATTTTGGTGCATACTTACAATTTAGATTGTAGAAATTACCCTGAACCTAAATACATTTGTAATTAAAGCATTTTTATATTTTTAATACAATGTTGTATTTAGATAATGCCAAATTTACTAAATCTCAACAGTATAATCACCTAAAAAATATTTTCTTGAACAATAAAAAGGAAATTTTAGGTTCAATTTCTACAGACAAACATGAAACATATGTTTTGAAAATTTCATGAAAAAATATCCTGAAGTTTCTGAGATATTGGAGAAAAATGACTTCAAAGTCTCAGGAACGCCGCTTCAGCTATTAAGCGGGTATAATTCTAAAATCCATAACTTCTGTTCTAATGGGAATTTCAAGAAAACAATTATATCAAATTGTTCAGAATTGATAAGAGCTTAACATCTAAAAAAATTAAAATTTCGAAAATTTTAAAGCTCTAAGAGTCCTGAGACACCTTAATATATATTTAATCACATTCCTTTTTATAAAGCGATATTTCTTTCACAACATGAGTCTAGCCAGAACTCATATACCATTAAAATGTTTTGTTTTAACGTCATTGTAATTTTTAAAAAATCTCATTCTTGATTCTATAGAAAAGACATGAACTAAGTGAAAGCATTATTTTTATTCATAATTTTGTAACTACAATGCGAGATAAAGGATTTATTTTTATTTCATTTAATACTTTTTATGAGAGACTTTTTCCCATATAGTATAATTCAACAATTTCAATTCCATTGTTTTAAGGGGGCTGGTCACTCAGCTTTTGAATTCTCCTCCGTAATGTTAAGTCTATGGACTTTCGATGCATTCGTATATTTAAAATATCTTCTCGGGAAATTCATATTTTTAACATCTTTTATCTATGTTCTCTTCTTAAAAGATGTCTCTTTTTTTCTTAGTTTTCAAAATATTTCTAAAACCTATGCTGAATTTAATATTTTATGTGTTAAAAGCGGGCGAACTGTGAGTAAGATTTCAACCCTTATATAAAATAAAGTCAATACTTTAGAAATATTTTGAGAACTAAGAAAAAAAGAGACATCTTTTAGGAAGTGTAGGGTCAGGTGGGGTAATTATGACCAGGGGTAATTATGACCACCGCCATATTGGAGAAAACTGTATATGGTAAAATTTTGTTTCAAGCTTAGATATTAACCTCATAATGTATATTTCATCTTAGATATTCTTTATTACTAATCTGAAGCCTTTTTTGAGATCCGAATAGCAATTTGAAACTAAGTCTATAAAATTTTTGATAAACAGATTTATCACTTTGGAGTTCAAAGTGGTCAGAATTACCCCAAACAAATGTGTATTGGCAAGTATAAAGAGAAAATATAGTGGTCATAATTTCCCCACTAGTGGTCTTAATTACCCCAAACTTATGTGATTGTGAGTTTTTGATGGGGTAATTATAACCATCCTTTTAACTAAAAAAAAAAACAGCTATGAGAATTAAAACTTTTAAAAGGTGTTCTTAAAGGATCAAAGTTACTTCCTATGTACTAAAAACACCAGTTTTCCAAATAGAAATAAGCAAAAAAAAAAGAAAAAAAAATGATAACAATTTTGAAAATGCAAAAAGTGGTCATAATTACCCCTCCTGACTATATGCAAAAAAAAAGATGTTAAAAATATTAATTTCCCGATGGGATATTTTAAATATACGAAAGCATCCAATACCCATAGACTTTACATTAGTGAGGGGAAATCGGAAACTGAGTGACCAGCCCCCTTAAGACTAACAGCCACAGTGGTCAATTTGACTGGGGAGAAGTAAGTATATTCCGAACCAGAAACTTAAATATATATATATATATATCTAGAAAGAAGTAAAATAATTATGTTAGATAATATAAAATAAAAAATCTGGTTTAAAATATATTTATATGACTCAACTTAAATTCACCTGCACTGCAAATAAAAATTGTTGATTTTACAGTATAATACTGGTAGCTGGGGTGCCAGTTTAATAGTGTAAAATAAGCAGTAATATATCGTCGTTTAAATTAATTAAACCGTATATTACTACTTAACTGTTTATCACTCGCTAATTTTACGGTTTTTACTGTTAATTTTGTTGTTATAAACTGGTACCCCAGCTACTAGTATTATAGTGTAAATCAAAAAAGTTTTGCAGTGCATGTGGCTTTTCTAATGCTAAAAAAGAATAAATAACAACTCATATATGGTTTAAATGTCTATATGGCTTTATTTATAACAATAGTTTAATAAAATTAGGCACAAAAAGACATGTAACAAGTCTTTTACACACTACGTCTACTCAATATCCTATCAGAAGTAAATATAACCTTTAAATTATATACACAGAAATAAGCAAAATAATTTCGTTAGATAATATAAAATTTAAAAAATCTGGTTTAAAATATGTTTATATGACTTGACTTAAATTTACCCAACTTTCTAATGTTAAAAAACAATAAATAACAACTCGCATATTTTTTAAACGTCTATATGACTTTATTTATAGCCATAGTTTAATAAAATTAGACACAAAAAGACATCTACTAAGTCTTTTACACACTACATTTATTTAATATCCTATCATAAGTAAATGTAACATTTAAACTATGTATATAATGCACAGAAAAAAGCAAAATAAATATGTTAAATAATATAAAACAAAAAATCTGGTTTAAAATATGTTTATATGACTTGACTTAAATTTACCCGTGTGAACTTTCTAATGTTAAAAAACAATAAATAACAAATCATACATTTTTTAAACGTCTATATGACTTTATTTATAGCCGTAGTTTAATAAAATTAGACACAAAGAAGACATCTACTAAGTCTTTTACACACTACATTTATTCAATATCCTATCAGAAGTAAATCTATAACATTTAAACTATGTATATAATACGCATAAAAAGCAAAATAAATACGTTAGATAATATTTAAAAGAAATCTGGTTTAAAATACGTTTATTTGATTTGACTTAAATTAAAACATGTGATTTTTCTAATGTTAAAAAACAATAAATAATCTCATATATCTTTTAAACGTCTATATGACTTTATTTATAGCCATAGTTTAATAAAATTAGACACAAAAAAGACATCTACTAAGTCTTTTACACACTACATTTATTCAATGTCCTATGAGAAGTAAATATAACCTTTAAATAATCTTTCATAGCTGAAAAAAAATGATAATATGTATTATCGCAATTCATTCCAAAAGCATCGTCAGCGCTGCCGTAAAAATATAGCATTTAGGCCATTAGACGAAGTGAAAAAGACATTTTTTATCTTGATTTTTATAACTTACATTAAGCAGTGAACAATGAAGTTCTTTTCTTGCTCATCTTTAGTATTTTTAAGGTATGCAAGATAGTACCCTTATTTTGGCAGGGTACCAGTGAGTTCTTGGCAAGAAGCAACACCAATGACAAAACAAATTACCCAACTTGAGTTACACAATAATGAATGAAGCTAGTGTTGTGAGCAGTCACTGAAAAAAGAAGGAATTTTTATTAGACATTAAAATGTTTTGGGGCTCTGATTAACTGTCCAAATTAAAGAAGTAATGTTAGAAGTGTCAATGTATAAAGTTGAAGTTAGTTATCGCGTTATTTAGTATTTTTAACAGATAATACATAAAAAGGTATTTAAAACATATACTGGTGATCCAGAAATCACAGAAGAAATAAAAATTCAACTACTCCAGGGTTCGTACGCGTGCTTGAATTTAAAGACTAAGAAATTATTTGGTATCGGTATTTTTTAATGGAAAATCTCTCCATAAATAAAGCGAAATTTCGTCCCATTAAACTAGATTTATTTTTATATAAAAAAAATCTGATTTTTGGCCTTGAAAATAACGGTACCCGTACGAACCCTGTACTCGAAAAGTTAATATAACAGTTTTCGCAGAAATGTACAGAAAACATGTTTAAAAAAATACGACAATTTTAACCAAATATATACATTTGCTACAAGTGGCTCTTTAGTTCATTCAGCAGATTGTACAACTTCGCCGCACAGTTCGCAGCGCCCCTTGCAATGCAGGGCTGCCATTGGCGACTATTTTTTTTATTCTACCTCACGCCAGTTTCTCAAAACAGAAAATTTCCACAAACACATTGACAACATTTTCCGGAGAAATATACTACAAAATGTACTTTTTTTTTTTTTTTTTTTTTTTTTTTTTTTTTTTTTTTTAATAGAGGTGCGTATAAAATATAGAATACCAGTGGTAGTCCTGCAAATGCCAATATTGAATATAGTGGTATCTGAAAAATTGGGCAAAATTTTACGGGGTGCTAGAACGCAGCTGTACGAGCAAATTTCGTCGTAGAATGTATGGTCGAAACGCAAGCGGTGAGAATTTAAAAGGTATTTTCCCACTGTCCCAAGTCGATGGATTTGTCGAGGTGGTCCCATAGCTTGATTACCAAGATCGCGGGATCTCTCGTGTTTGGACTTTTTCCTGTGGGTCTATGTGGGAAACCTAATCTACGAGCGCCCCATTGAAACAGATGTGAATCTAGTCGACAGAATTGCCGTTGTTGCCGGCGATATTTGGGAAATGCCGTGTGTCTTCCCAAATGTGCGTCAGTCCCTGTCCCGCAGGTGTGAATTGTGCATTATAGCTGGCCGAATATCTTTTGAGCAATTTCTTTGAGCATGTACATGAATTACATTCCTGTTAATAAAATGTTTTCTGAAGTATCTCCTCTCATTCGTGTGTTAATTCTTTAAGGGTGTTCTCAAATCCAAAAGGGCAACTTTTTGACATAAGTTTTAATTTATTTTTGTTCGGAAATGCATGAAACTAGCAGGTGTTGTTGTTCAGAAACTATGTAATCGAGCTATTTTTTCCGGGTTTTTTTTTTTTTTTTTTTTTTTTTTTTTTTTTTTGCAAACGCAACAGATCTTTCAGAAAATAGTGTCAAAGTTGTCGTTTTGAACCGAAGTTCCCGAAGAAAGCAGAAAAAACCAGTCCGCGAAGGGCGAAAATCGTGTTTGTCACGCGTTCAAAATCGCTCTTATAACTCAATAGGTAATTTATTGATCAAAAAATGGAAAAAGCAGTTCAATTCTAAATCGCTTCCATGGACAGGCTTTCCAATTTTATATCTTTCCGCTAAAAAATGAATTTTTAAATGTGTCAAAATGTTTTGAGCTTATTGAGCAGAGCAGTTAAGAACAGAGACAGTGAAAAACTACCATTTATCTTCTTACCGATTGCGTTCCGACCATACATTCTATGATGAAATTTACTCGTATAGCTGCGTTCTATCACTTTGTAAAGTTTTGCCTCCTTTTTCAGATAACTCTCTGGTTGTGAGACGTAGCAAGGTACGTTGGAGAACATTGAAAAGGATTTATGCCCTGTCACACGATGGTTTGAAAAGTGACGGAAGTCGCTTTGGGATCACTAAAGTTTTAAATGTCAGTGACAAATGAAGCTGTTCTGGCCTTTTTATGCTGTCAGAAAAACCAAGGCTTGTACAGTATTTATATGAAAATCGTATCGTGTTACTCCTTTTATTTTTTGAAATCTTGAGTTTTTGGTTCATGTGCGACTTTGGGATTACCCTATATTTAGAAAAATAATAGGAGCTCACATAAAGTACAAAAAAAAGTATGCCGATATTGCTACTTTCTCGCTCTTCTAATAAACATGTGAAAATCTGTAAAAAATTAGAATGTTAAGGATAGGATTAACAATATCCAGAATGACATTAGTGAATGAATCAAAATGTAAATGGTTGTATAGAATTGTTAATTTATAAGATTGAATTTAATTATCGTGTTATTTCGTTTATTGATACTATTAAAAAAATAAGATAAAATATACAATTGGAAAAATTTATTCAGCAGAACTTTTGTACATAAAATGATTGCTACAGTAACAATTTGTAACTTTTACATGAAAGGTTCATAAACTTGCGAAAATCTGTAAAAGTAATAATGGAGATATTATAGAAATATCAGTATACACTATGGCATCAATATCTTTTACGTCACTTTCTAATGCAACTTTTTCGCTATAATTTAATACAATCTATCATTTTGAAAGACGAAGTTTCGAGAAATGATTTTTTTTTTTTTTTTTTTTTTTTTTTACCACAATACAAATAATTTTATTTATGCTTCAAAGTACCATATAATATACTCTCTAACTTCTGCCTTTTAAAATAGCGTCATTGGTTACTGAACATAGGTAAAAAACATTCTTTATTTCATTATTATTCAAAACTGTAATAGATTTTTTACATTTAATTTATTAGCTGATATTAGCTTATATTGCCATCTAACAACACCAAAAAGGAATTCTATATGAAAAATGTCAAGAATGTATTCTAATAAAGTTTTGAATTTTTTTAAAGCGATACTTTCGTATTAACCGCATTCCAGGAGTTAAGAGCCATTATTTTGAAAATCAGACAAGTGTGATTGCTGTATTTTTTGTTTTGCTTGATTTTTTTTTATGTTGAAGTATATCACATTTAATGAATAATGTGCAATTTTGAAGCCCTGAAAAAATTTTCCCTTCCCTGTAGAAAATGTCAAAGTTCAAGGTTGTGACCGTCATTTTTCATGAAAAGTGAAATGCGAGTATGTTTGCAGTGCTAAAGCTTGGGAAAGCAACGACATCCCAAAATTCTTTTGTGATGAAATATTAGTATAACACTACCTGCTTAGTAGACTGTATTCGTTTCCATGGGGCATTGTTATTTTACATTGTTATGTTGCCTCAAAATGCAATGAAAATGACGTTTTTGTCCATTTTCCGCATGTATTTTCTTATTTAAGCAATAGCATCCCATTTTTTTTTCTTATAGAATATCAAAGTGTACTGCTAGGACAAGCTAAATAATATAAAACTTTACCGGAATATGGCTGCTGTTAGCAGGAATAGTCTGTTAAATATTCAAAACTTTCAAAATAGGCAGCATTTCAATTAGTCTTTTCTCAAAAAAGCATTACGGTTCAATAAAACAAAATATATCACGTATTAGTTGGAAGTATGTACAAACACATGAAAAAGAAAAAAAAGTGGGGTCTCGTCGTATTTGTATTTTAAAAAAATGTCAAAAGTCACAAAAAAGACTGTCCTTTATCATACTTTTTCCCTATCAGAAAACGAAACATCCCGTTTCTCGTTCCGCTAGTTATGTTTTTTCCCTATGAGAAAATGGAATATCCCTTTTTCTTTCCCCTTCCTTGTTCTAAATGGAAAAAAAGGGAAATTTAAACGGGATATTTTGACTGTGAATTTTTGTAAATTTTGATATTTAAAAAAAAAAAAATATGACGAGACGCCACTTTTTTTTCTTTTCCATGTGTTTGTACATACTTCCAACTACTACGTGATATATTTTGTTTTATTGAACCGTGATGCTGTTTTGAGAAAAGACTAATTGAAATGCTGCCTATTTTGAATTTTTTGAATATTTACCAGACTATTCCTGCTAACAGCAGCAATATTCCGGTAAAGATTTATATTATTTAGCTTGTCCTAGTAGTACACTTTGATATTCTATAAGAAAAAAAAATGGGGTACTATTGCTTAAATAAGAAAATACGTGCGGAAAACGGACAAAAACGTCATTTTCATTGCATTTTGAGGCAACATAACAATGTAAAATAACAATGCCCTATGGAAACGAATACAGTCTACTAAGCAGGTAGTGTTATACTAATATTTCATCACAAAAGAATTTCGGGATGTCGTTGCTTTCCCAAACTTTAGCACTGCAAACATACTCGCATTTCACTTTTCATGAAAAATGACGGTCACAACCTTGAGCTTTGACATTTTCTACAGGGAAGGGAAAAAATTTTCAGGGCTTCAAAATTGCACATAATTCATTAAATGTGATCTACTTCAACATAAAAAAAAAATCAAGCAAAACAAAAATACAACAATCACACTTGTCTGATTTTCAAAATAATGGCTCTTAATAGCTGAAGAAATCACTAAAGAATTCGCTAAACACAGCAGCCTTTGTGATTCTGATAATTCAGTGGTTTGAGAGCATATTTTGATTACGTCTCTGTTAATTTTGTGTTTTATTTATATTATTTTATTTATTGATTTATAGATAAAGTTTTAATTTCGTTATGGAATAAACGGAAACAAATTATACTAGATAGTGCCTGTCATGATTTGATGGTAACTTGAATGTTTCATTTGAAAAATTCTTGAATACGAATTACGTGACGAGTTTCTATACTGCATAATTGATTCCTATTTCTTTAAGACGATAGATAGTGTTGTCAGTCTAACCCAGCCATACTCAACCTGTATCCCGCGGGCCGCATGCGGCTCGGCGGCTTTCTATGTGCGGCCCGAGATACATAATCAATAATTCATGTTCCTAAAATTAATTGAGATGGGCATAAATGTATTTAAGACCACCACTTTTGTTTTATGTATTTTCGTGCGAAGACAAATCTGTTCTGTTAATTATAAGTTATTGAAAATTATTAAAGCATCTTAAATCCTAATTTCTTGGTCAAAGTTATTTTTTACATATAGTCCTTGTTTGTGCTACAGTGCTATATACATTTAATGTTCAACATTCAACAATAATCAAACATTATTCCAAATTAATTAAATTTCTGATATATATTTCTACAATAAAAAAAAAAGAGATTTTGGATCAAGTAAAAAACTGATTTATTGGAAAAATCTCCTAATTTTTTTGCTTTAAAACTTGGAAAATCTGCATTTTTTTATTATTACGTTTTATGCTTACTAATACTGCTTTTCAGGGCTTATTGCTTCTTAATATTTACTCTACCATTTCCAAACAAGAAACATCACGGCACATTTCCACGTTTCTAAAACATTTTCAATAAAAATCTACCAGGAAGTTTATTGTTTGGAAATAGTGGTGTTAAATTTTTTTGGTAACATTTCTTCCACGACAAACATTTAAACCTACTGATAATATTATTTTTGTATATTGCTTTGTTATACTACTTTTGTTATCCTACTATTTTAATTAGCTCCTTTTTTAAGTGTGTTGCGGCCCGTCTAATGCCGTAAACATATGTTTGTGGCCCGCGAGAAAAAAAAAAAAGGTTGAATATGGCTGGTCTAACCTATTCAATGAAGTGGAAGAATTTTAAGTTTATAATTTACAACCAATTATGCTTGCTTTTTATCAGAAATTTAAGTAATAAATACCGGGTAGAAAATTTATTTTTACTTAACACGGCCTCTTTTTTTTTTTTTTTTTTTTTTTAAGTAACAATATTTATTTGTATTTATTAAATTATTTTTTTTAATTACACGACCAGTAAAAGCTGCCATGAGTTTTATTTTCACCTGTCTCACGCTTTAAAAACCTAAATTTGAAACTTGATGCAGCTAACGATTTATAATATATATATTTTATTATTTCAATTTTATTTTACATTTTTTGTACATTTTTTAAATATTAAACCTGGGTATCAAGGTAATTACTTTTATAGCTCTTATACGATATATTTTTCTTTCCTTCCGTTTATTTTTTTACGCAAATGAATGACAAACTTTTCTTTCATACACACACACATACAGCAGTGCTCAAAATTATTTTGACACCATTATATTCGCTCTTAGTTTGTTTAGTATAAAAAAATAAAAGAAAATATATTCCGTATCATTAAGAACAATATGACTGCAGTTATTCTAAGGTATCAAGTTTCAACTTTTTTGTTTACATTCGGTGCCAGTGAAGAAAAATGACTCCTCCTTAGCTCAAAAGTATTTTGACAATTAGTTTGCATTTGATTTTTGAATGCGCCAGTTGCTCTATAGCTTCGATTAGTGTTTATATTAACTTATTTTGATTATTTTTAAATGCCAAAACGTAAAGAATATTCTACTGATTTTAGAAAAGTCGTTGTAACTGCACTTAAGCAAGGAAGGACAGAAGCAGAAGTTGCTCGTTCTTTTAACATGTCTCGGCAGCTTGTTAGTACATGGAATAAAGTGTTTAATAAACAGAATTCTATCAAAAATAAGCCTCGAAGTGGCCCTCCGAAAAACACAGCTTGCAATGTTGACAGTATTATAAAAAGAGCTATCTACAAGTGATTGTTTTAAGTCGGCTGCAGCAATAAAAAACGAATTGAAAGAAAATTATGGCATAGACATACACGTTTCAATTGTCAAACGACACCTAAACCTCTATGGTTCACATGGCCGAAGACCAGTAAAAAAACCGTTGATACCTGCTAGGAATAGGAAGGCTAGACTTGCATTCGCAAAAGGCATACATTGTGGACAAGTGAAGAGTGGTCTAAGGTTTTGTGGCGCGATAAAAGCAAGTTTAATTTAGTGTTTTCTGATGGAATCAAGTACATCCGACGTCCTAAAAATAAAAAAAATGTGATGTTCGATACAAAATACCCAGGGTCAAACATGGAGGCGGCAATGCGATGGTTTGGAGTTGTTTTTATCGCAGCGGAGTTGGACCCTTAATTCGAATTGAGGGGAATATGGATCGCTTCATGTATGCTGATATATTAAAGACCCATATGCTACCACATTCCAAGCAAAACATGCCTGCTAAGTGGTATTTTCAGCAAGATAATGACCCGAAACACAAATCCAAGTGCCTAAGTGATTTTATGAAACGCAGAAATGTCAAGGTTCCAGAGTGGTCAAGTCAAAGTCCGGATTTGAACCCCATAGAGCATCTGTGGGAGGAGTTAGATTGTACAGTAAGATGATAAATTTATTCAAATAAGGAGGTTTTATATGAAGCCCTTAAAAATGAGTGGGACCGAATTCCTTTAGATTGAATACAAAAGTTAATCGACTCGATACCCGCACGTTCTAACGCTGTCATAAAGGCAGGAGGATATGCTACTAAATATTGACTGACACATTACTATATTTGATAATTATTGTGTTAAAACGATTTTTTTTATTATAATGTCAAAATACTTTTGATTTATCATTTTTCTGATTTTTCATGGGTTTCACGTTAATTTCTAGCAAATGATAGTTAATTTACTAAAATTCTGTAAAACATTGAACATGGCTAAATAAAATAAATGATTGATTTTTGTATTTTATTATTTCTTTTAATTAGGTCAATTATTATCTTTTGAGCGCTACTGTATATATTCTTGATAATGGTCAGAAAATATAACGAAAATTGTAGATCAGCTTAATTTATTTAATTGATAAATACATGCAAAATTGGCAATTCATAAAACGGATTGCCAGCCATAACTTTTAGCCTTAAATCACTGTGTTTACCTTCTGTGCCAATGACCAAAATGATATGACATCCCCGAAATAAGCCATATCTATGCTCTTAATATCGACATAATAAATTTTTGAATTATTAATAATGCTGAAAGAACCAAATAATATTCACTTTGTGAAAGAAAGTAAAGCTTGTTTACAATGTTCACAGTAAGTTCGAATAGTAGACGAACTTAAAACAATTTCTATTTGTGATGTGATAGTTCAACTGAGCGAGCATCTTTGCGCATGTGCAGCGCGTCACTCCAAAGGCAAACTTGTACTTATATACTGCGCATGCGCAACTGTAAAATTGTAATTGAAAATTACGGCTAATTAATGAAATATTTGAACAAACGTATGTACGATAACAAATATGTGGCCAAATACCTTTCATTTAAAAAAAGATTGGTGTAATTTGATGCAGTAGTTTATTCTCACGGATTGTCGAAATAAAACGCTTAGCGTTTTAAATATATACATTGTTGTTTTTTAACTATTTATATTGTTCTAAGTTCAAACAAGTTAGTTTTAAAGTAGGATTAAAAAAAGAGTAAGATTAAAAAAATATCACTTGACAATTATTAAAAAATCCATATAAAGAGAATAAAGTCAGATAAACCTTCAGACTTCTCATATAAGTAGACTCAGATTTGGTAACCTTTTCTTGAAGTATACATCTCTGCCCACCGTCACGTGACGGTGGGCAGAGATAACGCGCCAAACCTGTTTTTCTCCCGCCAAAATCTCGGAATCTCTCTCCGGATTCCCGCCGAAATTTTTTAATCCGGCGTTTGTTTTGAGTTGACCGCACTTTTGCTTTTCCTTTTAATTTACCTTTTAACAGTTCTTTTAAGAACTCATTATTGTAGCATTTAAATGACCCTTATTTGCTGTATATCCGGCTGCAAGAAAAGGGCCGCTTCTATATTTACTTTTATTTTATTGCGAGAATGAAATCCGAAAGTTGCCAACAAAGGGGTCATCGCCAAAAATCAAACTCTTTTGGCGATGAAAACGAAAACATGTGGGATTTAACTTCTATTCGAGACAACAGTGCGATCCGCTCTCTACATATATTTTCTCTAAGACTAAACTATATGGCGGTTATATTGGGCAACAAGACGACTTCTTGATTACTTCGATGACTACTAGATGACTTCTTGATTTTCTTGATTAATTTCTCTTAAACTATATGGCGGTTATCTTGGGCAACAAGATGGATATGTGTCAGGGAAACAAATTCTGAACTATTTATCATCTTTAGTAATCGGCCGTACGCGATGGAGAAAGATTAAAAATAAATCATGCTTTAAAATTACTTTTAAAGACATAAAAATGTCCGTAAATTAAGATACAATATTCAAGTAAATTGCTTTTAAAAGAAAATTTCTTTTCCTATTTGACAGTGTAAAAATTGAAATTATGGAGTGTTTAGAAGTCAACAAAATTGCAGTAAAAGTGAAACTTAGTGTTCAATTATTGCCACCATTATTGCCGTAAAACTTGATGCCAGCGTTACTCACGGACACTTTTATAGGTGCGTTTGTAATTATATAAATACGTAGCACCTGTAATCGTCGTCTGGTCTGTCCGTCCGTCTGCCTGTCTGTCCGCATATAGCATTGTAAGAACTACTCAAACGAATGGTTAGAAATGTAATATATATAATCGTTGCAGAAATTTGGCGACTCATTTCAAATTTTATGAAAATCGAATCAAAACTTAAAAAGATGTTAATAAATGTTTTCTTCATTGATTTAAATCCTATCAAGCGTAATTAATTCAATGATATCCCATGGTAGGTAATGATTCTAGGTTGCCATGGTAATTACGTCCTATTTAAGGTGGAGTCCTATTATTTCCATACTACTGAATTTAATATATGTAATCGTAATAAATTTTGTATTCATGCATTTTTGCATAAAAGTGCAACAGCTATTGCACTAGGATCTGAATATTTATAAAACTACTTATAGTACGAAAGCTCCTCGTTTGTCACGTTTAGCATACAATTTTCGACTTGTTGCTTTATAGATAGATAGTGATTTTTACTGCATTTTTACGTATACCATGACACTTTTTTTGCATAAACCTATTATTTTTTTACAAATATGGTCCTTACAGCTATAGAGCACGCTTCTAAGAAAAGTATGGAGAAGACATTTTGAAACTAGAAAACAGGAATTCTGTTTTTTCAGAATTTAGTGTCGCCCTCGATGAAAAAAAATATATGTATATATAAGTAGTAGAAAACATATTTCAATTTTAAGATTTAAAGCACAAAATTTTATATTATGTAAAATGACGTCATTAGCATCCGCTTAAGAATTCCACATTTACGATCCACTCTTAAACATCTACAGAAAAGCATGCATAGAATGTCACTATCTCAAAATAATACACAAATACAGCAAAAAGATGCTGTCATTAAAGGAACTTGACAAAAAAACGGCTATCTAATGATTCATAGGCATTCATTTGTTTATAACATTAATATAGACGATTTCAGTCGTGACGTCACTCCACTCATGACGTTTTCGTTGGAAACTGACTCCAAACAAACGGTTGCTATGTTGTATTTTCTATTTTGCTTGTGTGTTGCAGCTACATCTTATATGTATATCTCACATCTAAGTGTTTTAATACTTGATATGTACTGGTAACATTTTCTACGATTTATATTAAAAAGAAATCACGAATAGCAACCGTTTGTTTGGAGTTAGCTTTCAACCCAAACGTCATGACTGACATCAGACTGAAAGGGTCTACAGATACTTAAAATTAAATATAGTTTATAATAGCTCCATGTTTTATTATTCGTAGAAATTATTCGTTTATGTTTTTTTCAAAATAGCACTATTTTAATTACATTTTATTTCGGTTTTTATGAGAAAATGGCAACAAAACGATATAATTGCTATTTTTCAACTATTTTCCCTTTACTTTCTATATAAATGGAGTACTTGAGTTGCCAAAATTAAACAAAAGGTGCTAAAAACTACAAAAAAATTAATATTTGAAAAATAAATGGAGATTTAGTTTTCAAACAAATTGCATTTAAAAATACTTTTTTTTCCAATACGACGGTATAAACATTGAAAATGTGCGATGCATAAAAATTAAAATAATTGCTATAGAGCATTTAATTGTACAATGATACATCTGCTTTTTTTATTGCTAGGTTCTGTAAGCTAACGTTATTTTTTGGAGACAAAATAAGCTGGGAGAAAGAAATAGCATACTGTTCCGGCAGCTAATAAGGTCAAAACTGTACGAGATATGTGGTTTTAATTAGAAAAAAAAAAAAAAAAAATATTGATTTCAAATTTCACAATAAAAATTACATTTTTCTTGATTAAATAACTTTTTGTCATAAAAACATTTAATAATATGCCCCCCAAAAATATATATACAATGTAGTGTAAATTGTAATTTTCGGATGTCATGTTCACCTTGATTATCATATGAAAAATATAGGAAATGAAACTTCTGAGGTGGGTTAAAGGGGTGTTAAAGTTCATGAATCTTCAATAATGTTCATGAAAATTCATATTTAAGCAATGAACATTCATGAACTTTCACGCATCTGAATTTTTCCCTGATGATGACTGTTTTTATAACGGTTGAAAGCGCTTGGGATTTTTAAAATCTTTTGACGTTTTTATGTTATAAAGACCTTTTTAATGTCATTTAGTACCGTTTTAGTAAATAAATCAGAAGTTTCCTTTCGTATTTTTTCATTTAAAAAATATGATTTTTAAAGTTGCCGAGTCTAAGGAAAATTTACAATTTTTTCCAATTATGTATGTTAACTGTTAAGTTTACATTCAAACCGAAAATTTATAATAACCTTACAACGAAAATTTACATTTTAAACACATGATCATGAGTTTTAAACAGAAAAATAATGAATAATTCTCGTAAACTTGTATATTTTACATGCAATTCTTTTTAGGACACAGTTTTGTTTTCATGCTCTAATTACGCGTCTTGACGAACCGATCCCATTTGTTCCAGCAACTTCAAAAGCTTCGGCTAAAATATCTATTTAAAACTGTTCAGAAATTCTCCGTCAACGACGAACTTTCATTTCGTATTTTTTCATTTAAAAAAATATATTTTTTAAAGTTGCCGAGTCTAGGTAATATTTACAATTTTTTCCAATTATGTATGTTAACTGATAAGTTTACATTCAAACCGAAAATTTATAATAACCTTACAACGAAAATTTCAACACATGATCATGAGTTTTAAACACAAAAATACTGAATAATTCTCATAAAAATCCCCAACCAGTAAATTTTACGTGCAATTCTTTTTAGGACACAGTTAGGACATCTGTTTTCATGCTCTAATTACGCGTCTTGACGAATCGATCCCATTTGTCCCAGCAACTTCAAAAGCTTCTGCAAAAATTTATATTTAAAACGGTTCAAAAATTCTCCGGAAACATGCGCTCATAAAAGTTTTAATAGAACCGTGTGTAAGACTCATACATGTTAGAATTATATATTCAAATTTATTAATTCAACCGTACACTCGCATTTATTTCAGTAAATCGTATTAAAATCCAATGTATTGCGTTGATACATGACACTATAAAAAAAACAAGAACGAAAAATCATGCGTACGGTATAGATTATGAAACACTTTCCAACACAATCACAATACTATTACAAAACTCCATAGTTTACTAAGGTAAAAGGGGATGTCTAAATGAACAATTTGGAAAATGCATAATGCATTTGGAAACCCATTTTCTGGTGTTACCATGAATAGTCGAGAAAATATATGATTTTTATTTTGTTCAGCCATGTATATGATCTATAGATATGTATACTACGTATATATGTATGTTACACAGTATACTGAAAGTTAGTTCAGTTAAACGAACACTGTAAAAAAAATTCGACCAGTTTTCCTGTAGGAATAGGAAAAATAGTTGTCCTTATCGTACCGGAAAATTTTCCGACCCAGCTCTGAATAAAATCCGTAAAAAAAGGAAATAGTCAATAAAACGGTAATTTACGGATTTTATTCCGATTTTACGGATGTTATTCCGAGCTGGGTCGAAAATTTTTCCGGTACGATAAGGGCAACTATTTTTCCGATCTCCACAGGAAAACTGGTCGTATTTTTTTACAGTGAATAGCATCACTGTTGATTTCAGTTCTTCAATTTACGCCAATAAATGGATGTTGTTGAAAACTTTTGTGCAGCCCAGTATTTGATCTATAGAATATTTACACACCAAGTAACATTTAAAAAAATAATTAAACTTGAAAACGCATACTCCAACTGAAAACGCACTTCCAGCATTTATTGTTCTCAGGCTTCAATAGTTCAATTGTTGTTCATTTTCGTCTGTAGCCAAATTCTTTTGTGTGTCCCTGTGAATGAACGATATTTCAATTTAGAAGCCAGAGAAAAGAATATATTTCGAGATTTAAAGAAGCATTTATAAAAACAAAATTTCTTTTGCTGTCATTATTTTTGTGAACGTTTCCGTGTAGTTTTTAGCTCACAGGCTATCAAAGCCTGAGAGCTAATGTGCCCGCCCGTTCTGTATGTATGTACGTACGTACGTATGTATGTATGTATGTACGTAACGCGATAACTCTTGATAGAAACATCCGATTTGCTTCAAAATTTTTTTCTAGGTTCATTGTGATAAGGCGCTTCCCTGATTAGTTTTGGGAGTTCGTTGGTTAAGGATAAAGGGGGTAAAACGGGGTTAGTCCAACCCCTTAATTCAGATAAATGGGTTTTTCATGCAGAATCATTCGTTTTTCTCCGAATTTGATATACCGGTTTATTGTGTTAAGGAACTTCCCTGATTAGTCTTGGGGTTCATTGGTTAAGGATAGAGGGGGGAAAACGGGGTTAGTCCACCCCCCTTAATTCAGATAAATGGGTTTATAATGCAGAATCATTCGATTTGCTCCGAATTTGGTATACCGGTTTATTATGTTAAGGAACTTCCCTGATTAGTTTTGGGGGTTCATTGGTTAAGGATAAAGGGGGAAGGGGGCTAGTCCACCCCCCTTAATTTATATACACGGGTTTTTCATGCAGAATTATTCGCTTTGCTCCAAATTTGGTATACCGGTATATTATGTTAAGGAGCTTCCCTGATTCGTTTTGGGGATTCATTGGTTAAGGATAAAGGGGGGGGGGAGCTAGTCCACCCCCTTAATTTAGATAAATGGTTTTTTTTTTAAGGATTATTCGATTTGCTCAAAATTTGGTATACCGGTTTATTATGATAAGGAGCTTCCCTGATTAGATTTGGAGGTTCACTGGTTAAGTATAAAGGGGGAAACGGGGACTAATTCCCCTTCACTTATTTTTTTGAGGGGCATTATTCTTTAAAATAAGAGTATGATATACAATTAGTGTGAATAGCCTGTGAGCTCAATGCCATCAGTTTAACTGGGCACTTTTCTTTTTTATTTTAATAGTTTATTAATAAGTTAAGTTTCCTCAAAGGCAACATCGTTTTTTTCGGATGCTATGTTCAACAAACATCTTTTACAGACAAACGTGATAAATTAACAGCTTTATTTTTAACATTAAAAATATTATTATTTTGTTATTCTTGCATTTATAAATTCAATCCTAAAAAACCGATATTCCGTTTTGGGTACAACTGCTTAATACACTACAAAAAATACTCGGAAAAAACGTTTCCGAAAATCAGTGGTAGCAAAAGAATCTTTGTTTTTTATAAATGCTTCGATATATCTCGAAAATACGTAGGCTGTTCAATAAGTAATAAGTCTAATTTTATTGCTGCGAACTCACTCATCGGAATGTTAATTTCTGTGGCATAATAAAGTTCGTTGCCTGTATTAACAAAAGCTACCGATAGATGACGTGTATAGGCTCATGTTCCTAGAGATCCTACATTACAGAGAGATTGGACATTGAAGAAATGTCCGCCATTTCCGTTACAAAGTAGATGGAACGCCGAAAAACGCAATGCATTTTTATCAGCGTCTAATACTTTTTATTTTATAAAAATTATGACAATTTCATTTTATATGCCTTTAAATTGTCTTTTGGAACATAAATATATGCACATTTCTATTTTAATGAGTAAGAATTCTCAGAAAATTCATTTTTTTACTCAGCTATTTTACGCTATGCAGCAGTGCGATTTTACTTATAGTTAACGGATTTTGATTTATTTATAGAATTTGTTTTTCATATTTTTTATTCGCTTCTTTTAACAGCAGTGTCCCTATTTAATTTTTTTTCTAAACTTTAATTTAATGTTTTGATAACAATACACAATCTAATACTATATATTTACCAGACTTCTGTATTTAAAAAGAATATTAAAGAGAAGTAGCAGAACGTAGAAACTTATCATGAAATATTTCCAGGGCACATATTAAATTAACTTTGAATCACATACATATTTAAATAGGAGTGGTTATGATGTGTTCAAATTTTATTGTTTCTGAAATCTCAATACGAAGATGATGAAAATTATAATAATTACTGTTGTTTTGAAATACGTAATAAATTATATATTGTACAGAAATTTAAAAAATTGAATTATATAGTTCATTTTCTATCTGATAATCGTTAGAGATTATTTTCTCAAATATTGCGAAATTAAAATAAAGTTCTTACATGCCCAATCTTAATCTACCCACTATTTTAATTAGTAAAAATATAATAGAGTAAAAAATGTATTTTCGGAGAATTCTTACAAATTGAAATGGGAATGTGCTCATATTTATATTCTGAAAGAATCTTTGAAGGCGTATAAAGTGAAATTTTCATAATTTTAATAGAATAAAAAATGTTAGACGCTGATGAAAATGCATTGCGTTGTACGGCGTTCCATCTACTTTGTAACGAAAATGGCGAACATTTCGTCAATGTCCAATCTCTATCTAATGTAGGATCTCTACATGTTCCTGAGTATCACATGATTGAACTGAAACGTGTTTGCGGGTGCCTATGAGAGCGGTCAGTTGTTGAAATGGAAGCATTGGGCGTCGATTGAACAGCGTTATGCGATTAAATTTTGTGTTCGTCTGCAAAAATCAGTATCGGAGACCTTTGACATGATACGTGAAGCTTTCAGCGATGAAGCAGTGTCAAGGGCAAGTATTTTTCGCTGGCATAAATCTTTTAAAGATGGAAGGCAGAATGTGGAAGATATTGAACGTGAGTGACGACCTTCAATGTCCATCACAGAAACAATGATTAACACAGCTTACGGTTATCATCAAGGAGGGCCGCAGAATGACAGTACGTCAGCTGCATGCTCTCTTGAATACTTCTGTAGGAAGTGTTCACTCAATCGTGGTAGAACATTTGCAACTGAAACGTGTTTGCGCGCGATGGATTCCGAAATTGTTGACACCTGAGCAAATGCAGCATCGAGTGGATGAGTGCACAGAATGGAAAGAAAGACTGGAACGAGAAGGCGACAATTTCTTAAAACGCATCTTCACAGCAGACGAAGCTTGGTTGTATCACTACGACCGAAACATGAAACAACAAAGCAGTGAATGGAAGCATCCGATTTCGCCTACTCCCAAGAAAGCAAAAACTGTGAAATCGGCTGGACCATAATTTTTTTTTATTATGAAGGAATTGTGGGGCAACACGCTGTCGAAACCGGTAATACCGTAAACGGACCGTACTACGCGAATGTCCTACGAACAGTGGTACAGCACGTTCAAAGGAAACGTCCATTGCTCCTAAATTGCTTCCTGTTGCACCGTGAAAATGCTCGACCACATATTGCTCGTTGTGTACAGAATGTTTTGCAGCAGAACAACGTAGAGATATTACCACATCCTCCATACAGTCCTGATCTCGCTCCATGCAATTTCTGGCTGTTTCCTCAACTTAAGAAACCATTACGAGGCAAAAATTATGCAAGCAACAAAGCATGTGTTAAGGCTGCGGAGTCAGTTTTGAAAAAGCTCTACAAAAAACGGAGTTTTACAAGTTTTTATGAAGTGTACAGAACGTTGGGATAAATGCATTACATGCCGCGGTAGTTATTTTGAAAAAGACCATGTAAATGATGACGATTAAAGGTATTCTGTATTTTTTATAATTTTAGTCTTATTACTTATTGAACAGCCCTCGTATATTGGTTTCATAGATTGCTAGCGATAAAGTAAGCTTTTTGGAATCACAAGTAACTAGGAAGAATTTATTTTATATTTTCGTAGATTAAGTGAGCAATTGTCTTTTTTTTTAGGGTGTAAGTTTTTATACTGTAATTATGTGTTATATATGTACACTGTAAAAAAACGGACTAAAATACGGGAATACTACTGGCAATCAAGACGCCAGTACTACTTCCGTATATTAACGGAAGTTTTCCCCCGTAAATTTAAAAAAACGAAAATTTTTTCTGTAATTTACCGGGAAAAAGTTCCTTTAAAATATGGAAACAGTACTGTCGTCTCGATTGCCAGTACTAATTCCGTATTTTAGGCCGTTTTTTTACAGTGTATATATGTATATACTTATGCATTAAGTATATACACTATATTACAAAAGGTGACCGGCCACTTGCGATTTTAGACGTTTTGTTAAATAGCTAGAAAAATACATGAGGAATTAACCTGAAACTCCAAGTGTGTAAACAGTATAATATAAGTCATATATTTCCGCGCAGATTTTTTTCCCGAAACTCCATAGGGGACCGTCAACAAATTGAAAAAGAACGAATATCTTTTGGATAACCCTGCCAAAACTAATGTAGCAAAATCGTTCAAACTGTAGATTATGATTAAGTAGTTTATTGTTTTAATTTGTGTTCATTATTATGAGGATAGCATGTATACTCGAAGAGGAATTCAGGTTTTCATAAAAACAGTCTCAAATTTTGCCAAGTTTTTCGCTTATAATTTGCAGAGTTCTTAATATAAAAAAAGTTCTTTTCAAAAATATGACAAACAACATTGTACACAATGCTCTGCAATCAGAATTAAAATATAGTAAAAATTGTATGAAAAATGAGCAGGTTTACTAAATAATGTTTCACTGCGCATGCTCGAACGCAATCAAAATATAATGTGCATAATGTGCTAGCTAAATGTATAGAGCAACTTTTGTAAAAGGCTCAAAAACTTTTGAAAAAATTGTGAAAATTTTTGTTGATAGAATAAGCTCAAAATCCGTTGTTCCCAAAATGAAGCAAAAAGATGAGGGGCTGTATCCATATATCCATTGATTAGTGCCAATATAGAGTACACAATATTTCACGCACTTCTGTGTTTGGATACAACCCCTCATCTTTTTGCTTCCTTTTGGGAACAATGGATTTTGAGTTTATTCTATCAACAGTAATTTTCAGACCCTCAAAACTATGCTTATAGACGTTTTACAAAAGTTGCTGTATGCATTTAGCTAACACTTTATGCAAGTTATATTTTGATTACATTCGGGCATGCGCAGTGAATCATTATTTAGTAAGCGTGCTCATTTTTCATACAATTATTTTTTTAAATTCTGACTGCAGGGTATTGTGTACAATGTTATTTCTCATATTTTCTGAAAAGAAATTTTTTTTTATATTAAGAACTCTTACAAATAAGAAAAAACTTTGAAAAATTTGGGACTCTTTTTATAAAAACTTTAATTTCTCTACGAGTATACATGCTACCCTCATAAAAATGAAAACAGTTTATTACAATAAGACACATAATCAAGATCTACAGTTTGAACTCTTTTGCTACATTAGTTTTTACAGGGTTATCCAAAAGATATTCGTTCTTTTACAATTTATTGACGATCCCTTATGGGATTTCGGGAAAAAATCCTCACGGAAATGTATGTCCTGTACTATACTATTTACACATCTGGAGCTTCAGGATAATTCCTCATGTAGTTTTCTAGATATTTAACAAAACGTCTAATATCGCAAGTGTATAAATATCGCATATTTATATGTACTTTTAGTCTGGCGATTTTATTAGAATTTTCGGTACTACTTGATTATCCTGTCGACCAAAATACTATCGCCAAACTATGAGATTAAGTGCCAATAATGGATTATCGTAAATGTCACATTCACTTGACAATGAACTCGTTACACATGTTTGTTATGTCATCAAGTGATTTTTAATTCGGTGTTTTATTTGTATTTTTATTAAAGTTTCGCTAATTTATTTGTTCTTTCGTTATTTGAAATAAAAATTATGTAAATTTGTATAATTTAGCGAACATATTGGCGATTTGGCGAAATCGGTCGACGGAATAATTAAGTAGTACCGAATTTTCTTTATTTTCGTATTTAAACATAACGGTCATATGTTTTAATTTTAAATAAATCTTATCATTCATATTTAATGCTTACATTGTACAATGTTACCCTGTAGATACGTTTTTACAACCTAACAAAAACTTATGTACGTAACATGGTTTTATAGTTTGAATTGTCTAAAGTACCAATTGTTTATAAAAAATGGTCTTATATAGGTAATAACACATTTCTGTATTTTAGAAATTCCGTTAATTTTCAAAAAACACATGCTCAAATAAGTTTTCATATCTAAAAAAGAACTTATAACAAAGTTAGGATGAAAACTTATAGTTAAAAGATAATTATACTAGTTCAGTAAAATATATTGTATTTAGAAAAATGCAATAACATACATGACCTAAATCATAAAAATTTATAAATATTTTTTAAACAGAAAAATAGAAGATAGTTATAAATTGGAAACTAAAAGTAAAGCATTTTCAGAGAGAATTTTTAGATGCGTTCGCAATTATATAACTACGTAGCACCTATAGTCATCTTCAAGTCCGTCCAGCTGTCTGTTCGTCTGTCCGCATATAACAGCGCAAAAACTACCCAACCCAATGGTTTGAAATTTAATATGCATAATCGTTGCAGAATTTTGTCGAGTCATTTCAGATTTTTTGAAAATCAAATCAAAGCTTAAAAAGATGTTAATACAAGTTTTCTTCATTCTATTAGATCCTGTCATACACAATTAATTCAATGATATCCCATGATAGATAATGATTCTGGGTTGCCATGCTGATTACGTCCTATTTAAGGTGGAATCCTATTATTTCCGTATTGCTGAATTTAATATATATAATCGTAATAAATTTTGTATTCATGCATTTTTGCGTAAGAGTGCAACAGCTATTGCGTTAAGATCTGAATATTTATAAAACTAGTTGTAGTAAGAACGCACCTCATTTGCCACATTTGACGTACAATTTCCTACTTGTTATACTAGTTAATCCTCGGGAAAGCAACATCCAATAAATCTTTTAATTTTTTTTCTATGCATTACAGTTTTAAAAAATTTAAAATGTAATTAAATTGTTAAAAAAAAAAAAAAAAGTTTGAAATTATTTCACTGGCTATGTTTATGATAAAGTAATAAGTTAAAAATGATACATAACTCGTTTATTAATTAAATAAAAAATAATAATAACATGTTAAAAAAAATATATTTATAACTCTACTATAGCATTCCCTGATTGTTAAAAGATAATTTTTTCAACGTGCAATAAAAAAGCCATAGAAAAGGGTCAGATGACTGAAAGTTGGTTAGTTTGGCATCGTAATTAAAGGGGCTGGTCACTCAGCTTTGGAATTCTCCTCCGTAACGTTAAGTCTATGGACTTTTGATGCATTCGTATATTTAAAATATCTTCTCGGAAATTCATATTCTTAAAATCTTTTATCTGTGTACTCTTCTTAAAGGATGTCTCTTTTTTCTTAGTTTTCAAAATATTTCTAAAATCTATGCTGAATTTAATATTTTAGGTGATAAAAGCGGGCAAACTGTGAGTAAGATTTCAACCCTTATATAAAATTAAGTCTATACTTTAGAAATATTTTGAGAACTAAGAAAAAAAGAGACATGTTTTAGGAAGTGTATACAAAAAAAAAAAAAAAAGTTAAAAATATTAATTTCCCGAGGAGATATTTTAAATAGACGAATGCATCCAATGCCCATAGATTTTACATTAGTGAGGGAAAATCAGAAGCTGAGTGACCAACCCCCTTAAGTTGAGGTTATTTATGCAAACTCGGTACTTTCCGGCAAATCCTTGATATATTTTTCATTTTTTAATGAATGAAATGTACTGATGTTATTACTAAGATACTAAAATTAACTTTTATTTTCTAAAAATGTGACCGTTTTTTCAGAAAATTCTGTGAAAGTCGGAATTATAAGCCCATTGTCGAGACACGACAATCAGGGAAATGTCATCACAGGGAAGATATTGCTTATTACTCAAAATTAAATTTATCGAAAAATAAAAAAATTGCTATTTGATTCCTAATCACTTCAATAGTCATGCCTGTAAATTACATGCTGTTACATGTAAAAATGAATATGTGATGTGATTAAACATAACTAAAAATTCGTCAAAAAAAATTTAATTAAAAAAATCAAAAACCCGACTACGTAAAAAGCGAACTAAAAAGAGGGAAACAAGATGACGTAGGAAAATAGTAGAGTGTGTAATTGAAATCCTTTTTACTTAAGTGCATTCGGAGGCATCAGATTCATGTTTAGGTATACTGCGGCTCCTGCTACCTACATGTTTGCCACCTATTTTCCTACGTCATCTTGTTTCCCTCTTTTTAGCTCGCTTTTTACGGAGACGGGTTTTTATTTTTTTGATTTAATTTTTTATTGACGAATTTTTAGTTATGTTTAATTAATACACATATCATTACAATTGGATGAGGCCGTGACCAAAACTCAAAGAATTTAACCGTTTTATTTATTGTAGATTTCGTAAAGATAGAGATCCTACCTACACAACTTTCAGGTTGTGTAATATTTAAACTACGCTTCTTATTGTAAAATAGTCTAGGAAATATCGTCTTCATTTTAAAAGACCTATCGAATGCCATGCCACTCAATAGGGTGCGTTTTTTTTCGTCTCTAGCGCCATTTTGTATTTTACGGCACCCATCTTAAATTTATGAAAACAAAACCTAGCCTATAATCATGGGACAATTAAGACGAATCGATAGAGACCTCATTCATTAAAATCCATCCAGCCGTTGGGATGTTTCGAGGCTATAAAGAAAAAATATGTGATGTGTCGTTGCTACGCAGGAATAAAATATATATATTTAGGTGGGCCGGAAAAATCTGTCGTTTAATTTTCTTTCGCGCCTACTTTTTTTAAATTCAGGTTTCTTCATTTTCACCACTTTTTTGAAATTGTAAAATTCCCATTGTTTTAATATTAGTGTGAAATGTGAAAATTATCGGAATTTTACCATTTCAAAAAAGTTGTGCCGATGAAGAAATCTGAATTTTTTTTAAAGTAGGCGTGAAAGAAAATTAAACGACAGAATTTTTCGGTCCACCTAATATTTTAAACATCGTTAAGTTACATTCATATATTTGTGTATAATAAGAACAATTTCCATGCATGTAATAGTTTTATTATATTTGTAAATAACGCGATTAAAAAAAAAAAACAATTAATGGTACCCTTCATCAAGTGTAGCAAAGCACCTAGGAGAGCGCAAAAGATTTCGTAAGTGCTCCGTAAATTGTAATATGACTATGAATAATAATATATGAATAGTAATAATCACTACGAAACGAATAGTAGTAATTTATGCAGATACTCCTAATTTACTAATGAATATATGCATTCATTAATTAAGTAATTACTCGCGAAACACAAACTTGTTCTTTATTCTTCTATAAGAAGACTATTAAACTTGTTACATATTTTTCGCCTTCATTTTTTTTTCTAATTTTAAAGTGTATGTATGTGATTCTTTTTTCTTTAAAATCTAAATTGAAAATTAGTAATATAAATCTTACAAACACATGACTTTGAGAAAAACAACAACATTGTAATAAAATAATATAAAACTCACGATATTTGCTAAATGTCTTTATTTGTTTACTAAACTTGACAGCTTCAATAGAGTTATGATAGTAACTATTTTTTTTTTATTACGTTATAGATTTATGTTATATGGGCTTTGCTTTTTGTTAAATGGCCAGGAAAATGAGATGGCTGGCTCCTGTCTACATTTATAAAGATATCAATCTGAATTGTGATGCGAGTTGCATTTTTTAGAAAGGAAACGTGATATAAGGCTGTTTGGTATATATATAAGCCGCAAGAAAAAAGAAACAGGCTGTTTGTTGGAAAGCTAAAATGCGGATTACGACGTAGCTTTTTTTTTTTTTTTTTTTTTTCTTCTTCTTATAAAAATATTATTCAATACGTTTCCCGTTGAGATATATAGGGTTAATAAAGTTAAAAGTAAAATGCTTAGAGCCCGAGTATAAAAAATCTTTTTTTCAGGAAATTTTTATTTAAATTTTATTTAGGGGATCAGAAAAGTTGAACTGACGAAAATGGACTGAAGTTTGGTCGTGGATTAGGAAATCTGGAATAATTTAGACTATTAATTATTTTTGCATTTATGTATTTATGTTTTATAGAAACTAAATTTATTTGTTAAATGTAAAAATTAATAACAAAGGTTTTAACTTGTACGAAAACATTAACCCCTTAATTCTCGCTCCCGTCAATATCACGGGCTGAGGTGCCGTTCGTTATTTCTCGTGCCCGTCATATTTCCGGGCTGGAGATTTATTGCTGGAAAAATCTTCTGAAACCAGAAAAAGTTAACTGGCATCTCGGTGTGAAGTCTTTGAATATTAGCGTTAGGGTTCGGTTTTTGGCGCTAATTGTGATGTTGGAATTTGTATTGCATGCTTCGAAATATATCAAACTCAAAAATATTATTAATAATCAAAATTTAATGTATATTATATCATTTCGAATATTATTTGTAAAAATTTGTTTGATGATGATAAATAAAGATCTAAGATGTGAAAAATAAAGGTTTTATTCGCTTTAATTTGTATGGTGCAAAACAAACATTAAGACACAAAATTCTCGCATGCTGGCTTTTCCACAAATGTGAATTTGTTCTATAACATCTTTTTTTTTGCCTTAAAAAAACTAATTGCATACTTTATATAGAAACCTTATAATTATTCAAGTTCTGTAATTTAAAAAAATAAATAAATAAATAAATTATAGTTTTTCCAAATATTAAGCGACCTTTAAGGAGTTAATCTTGCAATAAATACAAATGTATGTCATTTGTCCTTTTTAGAGTGTAAATAATTAAAAGCAATTGAAAGAATGAAAATTGCTCCGACGGATCTTATGTGCGAATCGAAGTGTTAAACGACGTTTAAAGCGAACAGTTTTCTATGAAAAGTGCATATAATATTTTTTCGAAATAATAATGCATTTTTGCATCTAATCGATTTGTTAGAGTACGATATATTCCTTTGAACTATGCAAAAATGTATTTACCTTTACGAGCTGAACTCCCAAAAGGCTTCTTGCATGCAACAGAGAAAAGATGTTCAAAATCTTTTGAAAAATTTTATATTAGCTTTAGAAGTTCACTGAAGCGAAATTGATAAAAATAAAACTACCGAAGATGATGAGGGGCTTTGCATAAAACGACTATACGACGTTTACGTGAAGAGGTGGAATATAACATATAAAAGAACTGGAAAAGCTACTGTTTTTAGCTGACAAATCAAGGAATTCATAAGTATTAAATTTGTCTTACAATAAAAGTACTATTTCTTGTTCGGTGGAATGACGTAAGATTCTTGATTTTTTATTCTTTTTGTTTATTTTTTCATCCTTACTTATTGTGCATTTAAATTGTTCAACCGAAATAAACTCTTTGTGCCTAATTTTTATTGGATATTTTTTTTTTTTTTTTTTTTTTTTTGTGCTGGACAGATTAATCAGTTCTTCTGCCTTTATCCTTCAAAAAATATTTAAAGTGTGTGATTTATCTTATCCGTTTTTCTATTTTTGGAAATATTTAAATAGTGCAATTTATTCGATTGATTTAAACGATGATTGTTTTTAAAAATGGAATAAAAATATTTTTATGTAATTTTATGAATACACTAGCTAAAGTACCAGGCGTTGCCCAGAATTTTAAGAATGGTCGTTTTGAAAAACCAATTTCAAAATTTAACTTACAACATAAAAAAAAAAAAAACAGTCGAAGTGTTGCACACATGAATCAAATGAAAACCCAATATAAAAAAGTATAAATTTATATAACCGACGCAAAATAATACCGCTATAAATGAACTTATTTCCATTCATCATTGGAGCAATAATGTTAAAATACGCCAATATTTCCATAATAGAGTTTTTATCATTCTCCAATGCATTTTTTTCACACTTATATGACGTTATATATTCACCGCGCCCTTTATAATTCCAATATGGCGTAATATTCCATTTTTTTATTAGTCAAATTAATTAAATAATTATATTTTTTCACATGGAAATCATAAAACAGAAAAATTATGACGTAACATTCCCTTTTGCTTTTAATTCATCAAACTATTTATTTTACTTTCATTTTTCACGTGGAAATCTTGCAGTAGAAAAGTAATTGTTGTGATGGTAAGAATTTTATTGTGGATTTTTAATTGATGGCAACTGCTATAACGAAAACTGTTTAAATTTGATTGGAAATTGCTGTTAAATTACTGGTTTTTCATGAATTAAAAATTAACTATAAATTATTCCGATTCCGGATTGCTTTAGTTGCCTCGGCTGTGTTTTAATACACATATACATAACATTTCACAATTCTGGATTCCAAACTATGGATGTGTACAGCATTGCAGACAGACAAAATTTCATTTTTATATATTAGATTACACAGGTGTGAGGACTAGAAATATGCATACTCATATTAGCAATGTGATATACAGAGTGGCTATAAATTAATTGGGCGAAAAGAAACGTGCACTATATAATCTTTTTAAACAGTGAAACACACTAATTCTACCCTCTTTTTTTTTACAAATATTTGATATGGCTGCCGTTTATTACTCTACAAATATCCTATCGGTAACTCAATTCTTGACGAATGTTTGTGAGTATGTTTACGCCGGTAAGAAGAGGTATAGCGCTAATTCAATTTCAATTATTTGGAGAACTAAAATTAAAAAAGGCTAAAAGTACCAAAAAATCGATTTTCTTAAGTACTATTACTAGTAAGTAATTTTTTAAGTACCAAGAAACATAAGAACGCTTGAAGTGTCTACCCTAGTGGTAACAGTTCAAATAAGAGTCAAAGATATCGCTGGTTGAATGTGCCACATTAAAAGAAGTGGAGGATGCTGAAAGTGCCAGGGATGAGACGCGCAGCGGCTGGTGGTCATTTCTCAACTTGATCTTGTTGTTATTGTTTACATCAATGGGATATTTTTAAAAAAATTGAAAAATGCTAACAAAATAAATAAGATAAATGTTTACAAATAATAATATTAATATAAGGTAGTAAAACACTAAACGAAAAGAAGCTAGGTACCTATATTTTAAAGTGTTGACTAAGAGACAAAAGGAGTGAAATAGAAAACACTGTAAGTACCAGAAATAGGCAATTTTCTTCTTTTCGCTCTCTTGAAAAATATCCTCTGTTGGACTTTCAGCGTTTTCCATTTTCAGTCCTCATTTCATGACTGGTTATTTCGAAAGTGGAGGCTGCTTGGTTGTTGGCACTACGTTCATCTTTTGTGCACAAGGGCTAAATAGACAGGATCTCTGTTTAAAGGGAAATCCGACACACTACAAACATCTACGCCTGAGTCGGGATTCGAACTCTACATTTGTTGTGTATAGGGTGGTTCAATAATTATTGTCCCGAGTGCGTATAAAATATTTGTACTGCTATGGTTGATATGGAATATTGAAGCCTAATATCTTAGACGCCTATATGCTCAATTTCAGAACCGTAGCTGCTATAGTAACATATTTCTTTTCGTTTTAGGTGTGAGCTGTGGCACCTAGCTTGAAAGGGGTGGGGGGGGGAGGCTGGTTTTGAGCTTATGGGGCTAGATTTGTGACAGTGGATGAGACGTGGCTACTGTCGTTTGGACGCGGGATCATATAGTTATGTAGCCACGTCTCATCCACTGTCACAAATCTAGCCCCATAAGCTCCAAACCAGCATTTCCCCCCAACTCCCCACCCTTTCAAGCTAGGTGTCACCTCTCACACCTAAAACGAAAAAAAATATGTTAATATAGCAGCTACGGTTCTGAAATTGAGCTTATAGGCATCTAAGACAGGGGATGACAAGGATGACCGCCCCGGGAACCCAGGCATCTAAGATATCAGGCAATATTCCAAATCAGTAATCGCAGTTCAAATATTTTATACACACTAAGGACAATAACTATTGAACCACTGTAAAAAATGGCGCCCTAACCACGAGATAAACAGATGGGCTCGAAAAGAGCGGACTGTAAATCTTTAATCAAACCACACACTGAAATTTTGGGATGAAAGAACTATTGATCGTGTCCGCGATCAATCCAAACTAAGATAACTGAAGTAAGAATTAGATCCACAAACTTATGACACAAGACTAGTAATCTTCCCATATAGTTAATATTTTACAAATTATTCAGTTACGAAATTGCCCAAATAATTTGTGTCCATCCCGTATAATAAATTCGGTATAATCACTATAAATGTATTCTTTGTGTGGAAAAAGTTAAACAGTTCCTTTTATATTTAATTTTCCCGAAATATTTAAATTATATGATTTATTTTATAATGACTATGGAAATACCGATTGTTTTTGAAAATGCATTACATTTTTATGCCTGGGCGAGCAACCAGCTTTATTTATAAAAATTAAATAAAAATACAGAAATGAGACTCATGTTTTACATATAATATATAATAAATTCGATATAAGCGATATAAATAAACTCTTTGTGTATTTTTTTTTTTATCAGGTAGAATAACTCTTTTATTTGGAAAACGTTAATCAGTTCCTTCTTGCTGTCTATTTCTCAAAATACCTAAATAGTGCAATTTATTCTGTAGTAGCTATGGAAATGGTGAATGTTTTTGACAATAGAGTTGAATTGTGAAGATGTTATTTTATGAATAGCTTTCAGGTGTCAGAAATAGGGATGCACATTGTGTATCACACTATTTATAATTCTACAAATTATGCTCATATTATCGATATAAATAACTTTTGTGTATTTAACGACCAGCTCTGCGAGGATTAATTATTTTGCTCAAAATGTGCCTTCAAGTAAAAACTGTCCCGCTACACTAACACTCTCCATATCATTTATATTTATATAATCTATATGTTAATAAATTCATCTTTATTTTATATTAGGATCCTTGGTACTTTTATGTTATACGGGCCTTTTCGAATTTTAAAAATGCTTGGCGCAATTCCGGCATAAGAAAGTAAGATTTGTTGTCAAATGATATAAACAGCTATGAAAACAAACCTGGTGAACTTTTTTGCTTGTTTATATATTTATTTATGTATATATATAAACATTTTATTTATCCATATATTACTACTTTTTTTATATAAAGACATAACTTCTGTCTGCATATATAAATTAATAAATGGCTTCTTCATATTAAATAAAGAGAATAAATATTGAAAAAATTGCTTGTATGAGTGAAGCAGTGAATAGATTGCTAGAAAATAAGCAATTAATTTTTTTCTACTCTCTCCAAGGTCATTCGCTCCATCTCGCCAAGGCCCCTATAATAATCAAGAACCGAATTCTTTAGTTACATTTACTACCTTTTTGCCTGGAGGAAAAATGTATACAATCAGCCCATATTTACCTATATCATTAGTATTAGCATCAGGATTACCGAATATTCTACTTGCCGATGTTACTTGTTTTCTACCAGTCAGTCTGGAAAAGAAAAACTACCAGTCATATTTCAAACAGAAAAAATAGGTTTTATAAAATAGTTTTCATGATGTACATTTCTTAAAGAAAACTAGTCAACTCTTACATTTTGCGTAATAAAAATTTTATTTGCAGTTATTGTATTAAAATCATCTTTCATACACTCTCAAAAAATATTTTTGTCAAAATACGTAAAAAGTACGGGAAAAAAATTACCGGAAGTCGACTTCAGAGATTTTTCTACTATTTGAAGAAATTGCCGTCTTTCGACAGGAGAATTTTAGGAAATTTTGATCTTTGATTCCAGAATTCTTCGTGTTTAGAGGGAAAAGTCATATACAAAAATCCGTTTCTAATACAAACAAGATAGTAAAAATCATGCGTCAAGCAAGCATTATGAAACACTTTCCAACACATTCCGAATAGTGTAAGAAAACTGCTCAGTTTAAAAAGCTAAAATATTATCTCTACTTCTACTATATGGAAACGTATAACACATTTCAAAACCCGATTTCATCTGTTCCCATCTACAATCGAAAAATTATCCGAATTCTTTGAGAAGCCCTGCATATGATATATAGATTTGTATCTATTAACTACATGCATGTAAAAATTTAGTTCAGTTGAGAAACGCATATACCTCAGTTGAAAATTCCCCGTCAGCAATTTCAGTTAATAAGGAGAATGGGTACGTGAATTCTTTTGTGCAGCCCTGTATAAGAGGTATAGAATTTCTATACAACGAGTACATGCAGAAAGTTATTTAAATTTTAAAGTGTATACCGAATTTTAAAACGAACTTCCAACAATTATTACTCAAAGACAATACTGTAATCAGTCTCTTTTGTGTGTCTCTGTAAATGAACGACAAACGCTGTGAATGCCCTATTCCAGCTTGATCATCATGTAGTGAAATTCGGTGATTTATATCAGTTTCAGTACATTTGAAATAGTGTAATGTCATTAAAGTACTCTGGAAACTGGATTTTCCCCCCATATACCATAAAGCAATGGAAATCTTTTGAGTGTCCCTGTAAATGAACTGTTAATGCTACGCACTTCATATACAATACCGAACATGTCATGGTAAGCATCATTAACATATTTCAATTGAATGAAAACTCGAGTCTATTTACGTGTGCTAGAGCGTGGAGAGACGGACAGACAAACCGAATTCACAAAACTTTCCAAAGTGCTAAAAAGTAGTAGGCACCACAGTTGCCAGAATATCCCTCTGATTTCAAGAAAATGCAGCTTTAGATTGTTGGATTTCAGGAAATTTTTACGGTAGGTCAGGTAAAATTCTATATTTTCTGTGAGCAAAGCGGAAATTATGATTCGAAAGCTTGATATTTTTATGTTCTATAATAAAATACTTTGTACATTACTTGTACAGTAATTACAAGTAACAGTAATTACAAGTAACATTACAAGTAACAGCAAGTACAAGTACAGCAATTTACAAGGCATTGTAAATTACTGTTTACAAACTAAGTTAAGGACCATTATTGCCTTTGTAAAGTCATAATGTTTACGTCAGTTACAGAATAAAAGTTGCGTCAGTTACATGTATAAATGCAATTTTTCCTTTTTTCTTGATCAGAAATTAATTAAACAAGTTACTGTTATAATTTTTCATTACTTAGTGTTGTTGAGAACATTAAATCCCTTTTTTTAACGGGATAGTTTTGATAGAAATGTTTGTTTATTTTATGTTACATCAGTTACAGAATTTTGAATTGCAATTTTTGGGACTAAAAGAGAGATTGGAATAATCTGAAGGTATTTGAGTATTAAGTCCTTAGTAAGAAACATTTTAAAGTATAAAAATTTGTTGTAGCTTTATTAGTAAATTTTCTACATAGTTTTGAAAACAAAATTCGACGATTAAGTGCTACATCAGTCGCGATGGAATTGACCTATAGATTAATCTTGAATTCCCCCTTCCCAATTTCCACAATTTTGTTCAGTCAAAAGAAAAAGCAATAAAAGTTTTTTGTTGCTTTTTTATTCAGTGGTAGAACTAATTTAAATGTGTAGAACAGTTTTTGTTTTAAAACTGTCAGATATTACAAAAATTTGTCCAAAAATAGGTTGCTCGCCACAGTGGATGGCAGGGGTAATATTTTACCGACCGTACCTAGAGTTTTACTTGCAAAGGAGCGTCATTCACGAAGCTTAATTTCCGTGCATATATATCATAGAGTTATGAAGATTAAAAGGAGACGACATATCAGTCTAGTACCGTGGAGAGCGTTGAAGCGGAAAGACGAGTTCTTTCCCCCTCTCCGACGTCCGCCATATTTGACTTGTACCGTAGTTGATTTGTGCAGCAAGAAGAAACTGGCTCACAACGCAGCTCACCCCGGTCAAATATGGCGGAAGTAGTGGGGTAGGAACAGCTTCAAGTGACGTCATTTATGTTGTCTCCTTTAATCTTCATAGCTCAATGATATATATTGAAAAAAAAATCACCTACATTTATTTGAGAATTTAAACTTATTCACTTTTCACCTAGACGTACAAAGCGCGCTGTTACCGAAATATTTTAATATAATTTTGATTTCCGCACCGCATGTATCTATGGATAAATTTGCTTCTGTTTTTAACCGACTGCAAAAAAAAGAGAAGTTTCAGAATTTGACCCGTAGGTATTTTATTTTTTTTTTACGTATGTGCACCGATTACTCCGAAACTACGCGACCGATTCATGCGATTTTTTTATTTGTTTAAAGAAAATACTTTTCAACTGGTCCCATTTAAACTTCGTCAAAATTGGTTAAGTACTTTTTTAGAAATTCAGTACACCCCACCCTCAAAAAAAAAAAAAAAAAAAAAAAAAAAAAAAAAATATATATATATATATATATATAAATAAATAAATAAATAAATAAATAAAATAAAAAATAAAAATAAAAATAAAATAAAATATAAAAATAAAAATAAAATAAAATAAACATCTTTAAAATATTTCATTTTCAACGATTTTCATCAAGTGACGTAGCGCTATCTGTTTGGCGAGAAATTCGTCACCCGGTGATTTTCCTCCCTCGTTATACGGTTTTGTTTCTAGGATTGTTGTTGGGAAAACCAAAAAGTAATGATTTAATCGTTAAAAACTTTAATGACGGAGGATTTTGTACGCCATTACAGGGTGGGCCTAAAGTCCCTGGAAATTTTGAATTTAATATAAATTCAAGTAATTGAAATCGGGTTCTTTTGGTTACAAAGTTTATAATTATAGGATTGAAATTTTAGTTCAATTATTGCCTTTTGACTTACAAGTAAAAGAATTTTCAATCAGTCATGTGTATTTCCCTGTTATTTGTATTACAGTGCATCAGAGTTGGGCCAATTTGTAATCTGAATTATCCGCAGTGTAATTTCAGGCTAATTGCATGTAATTGATAATAGTTACACACATTCAAACACAGAAATTTTGTCAAATAATGGGATGGGGGCGGTTCCGGTTACAGTTCTGCAAGAATTTTTTAAGGCATGTAATTTTAACTATAATTAATTACATACAATTAAACTGTAATTCCATTGCAGATAATTGGAATTACAAATTTGCCCAACTCTGCAGTCCATATAGGTTGTTCCTTCTTATCGTTAACCAATAGTTAGTTCCTTAACCGTCAGTTTTACAGGCATAGTTTCAGTAACAAAAATGTTTCACATGTTGTTCTTCATCATACTAAAATCCACGTACATAACACGTTTTTTTTCTTTTTTTTTTATATATATACAGGAAATTTAAATTTTATCCTCCTTGAGTCTTATAAGTTTCTCCACTAAAAAAAGTTAAAACTTTCTTCATGCTCCAAAAGTTTAAATTCCATTCTTCTACTACCAAAGCTTACGATACTTTGAATTTTATGAATTTTCAGCGTTTTCGGGCACTAAAGCCGGAAAAACGCGTTTTTAGTGATGGAAAATATTGGAAATTCCTAACATTCAAAGTATAATAATTCGGTAAGTTTTTATCGGGTGAAATTGGAATTTTTACAGATTTACTTGTTAAAGCACGGAGAAAAGTTTTCTATATATAACTTATATGACTCTAGGACTCTATTAAAATTTAAATTTAGGAACTTTAAAAAATAACGAATCTATTTTGACGTCAATGAATTTTCAAATGATCAAAATCAACATTCGAAATAGTTTTGCAGTTAGTTGTTGGTCAATTATAAGAAGGGCACACTGTATACTTTGATAAACTCACTTTTATTTTTATATCAGATGCAATTTACAGTATCTTTTTTCGCTTGTAATGAGACCCTGTTCAACCATTAACCGCCGAATCTATAAGATAGGGATCTTTAACTATTTTGCAGCAAAACTTTTGCCACCACAAATTTTGAAAGATAATCTTCGCTTAGTTTAATATCAAAGTTTCCGTTATTAAATATGGGGAAAAATTTTCAAAAATAGAGGTAGATTGATAGTTAATTTAAGCATGTGCATTTATTTTTACCATTGCGTCAACGCAACACCAGGAAATTGGGTAAAGGTAACTTCACACACTTTAAAACACACGATCGCTAATATTAAACCTATGGGAAGGTTGTTTTCGAATTTCTCGTTTAAATTTGAAGATTTTTAAACTTTTTTTTTTTCTGCATAGGATAGCTGAGCTCGATCTGTAATAGAACCATTTCGTATATTTTCGAGTTTTGTCGCAGAATTTTTTAATTAAGTTACTTTTACTTTCGAAATCGGTTCCGAAAGTGAAAGTATCTTTATTAAAAAAAATCTGCAATGGGAATAGAAAATGTAAAAATCAACGCTATTAGAGATCGACCTCAGCTACCCTATGCAAAAAAAAATTAAAAAAAAAAGTTTAAAAATATTCAAATTTAAACGAGAAATTCGAAAATAACCTGTCCATAGTTTTAATATTAGGGAACGGGTGTTTTTTCAAGTGAATGAAGAGTTCCCTTAAGACTGTTCTTAACTGCTCTGCTCTGCTCAACAAGCGCAAAAAGTTTTGACACATTTACAAATTCCTTTTTTAACGGAAATATATAAAATTGGAAAGCCTGACCATGGAAACGATTTAGAATCGAACTGTGTTGCCCATTTTTTTTATCCATAAATTACAAACAACGCATGCACAAACTGTGCACATCCTGAACAAACAATACATGCTAATTTCATGCATTTCCGAACAAAAATAAATTAAAACTTATGTCAAAAAGTTGCTATTTTGGATTTGAGAACAGCATTAAGCGGTATCTCAAATAACCAAAATATGCATTGGAAAAAGTGGTTATATTTTATACTGGAAGTTACAGTTATTCCCTTTTTATAAAAAACGGGATGTTACCCCAGTATCCACTATATCATTTGGATTACCGCGTCTATATATTGATAAATTCACTTCTATTTTATATTAGAATTTTTTAGTTACACTTGTCCCTTTTTTGTCTAGAAGAAATCTTAAAGTTGAGAACCGACCTTAATCCTTTCTTGGCACCCTCAACTTCAACCTTGCGTGATAAATGTGTTCTGCGGGGGTGGAAACTAATGGAGGATTCTGCCATTTTTTTGCTGATATATTTTTTTCCATCTACGGAGAAAAATAAGAAATGAAGCACAAAAGACTCGGTTCACGAATTTTTGGATTTTTAGAAATCCTTTACTTTTGGAAAAAGAAGGGAAAAAGATAACCTCTTTTGACATAAGATGAAATAAACATGAAGCATGATTATGGTGTAGATTATATTTGGAGGAACGATTCGGAAATGATATTTCGGTGGTAGAACCATATTCCCAGTCAATGTTACGTAATATGAGATGAAAATATGAAATAATCATTGAGATCTTACATCTGGGATGAGTGAAAGATTTTAGTCTGTTTTCAAAATTTTATTTTCCATTTCATTCTTTATAAATACATATGATTTTGATAAAAAATAAACATGGCGTAAAAGTATACAGTTTTTGTAGCACTCATATTTTTATAAAAATTCTTTAAAATTATCAATATTTGAAACTGCCATGCGAGATTTTCATTTCGTTATTTACCACTTATTTTAAGACAATGAGCTGCTCTTAATATGAAAATAGAAATATGTATCTTTTCTTGACTTTCACTGCAGTAGAGATGTCTTATAAGGTTACATAGGTTAATTATAGTTTACAATTCTGACTTTTTTTTGAACAATTAATTCCGAATGTATATATACAGGGTGTCCCAACTAAGATGTTATAAACTTCGAGGGGAGGTATGGTACACCTAGACGACTCGGAATCACATAGGAACACCGGGTCCGAAACGCCTTCCGGACACGGTAGAGGGCATTGAATCAGTTTTGCCAGTGGGCTCCTTTTTAAAATTCTGATTTCATGATTAGCACCATTTTTCTGAAATGGTAGAATTCCCTTTGTTTTCAACTTAATTAATATGTCATTAAACAAGAGGAACTTTATCATTTTAAAACAGTGCTGCCAATCAAGATATCGTATTTAAAAAAAGGTAGCCCACTGGCAACTCTGCCAGGGCCAAAGATCAGCTTTGTGTCATCCAGCCTTTTCAATGCCCAGTGTTGCCAGCGGGATACTCTTTTTTAATTTAGATTTCTTAATTGGCACCAGTTTTTTGAAACAGTAAAATTCGCCTTATTCAATGACATATTAATTAAGGTGAAAAGAAGTGAATTTTACCATTTCAGAAAAGTGGTGGTAATCAAGAAATCTTAAATTAAAAAAATAGCCCATTGGCAACACTGTCAATGCCCTCACTGGGTCAGTAATTTGTTTTCGACCCTCATTCCTATGTGATTCCGAGTGATCTAGGTGTACCCAACCTCCCCTCGAAGTTTACAATATCTTCGCTGAAACACCCTGTATATATATATATATATATATATATATAACCATTAATTAAACATTTCCGACCATCATCAAAAACCGCAATATTGCGATTGAAATTACAATAAAAATGGATACCACAAACCTATAATATAGAACTGTATGTATAAAATAAAGTGCCTTATACTTAATTACAAGAATTTATATGGAAGAAAAAAAGAAGAATATGGATACCGAAAAAAATTGAAAAACTTATATATTGAATTACGTTTTCAAGAGTACAGAATTCAATGATATAAGCAAATCGGTTGTTTTCTGTGAGAAAAAAAGCTAAAAGCTCAATTTTTTTTTCTCCTGTACTCAAACAACCAATATGACCAAGAGAATAGTTTCAAGATGAAAACAGAACATTATCAAATGGCATGAAATGGAAAAAACAATACAACCCTTTAAATATTTAATTTATAGCATAAAAAATAGAAATATTGCACAACATACCGAATAAAACCCCAGTTGAATTTCAAAATATCCTCCCGCACATGGTATCCAAAAGCATGATAAGATTAAGGTGACTAAAACAGTTAAGTTAACACAGAAATTAAAACCTATGGATTCAGCTAATTCATTTTGAAATACAGTGATAAATTCAATTAATATAATATAAATAGAAAATAATTACATTATTTAAAATACCTAAAAACAATTTTAAATTGTTTAATTTCAATTTTACAATATTGCCAATATACAGCGTTCAATACCACCTGGTGTAAAAAATTAAAGTTACAGGGTGTTGCCGAATTTGACCGACAAATTGAAAGGGGTGATAGTAAGCATCAAGAGTATGAAAAATTGCCATAGAACATGTGGTCGCAAACCACATATTGAGTCACAAATACAGGTGTTTCAGTATAACTGAACTTGGGTTGACGGTAATTGATGGAAAGAATATGTCTTTCCAACAAACTTTAACTTTTATCTATAAACTATGATGTTATTATATACGAGGCAGCATATAAAAAGAAGCATTCGTATGACTATAATGGAACCTGAACTAGGTTAAGTGCATGTCTTGGTAAAGTATCGTACAGATAAAATTTACGATACTAATAAATCTACAAAAGTCATCGAAATTACGATTTATAGTTGTGTAGGACATCATGAGGGCATAACAACGAAATTTACAGCTGACCTTTGACCAGAAGGACCACACACACGGAATAAAGTAAAAATAAATATAACTGGGTACAGCAAAAACTCAACCTATAAGGTTGCGCCACATAAATTCAGAGTCGACCAATGATATTCGCCTGTAAAGATGGGTGGCAACTCTGTATGCAAATTTTCTAGCTATATGGTATAATTTTATGTTTGCATAAATAATGTAAACAGGACAATGTCCGTTTTTTTGTTTTTTTATGTTAATTTCCTGTGGTTCATGATTGCCATTTGTACTAATGGGAGATGGAGTTAAATTGTTTATCTGCCCCTGAGATGTGTCATATATAATTCCAGCAGTAATAATTTTGGGAAAATAAAAACATTACAATGAAAATGCGACGATATGTACCATGTTTTGTGATAATGTTATAAAATCACGAAAAGTTCTGGAGAAACAGGGTGTTCAAGTAATCGATGATACCGTAAGAACTGGTAATCGCAGTCATGTATGTGGGGCGTCAATTGCATGTGCAGGTGCGTATAAACTTCTACCACACTTTTTATATGTTATCACATTTACAATAAAGGTAAAATGTCTATTAAAAGTGGTGCTATAATATATTTTAGTTTTCTGAAAGTTATTACGGCCAACCCAAATTGAGTTAGGGCATAACGTAGAACATCCTGTATTTTTGATTAAGCACGTGGTTCGCAACCCCATGTTCTATGGGAATTTTTCATCATCTTGATGCTTATTATCACTCTTCTGAATTTGTCGGTTGAATGCTGCAACATCCTGTATATATATTGAAATTAATTTTCGAAGGAAATATGAATTTTATTTTTTATGAATAAATCCAAAATTACAGCTCATTCTATAAAGGATTTTTTTTATTTATGCTTAGAGAACTACTGGCATTGCAATCAGTGTTGCAACGATTAATAGTAATTTTAATATTAGAAGAGAAATTTTTAAACATGAATAATTCCTAAATTACTTGATCGAACGACTCCCCCTTTAGTATTCTAAGGTGACATTTACCGAAAAATCTAAATATGATGTCACGATTAAGTGTTAGTGTTGAAACTTTTAAATATTGTTACAATTTTTATATGTGAATAACCCCTAAGAAAACAATAAGTATGTCATTAATTAGTAGATGCTATTACTAATCGATTGCGCCAGTCATATTTTTATAGCTTGATTAGCGGCAGACGTAGTATGAGGTGTTCATATTTTTGCCGATTGTGCTATGCAAAGAAAGTATAATGTGTAAAAAAAAAACTTCAATAATCAGCATAAATCATTTATTCAGAATTTTTTCATTAGGTGAAGATTGTTATAATTTACTTATGCTAAGTATACTTAGAACAGTACAATGTGATTTAAATTTTAACACTTTCACTCATTTTACTTAATATGAAGCTCCTAAATTTATTGATGAAACATGGGGTTTTAAAATTGGTATTCATTAAATTTAACCTTGAGTAGTATCTTTTAACATCCAGATCTCATATACGGCATAAATCGTTTCATTTTACACAATTTAGAATATCATTTTAATTAGACCAATTCAAAGAATGATTTGCGAAAGACAATTCATAAGCGAAAGAGTAAATTGAAAGTTCATTAAATAATTTCCAGACATAATATGTACTTTTCTATATTCTATAAATGATGTGGTATGATCAAGAATTCAAGTTCCTAAATTAACAGCTTATTCGTCACCGTTATAGATACTGTTGAAATGATAAGTTTATATAATTCTAATGTAAGTTAATTGATGTGCAAAGTAACGGTATAGTAAACAGCGTAATTAAATTCGAATCCTATTTTAGTATTTACGAGGGGATGTGAATTGTCTAATAGATGCCAATGTTTCGACATTATTGCATGGGAAAGTGAGTCTGTAACGAGAAGTTTAGTTTTAAATGAGATACGTGTATGCAGGGCTTAATTTCTAACAAAAAAAGTACCGGAGACCTAATATTCTGCGCAACCGGTACTAACAACTGTACCGTCCCCCCCATCCTCCCCCCACGTCACTCCAATCTGCATATTTATATTTTGTACATTATTTTCAAAATTTAAAGATTTTTTTTCTTTAGCAAAATAAAAATTTTAAATATATCTATCAGCATATACTTTAGCTGTCAACTATTCCACGTTTTAGTTATCACTCCTTCCGAATAGTAATCTTTGCCTAATTAAAATGCTAATTGCGATTTTTTGTTAATTCCAGTATTAAATATGGTAAGGATTATGATAGAAAATAGTGTTACTACAAAAAAGGGATATTTGGCAGTTATGCATTTTTATGAAAAAATGAGTGAAATTTACAAAAATTAATATTTATATGCTGAAGAATGGAACAATGTTTTTCAATTTCCTATAAAAGGTGCATATCTTAAACTATAATCGAATACTTCCACATAACAATCTTTTGTAGTAAGTTCCTGAAATTCAGATTAAATTAAAAATTTTACAGCATTACCGGAAAGTTTCGATACCTTTATAGAAAAAGGGGAACACTACTTGATTGATTTCTATCAGAATAAGAATACATGGCAATTATATCTACTTACAAATGAAAGTGACTTCGTAAATGTGCAGAGCAGAGCCTTAGCATGGGCAGCGCTCATGATACAAAATAAATAGAAAAATTACCAACGTGATTTTAATACTCGTCAAAATCACTAGCATACTAAATCACTAGCATTTTATACTCGTACGCAATAGGAGACAAAAAACCTCAAACAAACAAAAAAGCTGATGCTCGTTGGGTAAAAACAGAAAATATTCTTTTCAGGTTAGATATATATTTAAAAAAAAAAAAAAAAAAAAACTTAAAAATTATCCTATTGCCATAAAAGAAAATTGAACTGAAAGCAAATTCATTGTTAATTCTCTTGAGTGGTGCCGTATCAATGTGTCGCCGACATAAATTTGCAAATATCACTAGAATAGAATAACACGATTTCTGTTTTCCCTTCATTCTGATCAAAATAGCCTTAAAATGATTTGAAATAGAATATAATACGTAATTTTGAATAACATTTTTTTTTCTATACATGAATAAATAAAATTTCGAACATAAGACTGATTGATCTCGAATCAGTCTAAGATTTCAATATTTCCAATAACCAAAATTTCGTTACCCAAAGTATAAATCCACCTTTTTTAGATTACGCAAGACTGAGCACTCGAACATCATGTCCAAAGACTGACGTTTCAACAGAAGAGTGTAAGACGTACACTGTAAAATATGGCTGCAGTAAAATTACTGTAGGTGAAATTCCAGACAAAATCCGAAAAAAACGGGTCTTGTACATAAAAAAAAACATATCAGTATTCCAAAATTATACTTTCGTAACTTAAATAATGGGGTTTCACGGTTTAGCTTGAAAAAGTAACATTCCTATATAATTTACGTTAAAATACTCGTGAATTTACAAACATATATTTATATATATATAGCATATATATTTTTACTGTGTGCATGCTAAAAACTCTCCATTGAGTCTGCTAATCTAGTTTTTTTTTTTTTTTTTTTTTTTTTTTTTTAACAAGAAAAAGCAGATTACCAAAGATCTTATTAGGAACTCAACGAGAATCTGATTAAGTGTGGAGCTACGCATTAGCCATTTATAATATTTATTATTGAAACGAGGTGAAATCCGTCCAATTTTGACAAAAGGAATTGTTTAAAAAGGAACTATTACATTGAATTTTTAATTAACCTACAAAAATAATTACTATGAAGAGTTCACCTTACATTGTTTAGTCTAACTCTTAAAATAAATATATTATTTGAATCTAAAAGCTATTAAAATAATATTTCCATGCGCTACAATTGTTCAAATTATTGAAAAATTAAAATGACTAAAAATGACTCGAAGTAATCAATTGAGGTTCTTATGCTTGGTATTACGGGATGAAAAATCAACAAAAATGATTTCGCTTTGAAACAATCATAGATTTTTTTTTCAAGGGAAATCTAAGCATAACGCCATTTTCACCGTCTCAAAACTTACATAGACAGCTTTCATATCCGTATTTATCATTTAAAAAATAGTGTTACATCATCATATTATTAATAAATATATTATCAAGCTATAACCTCTTCGGTTCCTGGGTCCCCATACGGGGACGTCTGTTCTTTTCCTTATAAAAACTAAAATGTCCTATTTTTTTACATTTTCACATCACTTATTAATAGCTGAATGTTTTTTTGCGTTCAAAGCAAGCGAATAAATGGCAGCATCTAAGCTGATTTCCACATAAAATAAATGTTACTTTCATCTGAGTTTGCAAAATGCCTAAAAATGCCCAAAAGGCAGTGTGACCAAGAAAGTGAGAAATTTTCATAACTATTTAACTTAAATCTTTTTCAATAAAAATTTTTGAGGATGTGTAGATTATTTACTTGTTTAAAGCTCTTAAATTTGTGATTGCATTAATTTAGGTTAATGGTTATTAAATTGATTTTTTTAAGGGTGTTTGTAGTTTTAGATCCATATTTTTGAACCTAAATTACTAAGCGCCTAAAGGATCAACTTCAGAAAAGATATTTTTTCTCCCATTTACGATGTCATTTTGTTTGAAAAAAACCAATGAATAAGCACTTGTATTATTATTTTAGCTTCGGAACTGAAGATGTTAACTCCAGTTTGTCAACTAAAACTTTGCATGTGCATGATAAAATATTTAGTTTTATTAAATAAAATGATCGTTACTTTTAAATATGACGTCATTTTTACTCGCTGAAATATTTTGTTCAGCGTCTCAAAATCAGCAACAGCGGATTGGAAAGAATTGAAATGAAACAGATTTATGAGGGGAAATTTCGCGGTTTTTAAATCGCGACGTCATTTTCTGTTCAAAATTTTTTAAGTTATTTTTAATTGTAATGAGAAAATAGCATCAATAAGGATATAATGATAAGGATTAATAAACTTCATTTTTTCTCTTTTCTCTTCAACAATTAAAGTAATCCTATCGCCACCGTTTTGAAAAAATTTCATAAAAACTTAAAAAAATTAATTTAGAAATATAAAAATGGGAATGTTTTTACAAATGGCTATTGCGGGATCATCTACAATGAAACAGCTTTTATTTAAAAAAATATATTTATCATAATCAGTTTAGTAGAACGCTCAGGCCAGATGACTAAAAAAACAGCCTTGTTTTTAAATATGAAGATTATATGAAAGAATATATAAGTAAAAAGAAATTTTTAGTTAAAATAAAACCGACTTCAAGGGATTGCTCCTCTCATTATTGAACAATTTGTTATTGGTTCGAATGCGGATAACTTGTTTTGAATTTCTATATAAAATGATAATGGTTTTATTCTAACTATTTTTTACCTGCTTATTTCACATTCAACAGTTAAAATGAGCAATCAAAAAAGCTTCCAATATTCTGTTCTACTTCGTTGTAATAGCTGTAAAATATCTGTTAATTAAAGTTAAACAATTTACTTGGCAAATTGTGGCCTTATTTAGAGCACATACTCCTAATAAAGCCACTTTTAAGTGTGTTTTGTTTTGAACGCTCATGTCCAAAATTCAACAACGACAAGAGCACCATTATTAAATATTGTAAAAATATGTATAAATATTACATTCAGAAACATTTAAAATGGATATTGTATCCATGTATGTATGAATATATTTTATATCTACATGGGCGTGTATGTTCTTTGTTCAAAGTTGGTTAAAAATAGAAAAAAAAGATGAGCAAAAGTAATCATTTTAAAAATATAGCAGTTGTAAATTATAGATTTTCAAGAACTATTTTATTTGAATACAAATATATGCTTAAGATGAAACAACAAATAAATATTATACTGTAAAATAATAAAGTAAAACTCAGTTTAAACTGAAGACATGAAATTGTAAATGCCTTATCATTGCAGTAAAAATTTAATTTTTTGAATAAGGGCTTCGCCACATGAACTGTATGAGAGAGGATTATAAATAATGATGAACAATGCCGAGCTGTCTTTTATTACGCCATTTTGCGATGCCCCATTATCTCTCACTTTGAAATGTTCGTAGCCGAGGTCTCGCGAAAAAACCCCTTCTTCCTATAAAATTCCATAGTCTTGAATTTATTGTAGCTTCCTCATCATCAGGTAATTGCCTACACTGTAAAAAAAAAAAAACTTTGCTAAGAATTCTCTAGGAAACTGGAATACTTAGAACTTTTTATGTAACTGCAACAACAACAAAAAAAAAAAATCATATAACAGATTCACGTTTACACCGTAAAAACAAAATCTGTAATGTTACTAAGAATTTTCTAGGAAACCGGATGCCTAGAACTTTTTATGTAACTGCAACAAAAAACATTCATGTAATTATTCCGGGTTACCGGTAAAATTTTATTGAGCATACAGATTTCCGTAGCTTTCAAAAACTAATTTTGTTGATTTACACATTTTTCTGTACAGTATACAGGTAAAATTTTAATAAGCCTACAGATTTCTGTAGCTTTTGCAAAAACTAATTTTATAGATTTACATAATTTTTTTACAGTCTAACGGTAAAATACATCTGGCCGTCAGTAAAAAATGTAAGTTTTATAAAAATCATAGCAAATTAAGATGTTGTGCGTTCTTTCGAATAAATAATATTCGAAATAAAATTACGAATAAATAAAATAAATATTCACGTTTAATAAATATCGAGTCACAATGTTTGGCACGGGTTACATTAAAAATCATTTGCACGGTCAGGGTTGAAATAAATGGCCCGTTAGCATATTATTGCCATGGTTTTGGTATAAGGGAAATTTACCAAAATTTTTATCATTATTTCAGTTATTAAATACGAGATGGAACCCGTCGAATTTCGGCGAAAGAAATGTTCAAACAGGAGCTCTTACATTGAATTTATAATAAACCTACAAAATTAATTAGTATAACTCGTAAAACAAACATTATTTTAAACTAAAGTTACCACAAGGTTATTTCCATAAATTTTAACTGTTTAAGTTAATGAAAAATTCAACTTTATTGGTATGCTTAATCAGTAACATATCAAGTTGTAAGTAAAATAGTAGTTGTAAGTAATTATGAAGTTATAAATTGGGTGGTATTACGGAATGAAAAAGGAGCAAAAAATGTTTTCATTTTGATACAATCATAGGATTTTATCCCCAGGAAATGTAAAGCTAACTTCGTTGTCACCATCCCAGAATCTGCATATACACCTCTCGGATCCATATTCACCATTTAAAAAATATTTTAATGCACAATAGGTTATTAGCAAATATATTTCCATACTTGAAGTTGCGTCAGTCAACTGCAACTTTCCATGTGAAAATTCACACTCTTAACCCATTATCTGCTGGTTTTGCGTTCACGCAACGGTCAAAATAATTGCTCATGCTTAAATTATTTACTTTGCCTTCACTATTTTAAAATTTAAAAAAAAAATGCCTTATTTAAAGGCAGTAAATTTGATATTTTACTAAAGCGAAAATTACCTTTCTGAATTTGTGGTAGCAAACGACTTTCTACAAGAAATATGAAATTTTCTACATTATAGTTTTGGCGGTTAATTGGTTAACCCCTTAAGGGGCAAAGTACTTCTATACGCAAAATGCTGAAATTAGTGAACGACACCAGAATTAACAAACAAATTTATTTCAAAATAAGCAAAAGCGCTTTTCTTTGTGTAATTAATAAAAGGAAATTTTCCATTCTAATATTCTGGTGTCAATGTGGCGTTGACGGATTAAAATTAGGTGGTTCAAAAATGAACCACCGCTCTTGAAAGCGTTAACTTGAGGTTCTAATCTGAATACCTGTGAATAAAATCTCAAGAAATTTATGTCTTTCAGACACATTCGTGGTAAAATATTTCGTTTTATCAAAGAAAATGATCCGCATCTTTTAAATATGGCATCATTTTCATTTATTGAAGCATTTCGCCTTAGTGACTCAATCTCAGTATTAGCGAAATGAAAAAATAATGAAATGTAACAGCTTTATGGTGAAAAACGCTTGTTTTTAAAACGTGATATAATTTTCTGTTTAAACTTTTTTAAAGTTATTTTTAATTGTACTGAGAAAATGGCAATAAAAAGGAATATAATAAATAATGATAAATAAACTCCATTATTTCTTTTTTCTCTACAACAATGAAAATAATGCAATTGCCATAATTTTGCAGAAATTTCATAAAAAAACTTTTTAAAAACTAAAATATAAAAATGGAATGATATAGAAAAATAAACAATTAAATTTAAAAAAATCAAAAAACCCGACTGCGTAAAAAGCGAACTAATTAATTATTTCTCATCAATGTGAAACCATTTCTTTTTCAATTCCTACTAATAGCTCAAACTCTCGCTATATATATCTTGTTCAAACTTTCAATCATTACTAAAATACTTATTATTCATCCAATCAAGCTCAAATAAGTTTTTTTAAACTTGTAGTGGATGACACTTGATGTTAATCCAGTTTTATTCAAATATTAATTCATTAATTAAATTAAATTAATTAATTTTCAATAATCGAGAGAGCCCTCTTCTTGATCAAGGCATTTTAAGCGCCACTCAAGAGGAAAGAAGAATGGGAGAAAAAAATTTCTCTTATTGACCTAAGTAGGAATTGACTTAAAATATTTTTTATATTACTTGTTTATATTACTTACTATTTTTTTTTTTTATTTACTTGTATTGATGACTTTTAATTTGCGTTTAAATGTTAATTCCTATCTATAAACACTGTTTTGATGAGGTCTATAGATGTCTATGATGGTTAGAGTTGCAGTAAAGCTAGAGATCCTACCTATACAACTTCCAGGTTGTATAATATTTTAACAGAGCTTCTGACTGTAAAATAATCAATGAAACACCGTCTTCATTTTGAAAGACCTATCCAATGATATGCCACTCAATAGGGTGCGTAATTTTTTTTCGTCTCTACCGCCATTTTGAATTTATAAAAACAAAACCTAGCCTATAACCATCGGGCTGTTAAGACGAATTGATAGAGACCTCATTCATTAAATCCATCCAGCCGTTGGGATGTTTGGAGGGTATAAATAAATCCACATACACAGATACGCGTGAAACACATAACCCTTCTTTTCAGTTGGGTAAAGAAATAGCGCCAGCACATCTACAAATGAACAGCTTTCATTTTAAAAAAAATAATTAGCAAAACAGGTTCAGTAGAAAGCTCAGGGAAGATGACTAAATCAGCCTTATTAAATATTAAAAAATGTCTAATATAGAAAAACAATTATACCGTTAATATTTTAGAGTTACCGTACGTTATATTACCTCATAAAATTAAACAATTTTTGAGAAAATGTGATAAGCACCTTCTACAATTCATTTCTTTTGTCAGAGTGATTTAAATACTATACGCAAATCGGTTATTCTGTTTCAGACATAGTATCAACTTTTGCGTATTTTGAATTAAAAATAGCATAACAGAGAAAACGATAAAATTACGATAAAATAATTTGAATTACGGAATATGTATGTAAAAATAATATTCTTATTAACAAAGCTGATAAGCCTGCTATTTTGATCATTAATATTGCACGCAATGTTCAAATTTCCTTAACAAAAATCACGTAAGCTAAATATAAGATAACAAATTATCATACACTTAAACATAAAAAATTGCGCAAAAACTCGCTAAAAGTTTTTAATGGTAGTTGATTGAATGTCTTTAAATGACGTACTTTGGTATATTTACCTTAAAAGATTTAGTAAATGCGAATTTAATTAAAAGAAATTGTACACGCTCCATTGTATACATATAATAATTATTCTCATCGTAATTTTTTTTTTATCATAGATTTAATGTAAGAAGGGAAAAAACATTCTCTAATACTAAAGACTCAAGAAATTGGCTACTTGCCACTAAATCCTGTCAAACAGATCATGTTTGCCAAAGCTAATTAAATGATTTAAGTTACGATTCCTGACAGTTTTTTTTGCTTGCTGTATTTTCTGTAACATGTAGTAGGTTTTAATAATTTATTTTTTCTCTGAAACTATATTCTAATTACAAGATAAAACATTTTTAGTGACTCGTACTCTTTGAGTTAAAGCTGTTTTTGAGCGGAAAAAAATGTAATTGGGTGTCATGGATACAGAGTAATTTCTATGTCAATTTATATTACAAAAGATTCTGTTATATTTTACAAATAAAACAAAATTTACACGAGTATACAGAAAATAATATTATTAAATTAGTGTAAATGCCCGTCCTATTACGGCGGGTAAAAATTGTGCTTTTCACTTAAAATTTGAAAAAATGATAAAAAATAATTGACAATTATGGAAGCGTTTAGATGAGCAAAGTTCGGCTAGTTTATGTTCTAATAAACACACACTTAGCATTTACAATATTTCTGGGTAAACCAGGTTTTCCGGCTAATATACTATGACAAAATTAAGATTTCTTAATAAAACAAAAATTTAACAAATATGCAATAAAACTGCGTAATTAAAACAGTCTGCTGCAACATTGAAATAATACTATTTTTTTTAATAACACTTCTAAATTGTATTTTTATCGTTCACCCCTCCCCCCCCCCTTCCAAAAATATTTTATATGTATATTGATTAATAAATATGTATCTCAGGTTGAACCCCATCCGAAAGAACGAAGGGGAAGCATTGTTAAAGTGTTCTTCACGCCTATTGGTGTTTTTCTTCTGTTTACCCGCGGCTGATGTCACGCAGCATGGGTGGGACAGCTTCAAGTGATGTCATTTATGTCGCCTCCTTTAATCTTCATAGCTCCATGGTTTAAATTTTTTTCAATGAATCACAAAAGGAATGACTCTCTACCACAGCTTCTTATTTACGTTTTACGCACTGTGCGCTACGTTTGTTTTCTGAAATGGCTGCGTAAATCATTGAAATTTTGTTAGTTTTGAACCTTTTATAGAAAATTATTTTGAACAGAAGGGATTTCAGGTAGAAAAGATTGGTATTTAGGCAAATAAGGTTTCTCATATACATCTCAAATCAAAATTAAGCCTAACGTGGCTCCATCTTATCGGAGACTGGTAAGATTGATGGGTTTCGACCCGGATGCGTTACACTGCCTTTTATTATATAGATATGTCTTCGTTAAATTTAAATACGTGTTACATGTATTGTATATTATTTCCTCGCTCCGCTTGTTTTCGATAAAATAAAAAGACGGAAGAATAGAAAATATATTTTTTATATTAGAATCCACGAACGAAATTTGTGAAATTAGAAAAGAAAACTCAATTCAACTTCATTCGTATACTTAGTAACATATCAACATAAATAATTATGATGAAGTTGTCAATTGGAGGTCTTATGCTTGGTATTACGGATTGAAAAATGAGCAAAGAATGTTTTTATTTTGATACAATCATCAGATTTTTTTCCCCCAGAAAACGTCATTGTCACCGTCTCAAAATTTGCATATACACCTCTCAGATCCATTTTCACCATTAAAAAATTATTCGCTATTTTTCTTTTATATTAAAAATTATTACGCTATTTTTCTATATACTACTCTCATTACGACATTTGTTGTAACGATATACAAGTGTTTGTACGCCAGCAAAAAAAAAAAAAAAAAAAAAAAAAAAAACTGTCCGTGTGTGAAGTTAGCAGGTATTGTGGCATCTTTCAATTCCGCATATTCAACAAAGCCACCTAAGAATTTCTTCACTTACAAGAAACCTTAGTTTTAAAACACATTACGCTATTTTTCTATATACTACTCTGATTACGACATTAGTTGTAACGACATACAAGCAGTGGTGGGATTCAGCCGGTTCGCACCGGTTCGGTAGAACCGGTTGTTAATTTGTATTGAGTTCGGCGAACCGGTTGTTAAATGAAAGTCGCATTTACATTAATTTACCTTCTTCAAATAACTATCTGCACAACAGAGTTTTCTAAACATAACACTTGGGCATCTATTTTATTTAATAAAATAATGTTTCATTTGCAAAATATAGTTTTTTCTTTATCAGTCCTGTAAAAAGCAAATTTAATTTTAAACTAGTTGAATGTGCCAATCCCAAAACTTTCTTCTATCTCACATATTTTAATATTTCAAAATGTTGTTACAGATGTCAATATTTTATTTTTATTAGTTCAATACTATATGAATTTTGACTTTCATGTTGAATTTCCGCTTCTGTCAATTAATCGGAGTAAAAATGAGTTAATCTCGATCATGATATTTATTAAAATCACGAATAGTCGACTTATCAGGATAGGAAGTTCCCGTCGATTCACGAGCCACTGGTGTACAATAGAACTATGAAAAATTAAGAAGATTACACAAAAATCGCTATTACAGCACCCCCTTTCGGCAGAATTTTTCCACATTCAGGGAAAACAAACATACACAAAAAATTCGGTTCAATTCTATGCATAACTGCATACACTTTTCGAAGATACCATATTCAAAATGGCACAAAAATTGCTATTACAGCGCTCCCTACCGGCAGATTTTTTTCCAAATTAAGGAAGGACCTGCTTGCCATAGCCAAGAACTTAAAAAAATAGTTTAATTCTATGCATAACTTCATACACTTTTCGATGGTACAATGGTCGCAGACACACGGACAGACAGACATTTTCTATAAACATGTTTTTTGGGATCTCTGATCCCAAAAAAATGAAAGTAAAAAATGAAAAATTGAGGATTTGAAGGATTTTGGGATGTAAATCAGCAGCCTAGGCTAACTCTAGTTACATAGTGTGCTTATTGAACTGTACAATAACTACTTATAGGTGCTTTGCTTGAATAAAAGGTGCTTTGCTTTGGCTGCTTTTTTTGAAAATATACGGAATGTTCCCTGTTATCACTGATCAATAGCTAAATCGTTAGATTTAGTGGTATACATCCAACTGCATTTTTTTTTTTTTTTTTAATATTGTTCTCATTCAACCATTTAAATGAAAGTAGTTATTTTCGTAAATGTAACAGATTTTAAATTTTTATGCAGCCCTGAGTCCTATAAATTATATTTCGAAAAACTTTTTCCATGATCTAATAAATGATAAAACATCGTATGATCTAAACTTGCCGAGTCATGATACTTTGCATTTTACGAATTTCCATCATTATCTGGCCTATTTTTTTACCAAGAAATAATAAAAATTCCGAAAATTCTAAATGTCATGACTCGAAGAGTCCTGCAAAAATTTGTCTCAAGTGTTACAGGATGGATATGGATAATGTTTTTCGAAATATGTTATAAGACCTAAAGAACAGCATAAAAATTTAAATTGTGTAACTTTTTTTAAAAGTAAAAACGATCTCTAAGTTGATGAACATTTAAATATTCGGAATTTCCAAAATTTGAAATTTTTTTTAATTAGATGTATTGAAATTTTAACAATTTAGGAATTAGCTCTTGATCAGCGATAGGAAGTGATGCGCTACATATTTTATAACTGATATTTTCTTGATGATTACATATTTTAAATGAACTTGTTCGTCTTTCAAAAGCACAGTGAACAAGAAGTTTAAGCATAAAAAAAAATGAAAACTTATGATTAAATTTATTAAAAGGTTTGAAATGCTTCGGAAGAAAAAGCCCATACAAAAGAAAGACGTTGAGGGTTTTATTACTTCAGAAACTTGAAAAAATATCAAATTTGTAGAAGATCATAAATGTTTTAGTGAACTTGGGGACATGTTTAAAAAAAAAAAAAAAAAACCCTCACCGAATTAAAAAAAAAATCATATACTACTGAATTTTGAACATTTAAAACCAAGTTGTAATCAATTTGAATAAAGGAACTACATCCCCCCCCCCCATCATATTATTCGAGAAGTAACACTTCGATGGAAAACAGCTGGAGAACTATTATTTATATTTAATGGCACTTGTATTATTATTAGTGATTATGGAGGATATTATTTTACAATAGTTTAAATATTTTTCTGAAACTATAGAGCTTTTTAAAGTACTCAAAAGGCTAAAAATATTGTCAGAACATTACTGCACGTTCAGCAGAAATGGAAAAGAGGTTTTCAAAGATAAACATAATGCGGTCAGAGAAGAGCTGCTAACTATTTCTAATGCATCAAACATAATAAAGATTAGTCTAATTGGCCTACCCCTAAAAGAATGTGTTCCTATTTTTATAGTGAAGAAAGAAGCACACATCCGATAATGTTCGAGTAAAGACAAAGAAAATTGAAAGCAGAGACGCTTATCAAGAAGCTATATGTAAAATAACTATAAATAGTATGCTCAAATAACACAAGCTACTTAATACTTTAAAATTCTTTTCTGTACTATAATATAGTTTTTTCTACATCCTTTATTGTTTTATTTAAGTATTAACTACATGAAATAATATTCTACCTTTTAGGATAGCTTTTAATACTGTTCACCATCCTAAAGATATTTTCAGCACTGAATACTTAAAATAATTCAAATTTATTTTTGCTGCTTTCAATCTGAAAATGTATAGTGTGCTGATGCATTTCATCGGCAATTATTATCCATGGGCAGTTATTGTATGAAAGATTATGAAAAAATGTTGTATGTTTTTAAACTGAGCTAAATTTTATTGCTGATACAAAATTTCCAGAATAAACATTCTCCGTGTGTGCATTATTGTTATTACAAAAATAACTTTCCAGTCATTTGGGATTAATTATAGAGGACGACATGGACAAATATCTTTGTGAAATTTGCGACTTTGGTTAAAAAACAAAGCATAAAACACGCATTCAAAAAATCCAGAAATCAAGCACTTACCACTCACATGGGCCGATTTATTGAGATTAACTTTGAAGAAGCTACAAGCACTTATCCCCAAAGCAAGGATGTAAATAGGAATATTTGAAAATCAGTAGTTAGTTGAGTAAGTATTCTCCTGAGATTAGAGACTTAGCAATATCTCGAATCTTCCTACAGTTAGTGTTTTTAATATCTAACTTTTTGCAACTTTAGATAATGAATATGAGTTGATTCTTAAACTTAAATTTCTGCTATTTTTGAGCTATTCTTATCCCATTAAACTGTTTTGATGGATTTTCAGATAGAAATCTTGATCAGGGTTTCATGATTTCCTAATATTTATTAAATAAATTACGTTCTTTTACACGCAAACATTATTAAGAATTTTGTTTTTTTAAATATACTAAAACATCAAAGTTTTTTAACAATGTTCTTATAATATTACAAGGTTCCCAGCGTCATAGAAAGTCAGGGAAAATCAGGGAATTTCAAAGTAGTCAGGGAAAGTCATGAAAATTTCAAAATATATAGGAAAAGTCAAGGAATTTACAAATATTTTCTAAAAAGTCATGGAAAAGTGTTACAAAAAAAAATTAAAAACGGCGCGAAATTCATCAGTCTTGGGGAAAAAATCACAAAGTTCATTAAACGATCGGCAAATTAAAAAAAAAAAAAAAAAAAAAAAAAAAAAAAAAAAAAAAAAAATAGAGAAATTTGAAGAACGATCGCAGAAAAAAATCATTAATTTTGATAAAGAATGATTGCGAAAATAAGTAGCAAATTTCATTGTATACCCATTTTGAGTCAGGGAATTTTTTGAGATGTGATCAGGGAAAGTCAGGGAATTTGCCAGTCAAGTTTTGCTGGGAACCCTGTATTAGAAAGTGCTTCATAATCTATGTGTGATGCTTCATTTTTCCTTCATGTTTATACGTCAAAAATCATTCGGGCAGCGAACCGGTTGTTAAACTATTTGAATCCCACCACTGCATACAAGTGTTTGTATGCCAGCAAAAGCAAAAATAAAAACAAAAGTACCCTTGTGTGAGGTTAGCAGGTATTGTGGCATCTTTCAATTCCGCATTGTCATCAAAGCCACCAAAAATTTATTCACTTACAAGAAAAAGTAAGTAACTTATGCTGCTCTCTCATACAAACTAGATCATTTTCACCACGCAGATGATCACTTCTTGCGTCATAGTGCCCGTTCATTCTCTCTGAAAAAACAATGAAACTCATCTTCTAACTATTCCACCACTCATAATTACGGATTTGTGTATGGATTTTCGGTTGGTTGTACAGTCGTTGCGTTCTAAAGGCGGATGACAGGAAAAATTTCACAATCTGCAGAAACTTCTATCGTTTAAAATATCATTAGTACATGATTACATTTGTTAGCAACTTTAGAAACAACGCTTTTATGTAGCTTTCATTACAGAAAGTAAAACTTTTCCTATTACAGCCTTCCGGAGGAAAGCAATTCTTGAAAATATCGGTATATTTTCATTGATCATGACCCCCAGACCCAAAGCCAACTCCAGTTAAAATGTTGATATATATATATATATATATATATACAGTAAAACCTCTCTGTAAGGGCCACCTTCCGTTCCATTGAAAATTGGCCCTTATGAGGGGTGGCCCTTGAATAGGGGTGACAAAAAACAACTAAAACAAGGATATCAAAACCTATAGTTGAAAAAACTGTTTATTAACATTTTTAAACTCTATACATGATTGAAAAAAACTTCTATTGAAGTTTGTTTACTTTTCATAATTTTTTCGAAGACAATTTTGGTTTCTAATTATTCTTTTACTTTATGGAACAAATTACTTAAATTTGCATCATTTAATAATGCTTAGAATGAGATATTAGTTTATTTATTTCTGTTAGCGTTTCCTGAGAGGTGTAAAAATTGTGCTTCAATATGCATTCACAGTTTTAGTTAATGTAGAATCAGTTTTTCTAGATAACCTGTTATCCTTTGCGTGCCCACAATAAAGGGTCAAGTTTCCTCTCCAACCTAACCCCTACAGGTTGAAAGGTCAAACAAAGTTGTGAGGAACACCTGTTTGTGTCACTTGCTGAAAAGTTTGTGGTCCATCTCGTGTTACTAAATCCTCTTCATCTCCCCTGCCTTCTTTGTTGCAAGTGCAGTAGTTAGATGAACTCTTATCTTTTGGTTCAGGAATTCAATACACCTGTTTAGGATTTAAGGTACATGTGAAAAAATGGCCTTTATGAGAGGTAGGTGCGGCCTCTAATAGATGTAAATTTAACATTATGTCTATGGGAAAAATTTTCGTTCCTAAAAATATTGGCCCTTAATAGAGGTGGCCCTTGAATAGGGGTGGCCTTTAAAAGAAGTTTCACCGTATATATATATATATATATATTTGCCATGCTGTAACTCGTATTTATAAACCGATGTGAATACGACTGAGTATGTGTACAAGATTTTCGACCGAGTTCGTTGGCCAGATTCATACGTCATCTTGTTTCAAAATGTTTCAAAATATTCTTAAAAATTTCAAATTCAAAAAGATGTATAAAAAATTAGAAAGTTAAAAGTCTTATCTTTAAGTGTTCTGACTTGATACAAGGATTCCGGAGCATTCTTTATTTCTCCCCTATCTTAAAAAATGGCTGACATATAGCAGTTTGAAATTTCAAATTAAACTCTCATAAGTGAAGCCAACTTGATTATAGCTGACTAATTTAGTAAATTCTTATTCAAAATCACTGTTGACAAAAACTGCCATTTAATCTTCTTTAATCGGGTTTCACGCATTTTAAATTTGTGTTTGAATAAAATTAGTTGAATTTTTAAAAACAAGGAATTAGACTGTTCTCTTTTCCTGCCGGAACAGGCCGGAAGGTCTTTTTAATGATGCAATATTTAGTCATTGAAGACGAGAAGCTCTGCGGGCAGATTTACTCTATCCTTTGCTTGAAGAAAGGATAATGTGCCTGATCTTATTTTCTAAATTTCACTCATATATTCTTAAAACATGCGTAACAGTGAAACACGCATCCCTTCCACCAAATGTTTTTTCTATTTATTTGGATTTTATAAGAATAAAGAAAAATAAAACTAAAAAAGGTATTTGTAAGTGTTATAACTTTATAATGTAATAAAGTTTAAAGTACAAAGTATAGATGTTTAAATTTAATGTTTGCAATATAAATTTAAGAAAGACAAATTAACAATCAAATTAAATTATTTCATTTTACAAAACAAACCCGCAACTATTACTGTGTACTATGTAATGAAATTAAAAATAAATATCATTGAGTACTTGGGAGGAATGCAAAAGCAATTTAAACAAAAAAGAAAATTTGTGCGTCAAGCATATATTATGAAATACTTTATAACACTACCAGGATTCTTTAACGAAACTTCGCTGTTTAAAGTGTATATAATTTTTCAGCTTATAACTTCATTCTTTTACAGAAATCGACTACGTTTTTTTTTTTTTTTTTTTTTTTTCTTTTTGTATTTCATGTACCCCTGCAGAAGTGAGATACACTATATACACTATAAGCTTTCTTCTGCATCCAGGGAAAGTTTATAAACATACATATATAACCATCATAAACCATTACATATTATCATCAACAAATGTGAATATATAAATTATAAAGGAATTATACATATATATATATATATATATATATATATATATATATATATATATATATATGTAACACTTTCTGTCGAACTAATTGTAACACTTTGTAATTATAGGTTAAGATATGTCAAAAATAGGCAGTAGGAAAATACACTCGTCATTTATTACCAACCAGAATTATGAAGTTGCAATCGTACCTTCATGGTCGGCATGGTAGGCTCGGGCGTAATCCTAGGATGTTTTCCCATGAATAATGAAAAAAGTCGTAAGATGAATCAAAGAGTTTATTAAATGACAGTTTGATGATTTCAATTCCAATAGTACTTCAGTTACTCATATTCGAGTTGTGTCACGTTTTAAAAATAGATTTAAGATATTAAATTGATCAGAAGCTACATTACGACTAGATGACAAACAACTCTCCAAGTGACATATGTTTTTTAAGCAAGCCAAATCGTACAAAATCTATTGCTCAAGTCAATGTAAGCGTATAAGTATTAGAAAGAACGCATACGGTTACACGGCAACGACCCGAGCTAGCGAAGAGAGGGGCAGCGGGTTGGTTGGTTGGTTGATTTTGACGGCCGATTATCTACACTAGGGATATAGGCCCGAGGGGGGAGTGCCCTTCGTGGGGGTCTTTCTAAGGAACCTAACCCGTATTTACGCATGGAAATCCATGGCTTGAAGAAGACCACGAAAACTCCGAACGATTAGACCGACGGGAGCGATTGGGATCGAACCCAGCACTTCCCGTCTACCAGCTTCGAAAGCAGAACCTCTCAGCCACTGGTGGGGCGAGGGGCAGCGGGATGGAGAGGCCTCGCAGTGATAGCACAAAAACTCAGGGAGGAGGCGGGGACGCGTGACGTGGAGACTTGATTCTTTACCTAACGGCGGAAGTTTTAATAGGAAAACAAGCTAGCGCACCAAAGCTCTTGCAAAGACTCATGGGAAATCCAATGAATTTAATATAAAGTAAAATGGTATTAATAAACCTTCCAAAGAAAAAGAATTCAATGTCTCAAAATATGAAAGAATAAAGTAAATTAATGGTTTTTTTTACAAAGAATATAGCTATTAACATATAAGGGTTTTTAGAATAACAAATGCTCTGGATTAAAGGCTGGGGGTTAAAATATAAAGGATATTTAAGATATTATTAAAAGACAGGTAAAAAAGGTAGATATTATAAGAATTCGGAATGAATTAACTAAGGCAAAAGGGCGAAAATTTTTATTATTACATATATAGGGAAAACTAGGGAGGACTGACCCACTTTTTACAAAATGATTGTTTTTTTTTTGTTTGTTTTTTTTAAATATTGAACGCAGATTAAAGTTTTATTTATCATTTTATTCGTTATACAATCAGTTATCAACCAGACCCACCCATCAGTTTTCATATTTAAAAGAATTTCAGAGTTTTATCAATAGGTGTCAACCAAAGCTACTAGAATGATCAAACAACAGTCTTTGTTTCAAACAAATAATCGAAATCGGTGAGGAAAAAGTCAATTGTGGAGCGTTTTCAACCTAAAAGTTGTGGTTTTTTAGAATTATTTTTAAAGCTTTTTTCACATAAAATATATCATGGAAATTTAAGTAAGTAGGTTTTAAGTAATGCAGAAAAATCGAGCTTTCATTCCAGCCATAAAAATTGCACAGTAAGTTAGGCTTAAGATAACAATATGCTATTGTTTTAAAAGGGGCTATGTAAGGAGGCTTGACCCAGTCAATGTGAGGTAGGGTTGACCAGATACCCAAGGCTCCGTTAATTAAGTGATTTTGGAAACCTTTTTATTATACACTGCGCATAATGAAGGGTTAATGGTGATATAGAAAAAAGAATGTACACATTTATTCTGCAACGCTACTGTAAAATGGCTTGATGGAAAATAAATGTTCAAAACTGATTAAAGAAAGGTGTGAAAAATTGCTATAGTATCCACTCCAAGAAAAAATTTAATGAAATATAAATAGGAAAATTGATAGGAACTTTTTTCCATTTAAATATTACTTACAATAGGTAAATATAAACACTGCAGAAGACTAGAAAGGATTAGAAAGTATGAAAACAGCTGCCTTAACACTTTCAGGAGCAGTGGTATGTTTATGAAACCACTTAATTTTAATTCCCAGACGCCACAATGGCACAAGAATTTTCTTAAAATATTTTCCATTTAATATGTATGTGAAATATAGCCTTTTTCTTATTTCCAAATAAATTTTTTCGTAAATTCCGGTACCAGTCATTTATTTAAACATTTTAGTAGTTCTAAAGTTCTTTGTCCCTAACAGACTTAAAATATATTAATAATGCGTTAAGTGCTCATGCGGCTGCAAAAGATCATAGCATTGATCGAAAAACTTTAGAAACGTATGCAGACAATTTTCACCAGGATGAATGTAGTGAGATGAAGCCAAACTATGTAACTTCAGTTGACAACAAAATTGCAACATAAGCGTAATATACAAGAAATTTGAAAAATGATTGATTTTAATCATGAGAAAGTAATGGGTCAAGGCTCCCCGCATATGGGAGGTTTGCCCACTGTATGGGAGGGTTGACCCACTGTTTTATATTGAAATATTTATGAAGAGTAATAAAATCAATTTAAGAAAGGCAAAATAATTTTAAGTTACATGCTTTAATTATTATAAAGAAATATTTTTGAAAATATGATGCTTAAACAAACCTGTTTATAATCAATCGCAAGTCAGAGGAGAAATTGTTTGTTTTAAACAGGATTTTATATGAGCAGGTATAATTGTCCAGCAGGGAAAATGAAATTTTAACATTTAAGACAGTATTCTGTTAGAGAAAGGTTCCGTTTTCATAGGGTTTCATGCATCATTATGTCCCGATTTAGGCGCCACTCTCCCGCTTTTTTTGTCTTCTTATCCTACATTTTGTGACACTCGACCTGGAAACTGAAGTTACATAGTTTGGCTTCATCTCACTACATTCATCCTGGTGAAAATTGTCTGCATACGTTTCTAAAGTTTTTCGATCAATGCTATGATCTTTTGCAGCCGCATGAGCACTTAACGCATTATTAATATATTTTAAGTCTGTTAGGGACAAAGAACTTTAGAACTACTAAAATGTTTAAATAAATGACTGGTACCGGAATTTACGAAAAAATTTATTTGCAAATAAGAAAAAGGCTATATTTCACATACATATTAAATGGAAAATATTTTAAGAAAATTCTTGTGCCATTGTGGCGTCTGGGAATTAAAATTAAGTGGTTTCATAAACATACCACTGCTCCTGAAAGTGTTAAGGCAGCTGTTTTCATACTTTCTAATCCTTTCTAGTCTTCTGCAGTGTTTATATTTACCTATTGTAAGTAATATTTAAATGGAAAAAAGTTCCTATCAATTTTCCTATTTATATTTCATTAAATTTTTTCTTGGAGTGGATACTATAGCAATTTTTCACACCTTTCTTTAATCAGTTTTGAACATTTATTTTCCATCAAGCCATTTTACAGTAGCGTTGCAGAATAAATGTGTACATTCTTTTTTCTATATCACCATTAACCCTTCATTATGCGCAGTGTATAATAAAAAGGTTTCCAAAATCACTTAATTAACGGAGCCTTGGGTATCTGGTCAACCCTACCTCACATTGACTGGGTCAAGCCTCCTTACATAGCCCCTTTTAAAACAATAGCATATTGTTATCTTAAGCCTAACTTACTGTGCAATTTTTATGGCTGGAATGAAAGCTCGATTTTTCTGCATTACTTAAAACCTACTTACTTAAATTTCCATGATATATTTTATGTGAAAAAAGCTTTAAAAATAATTCTAAAAAACCACAACTTTTAGGTTGAAAACGCCCCACAATTGACTTTTTCCTCACCTATTTCGATTATTTGTTTGAAACAAAGACTGTTGTTTGATCATTCTAGTAGCTTTGGTTGACACCTATTGATAAAACTCTGAAATTCTTTTAAATATGAAAACTGATGGGTGGGTCAATCCTCCCCTATGGTCAATCCTCCCCTATGGTCAACCCTCCCTAGTCTCCCCTATATACATATAACCATTATATTATATATATACATATATACAAGTAAACAATTTAGAAAACGCATAACACGTTTGAAAACCTAATTTCAGCAACTAACAAGTACTCCAATTCTTTTGTGCAGCCTTGTATTTAATTTACAGATTTGTATATATCCTACATAGTATGCTAAAACTTAGTTTTGTAAGAAAGCATAAAATGTTACGAATTTATCTTTAGGAATTTCTACGAATAAGCGGAAAAATACTTGAATTATTTTGTACATTCCTGTATGTTACCTACATATTTTTATATTACAACATAAAATTTAACTCTCTAAGTCTTGCCCCACCAGTTGCCGAGAGGTTCTGCTCTCGAAGCTGGTAGACGGGAGGTGCTGGGTTTGATCCCAATCGCGCCCGTCGGCCTAATCGTTCGGAGTTTTCGTGGTTTTCTTCGATCCGTGGATCTTCCATGCGTTAATACGGATTAGGTTCCCTTAAAAAGACCCCGACGGAGGGAACTCCCCCCGGGCCTATATCCCTCGTGTAGAGAATTGGCCGTCAAAAATCAACCCAACCCTCTAAGTCTTTGGGGCGTAATAGTCCGTTCACTAAGCTCCAGGTTTCACAGCAATACAAGCAATATTTAAGATAATATAATTCTATAGATTTAATGAATTTTAAGTACATTGAAGAATGATTAATTCTCTCAAAAATTACATTCATATTTGTAATTGAGTTTTTTTTATAATGTTGAAAGAATCATATTTTCTTAGCATTTAAAACAAAATGCAAAGAAAACAACATTACAATTTTACCTTTTTGCAAGACGCTCAGAGGGTTAATTCAAGGTAAAACATTGTTAAAACTACTGAAATCATACTTCCAGACGTTATTATCCCTAAGAGGCTATGTATTCAGTTCTTTGTGTGGCCCTTGTATAATATTTTATATATATGCTATAAACATTTCTTAGTATACTACATATAGTTCAAATTGAAAGTGGATAACTCAATTAAAAGCCATCTTTAAGCCTTTCACGTAAGCATAGTGTCACGTTTTAGTTTAATATCATAGTAATAACAGTCATGACAATTGCATAAGAGCGCAAACCTTTTATTCAGTTGCGTATTTTAGTATACCTTTAATTTAATATTTTTCCTATCTTGAATAAGATAAGGAAGGGAAATTAAGACAGAGACATAACAAGAAAGAAAAAATCCTGCGTGAAGCATATATTATGAAACACTTTCCAGCACATTCAGAATAATGTAACAAAACTTCACCGTATAATAAGCTGAAATAGGATGTCTAATTGAACCATTTGGAAACGCATAACACATTTAAAAACCCCTCTACAATCGGAAAATTATCCGAATTCTTTGAGTAGCCCTGTATTTGATATATAGATTTGTATGTATAAACCACATGCATGCAAAAATTTAGTTCACACTGTAAAAAAAATTCCGCAACGTTCCTGGGAAAAAATGGGCAGCTGAGTTGCCCATTATTTCCAAGAAACATTTCTTGAAAATGACTGGTACTTTACTGTATATGTTAAAAACTTTCTACAGAAATGCCAGTAAGTTTCGTGCGAAATACCAGGAATATTTCTGTTGACAGCAAAACATTACTGACATATTCAAGGCTGGAGTAGCACAAGAGCGAAAAATGTCCAGTCCAGGGATCGAACCTGGATACTTGGGGTGCCGTGCCAATGCCTTACCTGTTAGGCTATCCGGACCGATACCTGGCTGACATAATTCACTCTGGATGTTCGTTCCCTTCATTATGACATTACTGACATTTCACAGCATGCGGGATCCGCAGACGATTTTTACATTTCCAGTTGACAATTTTCGCTTTATTATCATTATTTGTTAGAATGAAAAAAATATTTTGAAATTGACATCAAAATTATTATTTATAATTTACAAGAAAAAATAAATTTTCAGTTAAAATTCAATAAAGTAAATATATATGTGATATATTGTTTCTGAACTTTGCTTAAAATATAAAAATATATAAATGTAAATAATAATTAGAAAAAAATCTAGACATGAAATATTTTGGATTTTCATCAGTAATTATGTTAGTTTACAAGTTAGATAAAATACATATAAATTTTCATGGAAAAAAAAAAAAAAAACCTAAACGCAATTGTATATTTTTTCCGAAAATAAAAAAAAAAATTCAAATTTGCAGCAATTCAAAGTGTCAAATATATTTCAAATTTAAATCAAATTGTAATAAAGTGTTAAAATATAAAATTAATTAAAAAAGAAAAAAAAAAGTCAGGAGGTAGCATCGAACTCGGGCCGTACGGGTGGCGTGCGAGCTTTCTGCTTCCACACCACGAAAGACCCGTTGAGAGCTGCAAACTAATGGGTATTTGAAACGTATGCTAAAACTCGGCATCTAATTTCTGAAAATCTAAGTCCCATTTGAAAAAATCCTTTCACAAGAATAATTAGAGATAAGAACTCTAAAACATACTTTAAATTAATCAAAATAGGTGAGAATCATATTTGATTGCCCCCTGGTTAATGGAGATCCAAATAATAGGTGTATTTTTTTACACAGTCTGCTCGTTAAAGATTTCACAGACAAGTACGAGAGATAATCGCTTAGTGATGTCACAGAGGTATTGTATTTTCATCTGAATTATCTTGACAATAGAGACGTAAAGGATTATGTCGTTTATTGATTTATTTGTATTTCATATTGATTTTATTACATTCATTTAAGGAATTCGTTTTTGACACTCGCGCGCGAGCAGCGGATTATAGGGGAAAAAAATAATAAATGGCGGCCGCAGCGTTTTGCTGTTTCCAACTTTTGTTCAGGAACGTTTCAGATAAGAAAACCAGAATTTCACAGGAAAGAGCTAAATTATTCTGAAAACCTGATAAAAGGCGAAACGTTCCTGGATTTTACATGGAACGTTACCATTTTTTTTTACAGTGCAATTAGAAAACACATATATCAGTGGAAAATTCCCTCTAATAAAGAGAAGTACATGAATTCTACTGTGCAGGCCTGTATACGAGATATAGAATTTATACACAATGAGTAACACGCATAAGATAATTTAAATTTAAAAGCGCATACCGAATTTTAAAACACACTTCCAGCAATTATTGCTCAAAGACAGTACTGTAACTGATTTTTTTTGTGTGCCCCTGTAAATGAACTATAAATGCTATGAATGCCTTATTCTAGAGTAAACATCTTGTTGTGAAATTGAGTGATTTATAGCAATTCCATTACATTTGAAATGGCGTAATGTCATTAAAATACACTGCAAACGATTTTCCCCATTTACCAAAATGTAAAGGAATTCTTTTGAGTACCTGTGTAAATAAACGTTACTGCTACACACTTCCTAATCAATACCGAACATGTCATGGTAAACGTCATTAACATATATCCATTGCATGAAAATCAGAGTCTATATTTACTTGAGTTAGAGGGTGGGCAGGCAGACGGCCAGGCAAACAGAATACATTAACACTTTTCAACTAGGTTAGAAAGTGTTAAACATTGCTACCATGCTGCTTGTTCGCTGGAGGAAAATTTGCTGGATTTTTTGAAAATGCAAATAATTTTACTACATACCATAATTTAAGTACACTGAAAAAAAAAGGACTAAAAAACGGAGATTCTCTGGCAATCGAGACGCCATTACTATTTCCGTATATTAACGGAAATTTCATGCCATAAATTCCAGAAATCTCTATTTTTACGTAAATGTTTCCCCATAAATTACAGAAAATTTTCCGTTAAAATACGGAAATAGTACTGGCGTCTCGAATACCAGTAGAATCTCCGTTTTTTAGTCCTTTTAATTTTTTTTTCTTTACAGTGTAGAATTAATTCATAAATAAATCCTTTTAAAAGCAATTTCGCATTCCTTCTAAATTTTCAATGATATTTATATTTAATTACATCTAATATTAATAATCATGTAAAAGTTGCATGTTTTCATAAAGACATAATTTAATTCGTTTTACAGTAGCGCTCAAAAGTATTTTGACAACCTTATATTCACTCTTATTTTATTTAATATAAAAATGTAAAAGAAAATATATTCCCTATAATTGAGAACACTATGACTGCAGTTATTTAAATGTATCAAGTTTCAACTTGTTTGTTAATATTCGGCGCCACCGAAGAAATGTGACTCCTCCTTAGCTCAAAAGTATTTTGACAATTTGTTTGCATTTAATTGTTGAAGGTGTCAGTGGCGCTATAGCTTCGATTTGTGTTTATATTGACATATTGTGACTGTTTTTAAGGATCAGGAATGCCGAAAATTAAAAAAATATTGAAGTGATTCTAGAAAAGCCGCTGTAAATGCACTTAAGAAAGGTAGACTGCAAGCAGAATTAGCTCGTTCTTTTAACGTGTCTCGGCAGCTTGTTATTACATGGAATAAAGTTTTTAATAAACAGAAATACATCGAAAATAAGCCTCAAAGTGGCCATCCGAAACAAACAACTTGCAATGTTGACTATATTATAAAAATGATTACAAATGATTGCCGTAAGTCCGCTGTAATAATAAAAAATGAATTGAAAGAAAATTACGGAATAGACATACACGTTTCATCAGTCAAACGACGCCTAAACCTCTATGGTTAACATGGTAGAAGACCAGCAAAAACACGTTTTTTATCTACTAAAAATAGGAAGGCTAGAGTTGCATTTGTAAAACGGCATAACCCTTTCAGGGGCAAAGAAATTCCATAGCTAAAGTGTTCAAATTAATGACTGACACCGGAATTTGAAAACAAATTTATTTTTAAATAAGAAAAAGCTATATTTCACACACATAATAAAACGAAATTTTTTTAACCAAAATTCTGGTGTCAGTCATTAATTTCAACACTTCAGCAATAGCATTGCTTTGCCCCTGAAAGGGTTATGCCGTTTTACAAATGCAACTATAGCCTTCCTATTCTTAGTAGATTAGAAACGTGTTTTTGCTGGTCTTCTGCCATGTAAACCATAGAGATTTAGGCGTCGTTTGACTGATGAAACGTGTGTGTCTATGCCGTAATTTCCTTTCAATTCATTTTTTATTATTACAGCGGACTTACGACAATCACTTGTAGATATCATTTTTATAATACAGTTAGCATTGCAAGTTGTTGTTTTTTTTTTCTGATGGCCACTTTGAGGCTTATTTTCGATGTATTTCTGTTTATTAAAAACTTTATTCCATGTAATAACAAGTTGCCGAGACACGTTAAAAGAACGAGCTAATTCTGCTTGCAGTCTACCTTTCTTAAGTGCATTTACAGTGGCTTTTCTAGAATCACTTCAATATTTTTTTACATTTCGGCATTTTTGAGCCTTAAAATTAATCACAATAAGTCAATATAAACACTAATCGAAGCTATAGAGCCACTGACACCTTCAACAATTAAATGCAAACTAATTGTCAAAATACTTTTGAGCTAAGGAGGAGTCCTATTTCTTCGGTGGCGCCGAATGTAAACAAACAAGTTGAAACTTGATACATTTGAATAACTGCAGTCATAGTGTTCTCAATTATAGGGAATATATTTTCTTTTACATTTTTATATTAAATAAAATAATAGAGAATATAAGGTTGTCAAAATACTTTTGAGCGCTACTGTACCATAACTCGCCTGAAGATACGGTATATATGCTCAAACAATTGCATCATTGATCTCTACAAAATTTGCATTTTTACAAAAATATTTTTTATTCATGTTTTAAAATTGAATTGAATATTCACAAATTTAGAAAACAGCGTAATTGCGTACGCTTCATAAATTTAGTCAGCATTTATAAAGAGTTAATGAAAAACTTTTACGACGGTGATCTGAAAGTATGTTGTAAACCAGCTAGATGATTCAATTAATATATTTCATATATTTTTTTATGAACCTAGTATAGACTAGGTGATATAGATATTTGTAAGAACATGATTTAATACTGCTAATCATTTTTAAAAATGTAGATGATTGTAGTTAATGTAAATTTTATGCTTTACTCATATATTGTTGTTCATTAAATGCAATTCTATTAAAATAATGATTGATGTTTAAACTGTAATTTTCTGTTAATATCTTAGCATTAACTAACCGAAAATAATATGGGGATTTACACAAATACAAAACTAAAAGCATCACATTACCCGTGGTAGTTTAAAGATAAATTATGCATTTTAAAGATAACTCATGTAATGATATTACAGTTTTTTCTCGAAAAGTTTGTTTTATGCGAAATATAAAAAACTTAATTAGAGTACTTTCATTAGAAAGAAACTATTCATGAAAAATTCTGTCGTTAAAACTTATATTATTATTATCATTATCTATTCAAAGCTCGTAAAGGAGAGAAATTCTAAAGATATTTTTTATAAAATACATAGAAAAAAATAACAATTATATATATATATAATATTAGTCATCATAGAAACGATCACAAAAGATAAGTTTAAGAGATTAAACTCGGATATTCTTTGCACTTAAAATTGATAATGGAGCCATTTCTCCTTTTTTCTGTCTTAAATGGCTTAAATAGGGTCGTTTTTCAATGGAACTAGCACCTGAAACAAGTTTTTGGCACTTTACATCTAATCGATTGAAAATTTTAAAATCCTAATAACGAAAGAAAAATGGAAAAAAATCCAACTTTTTTCCAAATGGCAGCGCGCAATTACATTTATTGGGGAAGTAATTCAAAAAAGATCCAGAAAAAACGTAGTTATGAGATCCATTACTTTAATTACTGCAATTAACAGTACAAAGAGGAAATTAAATCTGGTTTTTAATCATTATTAGCTACGCTACGACGGCAGATATGTGACAGTTATAAATGTTAACTGAATGAGTAGAAGGTTGAAAAATTTGTAAGAATGAAGAAAAAAAATACCTAGGGAATGGTTACAAAAAGTGGGTGGAATTGAAAATAAACCAAAGGCCACATTAATTATTACTGACTTAATTTTGTTGCAATGAATATGTAAGCAATTTAGAAATATCGGGATTTCTTTGCCTTCTCTGTTTAATATCAGGTAATGCCTTAGTAATATTGCATAAAATAAGGTTGACACGAAACACAGAATAAAATATTTAATGGAATTTTCAAATTTTCTACAATTTTATCATTTTCTTTTCAGGCCCGTACCAATAAGAATTATGTGACTTCGTATATCTACCCTATCTATATTATAAAGGACAAACGTGTATGTGAGTAACTGTGACGTCATTTTGAAGGTGGCAACAGCAGATGATTAAATTTAACTTTTATTAATTTTTATTGTTTTTTTTTTAATTTCTAAATATTACACATTTTCAATTTTTACACCACTGAATAAGAAAAAAAAATGCACTTTCAACTGCAATTTGTTTGAAAATTGCATCGCAATTTGTTTGAAAACTGTATTGCAATTTATTAAAATTTTGTTGTTTTTATAACAATTTTCAAGCATGATTTTTTTTTTCAAATCTTATCTTTATCGCATGCAGACGATTACGAAAGAAAAATCCATTTGCACTTAAATTAATATAAATAGCTCATTATTTGTTTCCAGTATATTTTCCACAACGAAATTAAAACATTCATCACTCAATAAATAAAACAATAAAATATAGATTAAACGCAAATTTAAGACATGTAATTGAATTTAGCGATGAAACCATAGAAATTAACAGAATCAAAAAGGTTCATGTAAATAGCGATTTTTTGGCGATTTCATCGGCTGTTAACTTCTGACGCGTGGTCAATATGAAAATATTGCTTTTAATACGTTTCAAAACTTCATTTGAAGGCATCATTGCTATTTTTCGTATAAATGTGATTTGTAGTATTGTTAGTGGTTATCCTAAATAATATATTAAATGTTAGAAAATGTATTAGTGGTATCAATTTAAAAAAGCGTAAACCGTTCGAGGCTTTTTTTACGCAATCTTTGAGATCATTTGCTGATATGTTTTTCATTAATTTTTGATTAACTGCAATTTTTTTTTAAATCAAACAACGTGTTTTCAAGAGATATATGTATACTAAGTGAAAAACCGCTTGCAGAATCTTTCTCAAAATACCTCATTTATCTGTGTGTCTTTGGTATGTGCCGGGAAAAATGGATGTTAACACCAGAAATAATATATATGATGATTTTCACCTACATTCTGTATCCCTGGAAGCCCGTGTTTATTCCCTTGTATACATAACATCCTAATTTAACTAATTTATGAATACCGATTTCAATAAACGAATTTATGTATCCATTTTATGAAACAAAATTGTGGAATGTTTTTCGAAGCATTTAAATGCGAGGTTTAAATAAAGCTGAAGGTAATATAATTTCTGTACGTATTTAGTCACTTACAGCATGAATTGTTTTGAAAAAGGTTTGTACAAAATTTACAGTTATTTTACAGGATCGCACAAAAGAAACTGATTACACTACCCGTCGATGGGAAGTAATTATTTTAAGTACATTTTAGTGGCATTATGTTATTTGAAATTCTTCGAAATTTGTGTACCACTAATGCTTATTACAGTTTGTTCTCCTTTGAAAATATAGGGTGTAAAATTTATAGTTCTTTTACAGGGCAACACAAAATAATTGAAATGCATTACACTTTATCGCCAATTACTGTTGGAAGACATATTTTTAAATGATTTTTTTATGTTTTTCTGTATGAAGTCGTATACAAGTTGAAAATAGGTTAGACATACTCAACAAATTTTATTTTTATTTACAGGACGCCTGGAGGGAAATACGGCAACTAAATTTCAATAAAACTATTTTTTAAGCTTATTTTCAATAAATTTTTAGAATAAGCTACTGTCACAGTCAGATTGGTGTTTCGATCAAAATTTTTACATGATGCGTTTTCTTTTTATCTTTTTTTTTAATGCTAGATGCAGTGAGAAATTGCTTAACAAAAATGTTAAAATGGATTTTTACTACAATTTTGCATATGGCAACCATACTCCAAATTAAAATTAGATTGGACAGAAGTAACACAACTTTTTTTTTTTTTTTTTTTTTTTTTTTTTTTTTTTTTTTTTACGCTGAGACCGCTCCCAGTAAGAAACAGATAACCAAATTGAATTTAAATTTCATATTTTCATGTTTCACTGCATGACAGCCGTAGTCAAGATAAAAATTAACAGTACATATTCAGTACAATTTTCTTTTCCGTTTACAGTGTCAATAGGGTAAGAAAATATGATATTTTATATTTTATTAGCCGTACTTAAGTTAAATATAGGTTTAATAATCCGATTAATAAATAGTTTTAATAAATATTATAATTTATGGGTAGTACAGTTAATGTTAGATGTGCATTTGAATGGTGTTTGAACGGTTTAAAAACACACTGAAAGTTTAGTTCTTTACTTGGAATATACAGAAAAGTTTCATGAATTCATAATACAATACGTAAAGGGTTAAAGATTGCATGTTTGATAGATTTTTCCTATGCTCTTCCATATAGCAATCATGCTCCAAATTAAAATTAGATAGGGCAGAATCAACACAACTTTTTTTATGCTGAGACCGAAAAACTAAATTGAATTAAAATTTATATTTTTGACATCCATTTTCAAGATAAAAATAAGTAGTATTGATTCAACACAATTTTTTTTTAGTTCTTTTCCCAGACAGTAGACGATGATTACTTTAAGGGGTCTCGGGACTCTTTTAAGCTTCAAAATTTTCGAAATTTTAATTTGTTTAGATGTTATACTTTTAACTTTTCTAAACATTTTGATATAATTGTTTCCTTGAAATTTCCATTAGAACAGAAGTTATGGCTTTTAGAAGTATACCCGCTCAATAGCAGAAGCGGCGTTTCCGAAACTTTTTCATTTTTCTCCAAATGACGTTTTTGGCAGAACGCGCAGGATATCTCAAAAACTTCTGAATATTTTTTCACGAAATTTTAAAAACGTATGTTTCATGTTACTCTGCATAAACTGAACCTAAAATTTTATTTTTATTGTTGAAAAAAATATATTCTTTTAGGTTATTATACTGTTGAAATTTTCAAAATTTTGGATTACCTACATACAACTTTGTATTAAAAATATAAAAATGATTTAAATACAAATTTATTTAGGTTCGGAGTAATTATTACAATCTGAAGTTTAATTAGGCACAACTTTTTTTAATTTTAGTTCCAAAATTTATTTTGTAATCCTGCGCGTAAACTGTTATACCAATCTTCTGCTCGACAAATATCTGATAGTTTGGAGTTCCCTATAAATACAAATTGTGTCTTTTGCAATTTTTTAAATACATGAAATGAAAGAACAGACATATATCTTTCATCCCAATAAAAATTGTGTTTTAAAATCATATAAAAGATATTAAATGTTGAATATGGTCTTGTTTTTTCATTTTTTCCAATTTTAATAGCCCTGAGACCCCTTAAATTAAAAATTAATATTTTTTACTTATACTAAACTAGTAAGTTGCAGCTATCATTAAACATTCTTCTATATAAATCAAACCGTCCTCAACCATAAATAATTCACATATTATTCGTTCTAGGTATATAGCTATCGGGAAAATCGTGAAAAACAGAGCACAGCAGCGATACCTGTTGAACAGCGTACACCCAAACTTAATAAGGAACTTTTATGTCAACGTCTAACAGAATACGAAGTTTGGTGAAATTCCGTGCATTAGTTATTAAGGTATAGTTATCTCAGAAATCGGGATAAACACGCATAGAAGCAGACCTTGTTAGATGAACTCAGATCGAAACTTAATCAGCATCAGTTTATGTGAAGGTCTAATAGAATATAAAAGTTGATAAAATTTAGTGCATTAGTTCCTCAGATATAGCTGTCGCGGAAATCACAAAAAAATTCAGCTCAGCAGTGCCACCTGTTGGGCGTTTTACACCAAAACCTAATCAGCATCAATTTATGTCAAGGCCTTAAAGAATATGAAGTTTGATAAAATTCCGTGCATTAGTTCTTGAGATATAGCTATGTCGCGTAAATCGTGATAAATACAGCGTAACAGCTCCATCTGTTGGGCGATTTACCCCAAAACCTAATCAGCATTAATTTATGTCAAGGTCCAATTTAATCTGAAGGTTTATTAAATTTCGTGAACTAGTTCTTGAGATAGAGTGCCAACAAAATTTGTGTCACATACACAGAGACAGACGGGACAGACACACAGACTCACAGACAGACATTTTCTAAAGAACCAGACGACGGCAATAGGTGCTACGTATTTATATAATTAAGAACGCACCTAAAAAGCCGAACGAAAGACACATGCAATTAACCTGTCTGCCACCTTTTCGTCTATGCACAATTGCAATTTCTTAAAAAGCTCTTAAATCCAAGAAATGTAAATTTGTTATCGGGTTAGTGTTGTGCTGTTTTATGACGGCCAATTATCTATACTTAGGATGTGGGCCCGAAGGGGAGAGGGCTGCCCTCCGTGGGAGTGTTTCTATGGGAACCTAACCCGTATTTGTGCAAGGCAATCCAAGGTTCGAAGAAAACCACGGAAAACTCCGAACGATTAGGTCGACTGGCGCTATCGGGTTCGAGCCCAGCACCTCCCGTCTACCAGTTTTGAGAGCAGAACCTCTCGGCCGCTGATGGGGTTGTTATTGGGTTAGATTAAAACGTTTTCCCACTAGGAAAAAATAACTGCAACGCGCAAGTCTTGGCTATCTTTAAAATATCCAACATAAGGATTTCGAAATTCTTTACATAATATAGAATTTATGATTTTAGAAATACAACGGAGGCGTGCAAAAATGTATACACATGTATATAAGGGTATATAAGGGTACATGTAATATAAGGATATATGGATGTATATACAGGGTGCCCGGTCTCAACGGTGCCCAATGGCTAATTCCTAAACCGTTAGTCATAGACATAGTTCGAATTACAAAAATGTTTAAAATCAGGTAAGGAAATATTTTAAAAGCAATTTGAGTCAATAAAAACATTTCTTAAAAGAATTACGAAATTTAAATTTTTATACGGTTCCCCGGTCCTATAAGTTATATTTAGTAAAATTTTCCTTTTACACTGACAAGAAATACACAAAAAATCCCGTAATTCTACGATTAAAATTGACCGAGTAATAGCTGTTTAAAGTTGGAGCATATTTTTTGCTGCAAATTGGGGGTCATTTACAAATTTAGTCGAAATATAATTTCGTCAGATATATTAAAAAATGGTTGAGAGTAAAATTAACATTGCAATATAAATTTGAAATCTTTAATCATTCTGACATATTAATGCAAAATATACAATTTGTAATAGACATTTAAGAAGAAATAAAAAACAGAATTTTTGTTAAATAAAATGATGCTAAATTAACAGCCTCAATTCTTTATAAAATGACACGTATTTTAAAACATTATTTGATTATACTAGCCTGAAAAAGTTGGGTTATGTCATGTTTTTTAGCTTTTGATAATTGATTCTTATGTATTCTGTACCGCTGAATCTGAAATTGACCTTCATTTTTAACCATCACATCAGGCTTTTTCACAAATTTCAAAGTTAAAAAGTTAAAATTTAATCTCCTCCCTCATCTCAACGGACCACTCAGCTATTTAGCTGTAAGAATCCCAGGATAAGCAAAAATATCGAATAAATTATTGAATAAAATAAAATAAAATAAAGTAAAATAAAACAAAAAAAGTTTTATATGTTTTATGCTATGCGATTTTCGCTATATTTTAACTTACGCATTTACGATTTGCAAAAAAATTCTAACGTGATGATTAAAAATATAATTCAGTGCTAAAAAGTACATAAAAATCAATTACCAAAAGTTAAAAAACACAACCATCTCCTCCACTTTATAGTATCCGATTTTTGTTATTCTTTAAATTTGACAATTTATGATTTGCGACATATCCTGACATGATGGTTAAAAATTAATGTAATTTTCGGATTCAGTGCTAAAAAATACATAAAAGGTAAAAAAAGCAACAATCGCAGTCTTTTATTATAAAATCTAAAACTTTTTCTTAAACTTCTTGGCGGTAATCTATCCGAAATTTTTTGTGTTATCCTGTAAAATAAGTCTAAATGGTAACCACCGAAAATCATTATAATATTAGATTGTTATTGGATTTACGCCAGTATGTAAAATGTGATGACAATCGGATAGTTAAAAGTGAGTTAAAGTTCGAGTACAAATTTTGAACTGGAAAATCATACATACGATCGTTGAAGTAACATAAAAACTTATAAAAATAACACAATTTTTGTTAAAAGAAATCATAAAAGAAACAGTCTCAAATCCTGACAAAATAAAATTATGTTATTTTAGCCATTCTGAAACTTAAATGTTAACTTAATCGTAATACTTGTACGATTTTTTTCAAAGCGCAGATACACATGAAATAAGATCTTCGAATACTTTAAGCACTTGGTATGCGACCCCTCAAAGCCAAGCCGAACTCATTTGTTTTTAGAGCAGAAAAGTGGCATAAGTCCTGCATTTTTAAAGTTTCATAACTCGCCCAATTTTAGTGTTATACAAATGGGACTTTTTTGCCTTACTTGCAAGTGTAATAGGAAAATTTTACTAAATATAACTTATAGGACCGGGGGACCGTATAAAAATTTAAATTTCGTAATTTTTTAAGAAATGTTTTTATTGACCCAAATCGCTTTTATAATATTTCTCTACCTGATTTAAAACATTTTTGTAACTGGAACTATATGTCTATGACTAACGGTTTAGAAATTAGCCATTGGACACCGTTGAGACCGGACACCCTGTATACAGGTTTCTTCCTTTAAAACCAATGCAAAAAAATTAATGTGATGTTGATGTAATAAAAAAAGTATGTCTGAGCTAATAAAATCACTGGAACTATTTAAAAAAAAAGACTCTTTGAAAATGCAGTATATATATTTCATTTCATTAATTACCAAGTTAATAGTGCAAAAAATAAATTAAATCTCACTTTTAATCCTTATTGTCTAAATTATGAGGACACGGACTGATGATATGTGACAATTATAAATGTGAATTGAATGAGTAGATGGTTGAAAAATATGGAAGAAAAAAAAAAAGAGTACCTAGGGGAGGGTTAAAAAAAAGTGGGTGGGACATGAAATAAACCAAATACGTATCATTAATTATTACTGACTTAGCTTTATTGTGATGAATATCTAAGCAATTTAGAAATATCAGGATTTCTCTGTCTAAATATTTAATATCAGGTAACGCCTTTGTATTGTTAGATAAAATACGGTTGACACCAAACGAAGAATGAAATATTAAATGTAATCTTGAAGTTTTCTCAAAGGATCTATAAGCTTTAGAAGTGGTTTCTGTTGTATTCGTGAAAATTTTAAAGCACATTATAGAACAGTTAAATATAACAAAGATAACAGAATAACGTTATCGAAATAAAATGATTTAAAAACGTAAAATATTCAATATGTAATTAACATTTAAAATGACTTAATAGAAGTTGATATTGTCGTAAAATAATTTATGGACGGTAGTTATATATAATTTATTTATTGATGTTACGGAAATGGAATTTTATATAAATACGTAAAAATGTAATAATGTAATTATCATTACTTATCTTTTTCGAGTGTTAGTGAAATGAGGTGCCATTTTTATTTTAACATTTTATAAATTCTTATATACCTAACACAAACCTATATCACGATTAAATCTTCGTTTGATCTGTGTGGTATAACTAGTCAAAAGGAGAAAACAAATATTTTAAAAATTTACAAAGTAGCCGAGTTTGTCGACAAACATTTTTGTTTGACAATTAAAGCGAGTCTGAATATTGTATGATATTTAATAGATATAACAGGATGCGTGCACTACTTAGAATTTGCGCAGAGTCTGGCACCACTATTTCAGATTAGAAATCCCAAGTAGCATAGTTTATTGGCCCATCGTTGGATGTTTGTAGAAACCATACGGAGATGATCGGGTTGGAAAATGGCTGGGAAATGGTTCTGTTGGCAAATTTTTTTGAAAAGGTAGGGTTGGCAAATTGTTTTGAAATGATAGGGTTGGCAAATAATATGTGCAGCGATCCCTCTAATTTGAAGTGTATCGGAACAAGATTCTCAGCAGCGAAAGGTCGGACCACTGTTGGGCATTTGTTGGCAAAAGGTTAGCTGGCTAATGGTACAGCAAGGTGGACATTTCTTACTGTTGTCAAATGGGGAAAGAAAAATAGCCTACGTTGGCCCAACCATTTTGTGCTGCTTGGGATCTTAGCTCTTTTTCAATAGCAGAAATTGTAATATGTTTCTTCGATTTAACAATGCAAAAAAATCTGTTCGGAAATTGCGGTAGAACTGTGCGCTCCGTGACATAATAAGCAATAAAAATACAATAAAAAAAATTAAGAGACTTATTTTCATCATTAAATAGTGTCACTATCTTTTTTTTTTTTTTTTTTTTTTTTTTTTTTTTTTTTTTCTTTTTTGCGATGATATATTCTCATTGATCTTGGTCCTTTTGCTATGTAACCAGTGTCTTATATGACTAAATAGCATCTGTTCTTATTTGCCTTCTATCCAGCTTAAGCATTTCGAACAGCTTTTCATAGCTTAGTCCTTTTTTTATCGCAGAAATTATAATACGTTTCTGCGATTAAGCAAGGCAAAAAATTCTGTTTGGAAATTGCGATAGAACCGTACGCGCTATGATATAATAAACAAAAAATATATAATAAAACGATTGAAAATTGTAGAGACATATGTTCATTATTGAAAGGCATCACTTTCATTTTTTGACGATGACGTAGTCTTATCGATCCTTGTCCTTTTTTTCTATGTAAGCAGCGTGCTTTTTATGGCACGTTGGTTATACATATGGCCTAAATAGCATAAATAGGTACAATTAAACAAATAAGAACAGTTGTCTTCTATCCAACTTGAAGCATCACGAACTGCTTTTCATACTATTTTATTTATATTTTTTGCCAAATTTAATGGAAATAACCCACTCCCGCAGGAGTGCAAAATTGTTCGTAAAAGATGAAAAGTTGAGTCTCTTCCGAAATTATATGAAAAAAGAATAAATGCGGTTGTGAGTTTCATTAATCTAATTACAGCAATTAACATACGAAAAAGAAATTCGATCACGTTTTTAAATCATGATTAGCTAATACGGGGCTCAGATGTGTGACAGTTATAGGTGTTAATTTAATGAGTAGAAGTCTGAAAAATGTTGAAGAATGGAGAAAAAGTACTCAGGAAGGCTAAAAAAAGTAGCCGAAAGACAGAAAATAAATCAAATATGTATCAGAAATTATTACTTAATATCATTGTGATAAATTTCTAAATATATATAAGGTATTTACTGAGGTACCTATGTATTTTTAAGGTATTTGTTTTCTAAAATAGAGCTCTTCAACCCGTGTCTCACGAGCTAGAGGTTGTCCAAAGTGTTATCTCAAATATTAAGAGAAACAAGATTACATCGATTACAGCTACAAGATTTCTGAAGCACATTATTAAAACAAATCTATTGCTGTCATCCTTTACACTTTTCCCCGTCAAATAAACTCGTTTTGAACCAGAAAATTTGCCTAATAAAGTGTTTCTTGATTTCATGGGACAATATTTTTATTTATTTACTGAAGTAAAAATTCTAATTTAAAATATTTGTTAAACATTAAAAAAAAAATTCCGTAAAATTTGGTTACTTTGGCAGTTTTTTTTTTTTTTTGAATAAAAAAGATCAAGAAACTGGAAAATGACCAAGAAACAACCTCCACCTCAATTCAAACACTATTAAAGTAAATTTTCTTTTCTTGCCATAAAAATCCGAACCTTTTTGAAACCGACTACACAGTTTTATGCTAATAATAGCTTCCGAATACATAAATGTATTATTTCAGATGTATCATTACCGTGGTGTGGTAAAACATAGAAATACTAACATCTTTGGCTTTTTTTAAATGCTAAACTAACAGATTGTTCATATTATAATATTACTATTGTTACTAAATCAAGTAATTGTGTACCATTTCTGGTGCTAAAATTAAATATTGCTAGCAAACATAAGGAATTTTCCCCCTTAATTAAGAAGAAAATGATTATTCTGTAGATCCGAAGCGTCTATATGCAACCCGAAACTTGTCTTGCAATATAGGCGTATATCCATGTTTTGTCTACGCTATTTTATTGAACTAAGAATGGGCCCATGGATCTTTAACACCTTTGTGCCGTTTAAGATACAAGAACTTTGTGAATTTCAACAGCAGTAATTTAGTAAGAAATTTTCGACTTATCTAATCTCGGATATTCAGCGATTAAATACGGCAAAAATTATAATATGGAAAAACTGGTGCCCCAAGGATTAAAATATATATAAAAGACGCTTGTTGTGATTGGGTTAAGAATTTTTAAATGTGGTTCTCGACCATGAATGAGAGAAGATCCCTATTCCATCTAATTTCCTCATATTTTTATTTCCTAATAGAAATATCAAGATTTTTCTGTCTAAATATTTAATATCAGGTCTTGTCTTTGTATTATTACATAAAACATGACAGACACCGAAAGAATTTAAAAAAAAGGAAATGTCTAAATTTTATTTGTATTCCAATATACCAACTATAGTTGGAAACCTTTCGTTTGAAATTATCCAGCTTAAGAATTTGTAAATACTTAAAATATAATTTAAAAATTTAATTGGAATGTAGGCACACTCATGCAGACATAGATGACGCTATATACAGAATATATCAGAATAATGTATGGTGATGGCTAAGAAAACTGTTTCTTGATTACATGTGCTGGTTTTATAAGTAATTGTGCTTGCATCATTTAATGCATCATAACACTTCTGCATGTAATAATTAGTGGCGTAGTGATTGGATAAAAATATGGGCTTTAAATAAAGTTCTTTTGGATGTAAGACATCGTTTCATATTAAATAGAGCACTCTCAACAACTTTGTAATTGATTTTTTCCCTATATTTCGTATCGATTTTGGGATAGGAAAGTTAACTCCTTTCTTTGCCTCTAGAGACCGCTACACATCGTAAAGTAATAGAGAACCTGCAACGTAGTAACAAAAGCGACAAGGGAGACTATAAATTCTGATTCGTCTAAAGCTTCTTTAGACCACCCTGGCTTATTAAAAAATAAGTTTATTTTGGTACCACTGATTTTTGGAAATGTTTTCGAACAATTTTTATAGTGTTTCAATTAGTTTTCTAAAAGCGGAATATGCATTTTTAGGATGAATCAGTTCTCAAATAAACATTCTAAGCTACGTAACTGAATTAATACATGAAATATTAAAAAAAATAATTATAATTTTAATGTTAATGCGAATGTTGTTTGTGTGTCATGTTTGTCTGCAAAACATGTTTGTTCAACATGAAAATGTTTACTTGAAAATTTATAACATCCGAATAACCTATACTCCAAGTTCAGAAAACTGATTAGTACACTATAAAAACTATTCAAAAACGTTTCCTAAATTCAGTGGCACCAAAAAAAAAAACTTTTGTTTTATGTAAATACTTTCTCCAGTCTCGAAAATATATTCTTTACTGAAGTTTCTGAAACTAATGAACGCTTTTCCGAATTTCGGGTTACTCCGAAAAGGTTACACCATATTTTCGATCGTGGTTATTTTATATTTTCTTAGACTAAAAAACATTTGTCATTGCAAAAAGTAAGAATGTTTTGGAGAAAATGACGGTAAAAATTAAGGAAGAATATGAGAGATGGGGACTTCACATGAACGTCAGCATGACCAAATACCCCTGTGTAGGAGGAAATGAGACAGACCTAAACCTAAATAATAACATAAAAATAGAAAGTTGTAAGCATTATAGATATCTAGGTGTAGACATTAATAGAGAAGGAAGAGACTCACAGGAAATTAAATACAGAATTTGTCAGGGGAGAAAGGCTGTAAAATTATTAAATTCTATTTGGTGAAGTAAGAATATCTCTAGGAAAAGAAAGTATAATATATAGGGCTACTATAATACAGGATGAATCGTCAAGCATTTTGTTTCCCACTTTGACCAATGAGCGATTGTTGCCCACGCGGCGTGGCCAATCGTTCTTCTCCTACTGGCAATTAAATGGTGGCGTGAGTCAGCCCGTATTATAGGAGCCTTAATAATATACACTATATTGCCGTTAATGACCGGCAACTTTCAATTTTAGACATTTTGTCGAATATTTAGAAATATACTTGACAGATTCTTCTGGAATTTCAGGATTAAAAAGAACAGGTATGACCTCATATTTAGCAATGTCGATTTCATAAGGGGGGTAATTATGGGGCCAACAAAAAATCAAAGAGAAAAAACAATACTTGGGATCACCCTGTAAAATAAAATGCACGAAATGATCTATCGCTAGCGAATACAAATAAACAGACATTGTGCAATATGTGTATTCTTTTGTGTAAGAATAGCACGTATATTAATAGAGATATAGTGATTTATTTAAAAAAAATAAAAAATTCTTGCACGTTTTTTGCTTATAACATGCAGGGTTTACAACCAAATTTAACGCCCGTTTCAGAAAAATTGACAAAATATAGTAGAAATAATATCGTGCAATTGGAATTTAAATATATTAAATATTTTAGAAAATATGAATAGTTGTATGAAATAATTTTTATCTGCGCATGAGTGAACGATAACAAGGATCATTTTACATAATTTAATAGTCAATTCTATGGAGAAACTTACTAAAAAAAAATCTAGTCACATATCGTAAAAATCCAGAAAGATATCGGAGTAAGAGTGAGCAAATTTTTAGTTGTTCTCTAAAAGCAGCTGAATGACAAGGGATTTTCCACAAATTGTCATTTTTAATTTAAAATTTTTTTTAATTTTCATTTTTTATTGAGGCTTTAGTTCTTCTTGGATAACCACCAGAACGAGCCTATACCATGATCAAACGAAGTATCAAAATCGAAGCAATTTTTCCAAATCTACTCATTGATAGTCGCTAAATACTAACCTTTTTCTGAAAGTCAGTTAATAAAAAATGACAATTTGTGTAAAATCCCTTATCATCCAGCTACTTTTAGAGAACAACTAAAAATTTGCTCACTCTAATGCCGATATCTTTCTGAATTTTTACGATATTTGACTACATTTTTTTAATAAGTTACTCCACAGAGTTGACTATTAAATTATGTAAAATGATCTTTGTTATCGTTCGCGCATGCGCAGATAAAAATTATTTCATACAACTGCTCATATTTCCTAAAATATTTAATATATTTATATTCCAATTGCACTATATTGTTTCTACTATATTTTGTCAATTTTTCTGAAACCGGCGTTAAATTTGGTTGAAAACCCTGCATGTTATAAGCAAAAAACATGCAAGATTTTTTTAATTTTTTTAAGTAAATCGCTATATCTCTATTAATATACGTGCTATTCTTACCCACAAAAAAAAAAAAAAAAATACACATATTTCACAATGTCTGTTTATTTATATTCGGTAGCGATAGATCATTTCGTGCATTTTATTTTACAGGGTGATCCCAAGTATTATTTTTTTTCTTTGATTTTTTGTTGGCCCCCTAATTGCCCCCCTCATGAAATCAACATGGCTAAATATGAGGTCATACCTGTTCTTTTTAATCCTGAATTTCCAGAAGAATCTGTCAAGTATATTTCTAAATATTCAACAAAATGTCTAAAATTGAAAGTTGCCGGTTATTAATGGCAATATAGTGTATAGACCGGGCGGCGGCGACACGAATGACTACGTCATCGAGTACGGGATGAAATCATGATGCAGGACAATATTTTTAGGAGTAGATTAAGGAATGACTGGTCTGCCTCGACATTTCTTGGTACGATAGGCGCAGCAGTGGGCGCCAAGTCGTCATTTTGGCGCCACTATCACGTCATCGAGTTACGGGATGAAACCGGTGCCAAATTAATGGAAAAAAAAAGTCTTTTAAGAATATTTTGGTCTGTCTGCGCATATCCTGGTAGTAACCCCCGGCAGACTAAAATCTATAACAAAAAAATACGTCATAATGTACAATTGGAACCCTATCAGCATAATATTTTACATTACATTGCCATATATATTACTTCGAATGAACTTTCAATATGGATTAACGGTTTGAGAAAAGCTTATTAATAGTACGTGAGATGACCGATTCAGCATAACTTGGTACAAAGCGAGAAGAACGGAGCGATAATTCCCTATTTTGAAAATATTATTACGTCATCGAGTTATGGCTTGAAATTTTGGCACATTAAAGAAACCGATTTGTACAATACGAACATTTCTCTCTGTCTCGTCATATCTTGGTAGGAGATGAGCAGAGCGGGGCACCAACTCTTAATTTTGGCGGTATAATCACGCGACGAAGTTACGGCTTGAAAATTTGGCACATTAAAGGAAAATATTTGTACAATAAGAATATTTGAGTCTGCCTTGTCATATCTTGGTACGAGAAGAGCAGAGCGAGGCGCCAATTCTAAATTTTGGCGATTTTAACACGTCATTGAGTTACGTAATAAAATATTCATGTAGGACAAGATTATTAGGTGTACATAAGGAATGACTGGTCTTCCTCGACATTTCTTGGTATGATATGAGCAGCAGCGGGCGCCAAGTCGTCATTTTGGCGTCACTATCACGTCATCGAGTTACGGGAGAAAACCGGCGTCAAATTAAAGGTAAAATAAAGTGTTTTAAGAATACTTTGGTCTGCCTGCGCATATCCTGGCAGAAACCCCCGGCAGACTAAAATCTATAACAAAAAAATACGTCATAATGTACAATTGAAACCCTATAAACATAATATTTTACATTACATTGCCCTGTATATTATTTCGAATCGAATTTCTAGATGAATTAAGGGTTATGCAAAAGCTTATGAATTGTACGTGAGAAAATGACTGATTCGGCATAACTTGGTTTTGTGTTATAGATTTTAGTCTGCCGGAGGTTTCTAACAAGTTATGCGCAGGCAGAACAAAATATACTTAAAAGACTTTATTTTACCTTTAATTTGGAACCGGTTTTATCCCGTAAATCGATGACGTGATAGTGACGCCAAAATGACGACTTGGCGCCCGCTGCTGCTCAAATCGTACCAAGAAATGTCGAGGCAGACCAGTCATTCCTTAATATACTCCTAATAATCTTGTCCTACATGAAGATTTCATGTCGTAACTCTATGACGTGTGAAAACAGCCAAAATTAAGAATTGGCTCTGCTCGTCTCGTACCAAGATATGACGAGGCAGACTGAAATATTCTTATTGTACTTATATGTACCTTTAATGTGCCAAATTTTCAAGCCGTAACTCGATGACGTGATTATACCGCCAAAATTAACAATTGGCGGCCTGCTTTGCTCATCTCCTACCAAGGTATGACGAGGCAGATTAAAATATTCTTATTGTACTCATCGGTATGTTTAATGGGCCAAAATTTTAAGACGTAACTCGATGACGTAATAGTACTGTCAAAATATTGAATTGGCAGTACACATGATCATTCTTCTCGCTTTGTACCAAGTTATGCCGAATCAGTCATTTTCTTACGTACTGTTAATAAACTTTTCGTAAAACCTTAATTCATCTTGAAAGTCTATTCGAAGTAACATATATGGCAATGTAATGTAAAATATTATGTTTATAGGGTTTTAATTGTACATTATGACGCATTTTTTTGTTATAAATTTTAGTTTTCCGGGCGTTTCTACCAGGATATGCGCAAGCAGACCAAAATATTCTTAAAATACATTTTTTTACCTTTAATTTGGCACCGGTTTCATCCCGTAACTCGATGACGTGATAGTGACGCCAAAATAACGAGTTGGCGCCCGCTGCTGCGCTTATCGTACCAAGAAATGTCGAGGCAGACCAGTCATTCCTTAATCTACTCCTAAAAATCTTGTCCTGCATCATGATTTCATCCCGTAACTCGATGACGTAGTCATTTGTGTCGCCGCCGCCCGTTCTAATATACAAGTCTATTGTAAAGAGCATATTGTTATATGGAGCAGAAGGATGGAGAATTATGGAGACAGGAAGAAAGATATTAGCGGCAGTAGAAATGGATGCCCTAAGTAGATCATGCAGAGTATCACGAATAGAAAGGATAAGAAACGAAAGAATCAAAGAAATGATGAAAATAAAGGGAACCATACTAGATGATATTAAATAAGTAGGAAATTGCTCGTCAAACGTGACAAATGGGGTGCGTTCGTACTATAACTAGTTTTATAAATATTTTTGGCACCCCATATTGTACTGAATGTATATTTTTTCGCACTTCATAAGTGCATAGTCTGTAACACCATTAAAATGCACTTGCAATATTTTTTTCCCATTGGCCGTAATGCAACGGAAAAATTTTGACTGTCCCTGTAATTAAACTATACATCCAATTTTCATAAAATTTCAAATGGCTCGACACAATTTTGCAACAATTATATATTTAAAATTTCAGACCATTGGGAAGGCTGTAACACCATTAAGATGCACTTGCAATAATTTTTCCCATTAGCAGAAATGTAAAGAAAAACTTTTGACTGTCCCTGTAATTAAACTATACGTCCGTTTTTCATAAAAATTGAAATGGCTCGACAAAATTTTACAACAATCATATATTTAAAATTTCAGACCATTCGGTTCTGTAATTTTTGCTCTGTTTTATGCGGACGGGCAGACGGACTGAACGACGACTTTATATAATTACGAACGCACCGAAAAAAAGCAATTAATCTGGTATGATCGTGTTAAAAGAATGAATGATGAAAGACTACCCGAAATCACATTCAATTATAAAACAAAAAAAAAGGAAACGGGGAAGACCACGAAAGAACTGGATGGATGATATTGCAAAGGCAATGAGGGATAGAGGTCTGGAGGAGGAATGGACCCTTGACCGGGAAAAAGAAAAAAGGACTATTGTAGATTCTTCGCATGGCGACATCTGACGCCATAAACCCAGTTTTATATATATTAAGAAACATTTGTATTTTTTACACTTCAAAATTAATGTGAAACGACAATGTACACATCCTCGTGTAACAATTGAAATTGAAAAGTGCTGCCTCTTAATCCTTTATATCCTGAATTTTGAATAAAAAAATTGCTTCACCCGAACAATTATTTACGTTAATGTCTAACATATCCAGAACAACATACATAATAATAATTTGATTTTAGCTACTTTTTTTTAAATTAAAGCTTATTTAAAAAATTGGTTGTTAGAGCTCTTTTTGCAAAATATTTACAAGAATAATTAGATTAACCAATTTGTGCTTAGCGTCCCATTTTTGGGACGTTTCAAATTTTAAAGAATAAGTATCTTTTTCTTTTTCTTTATAACAAGAAAATTATATGAAGTAATTGTCTATAAATGTCTTTATCTATAACCAAGAGATGACAGCATAAGTTGGATATTTATTTGCTTAAATGAAGGCTTTTTTCGGTATTTATAAAATTTTAATTTTTCAAGATGGAGAAATGCAAAAAGTAAGTTTATATGTATTTTTTCTATCAAGAATCCAAAAACGCAAGTAATAATCTTAGCTTGTATACTTTTTTGAAATGCATATTTTTTTTAATTGCGAAATTAAATGTTCAAGCCTATTTTCTATGCATTTTTGTAACGTCCAAAATATACGGTTCTAGGCACAAATGGGCAGATATTTTTGTTGGACATTTAGGAGACAGTTATTTATGTAATCTCCTTTTGCAGATATTTATGAACTAAATTGTTTTTAAGTCAGCAATACGATTATTCTTATTTTATTAATAATAATATTTATAACGTTATTAGTCTCTGAAAAGAAATAAATATATATATTTTTGTAGTTCATAAAAATACTAATTATCGTACATAATATAAAATTTAAAAACTTTTTAAATATAAATATAGACAAACATATAATTATGTATATTATTGTACGAGAAATACTCATATGTAGTTTTTTTTTACGTTTTATTAAATAAATACAAAAAAAATTAAGCGTAATTTTTTTTAGTATTTTTCCAGTTCATTTTGTAATATTTTAAAGCGATTTTACCAAAACATTTGAGGAAACCAAAATTCAGGCACAAATGAGTTAATTAACAAAAAATACTATTCTGGAAATCTCACAATTCTTACAAGAACGGGGTAAATAAATGTATTGTGATCCTATCTGTAACAGAAAATTGTTTTGTAGTTGCAAATTTTTCGTTTAATATTTTTTAATAGGATAAAAGCTACACCTAGGTAAATCGTTGAGAAAATCACCACATTAATTTTTTTTTTTAGCTTCGACTGTTTTACTGTGCTTTCTAAAAAGGATTGGGCAAATTATTTTGTATGAAAAGTGCAATATACTTTTATTAACCGACGAATTAAATAAATTTTACATTGAATTTTCTTTAATAGTATTTAAAAGTACCGTCAGGATATAAAGGGTTAAATAAATATTTTTATTTGGTGGCAAATGCTACTATACTTTAGGAATTAATGCATATTATTTTATTGCAGATGTGCATACACGAAAGAACAATAATTCAAACGAAATTCTTGATTTAAAAAAATTACATATTAGGTAGCTTTCATTACAAAAAGCTACCTATTGCAGTCGTTCGGAGGAAAGCGATTTCAGAAAATTTTGGTATATTTTCATCGATCATGACCCCCATATATATATATATATATATATATATATATATATATAACCATTAATTAAACATAACCTACCACCATCAAAAATCGTAATATTATGAATTAAAGCTGTAAGTATAAAAAAAATTTTTTTTAATTAATTTATTATAAGAATTATTATGGAAGAAAAATAAGAAAGTGGACACCGACAAATAGTGGAAAAGCTTATATATTGAATTACGTTGTCAAGGGCACAGAATTCAATGATATAAGCAAAATGGTTGTTTTCTGTGAGAAAAATAAGCTAAAGCTAAAAATTATTTTCCCCTGTGCCCAAACAACCATTAAAATCAAGTGAATTGATTAAAAATGAAAACAGAATAGAAACAAATTATATGAAATGGAAAAATCAATAAAACCTATTTAAATATTTATAGGTTATAAAATAGAAATAATAAACACCATACCGATTAATATTTCAGTATTTTAGAATAAATCCACGCGCACATGGCACCCAAAATATCGTAAAGATTAAGGTGAATAAAACAGTTAAGAAATCACAGTAATTGATACCATAGGATGCAGTTCATACATTTTGAAAAAAATGTTAAACAACTTTTAATAAAATCCGTAAAATCGGAATAAAATCCAAAAAATACCGTTTTAATGAATGTTTCCTTTTTTTTTTTTTTTTTTTTTTTTACGGATTTTATTCCGAGCTGGGTCGGAAATTTTTCCGGTACGATAAGGGCAACTATTTTTCCGATTCCTACAGGAAAACTCCTCGGATTTTTTTCACAGTGTGTACTGAAAAAAATATCTGCTATTATTTTACTTTTCGTGCACTAATCTAAGATTTTAAATGCAGAGAAAATTTCTCTAAAAATTTTGTGGTTTTATCAAAACAGGATTAACTAAAAGAATAATGATTATTCAATTATTTTTAAAATATGTCTTCATTAACAGTAATTCGAAGAGGATATGTTAAGATACTTAAAAAGAAGGGAAAATGCTGAGTCTAAATTTGAACCGACAATTTATGCAGATTAATTTTCGTTTGCTTTAATCAGATTGCGCTTTGATAAATTAATTCTTGGTGCAATGATAAAGATCATCTTGGTTTTTTACTAATTAAATCTGCTAGTTGTTTGTGGGAAAACTCAATTCCAATTCTTTTACCATGCGAGTTAACAGTATATATTCTGTACTTTATAACTTTGGATTGTATGGAATGGAATGTAAAATTTAATGCGATTAAAGTAAAATTTTGTATGTTTTCTAGAAAAATAATGAGGTTTTGAACAGTAGAAACTGAACTTCAAGATTAAAACTCTTAAAGACGAATTGCAAAGTTAAGTTATATTAGTTTAAAATTATAAATCCTCAAATGCCTTTTTGAGTTTTAATTTAAATTTTATTTTTGAAACTGAAAAAGAAAAAATGCATTTATAATTCCAAAAACAATCTCTCTCTCTCTCTCTGTGTGTGTGTGTGTGTGTGAATACCGGGTGTCCTAAAAAGGACTGACTGATTTTTAAATTCAATAACTTGCAAACGGTAACAGATATTTTAAAAATTCTTGCAGAGGCATTATGTATGTTTTTTACTGTGATTCTCGAATTTAGTTTGAATTACAAACAATAGTTGGCGTCGCGAGCAATATGTGCTAAATCTAGGCCCGATATTTGGTACTTCGCGTCCCACTCAATACATTTTAATCTCCTTTTTTGGCATAGGAGAAGAGAAAGACCAAAAAATCCAGCTTGCTTTTAGCGCCTATTGCTTGTAGCACCATCTATTGTTTATAATTCGAGCTAAATTCAAGAATCACGATAAAAAAAAAAAAAAAAAAAAAAAAAAAAAAAAAAAAAAAAAAAAAAAAAACGCCTGACACCATACATAACCCTCCTGTAAGAATTTTTTTAATATCTGTCACCGTTTGCGGGTTATTGAATTTTAAAATCAGTCAGTCCTTTTTAAGATACCCGGTGTATATATATACATATATAATGTGGAACTCTAGGCATTTGGGACCTGAAAATTCTGTCTAGGTTCTACAACTATCTATTACATATTCTCTGCTCATTTTATTTTTTTATGTTTGTTGGTAATTTGTAATGTTTTTTAATGGTCATATATATATATATGTATGTATGTATAGAGATCTCATGATGTTTGGTCAATTTCATTTGTTGCAATGGTATAATTGTAAAGAAACTTTATATATATATCCATACGACCTAAATATACGGAGTTATGGTACTTTGAACTCTATGAATTTTCAGAATTCCTTGTTATAAAAAGCATAGCGTTGAAAATAAAATTAAGGTATCATAACTACATAAATTTTAGCCGTAGAATAATATATTTTTTATTTTTTACTTGTTAGAGCATGGTGAAAGTTTTTCTAAATATAATTTACAGGAGCCAGTGACCATATCGAAAATTAAATTTCGTAACGTAAAAAAATGGCATAACTAAACTTTGATATGATGAAAAGCAACAATTATAAAAATTTTGGAATTGTAGCTATACTGCTAAAGCTAACTGTTAGGAATTAATGGTTGTGTTTTATGACGACCAATTATCAACACGAGGGATATCGTTTAGGAATTAGCTATTGCGTAAGAAAAGAACTGACATCCTATATACACATAAAAAAAATTGACCATAAATGTTATGCAAAATGATAGATCGGTATATATCTAAGCTATGTAAGATATAGGATTTCAATTTTTAGATAGCATCGTTTATTTCACTTCTGACGTGCGTAATTTGCAAATTAACTAACTCTCTCGTATTTATTTATTGTCTATAATTTGAAAGCAGGAGATATCAAAGCAAAATTGACGGATCACGAACACTACGACTTTAGACTTTGAAAATCAGAAAAGAATCAGTCATGTTAATATACCCAGCAAAGAAAAAATTGCTGGCCAGCAAAGAAGAAATTGCTGGCCAGCAGCAAGATAGGTGCTGGCAATGATGGAGAAGCGCTGTCTAATGGTCTTCCACTGCATGATCACTGCTGGACAGCTTCAGTCAACTTTTCTGTTGGAAATCATCAGATAAAGTTCTGATGGGCCTCCGTTTTAACTCTTGCGCTGGCCCACCACACCATGAAAGTGCACGAACTTTTGCAGTATTATTGCTGGGAACCCTTACACTAGGTTGCGTAATTGATTTAAAAAAAATTCACTAATTCTAATTTTTATTCAATTTTTTTTTTAATCTGAAGTGTAAAAATCTTTAAACAATTACGTTTCAAGTCTAACAAATAATAATTTATTAGACTTTTAAATATTTTGTCAAGTCTATATTAAAATAAGAGTTATTTTTATCACCCGGCGGCAGATTAATGAATTTGAACACAAATCTGAAATGAATATCTTAACACAATTTAAGCTGTCAAGCTTTTTTTTTTTTTAACTATAAATAATATAGCGCCACTGCACCAACCAAATAAATAAGTAAATGAATAAATAAATAAATTCTTTATTTCAACGCACTTTTTTTTCTTCTTAAATATGGTTTTACTAAGTTACAAAGGATTTCGGTTTTCGAAATTTACACAGTTGAGAATCAATCAACGTATAAAATATATAGGATTTCTATAAAATACAATTATTTCTATACAAGTTTAATGATTGGTAGTGCAAATCACAAAAGAAACAAACTTAAAATAGTGTATTGAGAGCTTGAAAACAACGAGAAATCGTAGAATACGCTGAAAGTACTTGTTCATATCCGATCGTGAAAACCAAACAGCACCGAGCGTGGTTAATACTTGGGAGGGTGACCACGTGGAAACAGCTGCAAGTTCAAATATTTCTATAGACATTTCTGTTATAACCGCTTCTATAGCTGTTAGTGAAACTAGCTCATAGAAAAACGGGCCATTATTCAATAATAATATTTCTATAAGTTTTTTATAGAATTCTATAAGAAGTTTTTGTAAGGGAAAGTGCTGGGCCAGCAAAGGAATAGCAGTGGGATAGATGCTAGCACTGCAGGAAAAGTGCCGGCTTGAAGTAATGTGATGTCATATCAATGCTGGCCTACTGTTGGCCATCACTGATGGGCCAGCTGCATTCCGCTCGGACACTTTTGTACTGGTTTAAGTAATGGCACTATTACACTTTACCGCTGATGGCAGTGCTGGCTGCCATCTTTTTTCCAGCTGGTGGCCCACTATTTCATTCTTTGCTGCGTATTTTCTGTATTCTATAACTTTGGATTTCGTGGAATGCAATGTAAAGTTTAATATGATTGAAGTAAAATGTTGCATGTTTTCTAGGAAAATAATGAGTTTTCGAACATACATGTTCAAAACCAAACATTTATATCTATAAAAAAGCAATTTTCCAAAAAAATTCATAAATTACACAACTTAAAAATAATAATATGTCAAAAAGATAAAAGAATAAAGATTCAGTTTTTTTTTTTCTCTCGTGAACCATTGGCCGGACGTGGTCAATAAAGCATTTGTCTTCTATTACGTCTAATTGCGATTAAATTCAAGTTCGTATTATTTCAGCATTATGTAATTATTTGAATATTTCAATAAATTAATGTTTTACACATAACCCTACTACATAAATAAGCAGACATCTAAACAAGCATTTATAACCATAAATAAACAATATAAAAAAAAAACCTCATAAACTATACGCCATAAAAATTATAACATGTCATACAGATAAAAGAATAAATATTCCTTTTTTTTTTTGGTACTCATGAAGCATTGGCAGGAAGCAGTCAATATAGCAATTGACTCTATTGTCCTAATTGGAATGCTCTACAGATATTGTATAAAATACTCTTTTTAAGGGTAGTTGGAAGGTCAAAACCTAAAATATTTCGAATTTTCGATTTTTTTAATATTTTGAATCTACCATTTCTCTTCTTTCTACTGATATATTACTTTTGTTTCTACGGCAACCAGAAGTTGGAAAATTTTTAGTAATTCTGTTTGTTTATCTACTTTACTACTAGTGCGTTTACTTACTTTAAACTTGATTTTCTCAAAATGTTGTTTTATTAACTTCGATGAACCTTTTTCAAAAAACTATTATACATTATGCTTTGAAATTTTGCTTGAACATTCTATACATATCCTTGTTTAATCTCAGGTGAATTGTTTAAACTCACAAAAAGAACTTTTTTTATTATTATCATTATCTTTGAAAAAATTGCATGTTTTTTTTAATTTAAATGTGGTTCCTAGTTCAGATTTTAAAAATATATATATCTAAGCTTTATTTAATTATAAATTTAACTTCAGATTATTAAGAATTGTTTATTTTAAGCATAAAAAAAAATTCCAAGTCCCTATCTTAAGTAGTTTATGAGAAAACGTACATAAATTTAACATGGCAGGTATAAGGATTCCGACTGCCCTTAAGTGTTAATCCTGGTGTATTTGAAAAAGCTAGTTATTGTGCAGTTTAAAACTGAATATCTTTAAAGTTGCATTCGAGAAAAAAAAAAAAAAAAAAAAAAAAAAATTCACCCTCAACAGCTGGAAATTTTCTGATACACTTTCAGACTCATTTTTAAAAGTAAAAACATAAAACTTGCAGAGGTGATTTTTGAAGAGATGTATAAGAGTCCGTGTGATTTCATTTTTCGCTCAATTAATTAGAATTTGATTTTTAAACTATTTTCTCAGTATGACCCTTTTTTTCATTCCCAGATCTCCCGCTTCGGAAAATTCAGTCAAAAACGCCAACTTTGACAGCATTTTTTATAATATTTTCTGCATTTATCAAAAAATAGAGAAGCACGGCACATCATGTAGTTTCTAAATAAGAGAATATCCCATTTTGATGCGTTTGAGGGCAAAAATGAATTTAAAAATGAATCAGAAAATAAGCAGTTTGGATTGGAATACACACTTAAGGGATTGTATTCCATTTCTTATTATTTCAGCATTCTCTAATTATTTGAATATTTCAATAAATTAACGTTTTGTACATCACCCTACGACATAGATAAGTACACATATAAACGCATCTATAACAATAAATAACCAATTTTCCAAAAACATTCATAAATTACACATCATAATAATGATAATATTCCATACAGATAAAGAAATAAAGATTCATTTTTTTTTTTATTAAGCAATGATTATTTTAAATAATTAAGGAATCGTTAAGGAAACTTAGAAATAATACATTTCATGCTAAGCAAACCAGTGAATAACTGGCGACATAATAAATTTATAGAAATGCCTGTATTTATTATAATAATTCAACATTAGCTCTGTTATGTGTATTCTAATTACACTTAATTCGTCCCCAACAGATTACATTTTTTTGCGTTCATTATTACTTGCAAAACATAGCTTTCGTAATATCTCCAGAGATTCGAGAACTAGTAATTTTATGTATTAAATAGCTGTAATTCTTGTAACTGATGTTGTTTGAAATAAATATTAGTTAAGATAGAGTGTGTATTAACTAACTGAATATAAATTAATGTAGCTGAATATATATATATATATATATATATATATGATAGTGCGACGTAGATTTTATTAATAATTTAAAAACGTCCTATGATGTAGCCATTTGGTATTTGCACAAGACAGCTCTTAGAACTTATGCAAAATATATTTTCAAATTTATAAAAAAATGTTTATGAAAGCTTTCATAGAGCAAATCACTTCAGAACTTTTGTCTAAATTCAATTTATTCGGACAACTACCAATTTGAAAATGTGCAAATGTATTTTAGATTTTTCAAATCCACTCTGTATGATCAGAACTTATATTAGATATGATGTTTATTTATATTTTTAATTTAAATACTTTAACTTTTATATTTTTTTTTCCTTTTTTTCCCCTGTCCCTGATCTAACTTATTGAATTTAATACATATTAAACACACAACGTTTGTTACTACTGATTAACTAAAGGCGGAAATTGTACGCCAAGCGTGGCAAATGAGGTGCGTTCGTACTATAATTAAATTTATAAATATTCAGATCTTGGTGCATTAGCTGTTGCACTCTTATGCAAAAATGCATGAATGCAAAATTTATTACGATTATGCATATTAAATTCAGTAATACGTAAATAATAGGACTCCATTTTAAATAGGACGTAATCACCATGGCAACCTAGAATCATTATCTATCATGGGATATCATTGAATAAATTACGTGTGATAGGGTTTAATAGAGTGAAGAAAACTTTTTTTAATATCTTTTTAAGTTTTGATTCAATTTTCATAACATTTGAAACGAGTCGACAAAATTCTGCAACGATTATATATATTAAATTTCAAACCAATCGGTTGGGTAGTTTTTGCGCTGTTATATGCTGACAGACGAACCACGGCCAAACTTGATTCTTCCCCTTCGAGTTTGTCCGTGGACGGACAGACAGACGGACGGACGAGACGACGACTATAGGTGCTACGTATTGATATATTTTTGAACGCACCTATTAATAGAAAAATTGAGGTTTCTCTTTCATGTATACATGAAGTAATAATAGCAGTCAATTTGAATTACAAAATTAAAGTAATTAAATATTTGCGGTAAAATGACGAGTGTTTCTCGCCATAAGTATTCCGTGTCGTGTGGTAAAGACGGACTGCACTCACAACCCGATTATAATCAGAGTTTCCAAGTCTCCGGCTTTTTGTACGCCACTATTATCTTAAGAAAATGTTGTTGTTTTTTAAAATCGCCCAAATGTTCCAAGTAAATAAAAGAACATTTTTTGTATTAAAATACTGGTATCCAAAAAGCCGGAGACTTCGCAGCTCTGCTATAGTTATGAGAAATGTTTTTACCAAAACAAAATTTGTTAAGTTTGTAATTCAAAAGTAATATAATTACATTTCCATCCAAATCAACTATATATTTAGTTTAAAAATACACAAATCATAAAATGAAAGATTATGAAATAAAAAAAAGTACTTATTTAATGCTTAACTTATGCATTTTCTCCTAATTAAATTTTAGCGGAAAGATTAGAATTAGTCTGTCAGTTTTATAGGCGTAGTTTTAAAATCATTTGACTAAAATAACTCGGAAGTAATTTGATCCATTGATTCTGCCAGAAACGAAATTAATGTCCGTCTCAACAAAACACATAAAATATTTAAATCACCAGCATAAAAAATTCCGAACATTAAAAACATCTATCAAACAATGCGTATGGGTTTTTATGACTTTAGCTATTTTCAATAATTAACATTTTATGTTTATATATTAATGCTTAAGCTCCCAAGGGGGAACGTTTGCCCAGATTCTCATTGAGAAGAAAAATTGAACCAAAAGTAAACCGCCACCAAAAATAGAGCATTCTGTCTAAAGATTTTTTATGTATTTTAAACGCTCAATTCTTTATATCATTAATGTGTTTTTTTTTCTTTGTCTAAATAACGGTCGGAGCATTCTATAGCTGTGATTCGCAGCTGGTTAAGTGCTTAGTATATTCGCACCCCAGGTTTAATTACGATCGACACGTGTATCTCAAGTGGTGTAATCACATGGAGTCGCTCCAAAACATGGGAAAAAGCAGGATAAAAGTCCGGAAAGAGAATTAAATAAAACATATATATGAGCGGGACGAAGAATTACAAATGATTTTACCCTTGACGAAGCGAACTATATGACCATTTAACGAACCCTTTGGACTCCGTCCCTCCCTATTATCATAACTGGAAGGGAGGGGGGTAGATAAAATAGCGATTCCCTGACGTCATCCCCCCCTCTTTTTGTTAAAAATTCAGTTCGATGCACTTTGCGGCAACATCATCAAGTGGCATGACAAACCGCAGGAAATAAAATGGCCATCATGAGCTATGCCACAAGCCCTTCCCCTTACCTCCCCACCGCAGTCGAAACGGCCCTTCTTTTATTTCAAATTGGATTTTTCGTACATTTCAAAAGCCTGAGTACTTCTAAAGCTTAAACGCACATCTCCCCCCACAATTTTTGCCCCCTCACACCGCACCCACTAATTTGTATGGAAATCACAGCTGCCAGATTCTGCATCGGGAAGTGCTGTAATGATGGGGCACAATTTTGTGAATAAATAAATAAGAAAGAAAACACTATGATGAGCGTAGTGAAACTGCAACTTTGAAGGGAAATTCAGAATATGTATGGTAAAATGCATTTACTTTTTAGAGTCTCAAATTCCAGCCTAATACCAAGCATATTTGAATCGGACGCAACGCTATGAAATATTTTTAAAACATATTGCGTTATTTTGAATGGAATGCAGTTGCTTTTTTTTATTATTATTCCGTCAGCCAGACTGCAGTTTACAGAGGAATTTTATTGAAATTGCTATTTCTGAATGAAAGAGTTTTATTCCAGATCTCAGTTTAGTAGCGAAATTTATAACATGCATTTTCGTTATTAAAATTGTGACTGGAAAATAAAATCGATGACTAAATTATATTCGTAAGTATTAGACGGTTAATAATACATAAAAAATACTTTTTTTTCTGTGTAAATGCGTAGTTGTCAATAAAAAAATTCTTTTATACAACTTTACCATTTTCGTAGCAGGCATTCTAATACTAGTACATGGCTTTACATTTACCATTATTTTCATAGATTTTCAACATTTCTTAACACTTAAATGCGCGATTTTTTATTTTGCTTCCAAAAAAATTATATATGACTTTCTGAAAGGTTTATTACTTAGGAAAAATAATGAAAAAACTCAGAGATACATTTTTCATATAATACGTCAATCTTTTCTTCTGTTGCATATATGCAATACAAGTAAAAACTGCTGCCGTGTGCTTGATTTACACTAAAATATTGCAAATTAGTAAATATTTTAATAAATATGTCTCAAATACCTTATTTTATATAATTATTTCTTTTATAAAGCTTAATCTTTAACCCTTTAATTCCCATAATAGAATACGTTCTAGAAATGACGGAGTTCAGAGAATCTGACTTTACACCAGAAAGTTTCAATGGTTCATTTCACTTTATTTAAATACTCAATGTCTGTTTTTAATTAACCCTTAACCGGAAACGTACATCTGTGAGATGGTTGCGTCTATATATCTACTTTTAATATTTTCTCTCTCAGACATTCAAAACTTATTTTTATGCTGTTATATTAAAAAATCGGTCCTGTTAATGCATTACTATTAAAGATTAAATGTTTAAGTTCACTATTTCGTAAATTATTAAGTGTTCTGTTTGTGCACGGGATTTTCACGTTTCCGGTTAAGGGTTAAAGCAGATATTGCTATTTTAATTTCCTGGTGTGAATTAGGTATATACGAATAAAAAAATCTATTAAATTCAAAACACTGTTGTTTGCATATATGCAAAGCTGCGCGCTAAAGGGTTAATTATTCCGGAGCCTGATCCAAGACAAGCATATTTCCATGCGGAAATTTTATATAATAAACGATTTTAAAATAAAATCTAATAATTAACATGTTGAAAGTAGACACATTTTCTTTTAAAAATTTTCTAGTTTTAAACTTGTTTGTCTTGGATCTGACTCCAGAATAATTAAGAGATGTTGGCATCTATGTTATTTTGTCTTATTACTTTTGTTATAATTTGTATGTAGTAATGATAGTTGCATTTACTGTTATTTTGTGTTTACTACTACTTTTATAATTATTTGCATGTAGTAATGGTTGTTACATTTACTGTGTTTTTATCTTTACAACACTACTTTTGTTATTGTTCGCATGCTGTAATGATAGTTAAATTTACAATTATTTTGTCTTTATTACGACTTTTGTTATTATTCGCATGTAATAATGATAGTATAAGTTTTTACGTTTTTTTATGACATCATTTTTATTTTAGTATATAGTAATTTAATGAAAAGTTCGCTTTAAGCTTTGTACACTGTTGCTTATAAAATAGATTATTTCTCCAAACCAATAATTCATGATGCGGTAAAAAAATACGCAAAAGCTCTTGTAACTATTCTATCACGGTGTTATAATACGTTTCCCAAAGAGCTTCAAAAATTCTCCCATAATCTATTATCATATTAATAGCATGCTAAAGAACTACCAGCACATTCGACAGATTTTAGTAAATTTGACATTTAAAATGCTACTTTTAATTTTTCGTAAAAGTATTTCCCCTTCCTCCCCATAATTAAAAAAATAATAATAATCGAAACCGAGAGGGTTAAGTGAAAAATACATATGCAAAAGAAAATGAGCAGTAATAAAAAAATATAAATGATAGGGCTATATAATATCAATGATCATAAATGTAATTAAATTCGAATATGTTTTAATTTGATAACAACATAAAACAAAATTGCCAGTTGCAGTCAAACGTTTTATACTTATTAAAATAATGGCTTAACCCTCTAATGTTCTTGGGTAGCATATATACCACAATCAGTTTTAGAAGTTGGGCGGGAATTTTTTTATTCAGATTGTTTGATTGTTACCAGTTTGTTTAAAACAGTAATAGTCAACTTATTTAATGACCGATTAAATAATGTGAATATTGCTGTTTTAAAAAAGTATTGGTAATCAAGCTATCTGAATAATAATTTAAAAAAAAGCGCTCAATTGGAAACTCTTATGCCAAACAAGAATATTAGACGGTTAATAGCTATTCATATTAACTTGCCGCCCTAGGCGACCAGTTTGATCTCCCTTAAAATTTATGTTTAGGAAAGCATGCTAAGCATTGTATCATGTTACTTTTATTCATAATTTAATTTACTTGGACTCCCTTAAATATAATTAATATAATCCCTTAAGCTAATATTAGTTTTTGTTGCCTTAAAATATCTTAATTTGTTGATTTTCTGTAAGCAAGTAAATACTATTGGTTTATAATAGAAGTCTATGGGAATTTGGCGAAATATCATAGATATCGCCAAGTTGGCGTCACTTTTGACGAATAATCTTGTTCGCCAAATTTGGCGATATGTCGTCAAGTTGGCGGCATTTGGCGACATAACAGGATCCCCCTATGGTAACTCCCTTATAGGTATGAAGATGCATTAAACGCTGTTCAACAGCCAATGAGATGCGTTTCATTCGAGCGTTGCCATTAAACAATTAACAAATAATCGCGATTTCTGTGCCACGTACGATAGCGTAATATATATATATATATTATTATATTGCTATTTTCCAAGACATTTTATTGAAAGTACAATAAATGAATTACGAATTGTGATTCAGTTTATAGATATACGTTACATGTACATGGACTCTTATTACCAGCACTGATATTTTTTCCCCAATCATACTGACTAGTAAACATATCATACGAATTGAATTTTTCCAACTTTTGCCGCAAAAATGCCCAAGCCGGGATTCGAACACAAGACCTTTGACTTAACTTGCCAATGCTCTACCAATCGAGCTACCCCAGTTTCATGCATATTTCACTCACATAATACAGTATATGATAATTCTCTATAAGGTTATCTGATCGAAATATGCCCGCCAGGATAGCTCAATCGGTAAAGCATTGGCACTTTGAGGCTCCTGTCCCTGTCAGCGCAGGCACTCACGAGCTAATGCTAATCCTATGGGGAGTGATTTTTCTAATATCTCGTTTGCATTTCGATATTTTTATTTTTATTTATTTATTTATTTTGCATTGGACAGCCGAGATCCGCCTCTACATCGCACCTTTTTTTTTTTTTTCTTTTTACTTTTTCGATTTTGGCTGCAGATATTTTTTAGAATGACACTTTCATTTTCAGAACCGGTTTTGAAAGTGAAAGTAACTTCATAATAAATATCTGCCACCAAAATCAAAAAAGTAAAAAAGGTGCGATGTAGAGACGGACCTCGGCTATCCAATGCAAAGAAAAAAAAAATTAAAAATGTCGAAATGCATTCGAATCCCGCCTTTGGCCTTTTTTCGCTCAGTTGAAAATATTCAATTCGTATGATATATTTACCAGACAGTATGAGTGAGAAAAAAATAACTGTATATCTACGTACCCATTAATTACGTACCCATGGGCATTTTTTCGCTGAGTTGGAAAATTTTACTTCCTATTGTATAATAATAATAATAATAATGATTGAAAATTTCAGTTTATCAGCAAAATTTGTAATATGTATTTTCGTTATTAAAACTGTAACAGGAAAATAATATCAACGACTAAATTATATTCGAAAGTATTAGAGTGCTAAAATGTATATAATATGCTTATTTTTTAAAGAAATGCAAACTGAAAATTTTGAATTATTTTATACACATTTTGAATAAAATATACAGTAGAATATCGTTTCTTATTTAATATGAATTTTACATTTACAGTTTTTTTTCGATCTTGGTCCACTTCATTTAATTTTAAAGCGAAATTATTTCGTTATTTGTCGTTATCCGATATAGGGGAGGGTGGAACACAGTGAGACGAAAATTATTATTATTTAACGAATGGCGACGATATTTATTCTTTTGAAATTTTTTTTGCTACATCTTTAAGCTACATAAGTGCGCTACACATTAATGTATAAAGGGTTTTAAAAAAGTTATTTATAAAAGCACAGAAGCAGCATAACGGAGTATCGAAAATTGTCTCATTGTGTACCACTTGTGGTACACAGTGAGACAATGTATATATTTTCATAAATCATACTTTTTTTACACTTTATCAATAATTTTCTGCAGTTTATGATTTCTAATTAATATTTCTAGATTTTCAAAATGTTAAAAATATGAGCCGTCGGGTGGACAAAGGCAGACCTTTGGCTACCTTCATACAAATTTTCAGCCTCTTACGTTTTGTAGATTTCCCTAGCCATCGCACGCCCACACACACACAGAGAGAAAAAGAGAGAGAGAGAAAAGCCTTCTTTTATTAATAAATAACTTTTTTAAACCTCAGAACCACATAAGAAACACAATGAGACACGTCTCAATGTATACCACAACTGTGTGTCTCACTGTGTTCCTCACTTTCGTTAGGTTGTGACATAATGGATGCGACATCTGTTACATCAATTTCATCGCTTTAAATAGTTTATGTCGTTTTGTCGAAATAGTCTATTATTAGATATATCTAGGTTTGGTTAAGTAAATATGTGTCATATTGAAGGAAATAAACTCTAAATTAGACGTTTATGTAACTTTAACCACTCTAAAATAAAGAATTATTTACTACTAGCTAACTTGCCCGGCGTTGCCCGGGTACGTAAAAAAGCAGTACGAATTGCGAAAAACCTCTGAAAATCACAATAAGATATCGCGAAAAAATTTTAAATCGCTGCGCAAATTTCGAAAAGAGAATATATATATATATATTGTGTTCGAAGATTGAAAGTTGATTCAACTTCTATCAACGTCTTTCACTAATGTGGAAAAATGGTTAAAAATCGCTAAACTACACTAAAAATCACATACAAAATACCCGAAAAATTCGAAAATTGTTATACGAAATCCGAATAAACTTTATTGAAATGAAGGTAGAAATTAGTTTAGTATTATAGGTCAAAAATGGAATGTCAAAAAATTGCAGCAGATGGCGAAGAAACCTAAATATCGAATTAAAAATCACCTGATGACGTAACAAATACGTGTAAAGTGTTTAATGTCAAGTAAATTTGACATTTACGATCACCCATTATTGGCATTTAATCTTATAGTTTGGCGATATTTTTTTTTGGTCTATGGGATAATGAGGTAGAACCACAAATTATTTCTGTTCGTATTTAAAAGTAGATAAATAGCTCTTCTTTATATAAATAAATAAAATAAATATTGAAAAAAAAATGCTTATATGTATATGAAAAGTAAATAGTTCAGTAAATATACGTAAAATTCACTTCACTCGCCAAGGCCATTTTCTCTAACTCACCAAAGCCCATATATTAAAAATATACCAAATACTCTTCAATCTGTTGCCTGATACTAAGTAATCACAATAATGTAAATAACTATTAGGCATAGATACGTACTGGGTTTGGCGCGATTTTTTTTCACGCCAATTTGGTGAAAACATCGTTTTCGAATACCAGTTACATATATATTTAAATTATTTTCTATTGTTTTAAAAGGAAATAGCAATAAATAATAAAAAGTTTAATTAATGTCTATAGAACAAAACAGTTTATATAACTGTAAAAAAGAAAATAAAAGTAAATAAACAATTTATTAATAAATAAACAACAATAGCCGAGCTACCATGTCAGGCAAAATAACGCCATTTTGGAGCCCATTATGTACCATGTAGCGTATATGACATCTGTGCCAACAAAACTTTCAATAATATAGTAAATATGTCATTTGATGGTGGCTTGATTATCGAAGATTATAAAATATGTGTGTATATGGCACATTTTTACACTAAAATTTAAATACTTGACTACATAGTTATAATTTTAAAGCCTTTTTATATAATTTACATTTGAATATAAAGATTTACTCCAAAATGTTCTCCTATACTTAAAAAAATTATTGCGACCTTCGCCTGGCTTATTTCACGCTTCTGCCTTTGTGGCTTAAAATTGCATTGTTTGGCGACCAAGGTAATAATTAAATAGCATGTAACTTACAAATAAAGCATTTCTCCTGTAAGACATACGATGGGAAAATTACATAAAAATGATAATTAAATTGAATTAAATAAAAAGAAGGACTAAAAGACTGTTACTTAAAATTTTATTTCTTCAAGTTTTTTCAGGCACATTTTTATTAACCTGGCGAAGCGAAAAATCACCAAATAATGTATCAATTGCTTCTTTCATACTAATTTATTTTTTAAGTTTTATAAACATTCCTTTCATATTTAAATTAAATATTTTCATTTTATAAATTTTATCTCGCATTAAAAAGGTTTTTGATTCTTTTTTTTTAATTAAGCAAATAACAGCTATTTTCTTTTAATTTGCGAGTTGTTTACATTATTTTATAACGGATATAGCCATTTCAATTCATTTATCAACTATAATTTTCGGCAAAATGACCACTGGCAACCCTTTCGTTGAAAATATCAATAAAATACAATAATCTAAGCATTGTATCATGTTATTTTTATTCACAATTTAATTTACTTGGATTCCCTTAAATATAATTAACATAATCCCTTAAGTTAATATTAGTTTTTGTTGCATTAAAATATTTCAATTTGTTGATTTTCTGTAAGCAAGTAATCCATATTGGTTTACAATAGAAGTCTATGGGAATTTGGCGAAATATTACAGATATCGCCAAGTTGGCGTCACTTTTGGCGACTCATTTTTGTCGTCAAATTTGGCGATATACCGCCAAGTTGGCGACAAACTTGGCGGCATTTGGCGACAGAACTGTGTCCCTGTACGGTAACCTCCTTATAGGTATGGAAATGCATTAAATGCTGTTCAATAATTGCATAAAAAATTCGCTAAAAATTCAAAAATCGCTGCACGAATTCCAAATAAACTTTTTTGAAAAGGGAACAAAATTTACTATATTGGGTTAAAAGAAACCATATTCTTCTCACTTATATGGAAAAAATCGCCTCGAAACTTAAAAAAGTGCTAAAAATCGCATAAAAAATTAAATTAAAAAAAAATCTAATCAAAAAATCGAAAATCGGGCTTCGAGGTGCAAAACTTCAAATATAACCTTTTCCTCAAATAACCTTTTCCCCAATAACCTTTCAATAACCTTTTCCCCAAATTTTGTAGCTCTGCGTGCAGCAGTCTCTTCAGAACACCGTCGACACACTCACTCACTCACACACAAACTTCTTTCTTTATTATTATAGATTTTGTCGGACGAGTAACTGAAGTGCTGAAACTACATCCAGGTGTTGCATAAGATGGGGTCGTCATTTGTGAATGCCAGCTTAAAGAAAAAGTTACAACTATATGTCAAAGTGGCTGGTGTCTCACTATGTACCATGTCTCACTGTGTAGCATGTCTCATTGTGTACTACTCTCCCCTACATTGAAATGTTTTAATTTTGTAGAATATGCAATAAATTTAGTATTTTTATAAATAGAGTTTTAAGGGATTTCATATCTTGCTGGGGCTCACAGTTGATATAAAATGTATATTTGTTTCGATTGAACGCAAGTTTTTAAATATTTATTGAAATTACATGGAAACTTGTAAGATATTCAAGGCTAGTTTGAACGCATAGAAAAATATAATATAAGCGCTCTTAACAGATTAAAATAAATATTAACACAGTTAAAATTAAGGTAATTTTCAAATTGTCGTATCATCTTCCCTAAGATAAGTTAATATTGAAACTATTTTCAAACAACCTGTATTAAATTGATCCTAAAGCCGTATTTTGTTGAATGAATTAATAATACAGAAACCCTTTGGGAAAACGTTTTTTAAAAACTTATTCAAATTCAGAAAAGGGGAAAATATTGAAATTATAATCTAAACATTTCAGTATCTCAGTGATATTACTTATTATAATTTCAATATTTTGACTATTTTATCCGAAACTCTCTTAACCAAAATCCATTTTTAAAGCTTTTTTTTTTTTTTTTTTTTGCTATGTGTATTCCTTGTGTGCAAAATCCACTTTGAAAGCTTTTTTTTTTTTTTTTTTTTTTTTTTTCTAACTATCATATTCCTTGTGTGCAAGCGGTCCTTTCCGAACTATGAGTACATATAAATATTTTCGATCCCCTTTCTCAGAGTTCCTTTGAATTTAACCTGAGCTCCCGTAACCTGCGGAGTGAACGAAGAAAACGAACAAATTAGCAGTTCTGAAGCTTTTGAATGTTTTGCAAAAGGTTTGGCATGGCTGGGCCAGCAGAAAGACTGTGATACTGGAGAACTAATAATATTAAAAAACTCCGTGATAGAGCTTCAAAGCAAAAACAATAGAAACTGCGACAAGCAAAACATTTTTTCAAACCCTTCTGATATATGTAAAAGGTACTTAATTTCAAAACTGAAATTCAGTTAATTTATTATTGTTTCTATTTTGCTATTGCTTAATTTTTATTAAGCACTTGTTAACATAATAAGAAATATTGCATATATTTCTCCAAAATCTCAAAATCGAAGCATTCCTGATTATCCGAAAATTTCGATTTTCTGAAAGAGGGTCGGTCCCAATTACTTCGGATAATCGAGGTTCTACTGTAATAAGTATTATTAAAGTAATTTAACACCTTTTTAAATATTTTATCATCTTTTAAGTAATTTGCACATAGTGTCATTTTAAGTTTAACTTTTAAAGATGAATTTAGCATTCTATTTATATATTTCCTGAGTTTCAAACTTAACCAAGTGTCTTATGGATGATGATACAATAATTTAAAATTACCTTAATTTAAATGTGCTAATAGAAAAATTTTACTATATCTTATGGATCGTGGTGAACAATAGTTTTTGAAAAAGGAAGCGTAAAGTTAGAATTATATGCCCTATTCTAAGGCGGGTCTTAAATTCCGTGCACAACAACGCCAATTTTTTATAATTGTTTTTGACTCATTTTTAAACGTAAAAGCATACAAATGGAAGTCCTGAGTTATTGAAACGATTTGGAACAGACGGACGTTTTCCATCTTTTTTAAAAAATAAGTATATTACTTATCTAGTTATTAGCGATTGTTTTGGCGTGGCGACAAGTTTCTCCTTTTCTGTGCTGTCGCGTCCGAAAATTCTGTTGAAAACGCCAACTGTGACAGTATTTCCTAAAGGATCTTCTGCCTTTACCAAAAAATAGAGAACACTGTTCGATTAAATAGTTTCTGAATAAAAACACCTGTCAATTTCAGGTTTTTCCGAAAAAAAAAAAATGAATTCAGAAATTTCAGAACAACCTTTGGATTTCGGAACAGCCTTAAGCAGAATGAAATGATTTTTGGTTATATCTCCGTTATATCTTTCCATTGCATTTTTTTTTAATCGGTTTAATTTTCAGAATACTTTCCAAAATGAAAATCAGCAATAATCTCTTTATTTTTTTTCGATTTTTTTTTCAACTTTAGAAGGCATGAAAACGCTTAAGAATATGTTTATATGATTTAGTTTGTGAAAAAAATGCTAAATATTAATAGTGATAAGTGCTTTAAATCTAAGATTTCCATTATAAGTCTTTTCCTTTATGTTTTGTTTTTGTCGGTAACTTAAAATTCCTGTCCCTGCAGGCGAAGGTACTCGCGAACTAATGCTAAACCTATGGGGAGGTTATTTTCTAATATCTCGTTTGAATTTCGACATTTTTAATTTTTTTGCATTGGATAGCTGAGGTCCATCTCTAGATATGTGGCAACATTCTCTGCAACATATGCGTTTCCGCCCCCCCCCCCTCCCCGTTACTTAAAATCTACTTTAAACAAGCGAATTCATTAAATTAATTCTTTTTCTTAAAACAATACGTAGTTCTACCTTCATATATATATATTATTTTTCTTTCTCTCGCGTTTTCACAACGAACTTAACTCAACACATACAAAGATTTATAATTTCATTGGGTCAATCCATTTCAAGTGGTCCAGTACTGGTTGCTCGACCATTTTTAAAAAAAAATCTGAAATTTTTTGTACAACAGCCCTAACATGATGGAAGTTCAAAATGACTATTATTTTAATTTTATTAATTTTTGTTTATGCATAGCGGCCATCTGTGTTTCATCGTCTGCAGCAATTTTCTCACAAGAAGGGTTTACGGAATTGTAAATAATTCATCGTTTATTTCTCCAATTCAAATGTGGATTAAAGCA